>OZ005658.1:158334769-159534769 GCA_963930645.1 Salticus scenicus
CTCAAAATACCAAAGTCAAGTTTTTAACGGTTAAATTTTGTGTATCTGTTATCAGCATAACTTAAAGAAAAAAGAAAACTTGCAGACAACTTAAATGTTTTATTTTGAAGTTCGTACGGGGTTGATCATAGTTTGATCACGATAGATAACTTTCAAGGAATAATGCATGTGAAAGCTATCTGAATAACTTGGAATAATTTTTTTTAAATTTAATATAATATCCTTGGAATTCTATATGAATGTCGGTAGAATTTAAATGGGGATAAGGACAGTCACGTCACAGAATTATATTTTAATAAAACTGCTTTTAAACCTGATTTGAATTCTGTTTAACGTATGTTTATATAGAGCATAGCCAACTCTGAGAAAATCCCAAGATTCGGGACCAAGATTTCTGCAGATTAAAAATCATTGTTTTGCTTACACACATTTCTCTTCACATTAGAGTATAAATTTGCAATGTTAATGTAAAAATTAAAATACAAATTACATTAAGGAATTAATTATTAAAAACAAAATTAATAAGTAAAATCAATAAGAAGTAAGAAAAATGCAGATCTAATACATGTAGTTGTAAAAAAAAAAAGGTAATTAAACATGTTTATTTTCTAAAAAAATTTTAATAAAAAGAGAAGTTTTCCTCACGATTTTACAAAATTTGATTGAACACTTGCGAAAATTACTCTTATTATTTTTCATAAATTTATTTTTTTTAAAAATAGTTGAAATTTACATAACTGTTAATTGCGATTTTATTGTTTACATTAGGAAATATAGCTGCGGATTATAGAATCACAGAGTCTAATGTACTTATTATCTGTCTTTACAGAATTGAAATGCATAATAAGAGAAAATCGTGAGGGTACCATACCAGATTAATTCTTTAAATATATTTATTGAAATTATTTTAGATAGTGTTTCTATTAGTATTTCAAAAGGTAAATTTTGATGCAAACTTAGTTATTAAAAAACATACTATATTAAAAAAATTGGAAAAAGTCTGTAAATCACTTTTTTTTCCCTTGAAATGAAAATTTTAAATATTTCTAACTTACTTTTAAATTAGATCAGTTAATAGAAAAAGGCTTCAACTCTATTCTTATACAGATGCGCTAACCAAATTATCCCCCCCCCCTCCACCCTCTTTCAAGAATATTTTTCTGAGTTTTCACAATATTTGCTTAGATTTTATTTAAGATTAACAGTAAAAATTTGGCTAATTAATTATGTAAAGTGTATATCATGTATTTCTATAGATATTTGCAGGAGTGAAACTACCTAACCTGCAAAAACTAATACTTGCATGCACATAGGGGACACTTATTAGTGATATATTACATGGCTACCTATAATAAGTGATATTTGAAGAGTTCTTAACACATTTTAAGGCAAATTAAAGATTCAAATGAGGAATTTCTGCAAAAACAAAATAATTTAACATGAAATTCATAGCAAAATTTTCAAAATTCCTGAATTCAGGGGTAGTCCCTGAAAAGTTTCATCCCTGTATTTGACAAATCATCTAAATTCAAAAGTATTCATGTTGTTGCCCAACTTTAAGTAAATATATATAATATATATACATTCATAAGTGGAATCTTTGTGAATAATGTTTTGGGCTATTTCTATGAAGGGGGGTAGAAACAAACAGTTATCAGTTCTGTTAAAAGTTAATTAGTCTGATTGATTTTTGAAAAGTCGTCACATCAATGATGTTTCTCAAAACAGGTAAATCAACCAGTATGATTAATAAATATTCAATTAAAATGTACTGCTTCAAGCCACCTGTACGGAGGTAGCCGCATAAAGTTAGTCACTATTATGAGCCACCACTGATGTATATATATGTAGAAACACAATATTCATTTGAAGAAAACCTGATTTTTTTAGCGCAGTTATAAGAAATAGAAACATTGTTATACTCAATCATATCATATCAAGCTGATAACTAATATGTCTGATGATATTTTGTGGAAATTTTAACTTTTTCTTTTCTTGTTATATGTAACAAAAACACAAAACATTCAACATTACTTATTTGTATGCATATTAAATGCAAATGACACTTCAAATAAAAATCAGAGCTAAAGTAATTAAAAAATTGAAATTACAGATTTAATAACATACAGATTGGAAGATATTGATTCAAAGATACTTATTGCTGAAAAACATTTGGTACAAAAATATCTTACCTGTTTAAAGTAGTAGTGTAAAGTATAGCTGTGCAGAATGTTCAATAAAATAAAACACATATAATACAAACTTTTTATTTACAATGTAGAAAGTAACACACTTGATTTTTCAAAAAGGATTCCATTGCTTTTTTACGTTAATTTTTTTAAAAACGTCATATAAAAATAATTAATTACACAAAAAATATTTTAATTATGCGCTAAAAGAAAATCAAATTCAGTTCTCAGTTCAGTTTTCTGTATATAAGGATTGTAAAAAAATTAATGGCAATTCTCTGCAATTCTTGATTACTTTTTGGTACTGGAGGAAAGCAGAAAATTATGCACTGTGATGTCTCAATATCACCACGTTTTTTTTTTTTCTTTTCTTTTTTTCAACTTTTACATGTCTGTAAGCATCTAAAATAAAAAATAATATTAAGATTCTTATTATTGCTTTGATTTTATTCTTATTGAATTTCTAAAAAAAACAACAGAATAATCAAAATGCTTCCATAGTTTAACTATTCATTTTTTTTTAATGCTAATTTATGGCTGATTGTAACCCTGTCTTAAACATCCTGAAAGTATATGTATGTATGTATGTATATATGTATATATATATATAAACCTAGGGTAATTATTATTAAAGAATGTAAGCAATGAAGTACATGCAAAGTTTTTGTAAATGTAGAAGAAATTTAAAATACAATAGATATTCCAAAATTTTCATTTTATTTATTTACTTTTCTTTTTAACTTCCTCTTACTCATATAATAGAGAAAATATTTTTCGACAAAATTTTAAAAATCAAATGTTTGTTATATATTTACATATTTCAAGGTCCCCTGAATTCGAAAACCATGCTATTAGCAGTTGGTCTGCCTATTATCAGCATATCTCAAAAACAAATTGTAACAAGAAGTTCAAACTCGGTACTATTCTAAATCTGTATTACACAGGAAATGCTACATTAAACTTTTTGTTGACATCAGGCTAATGATTCGTGTACAGGGTCATCCAAGAAAATTCAAACATATTACATCTATAGGCGAAATTGAAGATAAGTAGAGTTTAACATCTATAAGCTGCAGTATACCAAATAAAATGAATTAGGTAGGCATAAAAGCATATTTCACATAGAATATGGTATGAAAATTATTCACCATACGTTTACAGGGCTACACAAAAGAAATAGAATACAGCGGAACAGTACTTGGAAATTCATGTAAATGCATTTCAGGCCCTGATATATTTTATTAATACAGTATTATATTTAAGTGCACAATGTGGTGCGTACAAAATATTTAGAAAATATACAGAGGGCTATGAATTATGAAGGAAAAACATTTTTTTTTTTTTTTGAATATGATTAAAGGAAGTGCTTTGTTATAACATTTTACCATGTTAAAGTAAGATAGTCAGAAATTAATTCCACATACCATACTAAGCTTTTAATGAATCTAATTAGACAATGTGACAGTTTAAATACAATTATAAATCCCTTTTCCATTTCAAATTTGTTTCATGTGTAATACGTAATAATTCTTTTAGCACAACATGACTAAATTTTAAAAGTAAATTTACAAATGAAAGGGACACAAAGAAAAATCTAGTATAGTATGCTAACTCTAATTTTTGGCATAATTATTTTAATATCTGAATATGGAAAATTAAGTATTTATTATACAAACTAAAAACACATTCACCAAAATAAATTAAAAAAAAAAAAAAAATCAAGCTCTAAAATACTTGTCTTTAAAAAAAATCAAGGTACTTTTAAACATTATGAGAACTGTGTATGCTATTCTATTATCAAATCTCGCAATGAAAACTAAAACAATAAGAATGACTCCTCAAATCAAAAAATGTTACAAGATTATGTACTTGCATATCTACTGGGCTGAAATTTTTTTTATTTATCTTCTTTATTCAAATTAAAGGTACTAGATACTGCAATCCCTCATCAAACTCAGCGACTGCAGACATCCTAAACAGAAAAAAAGTTTGTTGTTTTACTTTCTAGTTTGAAAAAGCCAGAGGGAAAAATTACTAATTACACACACACACACACACACACACACACAAAAAAAAAAGGAATTTTGTAAAAAAATGTACTGGTTACATTCTTTGTAAATAGGATACAATTTAGTATGATAGGATTTATTTTAATCTATTCTTCCATATAAAGGCATGCAGTAACTAATAAGTGCAACACTTTGAATAAACACCATGAAATGCAATAAACTCGCCTGAGTTAAACTGTGCGAGTTTATTGCATTTTATGGTGTTTATTCAAAGTGTTGGACTTATTACTTTAAAACGCCAGTTTTGTGGTGATTTCTTATTATGCAATAATTGTATTTCCTTCCCTAGCATCAGTTACTAATATCCATTTCTTAAAAGTACTTTGACATAGCTTAAACTTATCAGCCCCTTGGATGCTTTAAAAATTTTATTGTCATTCTGACGATGAAATAAACTGGCTATTGCAATTGTGTCAATAAAGACCTTGGCAAGAAACGTTCGAACTAATTAAATGCTAAATTTAAAATTTCGCAAAGGAGTTCTAAATTGAAACTGTTTCATTTCTTTGGGACGATTTTTCTCAATTGTACTTTAATTATTTAAAAAAATATAAAATTTTTGTGCATTTTTAATTTATTTATTGACCTAAAAAAAAGTATATTCACTTATTTAATTATTTTTGTCATCAATTTTTGAAAAATAATTTTAAAGTTAAAATGGAGTTCTTACTTAATATTTTTTAAATAAATTATCCGAATGAACTGAAAATATGGCGTTAGCTAGATTTTATCCTTATTAATAAGTGTGCTATTGATTCCTTATTAATAAGTGTTATAATTGATATCCTTATTAATAAGTGTGCGATTTTTGACAAAATCGTATAATCCAGATAGATACAATGACAATTTTCAGCTTTACATTTTAAATAAAAACAAAAATGCTTGCATATATTTATTGAAGTTGTAATACAATAAATGGCGACAACGCAAAATTGCTGTCTGAAAGAAATAGTCGTACTAAGTTTCGATCATTCTCTACAACTTAATACTTTTAATCAGGAAACAATTCTCCTTCACATTTGGCCTGACAAATTTTTAATGTTAGTACGAAAGTTAAAATACATGTTTTACATTGCACTAGCACAAAAAAATATTCCCTAGTATTTTTAAACTATTCTGTAACATGCATTAAGCAATGTTTGAAAATGCAGTAAAGTCATATCTATTTTAATAAATTTACGAAAATTTAAATAAAAGTCAATATTATATCTATGTTTATGATTATTATTCTTTTAGAGTGCTTGTATTTTTTTTTTTTTTTTTAAATATTAAAAGAAAAAAAATGTAATTATTTCCATTCCAATAAATATAACTTTCATAGAAAATAGATTCTATCTTGAAATATTAATCAGTAGTAACATAAATTTAGGAAGTAAATAAATATAGAATTCATTAATTTATTATAATTACAATTTAACACACAAAAAAAATTCTTTAGAATTTTAGCTAAATGCATAAGCAGTATTTTAGCTTTTTCGAAGGCTAATTTAATTCTTAAAATAAATAAATAATACTGTTGATTTATTTTTCTTAACTTGCTTATTCCCAACTTCGTTTTCCATTTGTCCTCTGATAAATTACTCAAACTCAAGAACCAAGAACCGTTACTTGTGATTTAATAAGAGACATGAATCAAAGGCCGTTTGTACTTAACTTGTGATTTAAGAATCAGTAAAACGGTTTCAATTTTAATAACAGAAAAAAAGCTATGTCATCCCATGTGCAAGATGAAAAAGTGATTAAAAAGGGGAGTAATGAGCAATACTAAATCACTGAGCAATGCTTCTAAGAAGCTAATTCTGACACACTTTTAAATATTTTTGCATTTAAATTCAACCCTTAAAAATTGAAATTAAAACCAAATATATTAAACATTTATTTCAACTAATAAAATTTCCGATTTTTTTTCATATGAATTAAAGAACGCAGTTCCATATTAATTTCTTAAATTATTGATATATACTGCACAATTCTTTCTAATAGATATCATGTTTATAAAATTATTCTCATGTACCAAGCTGTTATATAATAATTCTGATATTAAAATATAAGACAGAGACGAGATTGGCAAAAAAAAAAAAAAAAAAAAAAAAAAGCTAAAACTGCATGAAAAGGCAAAATGTTGAAATGAAATACTACAGTTTTGATGACAAAATCTATTATGTTAGAGTAATGGATATATTTTTAATTTTTCATCTGTACAAAAAAGAACAAAAACATAGTATTTCAACTCATATTACTAATATAAAAATATAGTATTAAATAAAAACACAAAACAAAGAAATGTATTAATATGCTTACTTCAGAAATTTCAGGAAGATCCAATCATTTGCTTTGCAGGATCCACTGACTGTTCGTCGACATAAATAGACGCCATGCTTGATTTGATTAGCAAAATCGAGATTGCGAGGTCATAGAAAACGATCTGCGCGTGCGCGGGATCAGCAACTGGCGCTCTCAAATGTCTCAAACAGTACATCTCAGAGACAATCAACCGTGATATCTCAGAGATGTTTTTTTTAAGGCGCACTGAGATGTGATGAAGATAAGACGTTGCGATGTACTTGAGACGTCTCTGGAACCTAGTGTGCTGTATGGGAATATGGAAGTTTGTTTAGCGACAAACTGCTATAATCATTCAAGAAGTGAATATAAAGTGTTCACAGACCTTCTATTACCGTGTATTTGAGTTTTGGCGACATTTTGTAAAAGAAACAGAAACCGCTTTAACAACACATCTTACCCCAATACATCCATAGGATATCCTCAGAATAAATGACATCCTGAGAATGTACTGTGAACAAAAATGTGTTTTTAGGAATATTATTGTTGCTTAATGCTCTTATCTTGACAGGATTAGCTTCAGATCAAGATTTCTTAAAATCATTAGGGAAGCGATAAGGACGCCAAGCGGGAATGCTCTCCTCTTCAGTGGCAAAAAAATGGCGGTGATGCGCCGGCCTATTATTTTATTTAGGGGCTCTAATTCAAGGTAACAGATAGAAAATGGTAACGATGCCAAAATCACTGTCCGGAAGAAATAAAACAATCTGCCGTACTAAAAAAAGAAATGCAGATATTTAAAAAAAAATTATAAATTAAAAAAAAAGAAAAGAATAAGAAAAGAAAAAAAGAAAAGAAAAGAAAAAAAGAAATTGCCTGCCGAGCCTTGCCCAGCTCCGTGCAGACCTTTAATCACTGTGTATAACAATTACTTTGATGTTTTCACAAGTTCCTGCATCAACTCAGAAGTTGTGTAACATAAATAACGTGTCGTATTGTAGCACATTTCTAAATAATGTTTTTTTTTTTCCTTCATTGTTAAAGTGTAACTTACTTTTTAAACACCCTTAGTAGAATATATATATATATAAATAAATTAAGTCTTATTTCCTAAGTGACTTTTTTAGATATATTTAAAACTAAAAGCTCTTATTTTGAAGCTTCACAAGACTTTCGTCACGGTTCCACTACTTCGTCAGGAGCAGATTCACATAATATGTATATCATGAAAGTAAACATAAACCCCTTCCTCGTCCTGTGATTGCAATAGATGGCACCACTTACAGTCTATGCTCAGTACTGGTTTGTTCCTGTTGCAACTACATCGACTTTTAAAAATTTTGGAAATTTCGTGATGCAGGGTATAAAAATGATTTTTGTAATATGCTAATTTATTTGTATTATCAAAATCTATTTTAGTTTTTTTTTTTTTTTTTTTTGTTTAATTAGTCCAATGATTGTTATATCGAATTTAATATCAGATTTATGTTCTTTTATTCTATTTTTCATTTTGTGCTTTGTCATACCTATATAACTTCCTTCTTCATTATCTTTAGTTATAACTTTTAATTTTATAAATACCCGTCATTTATATTGGATCAATATTGTCTTTGTCATTTCGGATGTGTTGAAAAATATTTTTAAATTAATTATTTATTTTTTAAAAATTAATCCAATTGAAACACAAACAAACCAGTACTGAGCACAGACTCTAAGTAGCGCTATCTTCTGCGACCAGAGTCACGGAAGATAGTTAGATAAAGTTAGATTCGTCATCTATACATCATGTGAAGCTGTTCTTGATAAAGGTGCGCTTTTTCGATGAAAGATTTGTCAAGCTTCGAAATAAGGCCTTATAGTTTTAGCTAGAGCCCCTAAATAAAATAATAGGCCGGCGCATCACAGCCATTTTTTTATTTATTTATTTATTTTTTTTTTGCCTCCAAAGAGGACAGCATTCCCGCTTGGCGTCCTTATCGCTTGCATAATGATTTTAATAAATTTTGATCTGAAGCTAATCCGGTCAAGATAAGAGCAATAAGCAACAATAATATTCCTAAAACCCCATTTTTTTTTCACAGTACATTCTCAGGATGTCATTTTATTCTGAGGATATCCTATGGATGTATGATGTGTTGTTAGGGCGGTTTCTGTTTCTTTTACAAAATGTCGCCAAAACTCAAATACACAGTAATAGAAGGTCTGTGAACACTTTATATTCACTTCATAAATTATTGTAGCAGTTTATCGCAAAACAAACTTCCATTTCATAGTTTAATTAGCTAAAACTATGAAATATAATAAAATAAGTTACTCTAAAGTAACCAGAGCCTGATTAAGAGGGAAGCACACATTATCTCCGCTCTCACAGGAATATTTTTACAATTATTTTTTACTTCATGTCATAGAAATTCCACGCTTTGACGAGGAAATATTTTGTATAAAAAATGAACGGTGTAAAACAATCCAATTTACTCACCGTTATTACACACCAGAATTCTTTTAAAATAATTTTTAATGAGAATTTTCTGTTTATTATAGAGGAAAGTATTTGTTAAAAAATAACGGTGTAAGTATAAATAATGTGTGCTTCCCCCTTAATCAGGCTCTGAAAGTAACGTAAGACGATAAAAAAAAAATGTTTGTGGTTTGTTTATCGGAGAAACGCGCTGGGTACATGTGGCAACCCTAAGGCAACAAAATGCCATGCGCCAGCTCGTATATATAGGAGCCTTAGTTTTAACTAGAACTCCTACATTGATAGGCTGACGCATCCGCCATTTTCTAGCCCACAAGACCGGCTGAAGGTTTATTATTGGTGGTTTTTCGGCAATAAATTGCACAAATAACTCTAGAAAAGGGCACTGCCTGTTTATATTGTTTATATTTTCTTCTAATCCCGAAAGAAAGAAAAAATGGATTACAAATTGCTGATGTACCCGGAGCAGGAGCGTAACTTTGTAGCGTAAGATTTCCCTTATTTCATTTTATTTTCAAAGTTGTTTGAAAATTTTAATATGAATGTACCGTTTTTGTAAGTTATTGTTTTTAAAGTCTTTTAAAATAAACTTTAAAATTACATTTCTTTTGAAGTGAAGGGTTGCAGTTTTGAGAATGTTGGCAATGTTCTTAAAATTGTCAACTTGTTTGTTTTGTGATAAGAAGTTCTAACTCACTTGATCTGTATACAAGTTTAAAGGCGATAACAACGCTAATCAGGTAACCTAGCTTTTTCTACCACCAATACTTTCCCAGACGGGCTAGAAAATGGCGGACACTGCGCCAGCTCTTAACATATAGGAGTTTTAGTTTTAACCATGGTAATACAATCCTCAGGTACGATAACGGCGTAGTGCAAAATCCGGTCCCAAAACGAACTATTCGGGATGCATATATCAGAGCTGCTGCCATCTGTTATCGTCTGGAGGGGGGGGGACTCATGTCAAAGTTGTGCCTTGGGGGGACTTCATTCAATAAATCCCCATTCAATAAACCGACTGAAATAGGCCCTTAGCACTAATTAAGAGTGTATTATAAAAATTCGACAACTGTACCGACTGAAATAGGCCTCTACCACTAATAAGCATACTTAAACCCTCATACTTAAAATACTTAAACTCTGAATTAGTATAATTGGATAACAGATTAAGAATTTTGGAGTATTTAAAATGTATTAGAATCTGGATTAATAAGGAAATTACCTGTGTGTGTATGCAAGTCATTTTGACATCAAGATTTTGTATAGAAAAAGGTGACAAAGATGCACTGAATTTTACACAAATGGGTATCATTACAAAAACTGAATGAATATTTATTAGTTTAAGAACAATCACTTCACACTTTTAAGGGTTTATTTCATAACCCCCACTGTAAAACATTAATTTTTTTAAAAACATTTAATTAATAGGAGCAACTTTAAAATAATTTAAATGATTATAATAAATTTAAATAATTTAAAAGTAATAAATATGTTTGCTTTATACTGATATGTTAAACTCCATTTTATTTGATTTGATGTTTTAAATTATAAAAAAATTCGTAACAAAATATATACAGAAAAAGTATAACAACCATTCAGTTAAAAAAAAAAAATGTAGGCATTCCCACTTTCTATATCTTTAAAAATACTGTAAATATATTGCTGTTACAATATTGTTTTACATGTTTTATGAATTTATCATATTTAACAGATGTTTGTATTTCATTTATCGCCATATTTACTCGATGATTTTAACAATAAATAGTATTCTAAAAGGGAAATTCCATTTTTCTTGGTTTTCTGTTGCATCGTTATTTCATACAAATACAGAAAATGAAATTTGTTATTCTAAGTCCAGATATTTTCAATGGTAGATTTTTATAAACATTGTTAGGTGCGCCATGCCCCTTGGAAAAAAATGAATTTTAAAATGTGATCTATTTAAATATATATTATATTTTCATAATAACTTATTTATTATATTCTAAGGTTGTACCTTAGTCATTGTTTTGTAAAGAAAAATTGTGTACATTTATTCTTTAAAAATTTTTGCCCTCGTTTTCTGACTTTTTGCTTAAATGATGTTTAATGTAAAAAAGTTTTAGTTATTGATTCTTGGTGTTAGATGATATCAGAGGTAAAAAGTTTTACCATAATTAAATTGTTTTAATAAAATTATATTTAAAAATTTTTGCAATTTATCAGCTTTTAATTGATAGACTTTACTTTTCATTAAATTTTTGATGTGGGGGGGTGAGGGGGAGGGATACTTCTCTGTTATATATATAAAGTTGTTGAAAGTTGAAAACAGAATTTATTTCAGTTAAATAATTAATTGTGTTAGTTTTGTTAATCTAAACCTTATTTAATATTTGTACTGCAATATTGTTTATTATTATTATTTGAACTCTTTATTTATAGCAAACCAATTGTTGAAAATCCCCAAGCAAAGTGGAATTCTCAACATTTGTTTTTTATTAAATCTTTGGTTAAAAATCATGTGTAACATGGCAACCTTGTCATCTGATTTTCTAATCCTGACCCCGTTTTATATTTTTACTTTATTAATTTTTCTCGCTAAATATTTTTTTCATTATTCAGTTTTATTTTCTCTTATAATTTTTGCTTTATCTGCTACGTTACTCCGTTAAATAAGTTAATATAATTAAGCTAAATAAATCTCTCAAATTGCTACAGATATTTCTGAGATCTTATATTACTCTACAATGCAAATTAAAAGAACTGGTAATAAATATGATTCATATACAGTAACCGCCGCTTAATAACTTCACAGGTTAATAAAATCAGCCGCTCAATCTTATCAAATTGCCAGGACCAGAATGAAATCAATACAAACTACTTTTAAAGCAACCGGTTAATAAAATCAACATAGCCGGTTAATAAACACAGAAAGTCTCCTCAGCAGCCAAAAATATAATTTATGCACACTAAAATATTTTTATTTACATTTTTTTTTTTTTTTTTTTTTTTTTAATAGAAAAAGAATTTAAAGCACAACAAACTCAGTGTTAACGCTTTTTGTCGAAGATTTCACACTTGCAGCACAGTTACAAATTAAACACACCCCATAATTTAACATTGTAACAATTTTAAGGAACGTATTCTTCAAGGCACTGCAAAAGACAAAATACAAACAAAAATGCAAGCATATGCTAGATCAGATGACAACTCTATAGCCAATCATAAGAGCTTATCGTTTAAAATAATTGATAAATTACAAACCGGAAATCGTAAACCTGCGATCAGGCATAACCATTTGTGAACGACCGAAATTCTTTCGTTTGTAATGAAACTTTCTTGGTATCACAAATTTCGTGATCACTCAACTGCGAGCGAGCGTTGCAGCCTGTACGTAACCCTTACAAGGAAACATTCAAAAGGTGTCGTCTTCAAAAAATAATATATATACATATATATATATATGTGATTCTACTCTTATAAAAGATCTGAAAATAAAAAAACTATCGGCTGGAATGCAGTGGCGGATTAAAGGGGGGGGGCTAGGGGGCTGAAGCCCCCCCCCCCCAAAAAAAATACACTGTCATTCATTATTGAATTTTGCAATTGTAAATTTTTTATTGGTGTAGAATAACACTTTGAAAAATCTTAGCACCCCCCCCCCCCCCAAAAGTTTAGTTCTGGATCCGCCACTGCTGGAATGAATTACAGCGACCACAAAAAATTTTCAAAATTAAGCATTTTTGGCGATTTAGCGCTGTCAGGCGATAAGTTCGATAGCACCCAGATTGCCGTGTACAAGCAGAACAGTGTTTTGCTTCTCCGCCAAGTATACAAAATCAATCGCCTAACAGTGTGAGATCGCCAAATATGCTTAATTTTGATAATTTTTTGTGGTCGCTGTAATTCATTTCAGCCGATAATTTTTTCACTTTCTGGAGTTTTATGAAGTGAGAATCACATATATTTTTTTCAATATTTTTTGAAGACGACAACTTTTGAATGTTTCCTTGTAAGCTAGTGGTTGCAGAGTGCGAAGGCGTAGGACTCTAGCAAGCCAGCTGGAAAATGTTAATTTAAACAATATCTACATTATTTTTTTGTAAATATTTATCTCTTTTATTTTAATGTGTGTTTTCTTTCATCATGTATACCTGTAAGTAAAAGTGCTATAGTCATCGCTTATATTTCGAGGATAACTACATTACATTCAGCGTTTAAAATCTATTAAAATAAATTGCACAAACACATAGATTTTTCTTTTATAAACGTTAGCTCATGTATAATTAGATTTCCTCTTTCAGAATATTCCTTAGCACATGTAATACACACATAAATGGATTTTCTTTTGTATCTGATACGAAATGTATTATATAATTTTAATAAATGTTTTTTAATCTATAAAATAAGAAAAAATGATCATGCTTTATCATTCAATCAGGTTTTATTACATTAGCTTATGTAATAAATGCTCACCAGAATCACGATTAAGCTAAAAAATCTAACCCATATTGAGAACACACTTAAAACACGTACGGCTTTTCTGCTGTTTGGATGCGTAAATATTTCCTCAGATTTTCTTTTATTTTGAATATATTTCACACATGCATGGATGGGTTTTTTTTTTTCGTATGTGTGCGACGACGATTGTTTAGCATTCCATTCATTATAGCTATAGCTTAGCAAATAGCTATAATGTATACAATGTTGACATTAGAGGATACGTTTGCAAGAATCCCACTATATCTTAAAACATTTCACTCAAAAATATATCGCAAGAGGTCCCCCCCCCCTCCCTCAAATCAAAAAAAAAAAATTCCACATAGTTAATTGAGTATTTTGCGATTTTTTTTATTGCATTGGATTCATTAAATTTCATTGCTTTAAAGCCTATGATCCTCTGTTTCTGTTCTGACTTCTGTAAAAAAATTTTGAATTAAAAAAAAAAAAAAAAGAAAAAAAAAGAAACAAATTGAGTAATTGTTTTAAAACAATTCTTAATTCTAAAGTTTTGTTAAGAGAATATATCAAGAAGTGTATATTTTATTTACAAACAGTGCTAAAAATTGCATTTATATATGACAAAATTTTATTATTTCAATTAGTGCACTTTGTCGAGCACTTTTTCAGTACTCAAAATCAGATTAAAATAAATTTTGAAACATTGAAATGCAGAAAATAATTACAATTCCTTCTGCATTTCTGATAAAAGTTTAGATTCTAAATATTGAAGCAGCATAGCTCCTTAACGACAAATGCAAAAGAAAAAAAAAATTATGTAACTTCTATTTATTTGATTTTTTACATTTTTTTTTTTTTTTTTTAATTCGTATATTTGTAATTCTTGAAAAAGAAATCTGCATAATGTAATATCTCATTTAAATTTAAAAAACATGAATGGGAAAATCACACTCAATGTTTTTTCTTATTTTATACAATGGTGACATTAGAGGATGAGTTTGCAGGAATTCCACTATATCTTAAAACATCTCACTCAAAATTCCTGAAATTTGAAAATAAGTGAAACAAAATTTCACTTATTTTCCTGTATGTTTTTTCTTATTTTTCCCTTGTATATATTTAACTACTTCTTCATTAAAAAAAAGAAAGAAAAAGAAAGAAATCAAAATAATCAGTTATTAATAATTTATTTATATTATTTGCTTTTTTCTCACCAGTTTTATTTAAAATAAAAAAGCCTGGGTTTATGTTACAAACCATTTTATTTCTGTATATATATAATTAAGCTATATTAAACATTTTATACTCTTAATTTATGTTAAAATCCTGTAAACAATTAACAATGGCCATATTCTAAAGTAAAATAATGACATCTGTATTTAAATCAGCTGATTTCTATGTATGTTATATCAATATCAGAAAATAATTACAATCGCAAGGGCGATTATTAAAAAATTAATAATTAATTAATTAATTTTTATTTATTTATTGTGAATCCTTGTATAGTAAATAATGTAAACAAAAAGCTAACAAAGTTAACTTTTTCAGTTCAGTATAGTAAACAAATACTTTTTTTTCATTTCAGTTACAAAGTTAAAGTGAAATGCAAAATATTAAAATTGTAATACATGGTTCATAATAAAACGCCTGTTAACAATATGATGTTTGGCAGGATTATTAAAAAAATAATAATAAATTAAAAAAGGCAATGTATTTTGCGATACTAGTTAATTTTCTTTTTCTTATTTATGTGTTTACAGTCAACTGTTATTGATAAAAAAGATTTATTTACAGAAGTTTCAACGATATTCTCCCACTCCCCTTTTTTTGTGGTTATTATTGCCAATGTTATGAAAAAAATCAATAAAAAATACAATGAAATTAACAGGTATCATTGTATATTTACATCATAACGAGACAATGATAGCAATCCGTCAACTTGTGATTCGTGTACAAAAAAAAGAAAGAAAAAATATTTTTCTTTTATTTCAGAAGTCAAAAAGCAATTTAAAATAAGCAATGGATTCTTAGAATTCTGAAAATGATTTTTTTTTCAAACTACATTATAAATTAATCATTTTTATTGATTTTTAAAATCGGGATGTTTTACATTCGTTTTATATGAAACAGTTGATATACTATCTCCGGCTTGTGCCGCCATCTAGTGAGCGCTAGCTGCGTAAGTGCATGATTAGCGCGGACATTTTCTCCCGTAGAATTTCGCCGAATGAACAGGTCTGATATATGATAAGGGGGTCTTGCTTCACACACGTATGTCTTTTCTCATGTATGGCTTCGTTGGTGAACATTTAGATTTCCCTTTTGGGAAAATCCTTTAGAACATAAATCACACACAAACGGCTTTTCATTTGTATGAATGCGTAGATGTCTCATTAGACGTCCTTTCTCAGAAAATTCTTTAGAACAGACTTCACACACGTATGGCTTTTCGTCTGTATGGATGCGTAGATGTGTTTTCAGATTTCCTTTTTGGGAAAATCCTTTAGAACATACTTCACAGATGTACGGCTTTTCTTTCCTATGGGTGCGTAGATGTGTGTTCAGGCGTGTGTTTACGGAAAATCTTTTAGAACATACTTCACACTCGTATGACTTTTCTCCTGTATGGATTCGTTGGTGAATATTTAGATCTCCCTTTTGGGAAAACCCTTTAGAACATACGTCACACACGTACGGCTTTTCTTTTGTATGGGTGCGTAGATGTCTCCTTAGATATCCTCTCCCATAAAATCTTTTAGAACATAATTCACACACATATGGCTTTTCCTCTGTATGGATGCGTAGATGTGTTATCAAATTTCCTTTATGGGAAAACCCTTTAGAACATACTTCACACACGTACGGCTTTTCCATTTTGTATGGTTTCGTAGATGTGTGTACTGTCAAAAATAAATCCTTTAGAACATATACATTTCACACGTAAGGCTTTTCTCCTGTGTGCTTGCGTTCATGCATATTAAGAGATCTTATTCCTTTTAGAGATTTATTGCATATTAAGAAATTTAATTACACGAATATACGGCAATGAAAACAAAAGATATTGCACCTTAAAGTTTAGCAGAAAGAAAAAAGAAACTTATAAATTTTTCCAAGCTTATTTATTAAATTAACAAAGTATGATAGTGTCGAAATGTCCACCTTCTAAAATTTAACTTTTAGGTAATTGATTAATAAGCATAAAATTTAAATATAGCATTGACTTCAACCATCTACAATATTACTCATGTTATGTTTCACATAGCCGTTTGCATGGGCAAATGAAAAAGCTGGTTAAAATTTTATCTTTTTTAATGATTCAAATAAGACAGGTTATAAGAACAAATTTCTGCGTGGTAGGAATCCGCGATTGTAATGAAATGCTCGCCCTCTGGTGGGTTAAGGTGAAATTACAATAAACATGGTTTAATTCGAATTCCATACAGCCGCCATTGCTTGCCGATATTTAGTTTCACATATATTTATTGAATAAAAATGAATAAATACGGTAAAAAAGATAACACATACTGTTGTGTGCTACAATCTAACTCCAAAGGATCAAGAAATCCAGAATTGAGCTTCCATTTATTTCCAAATGACAAATTTAAAATTTCAGTTGCTTCGGCTAATGGAAGTAAAGAATTAATCAGATGATTTGAAATTAATATCTGTTCAACTTCAGTTAAAAATCTACTTCCGATCGAACTTTGAATAAACTGAAGTATTTTTTCCAAAAGCAATCAATTTTCCATAATGTAATGGCGGAGAAATTATAGTACGAATATTAAGTAGAATAACAAAAAGAACACTAATGGAACACACGTGGCTATGTTTACTAACAACTGCAGTGTTGAGAAAGCGCCATCTATCGATCATTACAATCGCGGATAAATATTATGCATACATAAATTCTATGTTTGCAGGGAAAAAAAACAAAAAAACTGAATACTATCACCTTGCTATACATAATTTCAAAATGTATAAAATTTCATATCGGAGCAATCACTATTACACACGTCACAGAGTACTGATAGTCGTCACTTACATAGAAGCTAATGGTAAAAATTTAACATGTAAATTTCGCATAGACACTATCGCCCCTGACGAAGGACCGAAGTACCACTCATACGTCACGGATTACGTATGCGATTTCGTAATCAGTTTTATGGGTATAAATAAGGCACCTATAATACGAGCAGACTCGTCCGGCATCTTTTCCCCCAATTCCTTCAAGTGGGAAGCGTGGGAGAGAAAAGCAACCCTGAGCCGTTTTACGCGTTTCGTTTCAAAGTTCGCCAAATTGCATGCTTTTTAAATGGTAATTTTCAAACGCATAAATAAAATATATTCATTCATAAAAGATAAGTAAAGAAATTTAGCTTCGAATTTAAAAGAAAATATAATATTAGGTTATCAATCCGCGTTTGTAATGATCGATAGATGGCGCTCTCTGAACACTGCAGTTGTTAGTAAATATAACAGCCACGTGTAATTATTATTCTTTCTCCGCCATTTCATCATGGAAAGTCGATTGCATAATATGAGGATATGCAGTGGTGTGATAATTTCACCTTAGCCCACCAGAGGGCGAGCATTTCATTACAATCGCGGATAGCTGAATAGCTTTATCTAATTGTGGAACTATTTACTTCCGCGGAAGCACACTTCTTTCATTGTCGTCTGCTTGCTTGTTTAGATCCCTTGTTATCGTTACGCTGTCAGAGGATATTTATTGTTTTCTGTGTATAAAATAATAAATATAGATGAATGTTAAGATATTAATTGCAGTATTCATTCAAGAAAGAATCCTCGGATGTTTGGATTTCTTTTAGAGGCGATCAGAAAGAAAATTTGGACTGTTAATTTTCGTCGAAACAAGTGCATTCAGAGATCCGGCGCTGAAGTATGGAATGTAAGTTATATTTTGTTTAATTAATATATCTCTTGATAAATACCTCCTCTTTATGTGAAAATATGATAATGCATGCTGCTACTTATTAATATTTAACTGCTTATATGTTTTAAAGACGTAAAAAAGTTAACTATGGGCTTAATGTGATATTCTGAGTTTGTAAATATTGGCGACGTCAAATTTCGCCAAATAAAGTTTTGTTTTCATAATTTAATGCAAATAAAATTTAGTTTGTTTTAATTTTAAATCATAGGTGAATTATTATTGAAGAAATGTACGCATTTTTGCATTTTTAGGGTTATTTTTATTTAATCATTAAAATCAGATAATAAACTTTTTGTGCTAAACAATATATTCATATGTATTATAGTTTAACTTACTACGGTAAAAAGCATTTATTTACTTGATAGACTTGTACTTTGAAATATCTATTGGTGTTTTCTATTGTCTTAAAAGAGGTAAATTCAAATTAATAATAATTATAATAATAATAAAGTGTGAATTTTGAAAATTTAAGTTTACTATGCTAAAATCTTTCAATTAAAACTTGTACAATCCTCGTTCAAAAAAATCTAGATTAAGAAATATATGCTCCTTAAATTTCGTTTTAAACTACAATAATTTTCACATATAATACGTCCTTGTTTTTAATGTTAAATATTTTATTTAAAATAAATTGATTTACTTATTACCTAATAATTATTTATTTTGATAAGAAAGAATTTAGTTATTATTAATAAAAGATCTTGCTTATAACTAAATTCTTGCAAAATATAAAGAGATTTAAGATTTTTGTGAAATAATGCTAAATATTTTGATCAATATAAGAAACAAAACCTTTTTATGCTTAAAAATTTATATCTTAGAACATGGTATATTAATTGACATTATGTGAGTTAAAATATGCAGTCATATCATTATATATCTAAGAAATTTATTTATAATAAAGTTTAATGTAGTATATATGCATTAAACCTTTATTGAGGAAATTTCTCTGAAACAAGTTGGTGCTTTTATTTCTGTTTTCACGGTTAACTTTCAAGAAAAACCCATTATTTTTAATTTTAAATAATCTTATTTGTTTTTTAAAGTTTAATTAACATGAGATAATAAAAATAAAAATGCTTTTAGAACATGAACTAATTATTTGATATTTATACAAAGTATCCATTCTGTTTTAATTTCTATCTTAAAATTTAGTTTAACTGCACACTTGAATGATAGATTGTTCAGGTTCAGATGAAGATTTACTTTATGGGAATATTTATGTATTCTATAAATTGTTAAATCAATATTTTTCTGTTTTTTTTTTTTTTTTTTTTTTTTTTAATAGGATTTTCGAGGGGAGGGGGGGGATTCATTTTTTAATTTCAGGGGTTGATCAAAATAAAAAAAATTCCTTTTAACCCCCTCCCCCCTTCCTTCTCCAAACTGAATATTATAAAATGGGGCCTTTCAAAAAATTAAAGTTCATAAAATAGACCCTTTCAGAAAATTTAAATTTAGTAAACGAAGTATGAGCCCATTCACTAAATTTCAGTTCATAAAGTCATTTCACAAAATTTTTGTTTTATAAAAATTAAATTTTTTAAAAAATTTCCCTTGTTTTCAATATTATTTCAAATGACTACTTGCACTTGATTCTCTGCCACATTATAAACTTGATATATATATATATATATATATATATTTAAAAAAAAAAAAAAAATAGTGCTAATTTTTATTTGTTTACAAAAGTAGAATTTTTTTTACAAAATTTTCTTTTTGCACTTATATATTCTGCCAAAATGCCACTGCCCCCCCCCCCCCCCCAAAAAAAAAAAAAAAAAAAAAAAAAAAAAAAAATCATGGTCAACTTTTGAAATGTTCCATATGTAAATTGTAAATATTATATAAAAGTATCAATTTACTACTAGCAATTTACTTCTTTTGATACATTTTTAAATAAATGTATGTTAATTTGTTAATACTCATAATAAGATTTAAAAAAATTCTTTAGGACCATTTTGAAGAGTCCCAATTCAAGCAGAATAGACTGAGGCTGAAATTGGATGTCCAAAACCTGGTTGTGTACTTGAATCACATCTGAGTAATCCAGAAAAGGTTTGTTTTCCTTTTCTTTTATGACATATTATGTTATAAATGTGTAAATGTTGATGCCTGTCCTGCACAATAATTTTGAATTTTAAGTTGTACACAAAATTAAACTAATATGCATCCTAAATTAAAAAAAAATTAAGGATGCATATTAAACTTTTTTTTAAATTTTTAATTATATTTTTAAAGTTAAAGTGTTTTTACATAATGCAATTTAATATAGTTAAAACTGCAAATAAGCATTTTTATTTTTTCATTTACAAATACTAAATTAAATACGATTTTTACTATATTTATGAACCCTGTACTTTTTTATTATTTCATTTTAATATAAGTAAATCAGTAAATAAAGTTTTATTTATTTATGCACAAATAATAAATTAAACAAATTTTTAGCTCATTTGCAAACTCTGCATTTTTAAAATTACTAAAATGTAAATATCATTTATAAACACTTTACACTGTCTTTGTAAACAACTGATAAAAAAAAAAATACTCTTCACAGTTCAGGCTCAGACATTTTTATTATTATTATTTATGTATTTTTCTCTATATACTTTGTACGGGCCTGTATTTTACACAATGTTATAAATTAGTTTGTCTTTTTTTTTTTTTTTACAATTTTAACTTGATTGTCTCCTAGTTCGCACTGTGATTTTCTTAAATATTTTTAGCAAATGTGCTATTTATTGAAGGTAAGGCTGCAGACAAAAAGAGGGGGGTTAACAAAAGAGAGAGGAGGATGGAGAAGGTTCCTCACACAGAAATTTTTGTTAAATAAAAGTTCTTTTAGAACTACAATTGAAATAGACTAGAAATGTTCAAATACAGTGCCTTTGAGCTTATACCTTACCATATAATATGTTTATCGCATTGTAGGATAAAAGGAAGTAATGTAAACATCATAACAGATTATTTAGGATATTTTTGTTATTTTCTGTGACATTAGATTATACAGGATAAGAGATGCATAATTGTGTTCATTTATTTCTTCTTCGAAAGGTCATCAAAATTATTCTTACTGTATCATTTTATGTACTTAAATATTTGAAAAATTAGTTATCATAGACTGAAATTATTGGTTAATTATTATTATTTTTTTTATAGGAATGTTATGAAGAATATAACAAAATTCTGAAAAAGAAAATTGCAGCATTAGAAAATGCTATCGTAAAAATTTAAAAGATATTAAAAGAAAAAGATGCAATACAAGAAAAAGACAGGGGGCTATCTTCATTTTTGTCTGAAAAGCAAATTGCATCTTTTTAGGTTGATAGACAGAGCATTACATATCGGTGCGATGAACCTTCCTGCATCTTGTATTTTCCAGATATGCATTTTTTACTTTGTTTAATATCAATTCAATTTGTAAAAGTGTTGTGAATATGTAATTATATTACATCCTATTTTGCAAGGCCTTTGTTGTATTTGATAAAACAATATAAGCTTATATAGATTTCTCCAGCAATGTAAACATTTTGTGAAACGAAATAAATAAAATATTTGTATTTTATTTTTCTAGTATTATTCGCATCTTTTGAAACAGTACAAGAATATAGGTTCATAATTTGATAAATAGAAATGATGGTTTTATTTATTTATTTTATTCTAAGGATTAATTTTATGTTACTGGGTTTTATTTTCATTTTATTAGTCTATAAATGCTATTACATTTAGACACCTATTACAACACCATCGTTCACGTGAAATAAAATGGGATGAAATATTTCACCAGGTTACTGAATAGAATTATAAAAGAAGTAGTACGTTAGATCACAAATCCATAATAGAATAAAATGCAAACATGATAACTTTTAAATTATTATATTGTTATATATTACAGGATAGAATTATAGTGAATCAGAGAATGATTGAGTGGTTTTATTAAAAAAACAAGAAAGAAATAATATGCTTAGGTCCATTATTATGAAACACTTTTCAATATTACATAAGTTATAGTAAAAGTAAGTCAGATAATGATTGACTGGGTGTTATTGAAAAATTAAAATAATGCATCATTGACAAATTATAAAACACTTTCCTATGATTTGGAATATAGTTGTAATTGAAACTTTTGGAAAGTGAAAATGGAGAATTAACTTGTGTATATTCATATGTACTCAAAATCTATATTAGAGTAAAGAAAAATTATTATAGTGAATAATAATCATGCATCATTCATAAATTATGAAACACTTTCCCATGTTACAGGTTATAGTAAATGTGAGAGTAATTGAATGAATATTACACTTAAAAATATTTAAATAAAAGCAAATATAAGAAAAATTTCAAAAAACTTTAAATATTTTCTTTGGTCTAATAATTTGGCCAGGTACTGTATATATTATTATTATTATTTTGCAAGCCTTTGTTGCATCTGATTAAACATTATAAGCATCTAGATTTCTCCATCAGTGTAAATAATTTGTGAAATGAAATAAATAAAATATATGTATTTTTATTTGTCTGGTATTTGCATCTTTTGAAACAATGAGTGCATATAGACTCACAACTAAGTGTGTGTGTGTGTGAGGGGGGTGGTGGTGTCAGTATTACTCTTTTTTAACTAATGATTAAAAGTATATATTACTGGATTTATTTTCATTTTATTAGCACATATAGAATATTATTTTTAGAAACCTAATATAACCAGGGTTCTCACAAATACAAATTTGGATACAAGAAATTTTTTAAAAAATATATATCAATGATTAGCCAATTCTAAAAATAAATAGAGGTAAAAAATGGTATTCAAATTTCCCTTTGTGAGAACTTTGATTATAACATCATTCACCTGGAGTAAAGTAGGATGAAATACTTTCTGAGGTTACTGGATAAAATTATAAAATAATTTAATTATGAGAACTTACATTTGAGTAATGCACATCCATAATAGAGTAAAATAAAATTATAGTGAAAAGAAGAGTAAATCGAAGAATGAGTGATGTTATTTAAAGACAAGAAATAAAAAATATGTTTTTAATTATTAATTATAAAACATTTTTCATATTGCACAATGTTGTTATAGTAAAAGTAAGTCTGGCACTGACTGAATGTTATTTGTTTGAAATAAAGAGAAATTGTAAAAAACTTTCCATTGATATGGAATATAGCTGTAGTTCAAACATTTAAAAAGGAAAAATGAAGAATTTACTTATATATATTCAGGGCCTGATTATCGCACAGGCCGTCTAGGGCACCTCTATTTAGGGGCACCAAAATAACTTTAAAAATTTTTAAATGCTATTTTTGGCAAAGATTTCCTTTAAAAAATTAATAGAAAGTTAGCTAATGATAATAATCTTTAGTTGAAATCTAATCTCCGAGGAGGAGGATCAAAAGTTATATGGCATGCCTACAGACCACACCTAGGGGTAGATACCAAATCGTCAGCAATTTCCTGTTTCCTAGCTCTAATGCAACACTGAACCCACTGAACCTACACCTCAGGTTTGTATCCAGTTACATTTTCTTAACTTTGACAATTTTATCATTTAAAAAGCAAATTTTCGAACAGATTTTACTATGTTGTCCTCCACATACACTTTAGCTTTGAGTCTAGTGTTAAAAACAAAATGCAATTGTCAGGAAAATTGTAATTTTAGAATTTATTTCAAAAATGGTAAGAATAAGGCAGTTAACAATGCCACAAAAAGTATTAATTTTTAAATGAAAATCAAAAAATATTTTAATACGTGAGATGGCAAAATAATTAAATGCTAACGAAATATTGGTAAAATGAATTTTAGCAAAATATAAATTTTTTTGGCCGTTTAAACTGGGAATTTGGCTTTAGGCGGTCATGTTGCTCATCCAAGCAAGATAAACCGCAAGTTAAAATGCGAATGTTTAAAAAATCGATTTGTATCATGTTCAGAACTTAAAAAAGATTTTTAAAAAGTGTATAGTAAATTACTTTCTTCAAAAACAATGCGGTAACAATTAAACAAAGCGAGTTAAAGAACGGAAGATCTGCGAAAAAAGCCATTATTAAGGAAAAGAATTAGAAAAAACAATACTTTAGTTGACCAAAATTTAAAAACATTATCAGTTAATTATTAGGCTGAACTGGTTTTCTCTGATGAATCAAGTTTTCTTTATTTCGTGCAGTCGAAAAAAGCTAGAATGAAGACGAAAATGTGACCGACTTAATAAAAATCGCACTTTTAAAACAGTGACACATTCTCTGTACATTATGGTACGGAGGTGCATAACTTTTCAAACACTCGGGGAAATTTTTATGCTCAAGGGATCAATTAACTCGAAATAAAACACAATCTGCGTAAAAGTGGCGCCTGACCGACTATTTTGGAGGTATCTTAGACATTTCCGTAAACAGCATTTGAAGATAATAAGGCACCTTACTACACGGCGTCTGTGGTAAGTTTATTCACTTCAAATTGTCAAAATTTCTTATACATTCCCATGAAAACCTATAATTCTGTAAGTAATCGTACTTTTTTTCACTTTAAGTTAAATACCACAAAGGATATAGTAGAATTTCTTCTTTACCAGACATGGAAATGGTCAAAATCGTGATCCGCTCAAAAATGTTTCGTCTATGAAAAGGCGGGGGAGAGGGGAGAAGATTCGAAATTTGCAGCCTATAACTCTGCCAGAACTAGAAAAATTTATTTGTGATATTTGGCACATTGAAATTTCCGAGATTTATATTAAAACACTGTATAAAACTATGCCATTGCGCATTAATGCAGTAATTCCATATAAAGGTAGAATTAACCCAATGCAGAATACATATTTAATTGCTTAGATCTAACAAATAAATAGTTTTATTTCATATATTAAAATATAACTTGTTTATTTCATATAATAAATCATAATAGAATGCAAAGTGTATAGTTATTGCATTATGCTCAAAAAGAAAGTTTTACGCAGATTTTTAAAAAGTACTTCGTAAAGTGAAATAAAGCGAATTATTAAATCGAAAATACACATAGGTATCATTTCATACCTTTGGTATTATGCAAACAAGACAGTTTTATTTGTTTCAAACATTAATATTAAAGTTATTACAAATAAAAAAGGTATAAGTCATTTTTACTGCAGTGCGGCTTTTTTTTTGTCGCTTAGTGTAGCTGCAGTGGCGCATCCAGAACTTAACTTTTGGGGGGGGGGGGGGCTAAGAGTTTTCAAGATATTAATCCAGATCAATGCAAAATTTACAATTGTAACATTCAGTTGGGAATGTTAGTGCTTTTTTTTTGGAGGGGGGGGGGCTTCAGCCCCTCAGCCCCCCTCCCCCATAAATCCGCCACTGCATAGCTGAAGATATAGTGTTTAACCTCTTACTTATAAATGGTGAACACTAATTAGTGTTGGTCAAAGGCAAAGTAAAATTACTTGATCTTGAAAAAGGAATACAGTTGTAAGTGGGCTTTTATTTGAGGGATATTAATATTAAGTTATAGAAGGAAATTTTGGATCTGTTAAAATTGGCCCTGAAGGAATGTGGCCTTTCAAAAGAGATGGACATTTAGAGAAGATTCACTGAATTTTTAAAGGAAAGCAAAGCAAAATTTATCATCCTTAAATTTTTATAGTGAAAAATAAAAAAAGGCGGGGGAACATAGAAAATTTCTAGAAAGACTTCAGCCCTGATGATAAGTTTATACAAAATGCTAAGTTTTTTTTTTACTTGATTGGAGGGTAACAGACTTTTATTATAGAAATCTTTATATATATATATATATAAATGAATGTTTGTCTGTATGTCCTTTATAAAATCGTAAACGGCTTGACCGATTTCGATCATTCTTTTCTTGTTTTTTTCCTTATAGGTCAGGGATGGTTTAGGAAAAAAAAAAAAAATTGAAAAAATTCGCCCCCCAAGGGAGGGGGGGCAAAACGTGAATTCAAAAAATCCTTCATATCTCAAACAAAAAAACAGATATCTGTAAAATTTTTGCTTTAAAATATAGCTAATATAAATGTCTAAAAACCAATTTCTAGAATTTTCGAAATTCGGTCCCCAAGAGGGGGCGGGGGGGGGGGGGGCGAAACGGAATTTCACATGCGTAAAACGCGATTTCGCATAATCCTATATATCTCAAACAAAAAAAACAGATATACGTGAAATTTTTGCTATAAAATGTATCCAATTTCTGGAATTTTAAAAATTCAGCCCTCATGTGGGGCAGCAGGGGCAAAAACAATTAGAAATACAGTTAGGCCTTTCAAAATTGGTACAGATAGGTTTCAATAGCCTGCAAGTCGAATGGGGATATTTTCGAAAGTGTAAAGTTATTAGGAGGGGAGAGGGGGGGGGTAAAAAAAATAAAAAATATCGTTCAAATTTGGTATATAGAGGTTTTCGATACCTACAAATCGACTGCGGATATTTTCGAATTTGTAAAATTATCAGGAGGTGCGGTAAGGGGGGGGGGCTATGGGCAAAAAAAAAAAATAGAAATACAGTTAGGGCATTCAAAATTGGTACAGATAGGTTTTAAAGGCCTGCAAGTCGAATGGGGATATTTTCGAAAGTGTAAAGTTATTAGGAGGGGCGAGAAGGGGGGGGGGCAAAAAAATAAAAATAGAGTTAGATCGTTCAAAATTGGTACACAAATGGTTTTCGATACTTAAAATCGAATGCGGATATTTTTGAATTTGTAAAATCATTAGGAGGGGCGGTAAGAGGGGTGGGTCGGTAAGGGTAGGGGGCTATGGGCAAAAAGAAATAGAAATGCAGTAAGGCCGTTCAAAATTAGTACAGATTGGTTTTAATGGCCTGCAAGTCAAATGGGGATCTTTTCGAAAGTGTAACGTTATTAGGGGGGACGGGAGGGGGGGCGGAGGGGCAAAAAAAAAATAGAGTTAGATCATTCAAAATTGGTACATAGAGGTTTTCGATACTTACAAATCGATTGCGGATATTTTCGAATTTTTAAAATTATTGGGAAGGGGGGGGGAGAGTGGTGGGGCAAAAAAAAAAAAAATTGAGAATTCAGTAATTATAGTGATTCATTTAAAAATAGGGTCCAGCGAAGCGGGCGAAGCCTGCTAGTATATATATATATAAAGAAAAAGTAAGTAAAAAAAACTCCACAGAAACTTTGGAAAGGAGCTATTATTCTTCGTAAAATTTAGTTATAGTATATGAAACTGAAATCTGTAGGAGACTGATTTTGATTTGTAAATTTTTTATACACATACATACATACTCACATACCTATTATACATATATGAAGAAGAGGGCTAAATTAACCATAATTAAATTTTAAATTATAAAACAAGCTAGTATGCCGTGGCCACCACAAAACTTTCTTCTATATTTTACTGAAAAAATTCACGCAGCGCAAATTATTTGCTAAATTTTTTTTCCATGGGGAATGCAGACGGTTTGCGTCTCGGAGGTTGGTTGGTTGGTTGGATGATTTAAGACCGGTTGTCTCCGCATGTGTCTTAGGCCTGTAGGGGAAATGCCCTCCATGGGGGTCTTTCTAAGGGGTCCTAGTCCGTATTTACTCGAGTTTCGGAGGAAACCACGGAAAACTCTGAACGACTAGGTGAATGAGCGTGACCTGGGATCGAACTCGGCACCTTCCATCTACCAGCTTTGAGCGCTTTCGTCTCGGAGGAGATGTATAAAACTAAATGTTGAGAGAAAGTCAATTTTGTGCCAACATCTGTGGATTTTTTTTTTTTTCTTTTTTCATGATGGGTATCATTCAAAAGAGCTTGCCAATACCTTTAAAACGAATGGTTGAACCATCGATCTGCGATAATTTAAAATAAAGTTATCGATTTTCTTCATTTTTAACAAAAAAAATAAAAATAATAATAATAATAAAAAAATTTTTTAATGTAATATTGACAGTAAAATTGACATTCTTTTGGATATTTAGTGTTATACTACTTCTCTAATATGGAAATCGTCTGCATTATCATGGAAGATAATTTTTTTAAATAAAAATTTAATAAATTATTTTTACTGAGTCAGTTAGTATAGGAAAATATAGAAGAAATTCATGTGGTGGCCACAACATACTAGTTTATTTTCGTTCTTTATTTCTGCATCTATACTAATGAAAGTGTTGTTAATATATATATATATATATTAAATTACACAGTATTTGCACAATAACAATAAACATCTATATATAATTTTAAAATAAATTATTAAAAACTTTAAAAATTATTTTGCAATTAAATTAAGTTATAAAATCTTGATGAAAATGAAATTATTTTTATATCTAACAATTAAACGAACCAAAGCAAAATTTAACATTTCTCATATTATTGAACGAGAAATGTTATTCACTACTGCAGAAATCACTACCGATTAAGTGCAGCCTCGAATTAAGAAAAGAACTATTATATATGCCGTGTTAAATATCGCGCTGAACTCTGAGAAAAGAAACCTTCATTCAAACTCGCCAATAAAGCAATAAGCGCGCCAGTCGGGAAGCGCGGTTCCAAATGGGGGCAAATATGGAGGACGATAACTCGGCCTGTATTATAGAGGCTCTAGGTATAAAGATTTGGCTGATTATCGCTCTTTTGGCGATTTTTTTTTTATGAAAAAGAAAATGAGGTTTGGAAGGTTATGCACTTTTTATTTTTAGTTTTTTAAATATACGCGTGCTAATATTTTCGTTAAACATATTTCATGTGAAAAATTAATTAAATATGTATAAAATCTCATTTATTTATTTATTTTTTACATGTTTTGAATAAGTTTATATCGGTAAACCAATTTTAATGTATTTTTCAATATTGTTCTGAAGATAAATGAGCTTTAAAAGAATATATTAAATTTGTATTAGGTAGTATTTAATAAAAATAAATTTTTGCATTCTAAAAAAAAAAAAAATAATAATAAATGAAAAAAAATCTTTTTATTAATAAATAAATGTTACACTACCATCTTTTTTATTTTTTTTTAAATCCATATTAGAAATAGTATTGTTTTTGAGTCAAATTTTTGAAATTGAGTTTTTGTTTCATTTACACATTTTCAGGTTTCCTGAATCTGAAAAAGATGTTTTTATCAGTTGGTCTCTGTTTTTTCTCAACAACAAATTATAGAAGGAAGTCCAAACTCGGTATTCTAAATCTGTACAATGTAGTGATGCTACATTAAACTTTTCGTTGAGATGAAGCAGATGGTTTATGTACAGGGATATCCAAAAGAATTCAAATACATTACGTCTACGGGGAAAAGTTCATTAAGTAAAGTGTAACATATATAGGTTGCCCTAAACAAATTAGAATGAACATATTCTTTTTCAATGCATAAAAGCATGTTTTGTGTAGAATATGATAAAATAAAATATTTCAAAACAAATTTTCTGTAACACAATTATATTACAGATGGATATACATTATATCTATATTCTTTCTAATTAATATATTTCTATCCATAGCATATTTTATTGCAAAAATATGAACACTGGGTACATGCTTAAGAAATAAGTAACACACAAATTACGAAAGAAACGCCCACTGTCATTGTTACAGATTTTCAAATGATGTGAATCTACGTCAGCAGTCGCGAAAGCGTTAATTAAGAAATTATATTTTCATAGAAATTATAAAACAAATCGTACAGTTCCAAAGAGTTCAACTGACCCAAAACAGGTAAGTGCTATTAAAATTGTTTAATATTTACTTTATGAAACCTTACAATAATGTATCCGAAAACATTTAGTTTATACGTTGTTGTATATATATATATATATAGCTATATTATTTCAGTTTGTATATTATGTTACACGTACCAAAGAAAATTTAAGCTTTATTGGTGATCAGTATATATCCATGATAGATACTTTTTAATTGAAAAATATTGCACTTTTATAAAAAGTATTGTCTGACCAATCGTAAGTGTAATGTATTTAAATACACCTAAAATTATCTAAAAAAGTACTAAAGTATATACATATCCAAAAAAAACTAAATTCATGAAAATTAAGATACTGCAAAGGTGTTAATATTTTTATTTCTTTTTATAACGCTTTTTCTTGAAATATTTCCGGTGTGAAATAGTATAATTTTGTCTAGTTCTTGTAGGATCTTAATTTTATTTTTCTATATTTAGAGATAGCCCCCTAACACATTTTTGATCATAGCTCTATGAATACTAAAGATAAAGTATACAAACAGTATACTTTTCCGCACTGCCAGACTCTCAGAAATTTGAATATGAAGTCAAAATTGGGTGTTACTATTGAAAAAATCAAAGTTGGCGCTCATTTTATATGTAGATGACCCCTAATTCAAAATTCGACGACAGTTTCAGAAAGTGCATTTCATTTCCTGTTGAATGGTGTCTCTTAAATTTTTCTGCGTCAATTAATAACTGAATACCATCAAGTGCTGCGTTTTTTTTTTTTTTTTTTTTTTTTTTTTCCGACTGTACATATAGCTATGAAAATAAAATTTTATTGAATGAAAAATTAAGATTTATTTTTTTATATAAAACAATGCATTAGACAAAGTTATAAATAAATGTTTCCATGAAATTATGCTTTCCTTCAGATCAATATTATAATTAGGGACAATTTTGTTGGTTAGCCCCCGACCCCCTCGTCCTCCCAATATGTTTTAGCATACTACTTTTTCCCTACTAATTAGTATAAAACTTTTTATTTCTAGCTGTAATATGATTCTTAATTACAATGTCATGAAAAGTTAAGTCAGTTTGATATATACTGCTCTTTTTAAACACCAAAAATACATTAACTATTTTATATAGATTACTCTGATATTTGATTGTACTTCAACACTAGCCAAACTTTATTATTATTGAACTATAGACATATATTAATTAACTGTTAAGTTAAGCATCAGTAGTGGAGAATACAATTAAAGAGCTTAGTGGATGAACATGTTAAATGAAAATTTAGAACATTTGAGAAATTAAACAATTAAGAGGTAACAGAGAAGCCAGAAACCATGTATATAATGATGAATATAAATGTGCATAAAAATATTCAAATAACATTCAAATAACCACTTAACATTTCAAGGATATTAAATTAATATCTTAAAATCTGCCTGGATAATCAACATCTTAATTAATATCTTAAAATCTGCCCGTATTTTTAAATTCGATAGTACATTTTTTTAAATAACTATTTTTATTTAAAATCATAAAAATTTCATTCTTTTCGTTGCATGCAAAAAATGCTTACTATTTAATTAATCAATAGAATTTTTATTTTGTTCTTTATTTCGCTTGATTACTGGTTTTAAATGATGAGGTTTTACGATTAAGAACAACTATCAGCACTACGGATTTTGGGCTGGGTTGAATGCGCTTCGCGCTTGTGTGTATGGGGAGAAGTGGGGGGGGGGGTATCTTTCTAGGGGGTCCTAGCTCGTATTCATGCGAGTTTCGGAGAAAACTCCAAACAGCGCGACCTGGGATCGAATCAGGTACTTCTCGTGTACCAGTCTTAGAGAGAAAAATGTTTAAGACAATGAATATGCATAAAAGTATTTAAGGATTTTGCACTTAACATTTCAAGGCTAACAGAAAGAAAATTTCATTCTATTTGTCGCATATAGAAAAATACTTACTATTTAAATAATAAACAGAATTTTTTATAGAAATGTTGTATTTTCTGCTTTATTCTCCTTGTTTACTTGTTTAAAATGATGTTACATTAGTATTAGGATCTGCACTAAGCATCTGTGGTTGGGTGGAATGCCCTAAATGGGAGGGGCTTTCCCAAGGGTTCCTAGTCTGTTAATCATGTGAGTTTCGGAGAAAATCGCGGAAAACTCCAAACTCGAGGCCGAAGAGTGTGACGTGGAATCGAACCCGGCTTTTCCCATCTGTCAGCTTGGAGAAGAGAATTTTTACGACAATGAATATGCATAAAAATATTCAAAGATTTTCCACTTAACATTTCATGGATATTAAATTAATATCTTAAAATCTGTATGGTTTGTTTTATTTTTAAATTCGATAATTCATTTTTAAAAATATTAGGTCATTGCAAAAGTTTAAGCGGATGCGGATCATTTTATTGCCTCCAAAGACGAGAGCTTCTATCACCGTGGTATACATTTATACCCGAAAAATGGGCAAATGTTGTAGAAAGTAATGGAGAGTATTCAGATAAAAATTGTCATTTGATTTGATGTATTTGTATGAAATGAAGCAATAAAAAAAACGCAAGAACTTTTGCAACGACTGCATAAATATTTCCGTTTAAATTTAAAAAATATATGTATTCTTTTTGTCGTGTATAGAAAAATGCTTTCTATTTGAATAATCAATTTTTTTCTTTTTCTTTTTTTTTTTTTTTTTTTTTTTTTGCTTGATTATTTGTTTAAAATGATATGGTGCTAGGATGAAGAACAATTGTCTGAGCTATGGTGCTACGGATTTCGGGCTAATTGTATGAGCTTCGCGCTTGTGTGTGTGTTTGTGGTAGGGATCTTTCCAAGGGGGTCCTAGACTCTATTTATGAGAGTTTTGGACAAAACCACGGAAAACTCCGAACGGCGAAACAAAGAGCATGACCTCGGATCAAACCAGGCGCTTCCCGTCTACCAGCTTTTGAGAGAAGAATGTTTAAGACAATGAATGCGAATAAAAGTATTCAAAGATTTTCCACTTAACATTTCAAAAATATTAGAAAAGTATTTTCACTCTACTTGTTGCGTATAGAAAAATAATGTCTATTTTAATAATGAATACAAATTTAGATGGAAATGTTGTCTTTTATTCTTTATTCTCCTTTATTTTTTATTTAATATGGTGTGGTGTTAGGATTAAGAAGCACTACGGATTCGGGGTTGACTGGAATGCGTTTCTGCGTGCGTGTGTATGCGTGTCTGGGGGGGGGGGGTGGGGGGGTGAGAGGAATCTTTCCAAAGGGGTCCTAGCCCGTATTGATGCGAGTTTAGAAGAGAAACCCCCCGGAAACTGTAAACGGCAAAATTGAGGAGCGCGATCTCGGATCTAATATGGCACTTCCCGTCTACCAGCTTTTGAGTGAAGAATTTTTAAGACAATGAATGTGCATATATGTATTCAAATTTTCCACTTAACATTTCAAGGATATTGGAAAAAAATTTCTCCTCTTGTTTCGTATAGAAAATTAATCTCTATTTTAATAATGAATAGAATGTTAAATGGAAATGTTGTATTTTGTGCTTTATTTTCCTTGATTATTTGTTTAAAATGATGTTGCATGCATTAGGATTAAAGCTGCTACTAAAAATCTGGAGCTGAGTGGAATGCCCTAAATGGGAAGGGGCTTTTTCAGGGGTTCCTACCCCTGTATTCATGCGAGTTTCGGAGAAAATCACGGAAAACTCCAAACACGAGGCCGAAGAGCGCGATCTGCGATCGAACCAGGCCTTTCCCGTCTACCAGCTTTTGAGAGAAGAATTTTTACGACAATTAATGTGCATAAAAATATTCAAAGATTTTGGACTTAACATTTCAAGGATATTCTTCCAATATCTTAAAATAGCTGCACTAAAGATCTGGAGCTGAGTGGAATGCCCTAAATGGGAAGGGGCTTTTTCAAGGGTTCCTACACCTGTATTTATGCGAGTTTTGGAGAAAATCACGGAAAACTCCAAACGCGAGGCCGAAGAGCGCGATCTGCGATCGAACCAGGTCTTTCCCGTCTACCAGCTTTTGAGAGAAGAATTTTTACGACAATTAATGTGCATAAAAATATTCAAAGATTTTGGACTTAACATTTCAAGGATATTCTTCCAATATCTTAAAATCTGTCTGTGTTATCGTATTTTTAATTTCGATAGCAGACTTTTAAAAATAAATATTTCTATTTAAAATTATAAAAATTTTATTCTGCTTGTTTGATATACAGAAAAAAGCTTACTATTTGAATAATCAATAGAATTTTTATTTTGTTAATTTCTCTTGATTATTTGTCTAAAATTATGTGGTGTTACGTGTTAGGTCTGCACTAGGGATCTGGGGCTGAGTGGAATGCGCTTCGCACTTGAGTGTTTAGGCGGGGGGTCTTTTAAAGGTGTCCTAGCCCGTATTCGTGCAAGTTTTAGAGAAAAACATGGGAAAGTCCGAACATCTTGGCTGATGAGCGCGATCTGGGATCGATTCCGGTATTTTCCAATCACCATCTTGGAGAGAAGAATCTAAAATGTATCTTGTTTGACACCTATGAACATCGGCATTTAGTGACATAAAGCACTTGCTTTAGATACAATAACCCACAATACAGAGATGATATTTTTCTGATTTTGGTAGATTTCTGCTTTCAAAAAGGTAAAAAAAAAAAAAAAAAAAAAAAAAAGATATTTTTTACATAAAGTTTTCTTTTCCCTTTTACCATGGTAAATGGTTGTACATTTTATTATTAAATTTTATAAATCTTTTTTTTTTTTTTTTTTCACTAATAATAAAAAAAAGACTATCACCAAACAAAAAATATGCTTTGAGGTAAATGCTAATTGGAATTGAAAGCATTGTGTCCACTTTTGACTGTCTATTTCCACTTTTCTAACAATTCAAAATAGTGCCTTAATTTGACAAATTAGATTAATTCCAACCTCTATTATTTCATAATTTAATAGAGGTTGTTAGAAAAAATCAGTGTACAAGAAATAAATTTATTGAAATCTACATAATTTATGTAGCTTTCAAATAATTTCAATTTTGGAAGCTTTTTTAAAAATAACTTTGTTTTTCAAAAACTGTTTTATATTCAAAATCAAACTGTTTTGTCTCACTTGTATTTTTTCACAAAATATTGTTTAAAAAAAAAAAAAAATTATTTTGTCGTCGTAATATAATTAAAAATATACTAAATTTGTGTGTATTCTTCCAAACCTGTTCGCTTGAAAATTCATCTATGTTTTACCAATTACAGGGAATTTTAAAAGGCCTTTTAATACTTTTTAAAATGTCTTTTAATTGAACTTTGGAATCGTTTTTTTTTTTTTTTCCCCTAAAGGCCTTTTAAAATGTGTCCGTGCCCTATGTCGTATGTGTGTTTCAGCACTGTGTATAAATCTAAATTTTAGTTCATAATAAATAAAGAATAAGCACGAACTGAAATATATACCTAACAACACACTGGCACTTAACGAATTTAAAACTTATGACTAAAATCGACATTTGATTAAATATTTACCAGCATATGAAATTCTGAAACGTATTATACTGTTAAATAATTTCTCAAATTTTCTGAACCCATTTCTAGATAGAGATCAAATCATTAACCAGGGCCCGACTTAGACTACCTGCAGCCCCGGGGCAAGCCTATTCTCGGGGGGGCCCTTGCAGTGGCATAAGAGGTCTTTAGGTTGCAGAAGCCCCGTATGCCCTGCCGTAAGTCGGGGCCTGTCATTAACAAAACATATTTCGTATAATAATAATATTTTAACTCTGAACTTCAATTTATAGACAAACGATATCAATTTATCATGTATGTTTGCACCGGAAAAAGCGCCTCTATCGACTAATAGGCAGGCTAAATTTTGAACCCATTTCCACTTTGAAAAAGTGCGCAAAATAACAAGCACTAAAGACGCTAGTCGCATCGCCGTAGGCTACGGTTCTGTTTATTTTCCCTGCATTAACAACGGAACAAACGCCTCGCCCAGCTATGGATAGAGATGTAAAAAACCCGGGAATTAAAAACCAAGGGAAAAAACCCGGGAGTTTTGGGAAAAAACTGGGAAATTTGGGAACTTTGCGGAGAAAAAACAAATTCGAAATCTCTAAAGCATATAATAAGTTGTTTACTTAATATAAATGGCAATTTTAAGGACTTAGATATACTGATAAGCTTATAACATTATTTTAATTTATCATTTTATTTTCAATTTATCAGAACTATAGCCAAATCAAAATTTGATAAGAAACTTAAACTTTCTTTATTAAATTAGCACAAACGATAAATGTATCGGTACAATGTTGGATACAATTTCCATATTATACAAGCTGAAGAATTAAGGAAAACAATGTACATAATCCTGTAATAGTCTGAGAAGAGAAATAATTAAGATTTGAAAAGTTCTTTAAAAATTTCTATTTTATAAAACTAAAGAATTATTTAAAATAATGGAGTGGTTTTTAGAAAGAAGAGATGGCATTTTATGCAATTACTACAGTGGTATAGTTTCTTTTACAAGTTATTTTGAGAAATATTTCTTATTAGAGTTTGTAAGAAATTGATATTAAATTTCCTACAATGAAAATTTTTTGATAAAAATTTATATACATATTGTTTGCCTGATTTTAATATATATATAAGTTTCTGCATTTCTAACACAACAAGTGGGGATATTTTTCGAATTATTTATATATTTCCCTAAAACATATTAAATTTAGGAAATCTTTTTTTTTTTTTTTTTTTCTTTGTTGTAATTAAAAAAAAGGAACAATTTAAAAATTATCAATTAACAAACTAATTTCTCAAATACTTCACTTAAGATTAATGAAACTTGAATTTGGTTGGTTTTTTTTTTTTTTTTTTTTTTTTTCCTAAAATCTTACGCCCAATTCTCTAATTGTACATTCATAAACCAATTATGAATAATAAAAAAAATTAAATGTTATTAATTCTCATTAAGAATACAAAGGATATTTCAAGAACATAACAAAATAATACTAATGAATAATGACAGAAACTTACTGTTAGTGTTAGCACTGCATTAATTATAATTAATTATTTTCTTCGTTTATAAACATCGTTTTCTTCGTTAATAAACATCGAAGATGCTCGAATTAGCTGGTAAGGGAAACGAAAAGGAAATCTATGCAGGAATTAAAGTTGAAGATCGGAGGCTAAATAATTAACAAACGTTCTAAAAATATTCATAATTTCAAAATTCCCAGTTTTGGGGATATTTGAAAATTCCCAATTTTGTCTTTAATTCCCAGGGGAAAAAAATGGGTTTTTTTCCGGGAAAAAACCGGGTGCTTTAAAAGCCTTGCATCTATAGCTATGGAACATTTTGTAGAATGACTGTTGTACCGCTTATTAAGTACACTCTTTGGTGGGAGGATTATGTCCAGTGGAGCTTTTGTCCGTATCCCCGTAATACACATAGATATGGATTTTCATTTGTATATACTTCGAATATATTTGATCAGACTTCCCTTTCGAGCAATCTTTTTCTCCTGTGTGCGTACAGTCGATAACAAAAGTGTCCGAACACTAGCAAAAATTCCTATGTAAAAAAAGTACACTTCATACGGTTTTGTTAAATAAATCCTTGTCGAATCCTCTTCTTAGTCAGTCTAAGTACATGATTCGATAAAGATTTATTTAACAGAACACTATGAAGTGTACTTTTTTTACATAGGAACTTTTGCTAGTGTTCGGACACTTTTGTTACCGACTGTACGTTCATAGCATTTTTTTTTTTTTTTTAACTTACGCTTCTCTTCTGTATACATGCGTAGATACCTTTTCCCAAAATCTTTGAGACATGGATAAAAGTACAAAGAAAAAAAAAAAAAAAACTGAAACTGTACATTGATTTGAAATAATAGAATTTTTGTGAGAAGATGTATTATATTATAATACTAAATTCTTTTTAATCTCTAAAATAACAACAAATGATCATGCTGTATTATTCAATCAGGTTTTATTAGATTAGTTTAAGGGCACATGGGAACATAAAAAACGTCAAATTTTCTTATTTTTAATCATAGTCTTAAAAAATAGATATATAGTGCTGTGAAAAAATACATGTGTCGGAAAATTTTAAAATAATATATTTTAAGCATTGTAGGTGTTCGTACAGTTTTTTGTTTTTTTCTAAAAAAAAATATATTTTTTTAATGTTTTGGTACACTTTTCAAAATTTCTATTTAAGATAGTGAGTTTAAATTTTCCAAAGTCGTGTAACTAATTTTTTTTCTATAAAAATACCCAACAATGTAAATCTCGGTGGAAAATTTTTGGAAATAATGAGAAATATGTTCTAAACATTTTTAGGATTTTCAAAGTTATTTAGTAAAAAAAAAAAAAAAAATTAACATTTTTACGTCAACCAAACTTAAAATTGCTGCTTATTATTATCAAATGGTACATTTTCTGCTACAACACCAAATTTTAAGATTCAACCTCAATTTATATTTAGAAAAGTGTACCGAATGGTCACATTGTTAGAAAATTTTCATATAGATTTTTAAAAATTTAATTATCTCTAGAAAACTAATTTGTTTCTTTTGCTTTAAATATGGGCTAAAATGTACATATGCTAACTGTGGAAAAAAATGTCAGTTCCATCTGTATTTTAAAGTAAAATACAAATCATTGAATATTTTGCCAAAATTGCTTCATTTAACCCGTCGAGATGGTTTCATGTACCCTTAAGTAACACATGCACAGCAGAGCAGAAAACCTGAAAAATCTCATAGGTGTTGAGAACAAAATTCAAACACATATGGCTTTTTTCCTGTATGAGATCACATAAATGTTTCCTCAGATTTCCTTTTTTATATTCTTTTAGAACACACTTCACACACATATGGCATTATTTCTGTATAGATATGTAGATGTTTTCTTAGATTCTCTGTTTTAGAAAATATTATGGAACATATTTCACACACGACGTTTCTCTGTATGGGAGCGTAGATGATTGTTCAGTCTAGTCTTTACGGAAATGAATATTTAGGTCTCCTTTCTGAGAAAATACTTTAAAACATATTTCGCACAGTTATGGCCTCTCTTTTGTATGGGTGCGTAAATGATAGTTCAGACTACACTTTAGAGAATATCCTTTAGAACAAATCTGACATACATATAGCTTTTCCTTTATATGATTGCGTTGGTGAATATTTAGATATCCCTTTTGGGAAAATCCTTGACACACATATGGCCTCTCTTTAGTATAGGTGCGTAGATGACTGTTCAAATTTTCCTTTTCAAAAAATGCTTTAGAACATATTTCACACACGTATGGCTTTTCTGCTGTCTGGGTGCGCAAATAAACAATAAGATTTTCCTTTTTTGAAAATCCTTTAGAACATACTTCACACGTATTGTCTCTCTTTAGTATGAGTGTGTAGATGATTATTTAGACTACACTTTACAGAAAATCTTATAGAAAATATTTAACACACGTATGGCTTCTCTGCTGTATGGGTGCGTAGATGAATAATTAGATTTCCCTTTTGGGAAAATCCTTTAGAACATACTTCACACACGTATGGTTTCTCATTAGTATGGGTGCGTAGATGACTGTTCAAAGTTCCCTTTTGGAAAAATCCTATTGAACATATTTCACACACGTATGGCTTTTCTTTTGTATGGGTGCGTAGATGAGTAATTAGACTTCCCTTATTTGAAAATCCTTTAGAACATATTTCACACACGTATGGTCTCTCTTTACTATGGGTGCGTAGATGATTATTTAGACTACACTTTACAGAAAATCTCATAGAACATATTTCACACACATATGGCCTCTCTGCTGTATGGATGCGTAGATGAATAATTAGATTTCCCTTTCGGGAAAATCTTTTAGAACATACTTCACACAAGTATGGTTTCTCATTAGTATGGGTGCGTAGATGGCTGTTTAAATTTCCCTTTTGGGAAAATCCTATTGAACATATTTCACACACGTATGGCTTTTCTGCTGTATGTGTGCGTAGATGAATAATTAGTTTTTCCTTTTTTGAAAATCCTTTAGAACATACTTCACACACGTATGGTCTCTCTTTTGTATGGGTATATAGATGACTGTTCAAATTTCTCTTTTGGAAAAACTCTTTAGAACATATTTGACAGATGTATGTCTTTTCCATTTTGAAGGGTTATATTGATATAGATATTTGTTCAGTATTCTCTCTTCAGAACGGGACGGATTTAGTTTGGAGTACCACGATTCGCCAACTAGTAAACGATGACCACATTTGGCGGATACATTGTAAATGGTTGCTATAATCGTAAGCGTGGTGTAGCGATTTCGTCGCTCTTGGCGTGAGACTCCGCGTTTCGCACCATTCCGGAAAATCCAGTGATGATACCAAAGCTTTAGGAGCAATGGGTAGCGTTAGAGCCCCTTAAATAAATAATAGGCCGGCGCATCACCGCCATTTTTTTGCCTCGTAAGAGGACAGCATTTCCGCTTGGCGATTTTATCGCTTCACTGGTGGTTTTAAGAAATTTTCATCTAAAAATAAAATCGACCAAAAATGATAAGCAACACAAGTAATCTGTTTCTGTTTCTTAAATAATTCATAACATTTGAAAGAGGAAAAAAAAAAGAGCGTACCAATTAAAATTGGAAAGTTTTTTCAACGACCTAATACTATCAGGACACGGAAACAAGACAACTTTGGCGAACCAAAAAAACGTCGCCAAGACTCTACAAACACACAGTAAAAAAGCGTTTCTTAAAATAATTTATGGTTATTAAAATACATATTTAGATTTAAATAACACTGTTTTTTTAAATTTTTTACTTTATAAATGTCAGAAATGCAAAGAAAAGTATAAGTGAATAACAATAAAACTTACTATGCAAAGCTGTGCATTAGGTCCCGGGATCCAAGATTCTGGACGACAATTCGCAGCCCATTTTCTCCTTCTTGCATTATCCGAAGGAAACCTAAACATTTTGTATCCTTTTCTGGAGTGTTTACAGCAGTTTATTGCTGAACAACCTCCCATATTGCAGTTTATTTCACTAAAATTACGAGCAAGACGGTAGAAACAATGGATGCCGTTTGTTTATCACGCTGGGTACATGCGGCAACCCTAAGGTAAAAAAATGTCGGATGCGCCAGCTCGTATATATAGGAGCCTTAGGTAGCGTACTATGTCATGGTTGCGTCATGGTTACGTCATAGATCGATGACAAAGCCATCTCGTGCTGGAGGTGACTGAACTACTCAGGCTGAAACTGCGCATGCTCGAATAGAATTTGTTTATTCGCGTGATGCTCCATATTTAAAATTTAAATGGAACTGTGTTTGAACGAATGCACATCTAAACGAAAAAGTTCATGTATTTTTAGAATATTCATATTTCGCATGTTTTCCCGTATTTTAAGATAAGTAATATATTTTAAATCAATTCTTAAAAATTATTTTTTTAATACTTCTTACAATTTATAAAATTACTAGCTGACCCGTCCGGCTTCGCACTGATGAACAAATTTTAGTTAAAGATGGATTGATATGTAAAAAAATCAAGAAATATATCAGCTTATATGTTATAGTCAGGCAATATTATTAACTGGAAAGTCAAAATATAATTTTACAATTATTTTTTTTAATTAGTTGTTAAATGTTGGCCATTTTTACTTAATGCTATTTATTTATTTATTTATTTATTTCATAAAAAGAAACATTTCTTTACTCATGAATAAAAAATATTGAAAAATAAACCTATGACATGAAAATGTTTTTGATAAAATTGACGTCATAATAGCTTTAATTATTATTTATTTTTTCATTTCGCAAATATATTTAATTTTTTCCATAATTGATTATTATTTTAATAATGTATATTAAAGGAGAAATCAATAATATGAAACAATATTCGTAGAATATATACTATTACAGAATCTGGTGTGAAACAACCACACGACTTCCATTACCCACTATTACACGTAATATATACAATTTTTTGGAGATATTACTTGCATTTTTTGAGATTTTCGAGTAAGAGAAACTTGATACACGTATAAAGACACATACAACAGAGTTTGCATAGCGAGTTAAAAAATAAGGGAAAAAAAATAGATAGTTATTTTTTTAAACACGAATTTCCGAGATCTAAAACTGAACTACCTAATCAGGATGACCGTTAATATTCCTGTAATAAGCACGTAATACTTGAGAAAGGTTATCTAAATTGGATTAAAGAAAAAATTTTCAAGAATACGTTAGAGCCGTTTTTGAGATACCAACTTTTACCAAAACTTAACATACTCAATTATTGACCTAAAAACAATAATTACATACAAAAAGATATTTAATAGGAAGTTAACATGGCGAGTTTGAAAAAAAATCCGTACAGGCGTTTTTAAAGAAACCCACTTGCGAAGTCTGAAATTGAGCTGTTTATAGAGGACGCCTATCAATTTTCCTGAACTAAGTAACTTTTCAATCGAAAGGGCATCTAATATATTATTTATATAGCAACTTTGAAGAAAATCATTAGAGGTGTTTCTTAATGTGGGCTTAGGGTCCCATTTCTGGTTTTCGATGACCCAATTCCGGTTTTTCAATTTTCACGAAAATTTGGAAAATTTATCTGTACACCAGACCTGAATCACTTGTGAAGTTTAGTAGTTCTATTTTTATTAGTTTTGGAGATATGACAGCCAGAAGTTTACACACACACGTGCACATATACACACACACTGACCAATTGCCAAAACCTATACAATACTTCCACTACCTACGGTAGTAGGGTAATTGAAGTAAACACATACATCTCGTATTTACTACGATAATATACAGATTTTCGTATTACGTTTTCGATCGCCAAATACAAAAATCACCAATGACGATAGATATCAAATCTATGCTTTGTTTTCAATTAAAATATTGAAAATTTTAATTAAAAATTTATTTTACCAAAATTTATTATAGCTTCTAGCACTTAGAGAGAGACAGTGTAACTTTTGATTATTGAAAGAAAAAAAAAAAGCAATCGGCTTTTTAGTTCTAGCGATCGTTCTCTACACATGCATATAAACCTTTCTTTTTTTATATTAGTATAGCTATAGAGAATAGGTATATTAAATAGGTTTCCAGTCAACATAATGTAACTCAAATAATTAAATGCTATTTACATTTCAGTAATGGCTGTATGCGCTATGTATATTGAGCTACTTGCCATAACTGTTAGTTGCTAAAAATAGTCGCCAAATAAATTTAAACATCTCAATACGCAAGCGAAGTATGACATACTGACCGCCCGTGGATGCAAGAAAAAGATTTTCCATGTTAATCGCTCATTGGATTTTTTTTTTTTTTTAATTAAAATTCTAGAAGAATTATTTCCCGATTTTAATCCTCATATTTGGGTATAGATATGTATTAGTTATTGTATGCATGCGTTAGATTGAGTTATTTTGCTGTCAAATTGACAAAATTTTAATTTTAAATTTCAAAACTGTCACCCTTGGCGTTTTTTGTATTTGGCGATCAAAAACGTAATACGAAAATATACATGCCAGATGTATATTTTCGTAATATGTATTGTACGAAATATTGTTTCATATTATTCGTTACACTCTTAATGTAAGTTTTTAAAATAACCATGATTTTTGAAAGGAATTAAATTATATTCGCCAGATAATTTGGTGATATTTTTTTTTTTTCTGCCAAGGATGACGGATATCAAATCTATTCCGCTGCAACATATTAATATATTATATCAGATACTTTATTTAGACATTTGAAAACAAATTTGACTTCAAATTATGATAGAATATTTATCCTTTCCCTTTTAATTAGTTTATTAGTTGGATGTTTATTGTGTAAATATCATCCTTTGAAATGAAATGTTTATGTTTTCAATCGAATATGGAAATTTGCCATTTTTTTTTTCTAGAGTTTTGAAATTTAAAATTCCAATTTTATCAATTTTACAACAAAAACAATTTAATCTAACGGATGCACATGATAACTAATACATATCTATATCCAAATATGGGGATTAAAATGGGTAAATAATTTTCCTCGATCTTTATTATTTTTTTATAAAAAATCCAGTTCACTTTTTATATTATTGTTCGCGTGAAAATATATTTTATTATATGTCTAAAAATAAATTAATTCGTAAATCTTTTTGGCAACAATTATAAATTAAAATAAATAATATGGACAATATTCCTGTGACGTCACCGTAGGTAAAATCGCCGAACACGTGGCCGATATTTTGTAAACAAATTAGATTCATTCAAGATGACATTTTATTGTTACGTATAACATTTTCCTAAATATTTCTGCAGTGAAACTTAATAATAATGTTCAAAAAAGAACAAAAGTGAAATGTAAACAACTGAATCGAATGATAAAGTTAAGACTATTCCATATCGTAAAATTGCAGAACATTTTATGTATACACACACACACATACATATATATAATGAAAAAAAGATTAATAAGAACATTTTATACACACACACATATATATAGACATCAAAGCTTAAATAAATAGAATTTCAATCACTTTAATAAAGAAATTTACTAAATGGAACATTCATTTAAATTTGTTAACATCGCCAAAGTTCACACCGCAACTTTCAATATTACATATGTTGATTAATATTAAAGTATATTACTAAAACTGGATTAAAAACAAAACAAAGTTATCACTATATCACTCTTACTTCAATTTCATATAATCTGTAACTCTTAGAAATAATATTGCAAGATAAAAATTTGCAAGCCACAATGCTTTGCTATGGTAGAGTTGAGAATTATTTACCGAAAACAGCTGATTTTTTATAGTCTCGAACCCAAAGGAGGAATATGGTCCATTATAAAATAGAATTTCTTATTTTATTTTATTTTATTTTATTTTATTTATTTATTTTTAAATTCCAATTTCGTTTACACACATCAGTTTAAACCACGGAGTAATAAAGACTCCGTGGTTTAAACATTGATGCTTAGATATTATATCATATCATATCAAATTAAATTATTAGAAAAATAAACACTTTTAATTCTATAATGACGTCAGATTTAACGTGTAAGTTTAACAATTAAAAAAGCTTTATATGAATTTCAATTTAATGCACGTGCAAATATATTTCTTTTCTTTTCACGTCAAGATATTTTAAAAACGAAATGAATATGTAAATGTTTCTTTTATGTTGGCAGCAGCTAATTTTTTTAATATTTCATTATTTCCATTTCTATTACGGCTTCTATGGGGATTTTAATTAAAATGGTCAGATTTTAAACTAAAATTTATTTTATCAAAATTAAATATAGCCTATAACAGTATGGCATACTGTAGCTTTCGGTCAGTGAAAGAAGTTTTTAAATCGGTTCAGTAGTTTCAGAGATTACCCTCCACAAACAAACAATTTTTTGCGCTTTATATAATGATATAGATTGAAATTTTAATCTCTTGAATTTTCATTCATTACGGATCAAGAGATATCTATGGAATTTTGAATACGGTTGTTTTATTTGTTATGAGATTAGAAGAAGTTAGTTTTAATTATATTTGCTCATTCGTAAATGTTATTTTATCATTCTTAAATGCTATTTTAGTTATAGATTTGGTTATAAAGCGATTACAAATATATTTTGTTTAGAAGATAAAATTTTTGCGAATGGTTTCGTCTGCGTCTGATTGACTTTATGGAACATGACATATTGCTTTTTTTAATAAAAGAGGTAATGATAAAGTCATCTTTTATAAGCGATTTCTTTTCCAAAATTTAATTTTTTTTAACCAAAATATTAATTTTGAAAATTGCACACGTTTACATTTCTTCTTAAACTACTAATACATGAAATTTTTCGAATGAACAATACAATTTACAACATTAGAAGATCGAATTAAAAAATTATATTTTACACTAATTAATTCTAGCTCTAAGTGAACACTATAGATGTGATTATTTACTTGAAGTTATTAGCGTATATTTGACTTTAAATACAAAATATGTTAGATGTTTACGAATAATAATGTGATTGTTTATTAGTTAACATCTAACAAATTTTGTATTTAAAGTCAAATGTACGCTAATAACTTCAAGTAAATAATCACATCTATAATGTTCATTTAGAGCTAGAATTAATTCTTGTTTATATTAAAACCATAAGAGATAACATTTTTAAAGAAAGCACAATAGGGGTGGATTTTTCACAGCTTTTATTTGGGTACCGCAGCCACTGCACGAGGAGATGCGCTAACGTCGAGATTACTTTGCGACATTTGTTAACATTATGTGAATGAGCTTAATCTGTAAAGCTTTGGATGATACTAAATGGCAAACAGCACTACGATAAACTAAGAGCGTGTTGCGTGTTCAGTAAAGCACCCGAGATTAAGGCTCCTATATATACGAGCTGGCGCATCACGCATTTTGTTGCCTTAGGGTTGCTACACTTACCCAGCGCGTTTCTCTGATAAACAAACGACAAACATTTTCTTTTATTGTCTTACGTTACTTTAGAGTAACTTGTTTTATTATATTTCATAATTTTAGCTAAGTAAACTATGATATGGAAGTTTGTTTAGCGACAAACTGCTATAATCATTCAAAAAGTGAATATAAAGTGTTCACAGACCTTCTATTACCGTTTACTTGAGTTTTGGCGACATTTTGTAAAAGAAACAGAAACCGCTTTAACAACACATCTTACCCCAATACATCCATAGGATATCCTCAGAATAAATGGCATCCTGAGAATGTACTGTGAACAAAAATGTGTTTTTAGGAATATTATTGTTGCTTAATGCTCTTATCTTGACCGGATTAGCTTCAGATCAAGATTTCTTAAAATCATTAGGGAAGCGATAAGGACGCCAAGCGGGAATGCTCTCCTCTTCAGTGGCAAAAAAATGGCGGTGATGCGCCGGCCTATTATTTTATTTAGGGGCTCTACCCGAGATGTATCAATGCGACCGGGCGATGACGTCATTGATTCTGGATCGGTCTTGGATCGAGCTAACAAGGTGTGGTCACGGCATGGAAAATTCAGATCGGGACGAAATTCCGCAGGAATGTAGTATACTATGAGGGTAACAACATATTAAAGCAGTAGGACCCACTATCCACAAAATTTCGATAAAAAAGCATTTAAAGTTTCAGTAATCTTTAAATACAAGTTATTTCACAAGCGAGTAAGTGCCCTAGTGGTGTGATCTTAAAGCGCGTGTCTGCTAGCCAGGCGACTTGGGTTCGAGGCTACCTCGAGACTACTTTTTTTTTTTTTTCCTTTAACTTTTTATGCAATCTAAACTTTTTATTTATTTTTACTTTATTTTATAATTCAATTTAAAATTTGAAAATTTTAATAAAATATTATTTAATTTTTTTGAATATAAATTAAATAAATTTCTATAACTTAAAAAATAAATTTTAGTTTTATTTTAACTGTAAAATAAGGTAAAACTAAAGAAAATGTTTTTGATTATTTATCGAAATATTTTATTTTATTTTAGATATGCTTGAGACAATACTAAATTTTGTTTTTTAAATTAAAAAATAATAATAATACAGAGAAATGATCAATTTAATTGCATATATAATTACTATCCAAATTAAATAATTACTTCTCCAATCAATACAGTTTCTTGAAAAATTATAGTATAGGATTACGATGCTGTTAAATTATTACCGGTAAAGAAATGTTATCTTTAAATATAGATTTTAAATGTTAATGAACATCATTTTTTCTTTTTCGATAGCGACTTCCTTTTTTTTTATCCTTCCTTGCACAAAATAAAATTCCACCTGCCCTTTATTATTAACAAGCTAGAAGCGTTTACGTAATTTATACACATTCAAACAAAATCAGGTAGCTCAAACCAAGATTTATGTAGCACCTGCTAACAATTTTACTTTGTTTACAGCTTGCTTATTTTTTAATTATTTAAATATTTGTCTGTTTTTCTTTATGTTTCTTATTTAGGGTTTTGTAAAACTAAACTTTTTTTTTTAAGTAATAGAAATTTATTGTATTTTTAAGTTATAAATATTAAAAATAGAAAAAGTTATTTTATACTCAAATACTGAAAATTAAATAATTTATTAAAATTTTCAGATTTTGAACTGAATTGTAAAATAAAGTAAAAATAAATAAAGTTTAGATTAAATAAAAAGTTAAAGAAAAAAAAAGTAGTCTCCAGGTAGCCTCGAACCCAAGTCGTCTGGCTAGCAGACTTGCGCTTTAGGATCACACCACTGGGGCGCTTGTTCGTTTGTGAAATAACTTGTATTTATAGATTACTGAAACTTTAAATGCTTTTTTCTCGACATTTTGTAGATAGTGGGTCCTACTGCTTTAATATATTGTTACCCTCATAGTATACTACAATCCTGCGCAATTTCGTCCCGATTTGAATTTTCCATGTCTTGACCTCTCCTTGTAAGACTCCTATATGAGGAGTTCTAGATCGGGCCAGAAATTTACTGAATGATTTGGAACAATCCTGACGTAATTTGAGCAGCGCCATCTATCTAATTTGACTTGTATTATCTAAGACTACTGTATAACAGGCTGAATCATTCGCCGTCATTTGTACGTCAAGTCCGTCATTGCTAAACTTAAGATTACTATATAATAGTCTTATATAGTCTCATATAATAATCTTATATGGTAGTTCGTCACTGCCAAACCTAAGACAATTATATAATAGTCTTATATAATCTCATATAATAGTCATATACAATAGTCTTAGTTTTAGCAATGACGAACAAATGGCGGCGAATGATTCAGCCTGTTATATAGTAGTCTTAGTATTAGCAAGTTATTTATTGTACAGGGTAGGGCATAAAGATCTCCCTAATTTGCCGCTGTCGCTGCGGCGGCGCTAGTGTAGAGGGCGTGTCCGAAGTTGCCCTGTTATATTTCTCTAGTTGTGCTATTTCAGTTGACAAGTATGTCTTGGAAGCGAATTTGGAAAGTTCCCACTCCTCAGAACTTTGGCGAAAAAACATTATCGGGCTTTGGCGAACGCGAGTCATGATGATAGACGGTAGGGTTGCACTGAATTAATTATTGATGTCTGATGACAAGCGGACGTCAGAATTCGTATTAGCAATAACAATAGAAATTTGTTCAATAATTTAAAATAAATTTTAGGTGCTTTTGTCTCCTGAATTAGATACTTTGAAGTATGATTTAAAACATTCATTTGGTAATTGAATAGCTATTTTTATTTTCTAAATAAGTTTCTAAACGTTCATAGCGAATTGGAAACATCCTACCTGTAAACAAATTGTCGTGTTTATATTATGTCTAGATAAACTTGAAAAGAGATTGACGTATATTTATTTTATATTTTGCCTATGTATGAGTTATTATTTCACATATGTATTCAGTGGCGGATTTAAGGGGGGGGGGGGGCTAGGGGGCTGTAGCCCCTCCCAAAACACTGACATTCACAATTGAATATTGCAATTGTAAATTTTTTATTTGTCTAGAATAACACTTTGAAAAATCTTAGCCCCCCCCCCCCCCCAAAAAAAAAAAAAAAAAAAAAAGTCAAGTTCTGGATCCGCCACTGTATGCATTTAAGGGAATTAGTAATTAATAATGCTGGAATTCAAATGTTTATTTTGTGTGTGTGTGTTAAGAACTTATTGCAAGGTATGTTCACAACATTCAATGGTTTTACAATTATTAGTTAACTTTAATGTCTGTAAGTTGAATAAGTGCCTAGAATTAATATTTCTTTTATTTTTTTAATTAAAAGATAATATTGTGTACATTATTGCTATAACATATTGAAATATTAGTATCTGATGACTCATCTTATATCAGGTAATTTGTTTCGACATTTGAAAACAAATTTGACTTAAAATTATGATATAATTGTGATCATTCTCCTTTTAATTTGTATATTAGTTAGATGTTTATTTTATTAAATATCACCGTTTGAAATGAAATTGGTCGAACTGATGATAACATGTAATTATCAGTTCAATCATTTTTATAATGATAATATCAATGAATATATTTATTACACACTACATTTTGAATATTATAGTGAGATATATTTACATAGAACAGATTGCATTATGTAGACTACTGATTAAGTAGTACACATACATTCTCAGTGAAGTTAATTTGAATTTATAAAAACAAGAATTAATTTTTGTTGATTGTGAATAATAATAATACAATTTATGGTATAACTTAGCGTGTTTTTAATAAATCAATAATTTGGCACGATTTTGCTATTATTCTTGGAATTTGCAAACCTTTAGGAAAGGAAAGTTTATCAAAGAATGCCATACTCAAAATGGCAGAAAATGAAATTGCATCAAAATAGATTTAAAAAAAAAAAAATTAAATGCAAAAAATGTATAAAGTACAAAAAATAAATAAATAAATAACAGTTGAAAAGCTCAAAATTATAAATAATCACAGTTTAAAGAAGATCGAAGAGAAATGAAGGAGCAGAGTTACTTGGAAAGTTCTCTAGTTATGAAGTTTATCCTATGCCAGCTGGACCATAGCTTCAGTGCACAAAATTGATTTTGTGCCTGTAGACGTGGGCTTGCTAGCGATTTTTATTAATATCGACATCAGTTAGAAGAAGAAAGAGGAGGATAAGCTTATTGAAGACACGGTTCCTTGCGACATGCTGTAAATAAATCTAAAAATAGATCAGCATTGAAATTTGACATTTGATTTTCTTGTATCCTTTTCAGTTGTTTGCCATTCGAACTTTTGTATGTTTTTTTAATTTTATGGTGTTTGTTTATAAAAATTTTGTTATAGTTCATTTATTTTATTTATTTTATTTATTTATTATAATAATTATTTTTTTTTTTATTTGTAGATAGGGTAAGTGCACCAGTGATTGACACTTTTAGAGCAATCTCTAATGTTTTTAATGTTCTAGTCATCAGAAAATATTTTCAGAAATCTTAAGTTAGTACATATGGCATGAAAGACATTTAGAACCACATATATGTTAAAATATATACATCTTATAACAATAATTTTTTTTTTAGAATTTTTATTTGACACCCACTCAATGTTCCAGTAATTGACACTGCCAGTTTTTCATTTTATCAGTAATTGGACCCCTATGTTCCATTGTTTGACACTGCTAGTTATTCATTTTATCAGTTATTAGCACCCTGTGCTCCAGTGTTTGACAAAGAATGTTAAAATTCTTATACGTAAAATGAATGATTTTATTATTTTTCTTATTTATTAATTATTTCGAAATAGATGTCAATTAGTGAAGCATGCCAATCACTGGAGCACCTATCCTAGAGCTTCATCTGACAAATTTGAAATAAGCAATTTCAGTGTATAAATCTATAGTTCCAAAACATTGCACATTATCCTTAAATATTAAAATATGTATTTATATAGTTACTGTTTAAAAAAACGCTTAAGAAGAAAAGAAAGAGCAGTTTTCCTCAGAAAGTTCTCCATTTGTGAAGTCTTTGCATCCTACGCCAGCTGGAACATATCTATAGTGCACAAAATTGTTTTCGTGCCTGTAGATGTGGGCTTGCTAGCTCATTTCATTAACACTGATGTCAGATGGAAGAAAAGGGGGGGAAGCTTATTGAAGAAAGAAAGTTGATCATGACATGCAGTAAATAAATCTTTTCTTAAAATAGATAAACAATTATCATTTAATTTTCTTGCACTCTTTTGAGTTGTTCGCCATTTGAACTTTTGTATGTTTTTTTAATTTTATGGTGTTATTTATTTTGCTATTACTTAATTTTTATGGTAATATTCAATTCTTTCATTCAAATCAAACATAATTTGATCAATTAGCAACAATTCACCTTTAGTCCAAAGAAAAAACTCATTTTTCATTAATTGGCAACTTTTCACTTACACTCCCAGACCCAGAATTTTACATATTGCATATAAATTTAATAAGATAAAATTTTTTTAAATGCTCCTTGCAAAATAATTTTTAATTCTTCTGCGGAGATCTTAATCATGAGAGACTTGGAGATTTAATCACCACACACCCAAAATTTTACAAATTTCATCAAAATTTTTAAGTTATACTTCATTTTTAACAAATTGTTTTTGAAGACTTAGCCTCATCTAATAAATTTAAAAATTACAATTTAAGTGTAAGTTTATTATTACTGCCAAGAGAGAAAGAAAAAAAAGCATAGCATCCTAAAATGTTTAAAAAGTGAAATATTTGTGGCTGCAGCTATGGGTCTGCCAGCATATTTCACAAATATCATGAAACAGAAGAAAACAGAAGAGAAAATAAGAAAGAACTGGCGTTTTAAAGTAATAAGTACACAACTTTGAATAAACACCATAAAATGCTATAAATTCACAATAATTGTTTTGGATCGAAAGAATACATGACCCTTCATCAGGCGAACAAAGGAAGCACGAGTGCTGCAAGCAAAGTGGCAACACACGCTGCCGCTTTGATATCAGCATTTGTGCTTACCGACAGTGACACGATCTAATTAAAGAGAGAGCAAGAGACAGCAGAAAACATCCACTACCGATGGCATGGACCACGAGCAAGTAAGCTGATAAAGGAGGAAACCCCCCTCACAAAAGCAGCTATTCACACTTCCATAAAGCTGTAATGTAAGGTTTTATTCTTAAAAAAATTTTCAGCAAATCGCTAAAATTGATGCCAAGATCAACATTTGCGTCGGCTACAAACTTGGCAGCCTGACGAGATTAGTAATCGAATTTGGTGACAAATATTGCTTTAGGAGAGCCAGAATTTGTAAACCTTTTCTCAATTTTAACAGAATTATTTGCTTTGGTAAAATGTATCATTTCTCACCAATAATTTTTGCCTACAAGAATAAAAGTAGGCAATTTATACTGAAATGATTTTTATTTAACACTAAGCTGTGTTTAATATTTAAACTTAAAAACTTGTTCACATACCATAAAATTAATAAAACCACTATCAGCTTTGAAAGGACATGGTCTTTCTTCTTCAGGTGCAAAACACTTGCTATTTACCTTGGAGAAAAAAGCAAGACTGATGGTTTTATGGTTTTTGTACCTGAAGAAGAAAGGCCATGTCTTTTCGAAACTGGTAATGCTTTCATAATTTTATGGTGTATGAAAAAGTTTTTTAAATTTAAATATTCTTTGTACACCAGTTTTTTTTTTTTTTTTTTTTTTTTTGTACAGTCTAAGCTGAGTATTTGCCAATGGTATTTTCTGTAATAAGCCGTAGAAAATTCCTGAAAAATTTACAATTGGTGGTATATATAATCTTATCATCAGGACTGTTGTGGTTGGAGTAGCTTTTGTTTGCTTGTTTTTAGGAATGTTCATGGACTAGAACCTGCCTGTTTACTTACAAATCAATTACCTCACACAAAAATATCAATGTTTTCATAACCATATGTATATTCCAATAGATGAAAAAGGAAGTCGTGGTGTTCGCGTCAGATTCTTTTTTTTTTTTTTTTTTTAATGCTAGCTAAGCAAGCATGCATGTATGATACTGTGACCACTGCTATACAGATTTTCATGCAAAATGTGTAAGCTGTATCCAGTGATGTTTTTTTCTCTTTTGTTTTTAATGGTTGCAAAGTGAGATTACATGCATAGAAATGATCGCTACTATACAGATTTCTATGCATAGTGAAATAGCTCAATTTTAAATATTTGTTTTATTAATCTTAAAAATAGGTTTCCATATTAAGGAAGTATTAATAAAAATATGTACAACTGTATTAAAATATAGCTATAATTTATTAAAATGTATGTACGTGTAACATCGTTAAAGCAATTAATTCTTCATTTTAATAAAGATTTTCTTTTTCAAGTTTAAATTATTAAAATTAACATGGCTGCAATATTGATAAGTAAGTTATACTAGGGTGCCTTGATAGAAAGAATGACAACATACGAAGGACTGTCATTGGCAAAAGTTTCTATTTTACCAAATCTATGGGGGGAAAAAATGATCAGGTGTACTTTGAAAATTAAGTGAATGACAGTAAAGTTTACTCTTTAAATTCCTGTTTTTGAATAGGAAAATGTATTATTTATTACTAAGTACAAAACTTTGAATAAACACCATAAAAGCAAACACTCGCAACAATTGTTTCAGGTAAAAAAAAAAAAACCCTTCATCAGGCAAGAAAAGAGTGCTGTAAAAAAAGCGACAACACACTGTTGCAGGTTGCACTGTGTTGCCGCTTTGTTACAGCACTCGTGCCTACTTTATTCACTTGATGAAGGGCTAGGTTTTCTTTCGTCCCGAAACAACTGTTGGAAGTTCTTGCTTTTATGGTGTTTATTCAAAGTTTTGTATTTATTACTTTTAAACGCCAGTTCTTTGATGCTCTTTTATAATGTACTAGCAGGCTTTGCCTGCTTCGCTGGTCATTATATTGAAATGAATTTTCAAAACGCTATATCATTAATAATTTTAAAAAAACATTGAAATCAGTCAAAATCTAAGTTAAAGTTCTCGCTACCTTCGGTAAAGGTTTTTCCACTTGCCACACTTCACAAAATCCCTTTATAGTACATGTTGCATACACATACCTAACCAACACATTAAAAATCAGGATCCTGAGATTTATTGGAGCAGCACTATATTTTAAAACGTGTTTTTACCCCCTCCCCCCCACTTCCCACTCTTAAATGGAAGAAGGAGGAGGGAATTTTGATAAATAATTTTATATTATGAGGGCGATATATATAACTGACCCACACATCGAAAATCTCCTTCTTAAGATAATTTGCTGCAGAGTGACGCATGAAAAGTTAGTGCAGAGTCTACCCCCACCCCTAAGGGGCGGTAGTGTGGAATTTCGCAAAATCACTTTGTAGTGTGTGTGGAATATGCATAAGCAGTTCACACATCAAAAATTGCCATTCTAAGATTATTTGGAACAGAGTTACGCATGCAAACATGTTTTTTAATCTCCCCCCCACCAACCCTCAAGAGGGGAGATGGCACGGAATTTCAAATAATAACTTTGTAGTTTGTGTGTGTTGAATACACATAACCAATCGACATATCAAAAAATCACTTTCATGAGATAATTTCATAGCTGCTGTTTTTAATCTTTTAAATCAAAATTCACATTAGTATTTTTAAATGGAATATGTTATATATATTTTCAACGATTAGTATTACTAAAATCAGCTATAAAATTTTTCCAGTTTGTAGTCCCCGCCAAAAACAGTAGACTTAGTATCTATGTAATTTGGAGCAGTTACACTTTAAAAGGTGCTTTTGCCCCCTGCTGAACACCCTTAAAGGGAGGAAAGGGGAAATTTCACAAAATACCTTCATAATGCATGTTGGAAACCCATAACCAGCCCGCACATAAAAAATCACCTAAGGTAGTTCGGAGCAGATTTGCACTTGGAAACATGTTTTCTCCTCTCCAACCCCCAAGGGGGATAATGTGGAATTTTACAAAATCTCTTTGTAGTATATGTCTTGAGAACGCATAACCAATCGACATGTTAAAAAATCACTATCCTGAGATAATTTGGAGCGGAGTTACTCTTATAAACATATTTTTGCCTCCCTATCCACCTGCAAAGGAGGGAGGAAGAAATTGCATAAAAATCCCTTTACAGTGCGTGTTGGGAAGGCATAAACAACCGACACATAAAAATAATCTTGCTGAGATAATTTGAAGCAAACTTATGCTTGGAAACAGGTTTATCCCCCCCCCCCCCCAATTGGGAACTTTCGCAAAATCCCGTTACAATAGGTGTCAGGCATACATAAATAAGCCACACACTAAAATTTGTGATTCTATATATTTCCCCGGACAAATTTAGTGCTAAAAGGGGGACTTGAATTTGCCCCCTCGTAACTCCTCCCCAAAATCGAAAATTGCAGAAAATCAATAAAGATTTTTTGGAAATATCCTCAAGTTGATTCTTAGTGGTTTTCTATATCTTTATGCTATTATTGGTAGAGTTTAACCCTCGCTTTCCCAAGATGGGATCATTTTGACATGAAATTTAGTTAAGCCCACCTCATTCAAGAAGTGCGCTAATTCGTCAGAGATAGCAAACATAACCAGTGGAATGTTGCAACTTCTAAATTGTACAAAAAGGTGCTGTGCTGGTGATTTTCGCCAAACATGCCAAGTTTACTCTTTTATATATGTAGATTATTTATTGTTAAAATAAGTTATTTTGGTGGATACATCTCAAATACTTATATCAACATTTTTATTAGAGTATATCAGGTATACTTCGAAAATTAAGTGGATACCCTTAGTTACTGTAAATTTTACTTTTTAATTTCATGTTTACAGATAGCAAAATGTAGCCCTTAGAAGTTGTTTTAAGGAATCCACCTAAATTATCACAGATATCAATGTTTTTCTTACGGGGAATTATGATTAAGCTTTTAATGAATAACGTATATTTCTAAATTAAATATATTTTTATATTTCTTGTGTTTTGTAACATTTTCATTAAAAATATTCATTTCATCATTATCATGCGATTATCAGGGGGAAAATACTATGCGCATAAAATGATGAGCAACTAGTGAGTAATGTCAACTTCTAATGCCAATCTTTGTAATGACAAAACCATATGTCCTGAGAAAATGGCTGTGATACTATTTAATCACTTGTATATTAAGTATATCAAAGTATCCTAAATTATATGATTCGTTGGCACAGTCTATTGTATCAACAAAACTAAAAATTTCTCAATAATAAAAATTTAATTTTCAAATATCTTTTTTTTTTTTTTTGCCTCCATTCAAGTTGAAACAATATAAAAGGCTACAAAAAAGGCCTCTGAATGGAGAATTGTTTGCATGAAATTTTAAAAATGAAAGGTTATATATATATATATATAAAGATTATATAAATACTTTTAAATGTTAGGACATAGTTCGTATTTACTAAAGCAAGATTATTTCTGAAATAAATTGAGTTAAAAATCATTTACATAAAAATAATTAGAAATTTCATTCAAAGGAAGAGATTATAATACATGCAATTAATCATATTATCAATGTAATCAATCTATACCTGAACAAACATTTGAATTAGTTCAATTTTTAGAAAGTGAGCCTTATTTATTTATTAATCTAAATAAGTAAATAGAAGAAAATCAATGTGTTGCTATTTTAAAAATTAATCCAGCTTAATAAATAAAACTGTGCATGCTATACTTAATTTCAGAGTTAGGCAAAGAAAAAAAAATCTGCATTAATCAAAATTAACATTACCTAACAAACATTTTACTTAATTACTTATGTTTGTAATTACTCAGTAATTACTTAAGTACATCATTACTTTACCAAGGATTACAATTTTTTTTCCCTTAACGAAAACGAGACAGAAAGAAAGAATACTTCAGAAGAAATATGTAAAAGTATAAATTAATTTATTCGAATAAAAATAATTTATATTGAATAAAGAAAAATATTGAATGATAAAGTTAATAAATTGTGGAGAAATTTATTATGATACGTTTACATATTGGTAAAAAAAAGTTATCTGTAATAAATTTGTATTTTTATTTAGCACATTTTAAACATAATATAAAAAATAATGTCTTCTGTAAAATAATCGCCTTTCATTCAATTAAATGTGAAGAAAATTATTTTTTTATTAAACAAAATGTTTTATTTTTATACTACGATAAGAACGCCAGTACGGTGGATGTGAATCGATGATTCATTCATTCTTGATTCATTCTGACAGGTTTGATTCAATCAATGATTAGTTCCACATTTCATATTTATCGCCACAAAATGCGCCAACCATCTGTCTCCAAGGTTCTGAGGAGTGGGCATCTTGGACTAGTGAATATCGTACGTTCGTTGTTGAAACTTATTTTTTTAAATGCGGTTTCTATCATTTAAACGCAACAATTATTTCGTAGGCACTTTGGAGTAAGCAGGCATGGAAAAATACCCTACAGAAAGACAATATCCTTATGGGTTGTGAATTTTTGAGAAACAGGTTCGTGTTTAAAACGAAAGTCGCCCAGTAGACCACGTCATGTTCAAACTCGAGAGAACGTGGCAGCAGTAAGAGATGCTGTAACGCAATCACCACGACATGCAGCTCGAAAACAAGATGATATCCTTTTTCGTATATAGCAAAAATTGTTACAGATTGTAAAAATTAATTAATGGCAAACCTTATTCTTTCCGAATGTAAGCATAACATATTTCTTTTCAATGTCTTATGTATTTTTATTGACCTCTTAAAATGGGGAGATGTTTATGCCTCACCCTGCATTTCTGTTGTTTATTTTGTCCGGAATACGTAATTCCATAAAATGCTAAACTAAGGTTGGGATTGCGGTGCCTCGCTCAACACTATCTTACGCATAAACTCTGTCTTAAGATGTAAACAAAACGCAAGACGTATTACAGTACCTCACTATCACTATCTTACGGCAAACTCGGAGCCATCTTAAATCGAATCGTAACTGGATGCGCGCGCAATCACAACATAGCTCACTCTGCGTCTCCCATTGGCTGGCTGGCTTTCTCTTACGAGGACACGCAGAGGACTTACGCTTGAGGCACCGCAATACCAAGTTAAGATCGTTCTTAACCACGCCCATCTACGAAAGTTCGTAACATTTAAGATAAGAATTAAGAACGAGGAACCGCAATTCCAGCCTATATTACATTTTTACTTAAAAAAAAATAAAGAAAGATCATTTATGAAATAACAATTTTTCTTCTTTCTTATTAATGTAGAGTTTTGTATTCTGCTAACATAAAATAAGGAGCTATTTATTGATTGTACTGATAAATTACTGATATACATTACTTTGGTTATGATTTTTCTAAATTCACGTATAAACAATTTTAATCATGAAAATGTTAAGAATGTTACGTTACATTTATTTTTAAAGGAGCAGAGTGGATTTATCTTAAATAAGCACTTCTTGATATAAGAAAACTAGTGTTGCAAAAAAAACACAGTTTTTGAAAAATGGGAATAAACCCGGAACCTTCGGGAATATTGGGAATTTTAAAAGTAAATTAAACCAGTCACTTTCAAAATAGAAGTTAGAGATAACGCATTTAACATACATATACATAATACTTAAAATGTCAATGAGTAATGCATAAACTAGTTTTAAATGTAGGAGCAATTTTATATTCAGGCAATACTGCTTCTGTTCATTGCAACCATTACATAATATTTTTCAATATACAGTCGGCTGCAAAATTATTCGAGCACTAGCAATAATCCTTGCCATAAAAAAGTACACTTAATACAGCTTTGTTAAATAAATCCTTCTCGAGTCATGTTCTTAATCAGTCTAAGAACAAGATTCGACAAGGATTTACTCAGCAAAACAGTCTTAAGTGTACTTTTTAAACATAGGTATTATTGGCTAGTGCTCGAATAATTTTGCAGCCGACTGTATTTCCAAAAGAGAAACAAACTGACAACTTTTTTTTTTCTTAATTATTTCTAGCAAAGTAAATAAATTTAAGTTATGCATGTTCTGTTATAAACTTAAAAATATTGTTTAATTAATATTACTTGACCAGAAATGTCTTTAAAAGATTACTTAACTAAAATTATCATTTTATCTGCAATGATTTTGAGTGATTCTTTCTTTCTTTTTTTTTTTTTTTTTTTTCTTTTTTTTTTTTGGCTAGGTTTTTCAATAAATATTCATTTTAAATGTTTCACAAACAAGTACAGTCAACTCTCTTTAATCTACAATTAAATTTTAATATAGAAAAAAAAAAGTCAATCTACAATTACATCAGTATTTAACAAAAATAAAAATATACTGTGATGAATATTCATTTCTGCACTTAAAAAATTCTTTCCTTTGTATTTTTAAAATAAATATATACATTTATATTTTACTGCTATGTATTTTTTGAGTATGCTTAAATTATATTACCTTATGAATACACAATTGTATTAACATTGAAAAAATATTTTATTCTGAAATTTATTAGAAATAGTCTTTCTGTTTTAATTTCTATTTAGGAAATAATAATAATAACTGAATCTGTATCTGCAAAAGGAAGAAGAGTTGAGTTGCTTTTCACAGTTACAGTTAAAAATGCTAAATAGGAAATCATTACAAATAATAAAAATGAAAAAAAAAATGTGTCCATGCATCAAATTATTTCAAAACACACAGAAATTTTCAAAATTCCCAGGAATTTTCAAAATTTCCTTCCCAAAAAACCCGGGTTATTTCCGGGTTGCTTGGTTTGGTTTTACGTCGCACTAGTGCTGCGCAGATGGACAATTGGCGACGGTCTGAGACTCACCCCTAGAGGTGGCCCGGAGACATGCAATCGCAATTTTGATCGTCCACGGAAGGGATGGCTCTTCCGTGGAGGATCAAAATTCTGGGAAAGAAACGGGTTTTTTCCAGCCTTTGGCACACTAAACAAAACACTTTTCTTTCTCTTAGATTTTTATTATGAACAGAAATGTACAAAAAAGCGTTTTTGACAAAAAAAGAAAAAGTTAAATTATATGAAATATGCTGTTTAGTTAAATAACGGATTTATATAAAAAATAATCTTACTTTCTTCTTCGATTTATGAATCAATATAAAGAGCTTTTTCCCTTATTGCCGAATGAATATTAAAATAAACCAGCAATGTTAACACTGCTTCATTTTATAGCTACTTTTTTTACGGTCTGTTTTGATTATTAAATTTAACCTTTACCTTACGGGAGGGACAACGGCAATCCCAAGTAAAAAAGTGTTCAAGAATACGGGGCTGGTACTGCCGTTTTCCCAGGCATTTTCTCCCCTAAAGCATGAGGTGTAGTAATCGGTTTTCTCCGTGGGTGTCTTATTAATTACCGGCGAAGGAAAGATGTGTAGGGATGATAGCATTTCATATACGGATAAAAAGAGGGAAAATCATGTCGGGTGACGACATTTGATATGATTCTCGGTCTTGATTGCGCTAGCAATATTTTAGTTTCTTTATTTCTTCTCTTTTAATATTTCATACTATAAAGTTTTGATAATTTTAGTATGCGTGCCTTTTAAGGTTTTTGTTATTGGTATAAATTCTGTGATTAAAATACTAATCGAAGTTTTTTTTTTTTTACATACAGTAAAGTAATGTTTATACTTCTTTCATTTATATAACACATCTTTTATAGTTAAACGCCAATTTGAAACATTCTCAGATTCTTTTTATTTATTTTATACAACAAAAGTATTTCGTTTATACAACAATACAACGTATTTATTGGTTATATACTCCGTTTTGCAATTTTTAAATTTTACAAACTATCCGAGTCCGTTATTAAATGTTCTTTATTTTGTTATTATTATTTTGTTAGAAACTTTATTTATTTATTTTTTTTTTGTTGTTGTTGCATAAAAAAAAGAAAGAAAAGGAAAGAAAAAAGGAAAAGGAAATCCATCTAGTTTAATTAGCACATCTGAAGATCATTAAAGTTTTTTGTAATTAAATTCTTACCAGCATGAATATAAATAATTCGTTTAATGATTGTTGCCTAACATGACCAACGCATATTACAGTATTAAATGAAATTATCTATATATTTGTACTTAAGATAATCAATTATATATTTTGCTGTGATTTTTCACATGTTTCTGAAATAATATTCATTTTTGCCGCATTAGTATGTAATAAAAATGTATTTGAAAAATTAAAAAAAATACATTGTATATTTTGTAATGCTAGTTTTTATTTATATTTTAAGAACATTATCAGAATTCGTATATGAAGCGATAGTTTATTTTACTAATTATATGTTATTTTCTGTAATTTTTTCACTGTTGTAAACATGTTGATTTTGCTATATTATGCATCGGTAGCTACATTTTTATTTATGAACTAGCAGGCTTTGCCCGCTTCGCTGGTCACTATATTTAACGGAAACTCTTTTCTATATAGTTTTATGAAAAAAAGAGAAAATAATAACACTGAAATCGCTCAAAAGTTCGCTTTGGGTTTCCGCTACCTTCGGAAGCGCCTTGTTTGTCCTCGCATTCTGCGATACATGTCCCTATTGCCTGCGACAATGACTTACCCGTGGGCTTCCATTTAGGTGCTTATTATATATGACAATTTCGATACGGACAGTATCGAAAATTTTGAAGTAGCCCTTTATATTTGAATCCTAGTTATATATGAGCAATATTATACGTGATGTACATAATATTTGCTTTCAAGTTATTCTCTATATTTATTTGATTTAATCGATCAACCATAGAATGACAGCAATTTCAAGCCAAATATAATATTACAATATGCTATGATCGGCTACTTCTATCGCATGAGACAATTATTATTATTTTGTGGTTATATATACTTCATGCTTAGTTAATAGTAGTTGGTATATAGAAAAATAAATAAATTAATATGTAAACTTGATCATGGTACAGCCTTAATGCCCTTGGCGACTTTTAAATTTTTGTTGCCGTTTTAGACCAAAATATAATTTATGCGATTATTGTTCCTACGCAAGCGAAGTGTGACGTCACTGACGGTCCGTGGATGCAAGAAATGATGGAAGCTGCAGAGTCAAATATATAGTGATTTATTATCCGGGTAAAACAGTTTGGCATTAATTAAAAATTTATTTAGCTAAATAAATAAATAAAAGAAAATATTGTACATTTTCTCATTCAATTTTTTTCTTTTGAGTTTTGATATTCTGTATATATTTTTAGACATGTATTTTACTTGTATTTTTAACGAAATAGCATTATTTAATCACGTTTAAAAGAATTCCGTTTGTTTTTATTTATCTAAATTTAAATTCACATATTTTGCTTTAAAAATCAAATTTGTATAATATATCAATTTCGCCAAATTTTAACCCTTTTAAATAACACTATTTATTCATTCATTTATTTCACTTTTTATTTATTTATTTTACTTTTTATTTATTTATTTATTTATTGCCTAATTTAAAAATTTTATTCTGCAAATAAAGCAAGGCTTTTTTTTTTTTTTTTTTTTTTTTTTTTTTTTTATGGTACTCAAAATGCATAAAAGTTGGTAACTATGATAATAAATCTATAAAATACTGATTTAAAATCCATGCAAAGCAGTTTGGCCTCTTTTATTTATGCTATGTGCTTATATAATAAAAAGCATTTTTTTTTTTTTCATAAAATTTGTATTAAATGTAAAAAAAAGGACTAAAAATTATTTTTTTTTAACTATACGCATGATACTAAAAGAAAAAAAAAAAAAAAAGACTTTTTTTTTTTTTTTTTTTTTTTTTAGTTATCATAATAACTTTAAAAGAAAAATGAAGGAAAATTCACTTTAAAATTTACACTGTTTGCTCATTTGAAACAGGCATTTTTCAGTAGAATTCAAAACACTAAAGAAAGAACATTTTACATTAACTACATTAAAATGTGTGAGTTAAGGAGAAAACCACAGAAAACCCTGAGTGTCTGAGCTGACAAATACATCCTGGTCTCATACCCGACACCTTCCGCTCACCTAAAGGTACTGGGGAATTGCATGTCGGACATTTTGGACACTGGCGAAAATTTAATCATGCATGTCGATTCTTGCGTTTAAAAGATGTAGTAAATTTTATACGTATAGAATCAACTATTAAAAAAATATTATAGAACTATTAAAGAACTATTTTAGAACTGACTATAATTAACCCCCAAATAAACTTAAAAAATAAATAAATAAATAAATAAAAAAGAAAAAAAAAGAAAGATAGGTTTAATAACTAAAAGTCGCTGTATTTCTATTCGACAATACATGGATGTAATATATTAAATATCAATACTAATTACACGTATAGTATTATCTTATTACAAAAGTAAATATAATGGTGTTGCGTGTTTTCAAGGATACAGATTTTATTCGTGATATATGACAGCGTTTATCACAAGAATATTTTCTTAATAGTTATAATATTATTTTAAAAATGATTTTTATATTATTATAGTAATTTGATGAATTATTTTGTAAGCACTGAAAGAGGCCCACCAAAATTTACATTTGGGTTTATCAACGATATTACATGACACAAAAGTCAAAATGATACACATATTTCTCTGCAAAACGATTACCATAGAAGGGAGAATTAATAAATCAGATACCTTGGCAGTATTTAAAAATATTTCTTTACAAAAGCAACAAACAAACCACAATAAAAGGGATAATTAATAAATAAAATACACATTTTAACATTATTTAAAGATTATTCTTTCCTTGAATAGTATTTTAAAAAAATGTACATTTTTGTGTGTGTAGTGTTCAAAAAAAAAAAAAAAAAAAAAAAAAACCTGTTAAATGTTAAGTGTAAATGTTATTTCTGCAATATGAACTTTATGAAATTTTTCGTTGTTGGACTATGTTAAAATAGTAATGACATTAATGATGATAATAGTATACAAAATTTTCAAATTGGTATGTTAAAATTCAAAAGAGATTTGTCAATATCAAAAATATTTTAAAACTGGTCCGAGGTTTTTAGGATAATTTATTCTTCAGATAATTTCTACGAAGTTTAACAAATTAAGAAATTAACAAACAAATTAAATAAAAAAATAACGTACAAACTAACATGCTGTAAACTAACTACAACTAACGTACAAACTAACACGTCCTATAAATGGACACTTCACCTACTTAGTGATTTTCGTATTCCTCAAGCCTAAAATGTGTGTAAAAGTCAAAAACTGAGATAGAAACTTTTTTCGAATACCTAAATTATTCGTTCTTTATAACAAGATCAGAACTAAAATTATAAACTGTAAAAGTTAATACAATGGAAATAATCATCAGGAAAGCAAAAGGTTTTTGGGAGCAAGCCTATTGACTGAACTAGGGTCCTAGTCATGAGAGGAAGTGTCCTCCATGGGAGTCTTTCTAAGAGGTCTTATCCCGTATTTACTCAAGCTTCGGAGAAAACCACGGAAAACTTCGGACGGCTAGGTCGACGAACAAGAGATGGGATCGAACCCGGCATCTCACGTCTATCAGTTTTGAGCGCAGAACCGCTCGGATATTGATGGGCTCTGTAAAGCAAATGGCAAAGTTATAACGAAAATGATATCAATGAAAGCGTATTTCCGTGTGTTATGAAAGTTACACTTTCGTTTTTTCACTCCTTATGTTAAATTTTGTATAACTCTCTATTGAGCAAACAAGAAATATTACAAAGCTTCATTCTTGTGTCTTTTATTACTTGGATAAAATTATGAAATTTTTATTCGAAGGACTTTAAGTATAATTATAATTATCTTGTCTACATCTCTTAGTTTCAGAAGTTATGTGTCTCGACGGAATCAAGCATTATTTTTGAAACCAATTAAACATATTTCTTAAGAATAAATAATTAAATAAATAAAATAAATAATAAAATAAATTCTTTTTTTTTTCGCTTGTTGATAGCTTAAGAAATTTCTAATTGTTAAAAACTGCGATGCATTTGTAAATACTACTACTAATAATAATAATAAATTATTTATTTATTTTTTATTCGCTTGTTGATAGCTTAAGAAATTTATAATTGTTAAAAACTGCGATGCATTTGTAAATAATAATAATAATAATAATAATAATAATAATAAATTAAATTGAATCTTTTTTCAATATTTAAATGGTATAATATATAAAAATGTATAAATGAAACTTGAATAATAAAAATAATAATTTTCAACGTATCTGAAACGGAAAAAAAAAAAAAAAAATCTGAAAACCAGCGTATAAAAAGTGCGTACAAAATGAACGTATAAATAATTTTACTTCTAATTCCTTTTTTTCCTTTTCTTTCTTTCTTTTTTTGGTCATTTTTATAGATTGTTTAGTTACATATCTATATATATTCAATTTATATTCAATAATTTAAGGAATGAATAAAACATTTCATAAATAAAACTTTTATCGAGTTCCATTCCTTTTAAATTTCAATATGCGGATTTTTCATCTAATATTTCTTTTATTTAAAATTTGAATCCCCCTCATTAAAAGAAAATATACATTTTTAATATTATTTTTGAATTATTTAATTTACCATAACTTTTGATATTCAAAAGCAATAATAAATATTTTTTCTTCATCTGGCTCGGGTAATTAGCACTACATTTATTTGTAATTATGAGTTTATTTATATCATTTTGTATTTTATGTAAAATAAACCATTAATTGCTATACTAATGAAAAGAAATATCCAATTATTTTCAAAAAAGACAACTTGATTACTGATAAACGTTATCATTTAATTTTAACGAGAGTAAATGTGTTCAAGAATGTATTTATCTCCATCAACTATAAGTGAAAGATTATTTATAAACAAGAAATGTGTTGCTACTGACATGTGAATTCTTTTCCTTTCCTTTCTACACGGGGAAAATAAATTCCCTCTTTTGGACATCACTATTCGAAAATGAGTTTCACTTGCGCCACCCACAGCGACTGCTCATTAAGTAAGGGGGTGAAAATCGCTTGGATTTTCCCGTATAGAGAGAAGTTTGTTAGGAATTTACACCCCGTTTTCTAAAGGTTAATAATTGACATCTTAAACTTATTTTCACCAAAACAAAAAAAATATGTGGAAGGATTTTAATTTATTTACATATCCGCATTTGTGATAATCGATAGATGGCGCTTTCTCAACTGAAGTTGTTAGTAAATATAATAGCCACGTGTATTTGTTATTGTTCTTTCTCCGCCATTACATCATCGAAAATCGATTGCATAATAGGATGCAATGAAAATTATTGCGTTTTATTATTTCCACTGTATTTTATCTGCATATATATGTTATCTTACAACAAAGGTACATTAAAACATAATAATAAAAATAAAAATAAAGGTACAACTATAGAGTTGGTCCGTAACTGGAGTTGGCGATTTTTCGTTGGTACCGTTTTGAACGATAAAGATGCCTTTCTTGATTCTTTGCAATACAATACGCTTTTGTTTACGCTTGGAATCCATCGCAACCATTTGCAAAATCGGCATTTCGCCATAATCACCAAATGCACTTGTGGACCAATACTATAGTTGTTCCATGACATCCATGAAATGTGATGGTTTTACTTTTGCTCGTTAGCGAAGAAAACGATCAGCTTTAATCTAAAATATTTTATAATTAAAACAAAATTAAACGTATTATTACTTGTGAAATCCTCAGGAGCGAAATGTTTCGAACAAACAGTCATTCTTGACGATACTTCTTTCTGAATTCGTAAACGTCTAATCCATTCAGACATTCTACTAGCTAAAGCTTTATTTCCATTAGCGGAGGCAACTGGAATTTTAAATTTGTATATATACATATATATATATATATATACACACACACACACACACATATATATATATATATATATGTGTGTGTGTGTGTGTGTATGTGTAAACTCACTGATTCAACACAGCCGCGGGGATTCTATGGCAGATGCAGTCAAACATTTTAGGAAGCAAGTTGGTTTTAGGACCCTGACCCTCACTAAAACGGGATATTGTGATATACCCCCGTTCCCCCTCCTGGGGGGGCATGAGGCAAAACACCTTTATTAGTATAACTCGGCTTCAAATTACTTCACGGTGAAGAAATTGCAGATCGGGAGACTAGAATCCAGTAGAAATAAATTAATATCTGCGATTTTGGAATTTTAGATTTTTAAGGGGAGGGGGGGGATGATATTCGGAGGCAAATTTAGAAAAATACGGATTTTGGAGAACTCTACCAATAATAGCACAAAGATATAAAAAACCGCCAAGTGTCTTCTTGATGATAGTTCCAAAAACTCATTTTTGGTTTTTTGCGATTTTCGATTTTTCTTATTTTTAGGGGGAGGGGGATAGAATTACGGGGGGCAAATTCGAGTTTCCTATAGCGCTAAATTTGTCAGGGGTAATCTATGGGAGTTGAGGTCAGAAATTTTAGTGTGTGGCTTATTTACATGTTAAATATATTCAGATATCTTTTTATCTTATCCCTTTATTAATTCTATACACATAAGACGAAAGTATTGTTCTGGAATTCGAAAATTTCTTACCGCCAGTTTTATATTGATTTACACGTTTTGAGATGTCCCGATCATGGTTTGACCAGCTTTAGAAGATAAATGTCTGTCTGTATGCGACGAATTTTGTGAATGCTTCATCTCACAAACCAGTGAACATAATTAGATATTAAGTTAGATTTTGACTTAAACTGCTGTTGATTACATTTGGGGAAAAATTTCCTCAGCATGGTGGCATTGGCATCCCATTTTTCTCATAATTTTTAATATTTCACAATAGAACAATTAAATATATTTTTAAATTTAAATTATTTATAATATTAATATATATATATATATATATTCAAATTATTAATTTATATAATAAAAGTTGCAAATTTAATTTAATTTTTACTTTCTCTAACTCATACAATGATAGAGGAAATATTTTGGGGTCAAATTTTTGATTTTCAGTTTTTGCTATATTTACACATTTTGAGCTTCCCGGTGTTTGTGTTAGCATTATAAGGCCTACTGAATGTGCTATGGTTAGGGTTTAGAGAGGGTCCCTTTAAGAGAGGGTCTATCTAAGGGTTTCTAGCTGCACTTATGCATATTTAGGAGAAAATCATTTTTTTTTCACAAAATGCTGTAATTATATTAATTTAAAATAATAATAATATTAATAATAATGAAGGCCACTTTAACTCATTCAAAATTACATGCATAAATAACAGTAAATACCAAACTATAGAAATTTGCTCTTCTTATTCGAATTCATATGATTTTTTTTTTTTTTTTTAATGGAACCTTAGAAGCATCAATATTAAAATAGCTCCTTTAGCTCCTATCAGCTCCTTTAGCATTTGTATAAAATTTTATTTTTTTTTTAAATTCAGCATGTTACAGGGAAATTTTCATTAAATAAATTACACGAAACACAATAAAATCAGCAAGCTATTCATTTAACTTGACGTTCCAGAATAATTCGATAAATTTTGACTCTTATGAAAATTATTCATTCTTCAGCATTTAGTATCAGCATTTTAAAAACCTTACTGATTATTGACTTGAATTTGACTAGCCAAGCTCTAACTTTTATAAATAGACGAAGTGTTCATTAAATTTGAAAGTGTTATTGTAATGCACAATTGAAAATGCAATATGTAGCATTCAAAGTTCTTTTACAGTACAGTGTAAAAGAACTTATTACCATTGCAGGTATCTGAAAATTTTGTATTATAAGCATCTTGATTATGTTATTCAGTAGCAAACTCTATACAGCTTATACAAAATAAATCTCATAGTCACTGGTCAGATATTTAAACAAATAGATTAATATAAATACTTTAAATTAGTAAATTATTTACTGTATAATTCAACCCCCGCCCCCTTTTAAATACAACCTTGATAAAACCTATGAAACACAGAAAAACTGAAGTCTCATTACACCCTCATTGTTTCTTTTAATGCGTAATCATTCAATATATACACCTTGTAGCAGAATTTATGTGACATAGTAACATTGTCGCAGAAAAAAGAAATTGTCATTTGCAGAAAGGTTTGCAAGATATTTCTAAATTTCAGCAGAAAATGGAAACTCCTGTCTTATATTTAAGATTTCGCCAACAGTTTACTAATAATATCGATTTCTGTATAATTATATGCACATATTATGTGTGAATAAGAAAATATGTCAATATTGTCTTATTGAAAAGATTTACCAGAACAAGTTTTGACGCAGAAAACTTTAAAATATTCTGTCTTAGTGATTCCTAGTCTGTGGTTTTGCTTGTACTAATATGGTGGCTCGGTTACAGTTGAGGCTTCACTTTTAGAACCGCCTTGCCGGGTCTAGTGATTCCTTAGTTTGTGAGTATGGCCTTCCCAAAACTTATTCTGTACCATCTTATAAATAAAGCAATGAATTTGTCGGGAACTTCTGGGTGGACCACTCCTATTTTTGATTGGTCTAGATTTAACTACTTTGGTGATGATAATTAGACATCTCTTATATTATTAAAATCTGTATGCGTGTGTGTGTCAGAAATGGCTTGAAACAGCAAAAGCTCGACCGCTAATGGTCGAGTATCAAAACAGTAAAAGTCGAAAAAAATATATATACCTTCAAAGGTTTCATAGCTTTCAGCCTTTCCAGTTTCAATCCCAATCTTCTTCGAGAGCTTTATGGTTACTGACCTGCATCTTTTCTTACAGTTTCATTCAGGAGTACTGACATCCGATGTGTTATCTATGACCCACATTTTTTGCAGGGCTCTATGTCATTATACAGGTTTTTATTTGTCAAAATTTCAATGTTTTTGTGTATTATTGCACAATGTAATCAGAATAATCGGCAATTTTCTGACATATTTTAAGACTAAATTGCGATGTCCTTTTCACTATTTATTTTGGTAAGGTGCTAATTTTTTAAAATACATAAATGTGAATATATTTTGTTATTCCGATATTTATATTTTCCTTGGCAACACAAATTATCCCTATGACAGAATATTTTTATACTTTCTGCGACAAGCCTTTTCATACAAACTTTTCTGCAAGACAATATTGATATAGTTTCTAATTTACACATAATATGTACATTTAATTATAAAGATATCATTATTATTAACAGACTGTTAAGTATTCTCAAATATAAGAGTTTCTATTTTCTACTGAAATATATGAATACGTATCTTAAATTTTTAAGATCAAATCTTTCTGTAAGTGACAATATCTTTGTTTGCGACAATGTTGCTGTGTTACCTAAATGCTGACACAGGCAAATTATACTCATAAAACAGATATAAAATATTAGCATTTTAGCTTTAAAAATTAATGAAGAGGGTTTTATCAAATTTGCCAGAATTTTAAATATTACATATTAATACCAAACATTTCTTCAAATAACAAAGTAAAAAAAAACGACCATCAGAGCTTTCTTTCTTGAAAATCCAGTTTATTCCTTCTGATATATTTACGCAGAAATATAAATAATAATGAAGTTTATAATTACTATTTAAAAATAATTCTGATATGTATCAGGTTGGCACAAGAGGAGAAACAACTTGCTTACAATAATAAAAATAAACAATCTAAGGAAAATGTTAAAATGAAATTTTATACTGTATTTTGAAATAAACATAAATTGTTGTGTCCATAAAATAATAATTTAATCCTCTTAAATAAATTTTAAAAACAGTACAGTGTTTTTTCTAAAGTTTTAAAATTATAATCTAAAGTACTTTTTGTCATTCATAATAGAAAAAATAAGATCAATAAAATTTCTAATAAAAAGTATAAAAGGAGTAATTTTAAATATAGTTTTATAATGAAATTTTATAAGATATTATAAAATAAACATAATTTGTATTGTTTTCTGCACAATTTAAATACAATTAGTACAATACGTAAACATTATTACAAAATATGAAATCAAATGCTTTACTTGATATATTGCTTCTGTTTATATTCAGATCAGTTTATCAATAATTTATTAATTGTTATAACAAACAAACATGCAATTAGACAGTACCTGAGTTTTCATTTTTAAGTTAAAAATTTCAATAAAGTAATTAAAATTGCAAAATGGTTTAACAAAAATTCAAGAGAATAATATGAATTTATCACAAATGCTATAGTTATTACTTTTTCAAAGATCCTAAAAAAAATGTTATCTATCATATTTAATTATTAATATTAAAAACTCTTATCATGTTTAATTAAAAAAAGCAAATCAAAATAAATGTAATGTTTAATCAAAAATTATACAAGCAAACATGTGTTTCATTTGTTTATAAACAAACAAGGGTTGCTAGTAAACTGCAATGGTGGGTTGCCCGAAAAACTAGGCAATCCAAAGAAATCACCAATTTTTAATAAACATATATAAAGTTGCAAAATGGTATTATTAAATTATTATAACAATTAGCAAATTGCAGATTTAAGATTTGTTGTTTCCGTAAAATTTTGAGAAGGATATTGTAACATTACTAATTAATTTAAAATCAAAGCAACAATTTAATGAAATCAATGAAGAAAATATAAACTTACTTCAAAAAGTAAAATAATTAATATATCATACTTACAACTGGTATGCTTCTGTTGCTATCTATCTCTGAGGATTCTTTCTTTCTTCCATAAACAGGAAAATGATCCATCTAGCAAGTATGATCATAGAAATGAAATAAATTCAGTTACCATGATCATTCCAACTAGAATTTTTGGATCTTATGTTCATTTAACCAGATGATATCAGATGTTGATGAACAAATATTCATCTCTAAATTAATAATCAATTCTATTTCTTGTCATAAAACCTAATAAATTACAAGTTTGAATGAATAAATAAAAAAGTGTACAACTTCTAAATTGTAAATAAAATATCAACAATAAACCTATAATAATAATTGGTACTTTTCTATCTCACCAGCGCAAGGGATAAAGTTACCGTCTAAATTAATCTTTTATAAAACTCTTCTGTAGTATATATGAGGTAAACCAAAAACCTCCGACATTCGAAAGACTAATACATTTTATTAATCTTTATCACCAACTATACACATATGTCTATACATATTTTATCACCTGCGCTGGCAAAATGGAAAAGTACCTGATAATCTTTAATCTATAAGTACCTTAAGATAATGACTGAAACGTAAATGATAGCCCAGTGTGGGCTTTAGTTTCAGATAACTAATAAACTGAAAATTTCTTTAATTAAATATAAGCTGCAGACGCAGAGCATTTGTATAACATATTAAGTTAGATAATAATTTGTAAAATTTTCTTTAAATTTGTAAACTCAAGCAGAAATATATCACTGACAGAAAAAGCTCAAAGAATAAATGAAAATCTTTTCACAAAGACTTATGTGAAAAAACCAATGACTTAATAAATGAACAGAGATACGGGGAGGCATACTATTGTAACAATCGCAGCTATCGTAGATCACAAATCGGATCGTAGTCGTATTTTGATACAAATGTAACGCCATCGGCCATATTGGATCGTAAAGTTGTGATTGTTGACAGAAAAATTTGCGACTGCCTGCGCTCTCCCGTAAGCTCTCACAAGCCTCTCACAAGTAAGATGGCGGATATTAGGGTTGATCAATGAGAAATAAAATATTTATTTATTTTTGTGTGTGGAGTCTTATTATTGATACAGAAAAAAAAATTAAAACCTTTGTTTTATTTAAAATGACAAGATTAAAACTTGATATCGCACAAACACGAAAATGTCCAATATTGTTCATTTATGATTCATTATTTAAAAAATCGCAATAAATTGTATAATAATGCGAGATGAACAGCATATTTCTGTTTTTTTCTAATAATTATTATTATTAATATTATTATTATTAACTGTATGTATATTATTTTGTATCGTTTGTTCCTTGTTAAAAAAGTCAAACTATATTTTTGCACTAATGGTACTGAATGTGTTAAGTACTCCTTAAATATCATTCACAGGTACAAATGAATTCTTTTAATAATAGATATATGATATACAGTCGGTAACAAAAGTGTCCGAACACTAGCAAAAATTCCTATGTACAAAAAGTACACTTCATACCGTTTTGTTAAATAAATCCTTGTCGAATCCTGTTCTTAGTCAGTCTAAGAACATGATTCGATAAGGATTTATTTAACAGAACCGTATGAAGTGTACTTTTTTTACATAGGAATATTTGCTAGTGTTCGGACACTTTTGTTACCGACTGTACTTATCATTAATAAGTCTTTCCTCGCCATTCTTCCTGCAGATAAGTAGGAATTTTCAGTGATTTTGCATGTTAAGTAGTTTGACCCCTAATTTATCACAGAAGTCATTAAATAATATAAAGCAGCTTGATACAACTACAAACCTAAATTCTAAATTGATTTTCATCAAAATTATTTAAATTGTAGAGTTAAAATTCTTATTATAAAAAAGAAAAACTCTATATGTGGGGAATTAATTTTGTATCTAAAAGTAGATTATGAGAGAGTTACTTTCTAGATTTTTAAGATGTTGATGAAATGGTAAAATTCATTAATGTAATTTTTTATTCACAAAATTTATATACAGTCTCTTATTTATAAGATTATTGTAACTCCCACATTCTGAGATATTTTAACTCCTACAATATTTTAAGCATCAAAATTCAGAAATGTTCTTTAAAGTTTCAACTTTCCAAATTTAGGTATATACTATACATTATGTTTACTTTAATTTTTTTATTGGATTGAAACATTTATGTTTAATAGTTTTAATATAAGTAATGATTTAAAAGCATGGGATAATTTGGGTATACATTGCATTTTATTAATTAGGAAATGAAAAATAATCATTTTATACACCTGCATCATCGTTGCCTAAGGTTGTATATGCTGAAAATATGCTTGCGATACTGATATTGACAAAAGTTATGTTTTCTAAAGAAAGCAATGTAAACATATCCATATATTATTAATTTAAATTAAGGTATACTGATTCAAATTCATCATTTAAGATAAAAATGTTTCCACGACTTGTGCAAAGTAGCTTTTGAATTGGTTTTTATAATCATTTTCATTCAATTTTGTGTCCTCTAAAATGACCTCTTTTTCAAAATTAAATATTTTCTATTTTCTTATAAAATAAAAAACATTGCATATTTTCTCTTCTTTTACCAATAAAAAATTCTGGTCACCTTATACGTAAAAAATAGAGTAAGATGTGACAGAAAACTACAAACTCGAAAAGACTTATTTATTCCAAAAATGTGTTCCGTGAAGAAAAACGAACATTTTAATAAGAACAAAAGTGTATCTGTTTCCACCCTCCCAATTTTCCATTCCCTTTCTTTCAAGGGGTGAAGATCTATTATTAGAACTGTACCACGTGATTCCACACCTGTACGTTTTTCATCAGAATAGATTCCAGTTCAGTTAGTGTTTATGCTTTGTAATGTAGAGTGAGATTAATTCTCGCTTCTTTTTTTTATTTTACTTTTTTTTTTCTTTTCCATTAAATGTACGTTTTAAACCCAAAGAACATGTCAAGATTAATTTCTTCGTTATATTAATAATACAATTACTTTACAGAGAAGAAATTAATAATGGTAATATAGAATAAAATATTCAGCTATGTGGACAGCCGACTCCTCAGAACGGAAATGGTAAGCTCATCATTTTCATTACTTCTGTTTTTGAATAAATGATTAATTGCTATTCATTCTGTTTAATAAAGCGCTAAGAATGCGCCACCGAGTGCAGAAATAAATATTTATATTAGATTATGAGACTGAAGGATTATTAAATAGATGAAGAAAAAAAAAACTAAACAATTTATTATTGTTACTATTGTTCTTAAATGAACATATTAAAGCTTACCTTTAAAATATAAGTATTTTATAAATTGTCTGGCTGTCCCGAAGATAAAGGGAAAAATATATAAAAGTAAATTAATTTGAAAATAAAACACATATATTAAATTATATTACTATTTAACAAAATAAGTATTCAGTGTTTGAAATCATATTAAGAATATGAAATAAATGCATTCGTACATTTTTTTGAATTAAGAAAATTAAGAAAACCCGTTTTCTGAAAAATTGAAGAATTAATAATATCATAAAAACAAAACAAAATAAATTCTTCTCAAAGATATAGTATTTACTATAAATAAAGAAGAAATCAGAAAATGGCATCCTTTAAGGAAAGTCCAACAATTGAGAAACTAAATTCTGAAAATTATTCAGTTTGGAAGTTTAAAATGCAAATGTATCTCCTGAAGGATGAATTATATGAGGTTATTACAGATGACCCGCCAAATCCTATAACAGATGTATGGCGAAAAAAAGACAATAAAGCGCGAGCAATCATAAATTTGTTCATTGATGACGCTCAAATCATCCACATCAAACAATGCCAAACAGCTCTAGAAACATGGAATAAATTGCGTGATATCCACAAAAGAACGAACTTAAGTAGTAAATTATACTTATTGAGAAAATTATATAGCACGAAGCTCGAAGAAGGTGGCGATATGCAAATCCACATAAATAAAATGTTGGAAATCATAGATAAATCGAAATCAATTGGGGAAGAAATTAAATTCGCGCACATTTCTGCACTGTTACTATGCTCCGTACCCAAAAGTTATGAAACCTTGATTATAGCCCTTGAAGCTCGCCCTGAAAATGAACTCACACCTAACTATGTTAGCAGCAAATTGCTAGATGAGTTCAATCGTCGAAAAGACGTCTCCGAAAACAATAGAAATTCTTCTAAAGCTTTTCACATAAATAAAAAACAGCAGTATAACAGTAACTTCAAAAAGGAAAATAAATACTGCACTTATTGCAGGAAAACCAATCATAATAAATCGGAGTGCTGGCATCTGAAAAACAGAAATGCTGATAACACTAAAAGCAAACAATTTAGAAATAAATTCAGAACAACCAATTCCTCACAGTTAGTGACACACAATTATGAGTTGCCACACACACATACACAACAACAAAGCCATTCAAAACAAATGAAGCAAATAACATCACAATGATTTTTCTTGCGGTTAATTTAGATCTTTTTTTTTTTTACTTGTTGCATTGGAATTTTAAAAGAGAACTTGTTGTTACAATACACTTTTAAAGCAAAAAAAAAAAAGTCAAATAAATTTGAGTTTTGCTTTGTATAGAGGGCATGCATAATTTTGATTTACTTATTGGTGAAGAGATTAAGATTTCGAGCTTTGTGTATAAAAGGATTTTTTTTTGGGGGGGGGGAGAGGGGGAACACTGCTCTGCAAAAAGAAAAAAAAAATCGAGATCTGATACCATTCTTGCTCAACTTATGTGAAATGACCTCCTGAATCCGAATATGACTCCCATTTTGCCTAGTCACCCACCGCTTTCTAGATACACCACCCCCTCTCTGAATTTTTTTCCCTGTTTGATAATTTTTGTGACCATGAATTTGATTTGAAGAATTAATAATTTAACACCTAAAAGCAAAAAAATATAAAGTTTAAAAAATAACATTAATAACAGATTAAAAAAATATAAGATATGTAATGCATAATTTCAGTTTCCTCCCCAAAATTTTCCCCTTGTCTCAAATGTCAATGTTTTAGAATTTTCCAACTCTGTAACCCCTCAGAAGACATTTAGCGGTTAAAATAATCCTCTCCCCTCCTAGAAATCAAATTCATAGCCATAAAATCACTGAAAAATGATAAAAAATAGGGGGCCATTCCTAAAATACGGTGGGTGATAGGGCAAAATGGGCAGCATATTTGGATTCAGGAGGTCATTTTACATAAGAATATATTGAAATGTGTCAGAAGCAATTTTCATGCCGATCAGTTTAATGGAACTAGCTGTTTTTGTTTTAAAAGCATCCAATTTTAAAAGAGTCTTTTTCTGCATCACAGTCACATCTTTTGCACCATAATATTTGCATATTTTAGAATCCAAGTGGCTTCAAGAATGACACATAATCCTTTAAGTGTTATAATTGCCATTTGGTACTTTCATATTAATCGTTATGCTGGCAACTTATACTTTAGTATTAACTTGGCTCGTGAAATACGGTCACCTGGTTACCATAGCCAACCAGTATATTTTAACTGGCAACATGGTTTTCAACTTTGAAACTTAATTAAAAAAATTTTTTTTTGATGAAAAAATTGGCTCTAGATTCGAGCTCTGATTCCACTCACGATATAAGCAAACTCTCAGCGTTTTCATTCTCGCTTCTCTTACCACGTTTTGAGACACCGTGTTAAATCAATACACTATTAGGGAAGTTACACCACTTTTCTCCATATATATATATCACAACTTGGTGTTAAATTGCTGCACCATTTTAGGGAATTGGTCTAGACAGCCCCTCGTTTGCATGTGCTCGTTTGCATGTGCTTTGCAACCAGGAGCTGAATCGTTGTGCTGGTGTAATGATATATTGATAATGATAGTGTATTAATTTAGTGAAATTATTAAAATTGTTATTTGTATAACTTAAATAGTTATATTACTGTTATTAAATTACTGTTACAAATTTTTTTGGAAAAATGCTTACAAATAGAAATACTATATATGACGTCACTTTCTACAAAGTACTGTCAGTGTGACGTCAAACTGACTGACTCCAAAAAAACAAGCTATCTTTAATTTCTATTTTGTTTAATACTAAGACTACATGTTATCAGACCCGTCCGGCATTGACCGGGCCCATGATAACAACCTTAAATTTGTATGATATCTTTAACTCTATTTTATTTGAATTTCTATTTTTAAATAAAAGCATCACGAAAAAAATAATCATCTGTAACAAAAAATTTATCTCAAACCAAACGGAACAATGGCTCGTGACCCCGATGCCAGCGGCAGCTTATACACGGGTTGCTAATAACATGAAAAATTCTTAAAAAATAACCTTGAACCGAATGAGCCTCTGACTCGTGTTTCCGCTGCCTGTGGCTGTGGCACTGTATAGCAGGCATGCTACACACACGCTGCAAAATCCACTTTTCTCCACCAAGGGGCACAGTATGTTGTGTACAAACATCACCAATCGCCTTGAATTTCCAAGACCTTTCAAATAAGGTGTCACATGATGTTGTGAACTGCAAAATCCTTTAGTTGCACTTTCCACCACCAGGGGGCACAATCTGTTCTGTATGAACATCACCAATGGTCAGAAAATATCAAGACCTTTAAGATAAGGTGTAACATGATAGGGTCTACTAAGAAATCACTTAGTTCCATTTTTCACCACCAGAGGCTCACACTATATTGTATATAAACCTCCCCAATCAACATGAAATTTCAAGACCTTTATCACCAATCTCCTTCAATTTCCAAGACCTTTCAAATAAGGTGCCACAGGGTGGTGTCAAGTACAAAATCCTTTAGTTGCACTTTCCACCGTCAGGGTGCACAGAGTGTACCGTACGAACATCACCAATGGTCAGGAAATACCAAGACCTTTAAAATGGTACCCCGTCAAAATAGCCCAAGACAAAATAGCCCCGACAAAAGAGCCTTGACAACAAAACAGCCCCGACAAAAGAGCCCCGACAAAACGGCCCCGACAAAAGAGCCCCGACAAAATAGCTCCCGACAAAATAGCTCCCGACAAAATAGCCCCGACAAAACGGCCCCAGGACAAAGTAGCCCCAGACAAAATAGCCCCGACAAAACAGCCCCAGACAAAATAGCCCCAGACAAAATAGCCCCGACAAAATAGCCCCAGGACAAAATAGCCCCAGACAAAACAGCCCTGACAAAACAGCCCCGACAAAATAGCCCCCGAGAAAACAGCTCCGACAAATGAGCCCAAAGGACAAAAGAGCCCCGACAAAAGAGCTCCGACAAAACAGCCACGACAGAACAGCCCCGACAAAATAGCCCCGACAAAATAGCCCAAGACAGAATTGCCCCAACAAAATAGCCCCACACAAAAGAGCCTCGACAAAACAGCGTCGACAAAATAGCTCCGACAAAATAGCCCCAACAAAATAGCCCGGAAGCATTTATATGATTTAACAGAAAATTTATTTAAATAACTTATCAACTAGCTAGACATTTAAAACTTTTAGAATAGCTCAAAATACGATGACAATGCATTTTTTAAATACTTTTAGCCAAATTTTTCGTGTCCCCGCTGCCTTCGGTAGCGTTTTTATGATTCAATAATCATATAACTTCCCGACCTAAAGGTCTGCACGGGCCGGGTTCAGGCCGAATTTTTCAATCTGCTCACGGGTCGGGCACGGGCTCAGTTTTTTGTGTATACTCGGGCCGGGCCGGCGTGGATGATATTTATTCCGGGCCGTGTCGGCTCAAATCTTTTTTTAGTTTCCTCGTTAATCAAAGAAAAAGAAAAAGAAAAATTATTTTCTAAGTCTTTTATTTTACATAATTTCACAGGCTTGTATAGCACATAAAATTTTATTTTGTTAAAAACTTTCTGTAACTTCAATTAAAATGACTATCAGTGTGCCTGTTTGAGATTTGATTTTCCGCAAACATTTTTAGCATGTCTCGAAATTAATGTATTTTATTTAATGTAATATTAGATGGTTTCTTATTCAAAATAGTACGCATGTCATTACTAGTTTGCACACATGTACAAACAAAAGAACGTTACTGTGTATAAGGCTTTGTGTCCTATGGTCTGAAGTGTTTGCGTGGTATAAAGGCAGTAAAAATCATTCCACTGTAACTTTTTCACGAAAGCCCCTTTTTCTTTTCTCCTGTGCACTGGATGAAAGTAGCATCTTTTCTAGCATGTGCCAGAAGCATATTTTCTATTGAATAGGGTTGGATCACATGAAAGATTCAGATACATTACGGTATATAAGAGGAAATGATTGTACATTTTAGTAGTATTAGTTATTTTAAATACTTTCCTATATTGTTTGATGAATGCTAATATTTTCGGTTCGATTTTCTGTCGTTCTTTATGCCTTTTGTTCGTCTGTAATAATGAATTTCTGTTTATATATAATTATCTTGTAAAAGTTCAGCAGCTTTATTAAAGGACATTCTGTGACTTGGCTATATAAAATTTCTACAAAACACATACTAAAATTTTTTTCATAGAAAGGCATGCATTATTTTTTTATTTTACATATTTTTGAAACGGGCCGGGAGGCATATTTACAACCTTTACTCGAGCTCAAACGGGGATGCAGTCCGACGTTGCTGATTGTGTTTTGTTTCGTGTGCCATATCTGACGTCACGCTTTCCGCGAAAATTTGATGAAAGATTCTATCTCGTAAAGTTTTAATGATATTATTTTATTGTATTTCGACTTTATTTGTAAAATGTCTGTATTTTCGGAATCAAAATTTCCTCCATCATTCATTTATGAAATTGAATCTATCTAATAATGTAATTAAAATCAGATAATATGATATTTGATAATATAATTACAATTCGCAGTAATAATAAAAAAAAAAAAAAATTAGATGAGTGTAAAAAATGGATACAAGGGTTTGGGCGAGTTAATAAGCACCAAGTCGAATTCAAGATCATTAAAGTAATCAGCTCAAAGATTTGCTTGCTCGTAAGTATTAATATGTTTTTTTTTTCTTTTTCATTCCATTTTAATATACGTATTGTCGATAAGCATTAAAAAAAAGAAAAGCTGTAATGTAAATAATAATAATAATAAATTGATAAATAAAGTAACACCTTGCCTATTCTGATTTTAATTTTAATTTACTTATTTATTTATTTTATTTTATTTTTATCTTAAAAGAAATTTATCTTTAATAAAAGCATAGGAATTAGTAATTAAGACGCAAAACTGCATTAACTTGCTAAAGTTATGCAGTTACGATTGCATTTTATTGTATTTATGTCTCCAATGCTATATTTTTTGCAAACATTTTTTTAAAATATCTTTAAAATAGTCAAAGTATGTTTAAACGTGGCGCCATCTGTAGAATCGGATTTTAGGAAATGCACTTAAAATATTATTATTTACTTATTTAAATTTATTTTATCTATGTATTTTGTATTAATAGATTTTACAAGATATTTTTAATTATAGTTTATAAGGATACAAATGAAATTTATATGCAGCTGTACTCTATGTTACTTTCTTTTTATGTATTAAGTTTTTTTTTTTTTCCTAACTATTTCATGTTGTAATTTTATTTTAAAAATTCAAAATATAATTTTATTTTATTTTATTTTTTAATGTCAGATAATATCTTCTTAAATCGAGTAACTTTTAACAGAATAAATGGTTTTCAATAACATAAATATTTTATGTTTTATAACTTGAATCTTATTTAGAATATCTAAAAATTTTGTGCATGAATGTTTTTACATTATTTAACTATACAGAAAAACAATAATAATAAATAAATAAATAGATTATATTTACAAAAGAGCTTTATTTTATTTATTTTTTTACTTTCAATTAGTTATATTTTTTGGTTTAATCTTCATCTCAGTGATAAATGTTGCGAAGAATAATAGAAAAATTATTTTTCAGGAAATTCTCGAAGTAAAAATTGCCATTTATACATTTCAATATTTTTTAATAATACATAACATGCTTGTTCTCCTACTATATGGTTAAGAAAAAGTAATAACGTGAAATATAAAAAACTATTTTTACCATAAAATGGATAAATAATGCAAGAGAGAGAGAGAGAGAGAGAGAGAGAGAGAGAGAGAGAATTCATATTAATTTTCTTAAAAAGAAAAAAAAAGGTAAAAGACATACGGTTTTAAATATACAAGAATTAAAAATACATTATTAGGACTTTTAATGGATAAGCAATTCCTTAAATGATAATCAATTGTTTATTTATTTTTCCAAAAGTGCAATAAATTAATAAAGTACTTGTAATTATTTATTTTTCAAATCCGATTTCCAGAAAGTTTTTTTTTTCTTCCCATTTATTTAATATAAATAAAACGATAAAAATTAATATTTTATTTTTTCTTAATTTCGAAAAAGAAAAAAAAAAATGTATGTGTATGTATTGAATATTTTTAAATTTGTTATTTTCATTATTATAAAAGAACAAAAGTAAAAAATATTTTTGGGGGTTAAAAATAAATGCACAAATAAATAAAAATGATAATTACTCCAAAAAAAAAAAAAAAAAAAAAAAAAAAAAAAAAGGAATATAAATTAATTTATACATATATATATATTATTTTATTTTATTTTTAATATAAAAAATAAATAAATTTTAGAGAATTTGCATGATATTTCTACGAGCTTCTAATATAAATTAATTAGGAAAAAGAGGAGAATTAAAAAATAAAATAAAGTAAAAAGATTACATAGTAATTGAAAATCAATGACAAATATAGATGGCGCCACTATTTTCCTTTTTCAGAATTATTTTATTAGAGTCATTTTATCTGTCACAATTTTGATATGGTATAATAGAAATTTAAATTACTCAGCAGAAAACTTTGTTTTCTAAATACAATTAGAAAACTCAAATATTCATATTCATTTATTCTCATAAAACAAGAGGAATATTGTAGATTATTACTGATTTAAGCTAAGTATTGTAGTCAGTGGAGAATCATTGCGTCATAAAAAGTAGCAACCAATCAGCAACGTGGAACTGCATCCCCGTTTGGACTCGAGTAAAGGTTGTAAATATGCGGCCGGGAAGGGCTTGGGCTTCAAAATTTCGGCCCGTGCAGACCTCTACCTCGACTAGCTAGAAATTTGAAACTTTTAGAAAAGCTCAGAATACGCTGACAATGCATTTTTTTATTACTTTCAACCAATTATTGTGGGTCCCCACTGCCTTCGGTAGCGTTTAAACATACCTGGTAACTTTTATAATTTATTCCGGAGTACTGTTAGCTCCGCTCTTTCTTCACACCAGTATGACAGTAGAGAAATTTTCTCCAATATTTAATTACGATGAAATAAGAAGAAAAGTGCTTTTAAAATATACTGGTGTGAATAAAGGGCGAGGTTAACAGTACTCCGAAATAAATTATAAAAGTTACCAGGTATGTTTGTATGATTCAACAGAAAATTTTAAAAACGTGTTACATAAAAAGTTCTTTTTATCTTGTAATTATTTAATGTAAAACATAATGCATTTTCGTAAATTGTAAATGACTATTTTTTTTTAATGTGAATAGGTTATTTTCTTTTATATACCTAAATAGGAAATGAAATATTCCTGAAAATTTTTGATTTAAGGTTTTCTATGAGTTTACACATTTCGCGACATCTGTCTGTGTGTGTCAGCAAAAGTTCTGTTCGCTGTAACTAAACCAATAAGCAGAATTTAACAATATTTGATTTTTTTTTTTTTTTTTTCATCTTGAGTAAAATTTGTTCTGATTAACTTTTCTTTTGTGATACATCGTCAAACAGGTGAGCTTTCATGCAGCAGTTGAACTCATATATTCTAAGGTCGTGGCGAACCCCCACTTGGGGCCTACTGTCCCTTAATCTATCCTCCAAATAACTTTACACTTTCATAATAAAAAAAAAAAGTATTAAACTTGCATAATTTTATTTTAAGATAAAAATGGTTTAATCAGCAACCACTTCAACTTTATGTTTCTACATCGACGTCAGACCTCAGTGTTATGCTGAGCTGAAATAATTTAATCTTGTGAAATTTTAAGCAACAACTACAACAACGAAAAAAAAAAAAAAAAAAAAAAAAAAAGTAAAGAAAAGAAAAGAAAACAGAAACTGTTTCAAATTTGTGTGTATAAAATAAATTATCTTGATTGTATTTTGGTGTTTATTAACCGGAAGGTGGAGCTACTGCTTATTCCACCATTTAGAATGAGACCATATCTCAGCTTTTATTGAACATTATATACTTTAAAATAAGTATCCGTCGCTTAATTTTCTTTCTCACCTTAAAATTTGCGTGAATATCAGCCGAACGTTGGTTCTGCTATGTTCTAATTTTCCTTGTTTCTATAAAAGCAATGACTCAAAATCTAATGTGCATAACAACACCATTCTTGTCCTCACTGGATTTTAAAATTGTGTGTATATGAACTGAAAGGTGGTGCAGTTACGTTGTAAATTTTGTTTAAATTTGTGTTTATATCGGCCGAAAGGTAGCGCTGATGCTGACATGCTGTCATTTTCTTTGTTTATGAAAAAGTTTATCTTAAAATCTAATGGCATAACTGCATCATTTTTTAAATTCTGTGAATATTACACGAAATGTTGTTTGTTATCGGTCGGAAGGTAGCGTTTTTATGTTGTAAATTTCTCTGAATTTTCCTTGCTTATGAAATACTACACATCAAAATCTAATCTGTATAAGTGCACTATTTTTTTCCTACTGATGTTTAAGTTTTTGTGTATATAGGCCGATAGGTGGCGCTAATACGCTTATTTTTCTTTGATTATGAAAAAAACTATATGACACACTTTGGGCTATCCAAAAGTTGGAAAATTTTCACCAAAAGTTCGAAAAATGACATGTACACCAGACCTGCCTCAATTGTGAAGTTTCGTAGTTCTAACTCTCTCTCTTTTTTTTTTTTTTTTTTAATTCTTTTTTTTTTGTGGGGGCTATTTTGTCGGAGGCTATTTTGTTCTGGGGCTATTTTGTCGGGGCTATTTTGTCTGGGGCTATTTTGTCGGAGGCTCTTTTGTCGGGGCTGTTTTGTCGGGGGGCTATTTTGTCTGGGGCTATTTTGTCGGAGGCTCTTTTGTCGGGGCTGTTTTGTCGGGGGCTATTTTGTCGGGGCTATTTTGTCGGGGCTATTTTGTCTTGGGGCTGTTTTGTCTGAGGCTATTTTGTCGGGGCTGTTTTGTCGTGGCTGTTTTGCCGGAGCTCTTTTGTCGGGGCTCTTTTGTCCTTTGGGCTCATTTGTCGGAGCTGTTTTGTCGGGGCTTTTTTGTCGGGGCTGTTTTGTCTTGGGCTTATTTGATGGGTCACGCTTTAAAATAAGGTGTAACATGACAGGGCCTACTGCAAAATCACCTAGTTCCATTTTTCACCACCAGGGGCGCCCTATATTATATACAAACATCTCCAATCAACATGAATTTTCAAGACCTTTAAAATGAGGGGCTACATGTGTGGGTCTAGAACGGATTTCCTTCTCGAACTAATTTCCCCCCTCCCCCCCCTCCAAATCTACTTTCCACCTTTCTCCCCCTTTAAAATCGAAAATTCCAAATTCGCAGAAAGTGATTTCTTAGTATTCGACTCGAGTCCCCATATGTACAATTTCTTCACCGTGAAGTAATTTGGAGCTTAGTTAAGCTGGTAAACGTGTTTTTAACCCGTTTTCCCCCGTTCAACTTTTTTTTTCTCTCTTTTCATAGCACATCTAAAGACCAACAAGACCTTCTTTTAGACACCTCAACCAAATTTTTACACCAAGTAGTTCTTTCAATATAGTGGAGACAGACAAAAACATGTTTCAAATTAATCAGTGTTGTGCAAGTTCACGAAAAAAACGAACTAGTTCAAACTCAAGTTCATCGTGTAAAAAACGAGCTAGTTCGCGTTCAAACTCATGTCTGAAAGAAATAAACGCGCTCAGTTCAAGTTCATTTTTAAAAACGAGCGAAACTCATTAAACGTTCATTTTTACTTTTTTTTTTTTTTTTTTTTTTTTATCCCTTTTTTAAATAGATCTTATCCTTTATGAGCACTTTCATAGGTAATTTACATTTTAAAAATTACCAAATACCTTGAACATTCTTAATTTAATGCTTAATTAAACTTATAACTCTTAATTATAACTTATTAATTTAATTGTAAGTAAAAATTTATTTAACGGACACTTCTGAATAGTGGACCCACTGTTTTGGGGTGGTTTTTTATTCTTAAATTTCCAATACGTTTGCTTATGTACGTAGGAGACAAATTCCATCATTTAGAGGTTCCTTTGTTTTGAAATATATATATTTTTTAAATAGTGTAAATGGTTTTACTTAATTAGTCTTTATTTGATTGTACCACAGACAATGTCAGTTTTGAGTTCTTGGATAAATCATTAGAAAATTTCGCTTACTATTTAGCGTACTATAAAGGAATAAACATGTATTTTATATAAAGTGTTCAAAAATAAAATAAAAGTCCAAATTCAAGTAGATTTTGGCACTTTTTTATTTGAGGACCGCTATTTGACGATTTATCATATTTCATCCACGGTCCCTAAGACAAACCACTAAATTGAGTTCAAAAATATTTAGCTAAATCAAAAGGAGACTCAAGACATAATTAAAATATTAATAATAAATTTAAATAATATATAATTTACTAATAAATAACTTATTAAATAGAAAATAACTGTTAAATAAACAAAGGGTGCATAAACTGCTCATGGGAAGAAAAATCTCAGTGTTTAGTCGTCTGTTTATACGAGTGTAAAATAAGAAAGTACAGCACTTTTTTTTTTTTTAATAAGTTCCTTTTTTTTAAATAAAATTCCCTCAAAGTATGCAAATAAAAGGCCAACATGAATTATAAGTGTTAGAATTTTTTAAATAATAATGTCTAATAAAAATGAAAAATGTTTAAAAATGCACTTCATCTGTTTATCAAGGCTCTCATTTCCGTAAATATATGTATTATTATTATTATTATTATTTTAGTACCTTAAAAGATGTATTATATAGCATATTTTCTCTTCAAAATATAATGAACAGAACCCTTGTTTTGTGTTTTGAATTAACAAAAGAATTTGTATATACTTCGGTCTGTAAAAGACATTAATTAAAGCATATAATTTTATATTTCACAAAGTATAATTAAATTACCGTACATTATTCAGATGCACAAACATGAGCAATGCATCCATAAAATCTGATATGATGATTAATAATAGTGATTAAAAAATTTGGAATACAAGGCCATTTAAAAATGGTATAAGCCACGTAAGTTGAAATTGGTACAACTGTACAGAAGTACATTTTTAATTGTGCTATAAATATTTTTATTATTATTATATTTTCAGTAGAAAATATAATGTAATTCTTCTTCTTTTATTATTATTATTTATTTTAAAGCAAAGCTATAAGGGTAATTACCTTCTTTCTTAATTAAAATATATCCCTTCCGTGGAAGATCAAAATTGCGATGGCATGTCTCCGGACCACCCCTAGGGGTGAGTCCCAGACCGTCGCCAATTGCCCATCTGCGCAGCACTAGTGCGACGTAAAACCAAACCAACAAACCAACCTTAATTAAAATAAGATCAATTTCAAGTTGTCATCAAAAAGCAAAATGCAAATGCATTGAAGGTTAAACAGTGTAAAATATAAGTTTAAAAAACTATATGCATGATTTTTCTTACGTTAAGTAGTTTTACTTGATAATAAATTCATTTAATAGAATGTAATAGAATTATGCATTTATGATAGGCAAGGCATAAAGGATTAATTTCTACTTAAAGCTTACAGATAAAATATCCAATAAGTAAATATATAAAATTAAACAAACTTAATTGTATATTGGAAATTAAACATGTGAGAATATTCCTTATATCGATTTGATGTAATTTGATCACTTGACAGTAAATAAGGCATATTTGAGATTGTTACTAATTTAATAATGAAAAGACATAACTGTCTGTAAATACCATTGGGATATTTTTACTTTGTTGTTATACAGAGAGAAGAACATATTTATAATTTATAGTACAATCAGTACAGTATTACAACAATAATGAACTAAAATGAGATAAGCATGGCATATACACAAGATTTATAATTATAATATAAACATGTTACACGTGCACAGTTTACGGACAGATTCACAATTATTGATTAATGAAACAAATTTTCTATTATAATAAAATCAATGAAAATAAATAAATTTATTTTTTAAAATACTATAAAAATGGATAAATAAAAATTAGCCTATTCGCATTATTTCTTAAATTTCTGTTTCAGTGTATACGCAATTTAATATCTGAGAAATTAAACTCAGCGTTCTGTTTAAATGCAATAAAATGGGTAATTTTAATTTGTTATCAATGCTTTATTTTTCATTTGTAGCATGGTTTAGAAAAGTTAGACTCTTATTAAAACGAAACTGTCTAATATTTTATTTTCTTTCCCTTTCACGTAGATTTTGATTGAACATCCATATTTTAAAAAGAGAAAATAAGCAAGGGACTTGAAATTACAGAAGAATAAGATTAAGAGTGTGAAACATTTTTATTTAAGGCACAAATACGGACAGAATAAATGTAGATTTTTCCTTGTGCAAGTGTCACACTGTGGTGAATAATAGAGAGAATTTACATTTAACCGGATGAAAATTATTCAAACCATTTTATTGTTATGTTAAGTGCACGAATTTAACTAGGATCTAGTCCAGAATAATATGTATATATCACATATGTAACCAAAAAAGTTAAATGTAAATTTCAGCACGAATTTTTTTATGTTAAAATAATAATAATAATAATAATAATAGTTTAAAAATAAAATAAAATGTCAGTATTGTTACAGATATTCGTAATAATAACAGATCTGGAAATTTCAATGTAACCCTATAAAAATTTTACTTTTTATTTCTCATAGCATTTTATTTATTTCTTTATTTTACGTTAATAAATGAGAACAAAAATAATAGTAAAACGTAACAACAACAATATCTTCTTACACAAAATATCTATCTATTTATCTATCTATCTATCTATCTATCTATCTATCTATCTATATATATATATATTATTTTATTATTTTATTTTTATTTTTATTTTTTTTCTTTTGCAAGACAAGTTTAACTATCTTTCAATTGTTTTACACAAGAAAGAACAAATTTCTAGCATAGAAAAGACAGATTTTATTATATACTGAATTTAAAATTTATTTTAATTCATAATATTTTGAAATAATGTCAAATTTAAAATACAAATAATTAAATAAATTAGACACTAGTCATTTACTATTATAAAAAATTTTAAATAAATTTTAAAAACAGTTTGTTATTAAATATAAAATTATATTTCAGATGCAGTATTTCAAAATGTTAAATTTTACTTAATCTTAATAATGCATTATTTCAAGGATTCAAAGTAAGTAATAAATGAGTTGAATCAAAGAAAAAAAAAAGTAGATGATATTTCAAATAATATTTATTTATTATTTTAAAAGTAATAATAACAATAAATATTTGCTTCAAACTTAGTTATATAAATAAATTATCAATTTTTGTAGGTATTTTTAAATTTTTAACACAATTTTGAAAATTTTTATTCAAAATTTTTATTTTCTTACAGTATACGTCCAATATAATAGACATTATGAAAATCTCATCCCCCCCCCCCTGTAAATTATGCATTGTTAAAACACTTAAAATTAATGATAGGTTGCAGTACAGTTGAAGCTTCTACGTTAAAATGCATATGCTAAAATGCTTGACCTGAATTTTGTCATTGTCAGTAGAAGAATATGCACTGCAAGTTTTTTACGAAATATGTTATGTCAAAAAACTCATCAGTTTAAGCACAAAATTTTTGAATGAACGTAGTCTAATAAAACATGAACCAATAATACTTAAATAAAGTATATTTCAGTATAAAGTAATATTTGATATTAAACACAGCAGCGTTATAATTAATGAATAAATTAATGTAATTAAGAACTATTAATCTTGTGAGAAAGCACCATAAATTGCAAATCCACATAATGATTTTTTTTTAGTCAAATGATTAAACACTACCTATCATTAAAAAAACAAAAAAAAAAGGGGTAGGTACGAGTGCAACGTGAAGGAATTGCTGCTTTCCAGATGATGAAAGGTCGTGCTTAATCACTTCGATCCGAATCAATAATTGTGCAAGTTTGCACTTTCTGTTGTTTGATAGCAATGTTTCTATTGATCATCATTAAACACCACAATTTCTGTGAATTTTTCTGCAGATATGTGATTTTATACATGATTATATGTGATCATTTTACCATTCTTAAGATAATTTTAAAGAAAAATATACGTATGTCAGACTTCGAAATTTAAATTGATTTTAAAATTTTCCAGAATTTTGAGTTCTCAACCGAAAGTCCTTATTTTAAAAAATGGAACGTAAGGAAATAAAACAATGTCATAAACTTAAAATTGTTCTCTCTCTAACATAAATTTCTTACTACGGCAGCAAAATTTTAAATTTTGAGAAAAGAATTTTCTCTATTTTAATTCACATTGATAACTCAGCAGTTTTAATTTATTAAAATATTTTCAAAACAAATTTATAGCCACATATAATTCTAAATATTGTGTGTGTGTGGGGGGGGGGAATCGATATTCATTTATGTTGATTAACTCAATAATTTTGGTTCTCAAATCTTCAAAATAGAAAACAACATACTTAAATAATATTTTCAAAATACTTTAACCAAATTTTCAAATTACTTTTTTTTTTCCCCTGAATATAATAATATTAACAATAAAATCAACAATAATGATTAATAATTAATAAGAGTATAGGTAATTCAAAATAAACTTCCTTAATATATATCCTGCTGATAATAATGCACTACTTTTTTTTTTTTTTTTTTTTAATGTATAATAAAAAAAAAAAAAAAAAAAAAAAAAAAAAAAAAGAGAACATTTTGTCTTCTTTTTTTTTTTTTTTTTTTTTTTTTTTTAAATAATTTTTGCAGTTTTGATAACTTTAAAAGCATTAATGAATTTTCAAAAAATTAAACGATGCACATAAACGATGCACCATGGTTGCCTCTAGAATTCCCCAAATCTCAAAATAAACATTGAAATAGCTTACCTTGTTTTTCAGCTGTATTTCAACACTCCAGTTTTTCTTTGAAAGGTCCCTTTTTAACTATGGAAGCAAAGCAGTAGGAACTAGGAAGGCACTTGCAACACCAGTATGACCTAAAAATTTCGATGAGCTAAAATCTAAAAAAATTACCGAGCCTCAGCAGTAAAAATTTCTCAACTGAATTCTTCTTTTCTCATACTTTCCGAGTAAAGTTCAATGGGGAAGGGAGGGGGGGGGCGTTTTGTTTATTTTCTCACCTCGAATGGTGTTATTTGTAGGAGGAGTTCATGAATGTTTTTTATCTATCATTTGTTTAGGCTCATGGCGCCTAGAAGATGCTGACCGTTTTTCTAATTTTAGTAGACAATTTCTCCTGATATATGCAATCGCTCATCAGGGTGTTTCTGTCATTGTATCTAACAATCTAAAACTTAGACATACAGGCCATACTGTTATTGTTATCTTCTTTTTTGATCTATAGAATTTATTCCGATTTCGAAGGACCTTAATGTTTTGTGTTTAACAAACACTTTAGTTAATCCTCATTCTAACGATCAAGGAGCTCATAGTATAGTCCGGCCTGTCTTAGTTAAAGATATGAAAATTGAAAACTATTCCACCTTCCACCCATTCTTTTGTGTTGTGGGGTTTACGATAAAAACCTGTACTCCACAAATAATAACCCATAGTTACAGAAATTCAAAGTTAACAAAAAGAAAGATAGCTGGCTGGCGCCGGTCGGAGATATTTTTCAGGGCATCAAATCACATATGTTATTGTTTACTTTTGTTATAAGTTGAACTTGAACAAACTGTAGCAGACTCATTTTTGAAAGCCTGTCGGTCTCGGTGTCGCCTGCTCTATTTTGCGGTGAGATCAAGCCTTGAATTTGAAAAAGGCTTAAATTCTCAACTCGTTGTGTCCGAGAAAAGATAAGCCCTTTACAAAATCCCAAGTTTAGCGTTGCTTTTCAAATTTCTAACAGGCACATTGCGCATTCCAAAAAGGTTCAATGGATCATGGATGCACCCTTTGAGAAAAGGAATGCCCTACTTCCTCTTTTTCTTTTCTCAGTTTTTTAAGTTTAGATTCACATGCCGCACAGTTTGAAAATAAATAACTAAAACTGCAGATAAGAAGAATATATAGAGGTATATGAATTTAAAATTAAATTTCATTGTAACTATTGAAAGAAAGAAAAGACGATATATATTATATATATTTAAAACAAACATGTTTATTTCTTTACAACAAAACAACAACAAAATAAAATAAAATACCTATGGGCTATTGTTATTTTAGGTGTCAGTTTTCAGCAAAATAATAATAATAATATATAATAAAACAAAATAATTCTCAGTAAAATCATTTTTTGTGCTTTTCAAGCTTCACAGCTGTCATTTTGACTTGTACATATATATACATATATATATATATATATATATCACTATTGAAAGTTCTGCTTAAAAAATATCCTGAAAGAAAAGAAAAAAAAAAAGAGGGTAGAGTAAACGGAAAGCATGATATATATATATATATAGAATCACTAAAAATTTTCTTGTTTCATGTCAGTATAAAAATTAAAATTTTGTAATCATGAAATTAAATCCCGTTAAATTTTTGATCGACTTTATAAAATCCCGTACTGTAGGCATCTTTGTAATTTCTTTCTAACTTGTAATTTTCTTTCTAAATTCATTATTTAATTTCTATAGATTTACTAATTAAATATATATATATATATATACTTTATGAATATGAGGCCTAATAAAATCTGTCATTAAAACAACTTTATTTCACTACTATTCTTGTGCTTTATCTGTAGTTAAAAAGAAAAAAAAAAGAACTATTAATATATTGCAGACAGCTCAAAATTTTCTTCTGTACTTTTCTATACCAATTCATGTAGTAAAGATTATTTATTAAATTTATTTTCCATGATGAATGCAGACGATTTTCATCTCAAAGGAGTATAACACAAAATATCGAAAGAAATAAATTTTTTACTAATATCTAAAGATTTAAAAAAAAAAAAAAAATAAAATTGTTTTAAATTATCACCGATATACGATTAAACAATTATTGTTTTAAATGTATTAGTAAGTCCTTTTGAAAGATGTCAATGTTAAAAATTTACGCCCCCGAGGGAAATCGGATACGATACCTCCACACAAAGAAAAAATTTTTGTTGTTTAATTATTACTATCATATATAAAATTTTATATTGCAGGGATGGAACACCGGCGTAGAATTCATACCAGAATCTGTTTATGAAACTTCTGTACCTATAATATCGTTAATTTAAGAAGTTGAAAATTTTCTTACACTGATAGTGGTATGAATTCTGCGCCCGTGTTCCATCCCTGATATTGAAAAGTTAAAAGAAATTTTATTAAGTAAATTTATTCGAAACTTTTTCCTATATTGCCATTAAACAAAAAAAAAAAAAAAAAAAAAAAAAAAAAAAAAGCGGAAAAAGAAAAAGAAGAATGATAACCATTTATTAAGCGATTCCCAAATTCGTTTTAAATTCAGTTTAATCTAATTCAGTTAAAAACACTAGTTTAAGTTAAAATCTAAATAAATATGAAATTTGGTTAAATTTCGTCCATTCGTTCGGGAGATACACTAACCAAATACAAAATTTTCGATATACACAAGAAAAGCACACAGACATTTTCGAAAAATGGCCAAATAGTGTTTGGAGTTTAGACTCAGAAAATCCCAAAACAAAACATCTAAATACTTCAAAAACTGAAGGGTGAAAATTCTCACAAATTGAATATATTCTTATGCCTATGTATAGAAAAATCAAAAAAAAAAAAAAAAAAAAAAAGTGAGAGAGAGAGAGAGAGAGAGAAAGCAAAAATTACTTATATATTCCGTCTTCACTTTCAAAAGATAAAAATTTACTCTTAAATTAAATGTTATGTTATTATTACTCTTTCCTTTTAAAAGCTGAACCTTTTAGTCTTTTTTCAAGATAGTTTTGAAAGGATTTTTTTAGAACATTTTTAAAAAACTTTTCCAGAAATGAATTCTTTAAATTGTACTGCGTTCTCTCATTTCATTTACTGAATTTGTAATGAGATTTCTTATTAATGTTTCTTTAAAAACGGATGTTGTTGTTACTTACATCGAAAATATACAAAAACAGAGAAAATAAAATTGAAATTGTTCATATATATAATAATATGTGAACACCTTAATCTTCATATTAAGAGTATTTAAATCAACTTAGATATTATAGATTTTTGTGACATATTCCAATATATTTATTAAATTCATGAATTGATTATCTAAGACGTTTTGTAGAAATGTGCCTTATCTACTTGTCCGCTAAAAAAACATTAACTATGAGATCAGTTCCTCTAAGACAACTGTTTTTAATCTATTAATTATCATTTTTAACAATTATTCCTTATCCCTGGCCCCACCAGTGGCCAAGCGATTCTGCTCTCAAAGGTGGTAAACGGGACGTGCTGGGTTTGATGTTGGATTCCAGGTCACGCTCAACGACGAAGCCTTTCGGAGTTTTCCATGGTTTTCTACCAAAATCGTTTAAATACGGGCTGGGACCTCATAAATAGAATTTCACGGAAGGCATTCCACCTATAAGCATAGAACTCTAGTGTAGTCAATCGACCTTAAATCTAACCACAAACCTTCCTCTTCTCACTTTCTCGTGCAAGATTGTTAATAATCAATAATAATAAATTCAAAGATTTTTAAAAAAGGAAGAAACATATACAAGAAATACCTATAAATTTAAATTAAATACAAAAATAAAAATCTGTATTTTTAACAGCATCATCAGTCTGCTTCCTTTTACTTATTAGTATTTTCTCGTGAATTAAAAAATTCATTGAGAATGAATTTTTGTGTTATGAATAGCAAATATTCAGAACAAAAGCTTTTCTATTTAATCCTTGGCAGTATAAACACTTTCTTCAGCACTGGGACTCTCGACTTCAAATGGCCATGACCAATGAACATGAACAATAGTCTTTCCCTTTCTGCTTCAATTTATCTTAGACTACAGAGGGACGAGGGACAGGGACTGACCTTGAAAAGGGGTTATCTCAAGCACATTCAGCTTCTCTCGAGCAAAAAGAGAATTGTATAAAGTATACATCCTGTTTTCTACTAATCTGTCAGTGAATGAAGAAAGAAGGACAGAAAAAAACAAAATAAAATCAACAATGTGAAAATTTTCATTAAAATTCAAATTTATATTATTTTTACGTTTGAAATTTCTACCCGCTGGAAGCACGGGGGCGAAAAGATATTTTCGCCCCCGTGAAAAATTACAGCGGGGGCTGTCGCCCCCGCTGCCCCCGTTAAGTCGGCGCCTATGCTACACAGAATATCGTTAAAATCGGTAACATGGTGATATACAAAAAATTGCTTCCTTTTGCCCCCCTCCCCCACACTTCAGCCTCCGAAGTATATGTGACACTGTATTTTTGTCATAAACAGCAAGTGAAAGACAAAGTTTTATTAAAATCAGTAAAAAAGTGACTTAAAAACAATTATTTTCTTTCAATCCGCTCCTAGCCTCCCCTTCCCCCAGGTATATATGCTAAGTAAAAGTGGTATCAATTTATTTAATTGATTGAAATTTCTAAAAGTGTATTATGAAAATCATTCTTTAAATTCATTTTTTGATGTTTGTTGTTTTTGAGATTTGCAAATTGCAAAAGTGTCCTTTTACCCGGTGCCCTTTTTTCCGGGTGCCCTTTTTTCCGGGTGCCCTTTTTTCTGAGGCCCTTTTTCTGGGGGCCTTTTTACCAGTGCCTTTTTTTTCAAGTGCCCTTTTTTCCGAAATCCATTTTGCACAGTTATTCTCCTTTCTGTCCTTTTCTTCTTCTAATTTCCTTTTTATATTTCAGACAGAAATATTTAAAATGAGTTTGAGTTTGAATTGCTTTTTCACGCTCAAGTTCGTGTAAAAAACGAACTACGCTCAACTCAAGTTCATAATTTAAAAAACGAGCGAAGTTCAACTCAAAACTCAAAAATTTTGAGCTACGCTCACGAACGCGTTCAAATGAACGCCTTCGTGCACAACACTGAAATTTATATATAGATAATTAAAATTTCATTTAGAAAGATTGGAGTGTAAGGCTGATTTTTTATACAAACTATGTGAAAAATACCAAAGCCGGGAATCAAACCCGGGTTATCTGCTTCCACTGAGCTACCCAGGCTGATAACCAGCTCGGCATTTCTCACATAATATCCGTTGGCAAGGTCACCGAGTCTGCAAACACAGATATAACAAGTTAGAATATTTTTCGTAGCACAACTCCATTAGACCACAAATTTTCCAATTAGAAATTACTAGTTGGAACCCATCGAATTCGAAAGTCATTTTATTGACTGTAATGTTTCAAACATTGTTGCATCATTATTTAAATGTATTTCAAGTTAAAACATCTAATATAAGTTATGACATTTCACTTACAAAAAGAAATTCGGAAAAATGCTTATAAATAGAAATGAACCTTAAATTTGTATGATTTCATATCTTTAACTCGATTTTGTTCGAATTTTTGTTTTTGAACGAAAGCATCACGAAAAAATAATCAGCAGTAACAAAAAAATTAACTCGAAGCGAACAATGCTCTACCTTGTGACCCAGGTGCCTGCGGCAGTGCACACACGGGCCGCTACTAACATGAAAAAATTCCCAAAAATTAACCTGGAACCGAACAAACCCACCCAGTGTTCGCCAGGCCCATGATAATAACCTTAAATTTGTATGATTTCATATCTTTAACTCGATTTTGTTTGAATTTCTATCTTTAAATGAAAGTATTGCGAAAAAAGTAATCATCTGTAAAAAAAAAAAAAAAAAATTACCTCAAACCGAACGGAACTTGGGACCATGGTGCCTGCGTCAGCGTATATGCGGGCCGCTAAGAACATGAAAAAATTCTCAAAAATTAACCTTGAACCGAACGATCCTTTGACTCGTGTTTCCGCTACCAGTGGCTGCAGCATGCTACGCAAAATTCACTTTCTTCCACCAGGGGGCATAGTATGTTGTATACGAACATCACCAGCTGCCTTAAATTTCCAAAACCTAGAACGGAGTGTCTAGAACGGATTTACTTCTTAAACTAATCCCCCCCCCCCCCAATCTACTTTTCCTCTTTAAAATCAAAAATTCCAAAATCACAGAAATCGAGTTTATAGTATTCGAGTCTAGTCACCCCATGTACAACTTCTTCACCGTGAAGTAATTTGGAGCTGAGTTAAGCTCGTAAACATGTTTTTAACTCCTGCCCCCAGGGTGGAGAACCACTCGACTTTTTTTTTTTTTTTTTTTTTTTTTAATGACACATCTATAGACCAAGATATTTTTTAAGACACCTCAGCCAAATTTTTACACCAAGCTGTTCTCTCGATTTAGTGGATACAGACAAAACACGTTTCAAATTAATATATAGATATTCAATAATACATCAACCATGAAATTTCATTTAGAAATATTGTAGTGGAAGACTGATTTATTATTTTATTTTTTTTATCATACCAACTACGTTAAAAATCAACTTTACACTCCAATCTTTCTTAATGAAGTTCCTAATTATACAGCAAATTCAGAAAACTTTCTACAAATTATTTTCACACATTTATCTTGATTTATAGAAAACTGGCCCTTCACAGAGGTGGCCTTTTAAAAAAGGGTTGTCCTATGGCACAATTTGTCAGCGTTCTAAAAATTACTACCAAATCAATATCTGACTTGCACTTGACTATAAAAACGTAATCCGACAAATAAAACAGAGTTAAGTTATAATGAAACTATTCATTCTTATCCAGCAAACATTAAATAAAACCTAAGAAAAAGTACTAAATACTGTGTCTATATTTATCGAACAGATCAAAAGGTTTCATCTTTCTAAAGAGTTAATATTTTAGATGTTTACCAGGTAACTTAGTTGGTATAGTAGATTAGAATCGGTGAATAATTCTGATTTAGAATCAATCAATAAAATAAATGGTTTAAATAAATGTGTGATGAGCGTGAAAGAAATTAAAAATTGTTAAATATTTTTTTATTTAAAATTTTGTGGTAACGAAGGAAAAAAAAAAGCGAGGGGAGATGCTTTATTTTCTTCACTGACAAAAAAAATAAAAAAATAAATTAAAATGATAAATTACAATTTTTTAGCCAGTAATGTAATATGTAAATGTAATATGGTTAAAAAAAAAAATCATTTGTATTCACATAAAGAAAAGAAAAATCTATTTCATTTGAATGCTATGGTAAACTCAAATATTGAATGAGAAGATCGATGGAGCAAGTTGTACAGCAAAATTACCCAAAATATTTGAACTGTAAGTTCACTTTCTAACGTTGGTTTAAATCAGCTTAGTATTTCAAAAGTTATCATGATGACATATTTTCAAGTGGCAGTCAGATTTCAAGTGACTGCAACTTGAAAACAAAATGGCAGAACAAGTTGTCCAGTGAACTTATTATCAAAACATTTATATAAGTTCACTACCCAACTTTGGCTTGAATTAATTGATTGATTCAGCGTTTCAAAAGTTATTGTAATAATAAATATTCAAGTAGCCCTAATTAATTTAAGGTATCAGTTTATTTTTGTTTTTTTTTTGTAAGAAAAGAGCAGATAAATTTCATTAATAAACTTGGTTGAGACACTTATATGGCCTATGTATATATCAAAATTCAAGCAAATCCAATCTTAAATACACTTTTCACAATGTGGATTTGTAATTTTCATGTGACCTCCTCTTGAAAATAAAATAGCAGAGCAATCATCATTAATGAACTCATCCTAGATATTTGTAAGATAAGTTCGCTGTCCAATTTTGGTTCGATATGGAGTATTATTTTGGAAGTTACTGTGATGACAAAATTTCTATTATATATAGATTAAAAAAACAAAAAAAGTGATTGTTGTAGGTTGATTTCTAAAGAAATCAACCTACAATTGATTTACATACATGGTTGCTGGCAGAGAAGGGAATCTAAATATATTTAATATTATTTATTTAATGTTTTGCAAAAAAAAAAAAAAAAATCCCCCCCCCCTCCCTTAGCCTAATTCAGGATAATATTTAATATAAATAAAGTTTAAAGCTTTTAAATTTACATTCTGAGATATTTTAACTCCTACAATATTTTAAGCATCAAAATTCAGAAATGTTCTTTAAAGTTTCAACTTTCCAAATTTAGGTATATACTATACATTATGTTTACTTTAATTTTTTTATTGGATTGAAACATTTATGTTTAATAGTTTTAATGTAAGTAATGATTTAAAAGCATGGGATAATTTGGGTATACATTGCATTTTATTAATTAGGAAATGAAAAATAATCATTTTATACACCTGCATCATCGTTACCTAAGGTTGTATATGCTGAAAATATGCTTGCGATACTGATATTGACAAAAGTTTTGTTTTCTAAAGAAAGCAATGTAAACATATCCATATATTATTAATTTAAATTAAGGTATACTGATTCAAATTCATCATTTGAGATAAAAATGTTTCCACGACTTGTGCAAAGTAGCTTTTGAATTGGTTTTTATAATCATTTTCATTCAATTTTGTGTCCTCTAAAATGACCTCTTTTTCAAAATTAAATATTTTCTATTTTCTTATAAAATAAAAAATATTGCATATTTTCTCTTCTTTTACCAATAAAAAATTCTGGTCACCTTATACGTAAAAAATAGAGTAAGATGTGACAGAAAACTACAAACTCGAAAAGACTTATTTATTCCAAAAATGTGTTCCGTGAAGAAAAACGAACATTATAATAAGAACAAAAGTGTATCTGTTTCCACCCTCCCAATTTTCCATTCCCTTTCTTTCAAGGGGTGAAGATCTATTATTAGAACTGTACCACGTGATTCCACACCTGTACGTTTTTCATCAGAATAGATTCCAGTTCAGTTAGTGTTTATGCTTTGTAATGTAGAGTGAGATTAATTCTCGCTTCTTTTTTTTTATTTTACTTTTATTTTTATTTTCCATTAAATGTACGTTTTAAACCCAAAGAACATGTCAAGATTAATTTCTTCGTTATATTAATAATACAATTACTTTACAGAGAAGAAATTAATAATGGTAATATAGAATAAAATATTCAGCTATGTGGACAGCCGACTCCTCAGAACGGAAATGGTAAGCTCATCATTTTCATTACTTCTGTTTCTGAATAAATGATTAATTGCTATTCATTCTGTTTAATAAAGCGCTAAGAATGCGCCACCGAGTGCAGAAATAAATATTTATATTAGATTATGAGACAGAAGGATTATTAAATAGATGAAGAAAAAAAAAAAAACTAAACAATTTATTATTGTTACTATTGTTCTTAAATGAACATATTAAAGCTTACCTTTAAAATATAAGTATTTTATAAATTGTCTGGCTGTCCCGAAGATAAAGGGAAAAATATATAAAAGTAAATTAATATGAAAATAAAACACATATATTAAATTATATTACTATTTAACAAAATAAGTATTCAGTGTTTGAAATCATATTAAGAATATGAAATAAATGCATTCGTACATTTTTTTGAATTAAGAAAATTTAGAAAACCCGTTTTCTGAAAAATTGAAGAATTAATAATATCATAAAAACAAAACAAAATAAATTCTTCTCAAATATATAGTATTTACTATAAATAAAGAAGAAATCAGAAAATGGCATCCTTTAAGGAAAGTCCAACAATTGAGAAACTAAATTCTGAAAATTATTCAGTTTGGAAGTTTAAAATGCAAATGTATCTCATGAAGGATGAATTATATGAGGTTATTACAGATGACCAGCCAAATCCTATAACAGATGTATGGCGAAAAAAAGACAATAAAGCGCGAGCAATCATAAATTTGTTCATTGATGACGCTGAAATCATCCACATCAAACAATGCCAAACAGCTCTAGAAACATGGAATAAATTGCGTGATATCCACGAAAGAACGAACTTAAGTAGTAAATTATACTTATTGAGAAAATTATATAGCACGAAGCTAGAAGAAGGTGGCGATATGCAAATCCACATAAATAAAATGTTGGAAATCATAGATAAATCGAAATCAATTGGGGAAGAAATTAAATTCGCGCACATTTCTGCACTGTTACTATGCTCCGTACCCAAAAGTTATGAAACCTTGATTATAGCCCTTGAAGCTCGCCCTGAAAATGAACTCACACCTAACTATGTTAGCAGCAAATTGCTAGATGAATTCAATCGTCGAAAAGACGTCTCCGAAAACAATACAAATTCTTCTAAAGCTTTTCACATAAATAAAAAACAGCAGTATAACAGTAACTTCAAAAAGGAAAATAAATACTGCACTTATTGCAGGAAAACCAATCATAATAAATCGGAGTGCTGGCATCTGAAAAACAGAAATGCTGATAACACTAAAAACAAACAATTTAGAAATAAATTCAGAACAACCAATTCCTCACAGTTAGTGACACACAATGATGAGTTGCCACACACACATACACAACAACAAAGCCATTCAAAACAAATGAAGCAAATAACATCACAAACAAAACAAATGGCTTTCACGACTCAAAACACAATGACGAACAACTTTATAATTGACAGTGGTTCCTCATCGCACATAAGCAACAATATAGACCTTTTCGTTAATTTAGATGAGTCACAAAAATCGCAAGTATGTGTAGCAAACGGTAACACCCTCACTTCACTTGGTTCAGGAGAAATAAAAATTGAATACCTAGATCCAAATAAACAAGAAAGGGAACTAACACTAAAGGATGTTTTATATGTTCCAGAATTAAAGGCAAACTTAATATCTGTACACAAAGCCACCCAAAATGGCTGTAAAGTCACATTCACTAAACAAAAGTGTTACATCTCTATGAAAAATGAAACAATTTTAGAGGGTACAAAAAATAACAACTTATATGAGTTAAACATGCCCATGCCAATAAACAAACATGACACATACCTGATTGAAGAATGCCAAAACCCTAACTGTATTACTCTATGGCATAAACGCATGGGACATAAAAATTTCAACTCCATTAAAGAACTAAACAAAAATCAGTTAGTTCTGGGAATAAAAATCAATAACTGCAAACACGAGATAACATGCGAAACTTGCAACAAAACAAAACTGACTGACACCCCGTATCCAAAAATTGCAGAAAATAGGGGAAAACAAATACTAGAATTAGTACATAGCGATGTTTGCGGACCTATTCAGGTACCAACAATAGGTGGTAAATCATATTTCTTGACTTTTGTTGACGATTATTCTAGGTATACAATGATTTATTTTCTAAGTAAAAAGAGCGAAGTAATCGAGAAATTAAAAGAATACGTCAACTTTACCACAAACAAATTTGGTAAGAAACCAGAAACAATAAGGTCAGATAATGGTGGTGAGTACATGAGCAAAAATGTAGAAGAGTTTTTAAAGAAAATGGTATTCACCATCAGCTCACCGTACCACATTGCCCAGCCCAAAATGGGGTTGCGGAAAGAAAGAATCGTACACTAATCGAAATGACACGTACACTTTTATCAGAAGCCAACTTGGACAAAAAATTGTGGGGAGAAGCTTTAAACACCGCCAATTACCTCCAAAACAGACTACCTACAAAAGCCACTACAAAAACTCCTTACGAATTATGGCATGGTAGCAAACCAAATTTAAATCACTTAAAAACTTTCGGCTGTAAAGCCTATGCTTACATTCATAAAAGTAAACGGGGTAAATTAGATGACAAAGCCCAAGAAGGCATTTTTGTCGGCTATGATAACAGCGCTAAAGCGTATAGAATCTACCTGAAAAACGGCTGTGTAATACTTGCAAGAACAGTTAAATTCATTGAAAGTACTATAAACAATTCAGGAGAAAACAATGAAATAGAATTACTCTCAGGAAACAATAAAAATGAACACTCCGACACAGAATCGCACATAGGGCGCGAAATTGTCAAAATTGACATAAGTTCACCAGATCAAAATATCACTAGTGAACACGACAACACAAACGACACCTTGAGACGGTCAAATAGACACAATAAAGGTGTACCTCCCGAAAGGCTTATTTACTTAACAGAAAATTTTGAGGCAAATGAACCTAAAGATTATAACGATTTTCTTAACACAACAAACCCACAAGAAAAACAAAATTGGTCAAACGCAATGCAGGAAGAAATGAATTCCTTAATCCAAAACAAAACATTCACATTGGTAGAACCTCCACCAGGAAGAAAAGTTATTGGGTCCAAATGGACTTATAAGGTCAAATATGACTCCTCAGGCAAAATAGCAAATATAAAGCAAGATTGGTAGCGAAGGGCTTCAGCCAAAAATATGGCGAAGACTTTCACGAAACTTTTGCCCCGCTAGTATCCCATAGCACAATTAGAGCTTTTTTAGCCAGTGATGCTCACAGAAACAGACAGGTTCACCATATTGATATTAAAACTGCCTTCCTGCATGGAGACCTAGATGAAATAGTATACATGGAACAGCCTAAAGGCTATATTTCACCAGGAAACGAAAACAAAGTTTGGAAACTTGAAAAGGCCCTTTATGGTCTTAAGCAAGCCGCCAGATCATGGCATTTGAAAATTGGTGAAACTCTAAAAGAATTCGGTTTTACACAAAGCACAGCAGATGCCTGCCTGTTTAGGAAAAATGAAACAAACCCCATACATATAATTATTTACATGGACGACCTTTTAATATCAGGGTCGGACCAACAAATAGAAGAAACTATCGAGAAACTTAGTGAAAAATACGAGCTCAAAAATCTCGGGGAAATAAGTTACTACCTCGGCATCAACATACAAAAATCTAAACAAGGAGAATACTTTATAAACCAAAGATCTAAAATTAAAGAACTCGTAGAAAAATTCAATCTTCAAAACGCTAAGCCCACAAATATACCTATGAATCCTGGCTATCTGGATAATGCCTCAGACGATAATCTACTAAACAACAATACAAAATACAGACAAGCCATCGGATCCCTATTATATATAGCTACTATCTCTAGACCTGACATTGCAGCAGCTGTCAATATTCTAAGTAGACGAAATGAGAAGCCCAGGCAGCAAGACTGGGATGCTGCGAAAAAGATCATATGTTATTTAAAAACCACTGAAAAATTGAATTTGGTTATAAGCGGAAAGGAAAAACCTATACTAACCTGTTACGCCGATGCCGATTGGGCCGGTGATAAATCTGATCGCCAATCAATGACAGGAAATCTATTCTTAGTAGGAAAAACACCAATCCAGTGGACATCGAAAAAGCAAACGTGTGTAGCTCTATCTTCTGCAGAAGCAGAATTCATATCAGCCGCAAACGCTGGACAAGAGATATTATGGCTCACCAGGGTACTAGAGGACCTCGGCTTACCACAAGAATAATCCATAAGATTATTCGACGACAATCAGTCTACAATCAAAATGATCGAATCGCCCAAACACACAGCACATTCCAAGCACATTGACATTCGATACCACAGCGTGAAAAACTTGTGTGAGAAAGGGATTATTTCTCTACAATATCTGCAGAGTAAATTAATGACTGCAGATGTGTTAACAAAACCTACTCCTAAGCCAATCTTTCTAAAACACCGCGACAATTTGGAACTAAGACACTATTCCTCATTTGAGGAGTTGACAGAAAACTACAAACTCGAAAAGACTTATTTATTCCAAAAATGTGTTCCGTGAAGAAAAACGAACATTATAATAAGAACAAAAGTGTATCTGTTTCCACCCTTCCAATTTTCCATTCCCTTTCTTTCAAGGGGTGAAGATCTATTATTAGAACTGTACCACGTGATTCCACACCTGTACGTTTTTCATCAGAATAGATTCCAGTTCAGTTAGTGTTTATGCTTTGTAATGTAGAGTGAGATTAATTCTCGCTCCTTTTTTTTTATTTTACTTTTATTTTTATTTTTCATTAAATGTACGTTTTAAACCCAAACAACATGTCAAGATTAATTTCTTCGTTATATTAATAATACAATTACTTTACAGAGAAGAAATTAATAATGGTAATATAGAATAAAATATTCAGCTATGTGGACAGCCGACTCCTCAGAACGGAAATGGTAAGCTCATCATTTTCATTACTTCTGTTTTTGAATAAATGATTAATTGCTATTCATTCTGTTTAATAAAGCGCTAAGAATGCGCCACCGAGTGCAGAAATAAATATTTATATTAGATTATGAGACTGAAGGATTATTAAATAGATGAAGAAAAAAAAATACTAAACAATTTATTATTGTTACTATTGTTCTTAAATGAACATATTAAAGCTTACCTTTAAAATATAAGTATTTTATAAATTGTCTGGCTGTCCCGAAGATAAAGGGAAAAATATATAAAAGTAAATTAATATGAAAATAAAACACATATATTAAATTATATTACTATTTAACAAAATAAGTATTCAGTGTTTGAAATCATATTAAGAATATGAAATAAATGCATTCGTACATTATTTTGTGGTGAGTAGCTTTTTTTTTAGCGAGTATAAAGTGAAATTTTGGGCTCTGATACTGCTATCCCTCTTAAAATTTAAAACACTTTATTATGAAAGGTGCTACATTGAGTAAGAAAATGTTACATAATTTTTTTTTTATTTCTAATTAAATCTTCATGTAATGCAGAGTTAAATGAATGCTTTGCTTAGTAGGGGATTTAATAATATCTTATGTGTTTAAATTTTGAGTTATTTTTGTTAATATTTCTGGGTTATTCTTTTATAGATAAAACAATTCATTGTGCTTTAAGTTACATTGAAATTAAAAGGTTTGTAATCCAGCTATCTCACTGTTTGAATTAATTAATAAATTGCTTAATTTAAGATTTTAAATAAATAGTGTTTTTTTCATGATTTAAGCAGAGGGGGGGGGGGAGATGATTTTTCTTGCGGTTAATTTAGATCTTTTTTTTTTTTTACTTGTTGCATTGGAATTTTAAAAGAGAACTTGTTGTTACAATACACTTTTAAAGCAAAAAAAAAAAAAAAGTCAAATAAATTTGAGTTTTGCTTTGTATAGAAGGCATGCATAATTTTGATTTACTTATTGGTGAAGAGATTAAGATTTCGAGCTTTGTGTATAAAAGGATTTTTTTTTGGGGGGGGAGGGGGGGAACACTGCTCTGCAAAAAGAAAAAAAAAATCGAGATCTGATACCATTCTTGCTCAACTTATGTGAAATGACCTCCTGAATCCGAATATGACTCCCATTTTGCCCAGTCACCTACCGCTTTCTAGATACACCACCCCCTCTCTGAATTTTTTTCCCTGTTTGATAAAAAATAAAATTTTCCCTGTTTGATAGTTTAAAAAATAACATTAATAACAGATTAAAAAAATATAAGATATGTAATGCATAATTTCAGTTTCCTCCCCAAAATTTTCCCCTTGTCTCAAATGTCAATGTTTTAGAATTTTCCAACTCTGTAACCCCTCAGAAGACATTTAGCGGTTAAAATAATCCTCTCCCCTCCTAGAAATCAAATTCATAGCCATAAAATCACTGAAAAATGATAAAAAATAGGGGGCCATTCCTAAAATACGGTGGGTGATAGGGCAAAATGGGCAGCATATTTGGATTCAGGAGGTCATTTTACATAAGAATATATTGAAATGTGTCAGAAGCAATTTTCATGCCGATCAGTTTAATGGAACTAGCTGTTTTTGTTTAAAAAGCATCCAATTTTAAAAGAGTCTTTTTCTGCATCACAGTCACATCTTTTGCACCATAATATTTGCATATTTTAGAATCCAAGTGGCTTCAAGAATGACACATAATCCTTTAAGTGTTATAATTGCCATTTGGTACTTTCATATTAATCGTTATGCTGGCAACTTATACTTTAGTATTAACTTGGCTCGTGAAATACGGTCACCTGGTTACCATAGCCAACCAGTATATTTTAACTGGCAACATGTTTTTCAACTTTGAAACTTAATTAAAAAAAATTTTTTTTGATGAAAAAATTGGCTCTAGATTCGAGCTCTGATTCCACTCACGATATAAGCAAACTCTCAGCGTTTTCATTCTCGCTTCTCTTACCACGTTTTGAGACACCGTGTTAAATCAATACACTATTAGGGAAGTTACACCACTTTTCTCCATATATATATCACAACTTGGTGTTAAATTGCTGCCCCATTTTAGGGAATTGGTCTAGACAGCCCCTCGTTTGCATGTGCTCGTTTGCATGTGCTTTGCAACCAGGAGCTGAATCGTTGTGCTGGTGTAATGATATATTGATAATGATAGTGTATTAATTTAGTGAAATTATTAAAACTGTTATTTGTATAACTTAAATAGTTATATTACTGTTATTAAATTACTGTTACAAATTTTTTTGGAAAAATGCTTACAAATAGAAATACTATATATGACGTCACTTTCTACAAAGTACTGTCAGTGTGACGTCAAACTGACTGACTCCAAAAAAACAAGCTATCTTTAATTTCTATTTTGTTTAATACTAAGATTACATGTTATCAGACCCGTCCGGCATTGACCGGGCCCATGATAACAACCTTAAATTTGTATGATATCTTTAACTCTATTTTATTTGAATTTCTATTTTTAAATAAAAGCATCACGAAAAAAATAATCATCTGTAACAAAAAAATTATCTCAAACCAAACGGAACAAGGGCTCGTGACCCCGATGCCAGCGGCAGCTTATACACGGGTTGCTAATAACATGAAAAATTCTTAAAAATTAACCTTGAACCGAATGAGCCTCTGACTCGTGTTTCCGCTGCCTGTGGCTGTGGCACTGTATAGCAGGCATGCTACACACACGCTGCAAAATCCACTTTTCTCCACCAACGGGCACAGTATGTTGTGTAACATCACCAATCGCCTTGAATTTCCAAGACCTTTCAAATAAGGTGTCACATGATGTTGTCAACTGCAAAATCCTTTAGTTGCACTTTCCACCACCAGGGGGCACAATCTGTTCTGTATGAACATCACCAATGGTCAGAAAATATCAAGACCTTTAAGATAAGGTGTAACATGATAGGGTCTACTAAGAAATCACTTAGTTCCATTGTTCACCACCAGAGGGCACACTATATTGTATATAAACCTCCCCAATCAACATGAAATTTCAAGACCTTTATCACCAATCTCCTTCAATTTCCAAGACCTTTCAAATAAGGTGTCACAGGGTGGTGTCAAGTACAAAATCCTTTAGTTGCACTTTCCACCGTCAGGGTGCACAAAGTGTACCGTACGAACATTACCAATGGTCAGGAAATACCAAGACCTTTAAAATGGTACCCCGTCAAAATAGCCCAAGACAAAATAGCCCCGACAAAACAGCCCCGACAAAAGAGCCTTGACAACAAAACACCCCCGACAAAAGAGCCCCGACAAAACGGCCCCGACAAAATAGCTCCCGACAAAATAGCCCCGACAAAACGGCCCCAGGACAAAATAGCCCCAGACAAAATAGCCCCGACAAAACAGCCCCAGACAAAATAGCCCCAGACAAAATAGCCCCGACAAAATAGCCCCGACAAAATAGCCCCAGGACAAAATAGCCCCAGACAAAACAGCCCCGACAAAACAGCCCCGACAAAATAGCCCCCGACAAAACAGCCCCGACAAAACAGCCCCGACAAAATAGCCCCGACACAATAGCCCCCGACAAAACAGCTCCGACAAAACAGCCCCGACAAAACAGCCCCCGACAAAACAGCTCCGACAAATGAGCCCAAAGGACAAAACAGCCCCGACAAAAGAGCTCCGACAAAACAGCCACGACAAAACAGCCCCGACAAAATAGCCCCGACAAAATAGCCCCGACAAAATAGCCCAAGACAGAATTGCCCCAACAAAATAGCCCCACACAAAAGAGCCTCGGCAAAACAGCGTCGACAAAATAGCTCCGACAAAATAGCCCGGAAGCATTTATATGATTATCAAAAAATTTATTTAAATAACTTATCAACTAGCTAGACATTTAAAACTTTTAGAATAGCTCAAAATACGATGACAATGCATTTTTTAAAAAAATTTTAGCCAAATTTTTCGTGTCCCCGCTGCCTTCGGTAGCGTTTTTATGATTCAATAATCATATAACTTCCCGACCTAATGGTCTGCACGGGCCGGGTTCAGGCCGAATTTTTCAATTTGCTCTCGGGCCGGGCACGGGCTCAGTTTTTTGTGTATACTCGGGCCGGGCCGGCGTGGATGATATTTATTCCGGGCCGTGTCGACTCAAATCTTTTTTTAGTTTCCTCGTTAATCAAAGAAAAAGAAAAAGAAAAATTATTTTCTAAGTCTTTTATTTTACATAATTTCACAGGCTTGTATAGCACATAAAATTTTATTTTGTTAAAAACTTTCTGTAACTTCAATTAAAATGACTATCAGTGTGCCTGTTTGAGATTTGATTTTCCGCAAACATTTTTAGCATGTCTCGAAATTAATATATTTTATTTAAAGTAATATTAGATGGTTTCTTATTCAAAATAGTACGCATGTCATTACTAGTTTGCACACATGTACAAACAAAAGAAATTAGATACGTTACTGTGTATAAGGCTTTGTGTCCTATGGTCTGAAGAGTTTGCGTGGTATAAAGGCAGTAAAAATCATTCCACTGTAACTTTTTCACGAAAGCTCCTTTTTCTTTTCTCCTGTGCACTGGATGAAAGTAGCATCTTTTCTAGCATGTGCCAGAAGCATATTTTCTATTGAATAGGGTTGGATCACATGAAAGATTCAGATACATTACGGTATATAAGAGGAAATGATTGTATATTTTAGTAGTATTAGTTATTTTAAATAATTTCCTATATTGTTAGATGAATGCTAATATTTTCGGTTCGATTTTCTGTCGTTCTTTATGCCTTTTGTTCGTCTGTAATAATGAATTTCCTATTTATATATAATTATCTTGTAAAAGTTCAGCAGCTTTATTAAAGGACATTCTGTGACTTGGCTATATAAAATTTCAACAAAACACATACTAAAATTTTTTTCATAGAAAGGCATGCATTATTTTTTTATTTTACATATTTTTGAAACGGGTCGGGAGGCATATTTACAACCTTTACTCGAGCTCAAACGGGGATGCAGTCCGACGTTGCTGATTGTGTTTTGTTTCGTGTGCCATATCTGACGTCACGCTTTCCGCGAAAATTTGATGAAAGATTCTATCTCGTAAAGTTTTAATGATATTATTTTATTGTATTTCGACTTTATTTGTAAAATGTCTGTATTTTCGGAATCAAAATTTCCTCCATCATTCATTTATGAAATTGAATCTATCTAATAATGTAATTAAAATCAGATAATATGATATTTGATAATATAATTACAATTCGCAGTAATAAAAAAAAAAAAAAAAAATTAGATGAGTGTAAAAAATGGATACAAGGGTTTGGGCGAGTTAATAAGCACCAAGTCGAATTCAAGATCATTAAAGTAATCAGCTCAAAGATTTGCTTGCTCGTAAGTATTAATATAAGTTTTTTTTTTCTTTTTCATTCCATTTTAATATACGTATTGTCGATAAGCATTTAAAAAAAGAAAAGCTGTAATGTAAATAATAATAATAATAAATTGATAAATAAAGTAACACCTTGCCTATTCTGATTTTAATTTTAATTTACTTATTTATTTATTTTATTTTATTTTTATCTTAAAAGAAATTTATCTTTAATAAAAGCATAGGAATTAGTAATTAAGACGCAAAACTGCATTAACTTGCTAAAGTTATGCAGTTACGATTGCATTTTATTGTATTTATGTCTCCAATGCTATATTTTTTGCAAACATTTTTTTTAAATATCTTTAAAATAGTCAAAGTATGTTTAAACGTGGCGCCATCTGTAGAATCGGATTTTAGGAAATGCACTTAAAATATTATTATTTACTTATTTAAATTTATTTTATCTATGTATTTTGTATTAATAGATTTTACAAGATATTTTTAATTATAGTTTATAAGGATACAAATGAAATTTATATGCAGCTGTACTCTATGTTACTTTCTTTTTATGTATTAAGTTTTTTTTTTTTTTTCCTAACTATTTCATGTTGTAATTTTATTTTAAAAATTCAAAATATAATTTTATTTTATTTTATTTTTTAATGTCAGATAATATCTTCTTAAATCGAGTAACTTTTAACAGAATAAATGGTTTTCAATAACATAAATATTTTATGTTTTATAACTTGAATCTTATTTAGAATATCTAAAAATTTTGTGCATGAATGTTTTTACATTATTTAACTATACAGAAAAACAATAATAATAAATAAATAAATAGATTATATTTACAAAAGAGCTTTATTTTATTTATTTTTTTACTTTCAATTAGTTATATTTTTTGGTTTAATCTTCATCTCAGTGATAAATGTTGCGAAGAATAATAGAAAAATTATTTTTCAGGAAATTCTCGAAGTAAAAATTGCCATTTATACATTTCAATATTTTTTAATAATACATAACATGCTTGTTCTCCTACTATATGGTTAAGAAAAAGTAATAACGTGAAATATAAAAAACTATTTTTACCATAAAATGGATAAATAATGCAAGAGAGAGAGAGAGAGAGAGAGAGAGAGAGAGAATTCATATTAATTTTCTTAAAAAGAAAAAAAAAAGGTAAAAGACATACGGTTTTAAATATACAAGAATTAAAAATACATTATTAGGACTTTTAATGGATAAGCAATTCCTTAAATGATAATCAATTTTTTATTTATTTTTCCAAATGTGCAATAAATTAATAAAGTACTTGTAATTATTTATTTTTCAAATCCGATTTCCAGAAAGTTTTTTTTTTCTTCCCATTTATTTAATATAAATAAAACGATAAAAATTAATATTTTATTTTTTCTTAATTTCGAAAAAGAAAAAACAAAAGTATGTGTATGTATTGAATATTTTTAAATTTGTTATTTTCATTATTATAAAAGAACAAAAGTAAAAAAATATTTTTGGGGGTTAAAAATAAATGCACAAATAAATAAAAATGATAATTACTCCAAAAAAAAAAAAAAAAAAAAAAGGAATATAAATTAATTTATACATATATATATTATTTTATTTTATTTTTAATATACAAAATAAATAAATTTTAGAGAATTTGCATGATATTTCTACGAGCTTCTAATATAAATTAATTAGGAAAAAGAGGAGAATTAAAAAATAAAATAAAGTAAAAAGATTACATAGTAATTGAAAATCAATGACAAATATAGATGGCGCCACTATTTTCCTTTTTCAGAATTATTTTATTAGAGTCATTTTATCTGTCACAATTTTGATATGGTAAAATAGAAATTTAAATTACTCAGCAGAAAACTTTGTTTTCTAAATACAATTAGAAAACTCAAATATTCATATTCATTTATTCTCATAAAACAAGAGGAATATTGTAGATTATTACTGATTTAAGCTAAGTATTATAGTCAGTGGAGAATCATTGCGTCATAAAAAGTAGCAACCAATCAGCAACGTGGAACTGCATCCCCGTTTGGAATCGAGTAAAGGTTGTAAATATGCGGCCGGGAGGGGCTTGGGCCTCAAAATTTCGGCCCGTGCAGACCTCTACCTCGACTAGGTAGAAATTTGAAACATTTAGAAAAGCTCAGAATACGCTGACAATGCATTTTTTTATTACTTTCAACCAATTATTGTGGGTCCCCACTGCCTTCGGTAGCGTTTAATTATACCTGGTAACTTTTATAATTTATCCCGGAGTACTGTTAGCTCCGCTCTTTTTTCACACCAGTATGACAGTAGAGAAATTTTCTCCAATATTTAATTACGATGAAATAAGAAGAAAAGTGCTTTTAAAATATACTGGTGTGAATAAAGGGCGAGGTTAACAGTACTCCGAAATAAATTATAAAAGTTACCAGGTATGTTTGTATGATTCAACAGAAAATTTTAAAAACATGTTACATAAAAAGTTCTTTTTATCTTGTAATTATTTAATGTAAAACATAATGCATTTTCGTAAATTGTAAATGACTATTTTTTTTTAATATGGATAGGTTATTTTCTTTTATATACCTAAATAGGAAATGAAATATTCCTGAAAATTTTTGATTTAAGGTTTTCTATGAGTTTACACATTTCGGGACATCTGTCTGTGTGTGTGAGCAAAAGTTCTGTTTGCTGTAACTAACCAATAAGCAGAATTTAACAATATTTGATTTTTTTTTTTTTTTTTTTTTTTCATCTTGAGTAAAATTTGTTCTGATTAACTTTTCTTTTGTGATACATCGTCAAACAGGTGAGCTTTCATGCAGCAATTGAACTCATATATTCTAAGGTCGTGGCGAACTCCCACTTGGGGCCTACTGTCCCTTAATCTATCCTCCAAATAACTTTACACTTTCATAATAAAAAAAAAAGTATTAAACTTGCATAATTTTATTTTAAGATAAAAATGGTTTAATCAGCAACCACTTCAACTTTATGTTTCTACATCGACGTCAGACCTCAGTGTTATGCTGAGCTGAAATAATTTAATCTTGTGAAATTTTAAGCAACAACTACAACAACGAAAAAAAAAAAAAAAAAAAGAAAAGAAAAGAAAAGAAAAAAGAAACTGTTTAAAATTTGTGTGTATAAAATAAATTATCTTGATTGTATTTTGGTGTTTATTAACCGGAAGGTGGAGCTACTGCTTATTCCACCATTTAGAATGAGACCATATCTCAGCTTCTATTGAACATTATATACTTTAAAATAAGTATCCGTCGCTTAATTTTCTTTCTCACCTTAAAATTTGCGTGAATATCAGCCGAACGTTGGTTCTGCTATGTTCTAATTTTCCTTGTTTCTATAAAAGCAATGACTCAAAATCTAATGTGCATAACAACACCATTCTTGTCCTCACTGGATTTTAAAATTGTGTGTATATGAACTGAAAGGTGGTGCAGTTACGTTGTAAATTTTGTTTAAATTTGTGTTTATATCGGCCGAAAGGTAGCGCTGATGCTGACATGCTGTCATTTTCTTTGTTTATGAAAATGTTTATCTTAAAATCTAATGGCATAACTGCATCATTTTTTAAATTCTGTGAATATTACACGAAATGTTGTTTGTTATCGGTCGGAAGGTAGCGTTTTTATGTTGTAAATTTCTCTGAATTTTCCTTTCTTATGAAATACTACACATCAAAATCTAATGTGTATAAGTGCACTATTTCTTTCCTACTGATGTTTAAGTTTTTGTGTATATAGGCCGATAGGTGGCGCTAATACGCTGTATTTTTCTCTCATTATGAAAAAAACTATATGACACACTTCGGGCTATCCAAAAGTTGGAAAATTTTCACCAATAGTTCGAAAAATGACATGTACACCAGACCTGCCTCAATTGTGAAGTTTCGTAGTTCTATCTCTCTCTCTTTTTTTTTTTTTTTTTAATTCTTTTTTTTTTGTGGGGGCTATTTTGTCGGAGGCTATTTTGTTCTGGGGCTATTTTTGGGGGCTATTTTGTCGGGGCTGTTTTGTCGGGGGCTATTTTGTCTGAGGCTATTTTGTCGGAGGCTCTTTTGTCGGGGCTGTTTTGTCGGGGGGCTATTTTGTCTGGGGCTATTTTGTCGGAGGCTCTTTTGTCGGGGGCTATTTTGTCGGGGTTATTTTGTCGGGGCTATTTTGTCTTGGGGCTGTTTTGTCTGGGGCTATTTTGTCGGGGCTGTTTTGTCGTGGCTGTTTTGCCGGAGCTCTTTTGTCGGGGCTCTTTTGTCCTTTGGGCTCATTTGTCGGAGCTGTTTTGTCGGGGCTGTTTTGTCTTGGGCTTATTTGACGGGTCACGCTTTAAAATAAGGTGTAACATGACAGGGCCTACTGCAAAATCACCTAGTTCCATTTTTCACCACCAGGGGCGCCCTATATTATATACAAACATCTCCAATCAACATGAATTTTCAAGACCTTTAAAATGAGGGGCTACATGTGTGGGTCTAGAACGGATTTCCTTCTCGAACTAATTTCCCCCCTTCCCCCCCCCCTCCAAATCTACTTTTCACCTTTCTCCCCCTTTAAAATCGAAAATTCCAAATTCGCAGAAAGTGATTTCTTAGTATTCGACTCGAGTCCCCATATGTACAATTTCTTCACCGTGAAGTAATTTGGAGCTTAGTTAAGCTGGTAAACGTGTTTTTAACCCGTTTTCCCCCGTTCAACTTTTTTTTTCTCTCTTTTCATAGCACATCTAAAGACCAACAAGACCTTCTTTTAGACACCTCAACCAAATTTTTACACCAAGTAGTTCTTTCAATATAGTGGAGACAGACAAAAACATGTTTCAAATTAATCAGTGTTGTGCAAGTTCACGAAAAAAACGAACTAGTTCAAACTCAAGTTCATCGTGTAAAAAACGAGCTAGTTCGCGTTCAAACTCATGTCTGAAAGAAATAAACGCGCTCAGTTCAAGTTCATTTTTAAAAACGAGCGAAACTCATTAAACGTTCATTTTTACTTTTTTTTTTTTTTTTTTTTTTTTTTTTTATCCCTTTTTTAAATAGATCTTATTCTTTATGAGCACTTTCATAGGTAATTTACATTTTAAAAATTACCAAATACCTTGAACATTCTTAATTTAATGCTTAATTAAACTTATAACTCTTAATTATAACTTATTAATTTAATTGTAAGTAAAAATTTATTTAACGGACACTTCTGAATAGTGGACCCACTGTTTTTGGGTGGTTTTTTATTCTTAAATTTCCAATACGTTTGCTTATGTACGTAGGAGACAAATTCCATCATTTAGAGGTTCCTTTGTTTTGAAATATATATATTTTTTAAATAGTGTAAATGGTTTTACTTAATTAGTCTTTATTTGATTGTACCACAGACAATGTCAGTTTTGAGCTCTTGGATAAATCATTAGAAAATTTCGCTTACTATTTAGCGTACTATAAAGGAATAAACATGTATTTTATATAAAGTGTTCAAAAATAAAATAAAGTCCAAATTCAAGTAGATTTTGGCACTTTTTTATTTGAGGACCGCTATTTGACGATTTATCATATTTCATCCACGGTCCCTAAGACAAACCACTAAATTGTGTTCAAAAATATTTAGCTAAATCAAAAGGAGACTCAAGACATAATTAAAATATTAATAATAAATTTAAATAATATATAATTTACTAATAAATAACTTATTAAATAGAAAATAACTGTTAAATAAACAAAGGGTGCATAAACTGCTCAGGGGAAGAAAAATCTCAGTGTTTAGTCGTCTGTTTATACGAGTGTAAAATAAGAAAGTACAGCACTTTTTTTTTTTTTTTTAAAGTTCCTTTTTTTTAAATAAAATTCCCTCAAAGTATGCAAATAAAAGGCCAACATGAATTATAAGTGTTAGAATTTTTTAAATAATAATGTCTAATAAAAATGAAAAATGTTTAAAAATGCACTTCATCTGTTTATCAAGGCTCTCATTTCCGTAAATATATGTATTATTATTATTATTATTATTTTAGTACCTTAAAAGATGTATTATATAGCATATTTTCTCTTCAAAATATAATGGACAGAACCCTTGTTTTGTGTTTTGAATTAACAAAAGAATTTGTATATACTTCGGTCTGTAAAAGACATTAATTAAAGCATGTAATTTTATATTTCACAAAGTATAATTAAATTGCCGTACATTATTCAGATGCACAAACATGAGCAATGCATCCATAAAATCTGATATGATGATTAATAATAGTGATTAAAAAATTTGGAATACAAGGCCATTTAAAAATGGTATAAGCCACGTAAGTTGAAATTGGTACAACTGTACAGAAGTACATTTTTAATTGCGCTATAAATATTTTTATTATTATTATATTTTCAGTAGAAAATATAATGTAATTCTTCTTCTTTTATTATTATTATTTATTTTAAAGCAAAGCTATAAGGGTAATTACCTTCTTTCTTAATTAAAATATATCCCTTCCGTGGAAGATCAAAATTGCGATGGCATGTCTCCGGACCACCCCTAGGGGTGAGTCCCAGACCGTCGCCAATTGCCCATCTGCGCAGCACTAGTGCGACGTAAAACCAAACCAACAAACCAACCTTAATTAAAATAAGATCAATTTCAAGTTGTCATCATAAAGCAAAATGCAAATGCATTGAAGGTTAAACAGTGTAAAATATAAGTTTAAAAAACTATATGCATGATTTTTCTTACGTTAAGTAGTTTTACTTGATAATAAATTCATTTAATAGAATGTAATAGAATTATGCATTTATGATAGGCAAGGCATAAAGGATTAATTTCTACTTAAAGCTTACAGATAAAATATCCAATAAGTAAATATATAAAATTAAACAAACTTAATTGTATATTGGAAATTAAACATGTGAGAATATTCCTTATATCGATTTGATGTAATTTGATCACTTGACAGTAAATAAGGCATATTTGAGATTGTTACTAATTTAATAATGAAAAGACATAACTGTCTGTAAATACCATTGGGATATTTTTACTTTGTTGTTATACAGAGAGAAGAACATATTTATAATTTATAGTACAATCAGTACAGTATTACAACAATAATGAACTGAAATGAGATAAGCATGGCATATACACAAGATTTATAATTATAATATAAACATGTTACACGTGCACAGTTTAAGGACAGATTCACAATTATTGATTAATGAAACAAATTTTCTATTATAATAAAATCAATAAAAATAAATGAATTTATTTTTTAAAATACTATAAAAATGGATAAATAAAAATTAGCCTATTCGCATTATTTCTTAAATTTCTGTTTCAGTGTATACGCAATTTAATATCTGAGAAATTAAACTCAGCGTTCTGTTTAAATGCAATAAAATGGGTAATTTTAATTTGTTATCAATGCTTTATTTTTCATTTGTAGCATGGTTTAGAAAAGTTAGACTCTTATTAAAACGAAACTGTCTAATATTTTATTTTCTTTCCCTTTACGTAGATTTTGATTGAACATCCATATTTTAAAAAGAGAAAATAAGCAAGGGACTTGAAATTACAGAAGAATAAGATTAAGAGTGTGAAACATTTTTATTTAAGGCACAAATACGGACAGAATAAATGTAGATTTTTCCTTGTGCAAGTGTCACACTGTGGTGAATAATAGAGAGAATTTACATTTAAACGGATGAAAATTATTCAAACCATTTTATTGTTATGTTAAGTGCACGAATTTAACTAGGATCTAGTCCAGAATAATATGTATATATCACATATGTAACCAAAAAAGTTAAATGTAAATTTCAGCACGAATTTTTTTATGTTAAAATAATAATAATAATAATAATAAGAGCTTAAAAATAAAATAAAATGTCAGTATTATTACAGATATTCGTAATAATAACAGATCTGGAAATTTCAATGTAACCCTATAAAAATTTTACTTTTTATTTCTGATAGCATTTTATTTATTTCTTTATTTTGCGTTAATAAATGAGAACAAAAATAATAGTAAAACGTAACAACAACAATATCTTCTTACACAAAATATCTATCTATTTATCTATCTATCTATCTATCTATATATATATATATATTATTTTATTTTATTACTTTATTTTTATTTTTATTTTTTTTCTTTTGCAAGACAAGTTTAACTATCTTTCAATTGTTTTACACAAGAAAGAACAAATTTCTAGCATAGAAAAGACAGATTTTATTATATATTGAATTTAAAATTTATTTTAATTCATAATATTTTGAAATAATGTCAAATTTAAAATACAAATAATTAAATAAATTAGACACTAGTCATTTACTGTTATAAAAAATTTTAAATAAATTTTAAAAAGAGTTTGTTATTAAATATAAAATTATATTTCAGATACAGTATTTCAAAATGTTAAATTTTACTTAATCTTAATAATGCATTATTTCAAGGATTCAAAGTAAGTAATAAATGAGTTGAATCAAAGAAAAAAAAAAAGTAGATGATATTTCAAATAATATTTATTTATTATTTTAAAAGTAATAATAACAATAAATATTTGCTTCAAACTTAGTTATATAAATAAATTATCAATTTTTGTAGGTATTTTTAAATTTTTAACACAATTTTGAAAATTTTTATTCAAAATTTTTATTTTCTTACAGTATACCGAAAATTATCTAGTATGATAGTAAACAACTCCTGAAGTCCCAACGTCCAATATAATAGACATTATGAAAATCTCACCCCCCCCCCCTGTAAATTATGCATTGTTAAAACACTTAAAATTAATGATAGGTTGCAGTACAGTTGAAGCTTCTACGTTAAAATGTATATGCTAAAATGTTTGACCTGAATTTTGTCATTGTCAGTAGAAGAATATGCACTGCAAGTTTTTTACGAAATATGTTATGTCAAAAAACTCATCAGTTTAAGCACAAAATTTTTGAATAAACGTAGTCTAATAAAACATGAACCAATAATACTTAAATAAAGTATATTTCAGTATAAAGTAATATTTGATATTAAACACAGCAGCGTTATAATTAATGAATAAATTAATGTAATTAAGAACTATTAATCTTGTGAGAAAGCACCATAAATTGCAAATCCACATAATGATTTTTTTTTAGTCAAATGATTAAACACTACCTATCATTAAAAAAACAAAAAAAAAAAAGGGTAGGCACGAGTGCAACGTGAAGGAATTGCTGCTTTCCAGATGATGAAAGGTCGTGCTTAATCACTTCGATCCGAATCAATAATTGTGCATGTTTGCACTTTCTGTTGTTTGATAGCAATGTTTCTATTGATCATCATTCAACACCACAATTTCTGTGAATTTTTCTGCAGATATGTGATTTTATACATGATTATATGTGATCATTTTACCATTCTTAAGATAATTTTAAAGAAAAATATACGTATGTCAGACTTCGAAATTTAAATTGATTTTAAAATTTTCCAGAATTTTGAGTTCTCAACCGAAAGTCCTTATTTTAAAAAATGGAACGTAAGGAAATAAAACAATGTCATAAACTTAAAATTGTTCTCTCTCTAACATAAATTTCTTACTACGGCAGCAAAATTTTAAATTTTGAGAAAAGAATTTTCTCTATTTTAATTCACATTGATAACTCAGCAGTTTTAATTTATTAAAATATTTTCAAAACAAATTTATAGCCACATATAATTCTAAATATTGTGGGGGGGGGGGGGGGGGAATCGATATTCATTTATGTTGATTAACTCAATAATTTTGGTTCTCAAATCTTCAAAATAGAAAACAACATACTTAAATAATATTTTCAAAATACTTTAACCAAATTTTCAAATTACTTTTTTTTTTCCCCTGAATATAATAATATTAACAATAAAATCAACAATAATGATTAATAATTAATAAGAGTATAGGTAATTCAAAATAAACTTCCTTAATATATATCCTGCTGATAATAATGCACTACTTTTTTTTTTTTTTTTTTTTTTTTTTAAATGTATATTAAAAAAAAAAAAAAAAAAAAAAAAAAGAACATTTTGTCTTCATTTTTTTTTTTTTTTTTTTTTTTTTTTTTTTTTAAATAATTTTTGCAGTTTTGATAACTTTAAAAGCATTAATGAATTTTCAAAAAATTAAACGATGCACATAAACGATGCACCATGGTTGCCTCTAGAATTCCCCAAATCTCAAAATAAACATTGAAATAGCTTACCTTGTTTTTCAGCTGTATTTCAACACTCCAGTTTTTCTTTGAAAGGTCCCTTTTTAACTATGGAAGCAAAGCAGTAGGAACTAGGAAGGCACTTGCAACACCAGTATGACCTAAAAACTTCGATGAGCTAAAATCTAAAAAAATTACCGAGCCTCAGCAGTAAAAATTTCTCAACTGAATTCTTCTTTTCTCATACTTTCCGAGTAAAGTTCAATGGGGAAGGGAGGGGGGGGGGACGTTTTGTTTATTTTCTCACCTCGAATGGTGTTATTTGTAGGAGGAGTTCATGAATGTTTCATTTGTTTAGGCTCATGGCGCCTAGAAGATGCTGACCGTTTTTCTAATTTTAGTAGACAATTTCTCCTGATATATGCAATCGCTCATCAGGGTGTTTCTGTCATTGTATCTAACAATCTAAAACTTAGACATACAGGCCATACTGTTATTGTAATCTTCTTTTTTGATCTATAGAATTTATTCCGATTTCGAAGGACCTTAATGTTTTGTGTTTAACAAACACTTTAGTTAATCCTCATTCTAACGATCAAGGAGCTCATAGTATAGTCCGGCCTGTCTTAGTTAAAGATATGAAAATTGAAAACTATTCCACCTTCCACCCATTCTTTTGTGTTGTGGGGTTTACGATAAAAACTTGTACTCCACAAATAATAACCCATAGTTACAGAAATTCAAAGTTAACAAAAAGAAAGATAGCTGGCTGGCGCCGATCGGAGATATTTTTCAGGGCATCAAATCACATATGTTATTGTTTACTTTTGTTATAAGTTGAACTTGAACAAACTGTAGCAGACTCATTTTTAAAAGCCTGTCGGTCTCGGTGTCGCCTGCTCTATTTTGCGGTGAGATCAAGCCTTGAATTTGAAAAAGGCTTAAATTCTCAACTCGTTGTGTCCGAGAAAAGATAAGCCCTTTACAAAATCCCAAGTTTAGCGTTGCTTTTCAAATTTCTAACAGGCACATTGCGCATTCCAAAAAGGTCAATGGATCATGGATGCACCCTTTGAGAAAAGGAATGCCCTACTTCCTCTTTTTCTTTTCTCTGTTTTTTAAGTTTAGATTTACATGCCGCACAGTTTGAAAATAAATAACTAAAACTGCAGATAAGAAGAATATATAGAGGTATATGAATTTAAAATTAAATTTCATTGTAACTATTGAAAGAAAGAAAAGACGATATATATTATATATATTTAAAACAAACATGTTTATTTCTTTACAACAAAACAACAACAAAATAAAATAAAATACCTATGGGCTATTGTTATTTTAGGTGTCAGTTTTCAGCAAAATAATAATAATAATATATAATAAAACAAAATAATTCTCAGTAAAATCATTTTTTGTGCTTTTCAAGCTTCACAGCTGTCATTTTGACTTGTACATATATATACATATATATATATATATATATCACTATTGAAAGTTCTGCTTAAAAAATATCCTGAAAGAAAAGAAAAAAAAAAGAGGGTAGAGTAAACGGAAAGCATGATATATATATATATATAGAATCACTAAAAATTTTCTTGTTTCATGTCAGTATAAAAATTAAAATTTTGTAATCATGAAATTAAATCCCGTTAAATTTTTGATCGACTTTATAAAATCCCGTACTGTAGGCATCTTTGTAATTTCTTTCTAAGTTGTAATTTTCTTTCTAAATTCATTATTTAATTTCTATAGATTTACTTATTAAATATATATATATATATACTTTATGAATATGAGGCCTAATAAAATCTGTCATTAAAACAACTTTATTTCACTACTATTCTTGTGCTTTATCTGTAGTTAAAAAGAAAAAAAAAAGAACTATTAATATATTGCAGACAGTTCAAAATTTTCTTTTGTACTTTTCTATACCAATTCATGTAGTAAAGATTATTTATTAAATTTATTTTCCATGATGAATGCAGACGATTTTCATCTCAAAGGAGTATAACACAAAATATCGAAAGAAATAAATTTTTTGCTAATATCTAAAGATTTAAAAAAATAAATAAATAAATTTGTTTTAAATTATCACCGATATACGATTAAACAATTATTGTTTTAAATGTATTGGTAAGTCCTTTTGAAAGATATCAATGCTAAAAATTTACGCCCCCGAGGGAAATCGGATACGATACCTCCACACAAAGAAAAAATTTTTGTTGTTTAATTATTACTATCATATATAAAATTTTATATTGCAGGGATGGAACACCGGCGTAGAATTCATACCAGAATCTGTTTATGAAACTTCTGTACCTATAATATCGTTAATTTAAGAAGTTGAAAATTTTCTTACACTGATAGTGGTATGAATTCTGCGCCCGTGTTCCATCCCTGATATTGAAAAGTTAAAAGAAATTTTATTAAGTAAATTTATTCGAAACTTTTTCCTATATTGCCATTAAACAAAAAAAAAAAAAAAAAAGCGGAAAAAGAAAAAGAAGAAAGGATAACCATTTATTAAGCGATTCCCAAATTCGTTTTAAATTCAGTTTAATCTAATTCAGTTAAAAACACTAGTTTAAGTTAAAATCTAAATAAATATGAAATTTGGTTAAATTTCGTCCATTCGTTTGGGAGATACACTAACCAAATACAAAATTTTCGATATACACAAGAAAAGCACACAGACATTTTCGAAAAATGGCCAAATAGTGTTTGGAGTTTAGACTCAGAAAATACCAAAACAAAACATCTAAATACTTCAAAAACTGAAGGGTGAAAATTCTCACAAATTGAATATATTCTTATGCCTATGTATAGAAAAATCAAAAAAAAAAAAAAAAAAAAAAAAAGAGAGAGAGAGAGAGAGAGAGAAAGCAAAAATTACTTATATATTCCGTCTTCACTTTCAAAAGATAAAAATTTACTCTTAAATTAAATGTTATGTTATTATTACTCTTTCCTTTTAAAAGCTGAACCTTTTAGTCTTTTTTCAAGATAGTTTTGAAAGGATTTTTTTAGAACATTTTTAAAAAACTTTTCCAGAAGTGAATTCTTTAAATTGTACTGCGTTCTCTCATTTCATTTACTGAATTTGTAATGAGATTTCTTATTAATGTTTCTTTAAAAACGGATGTTGTTGTTACTTACATCGAAAATATACAAAAACAGAGAAAATAAAATTGAAATTGTTCATATATATAATAATATGTGAACACCTTAATCTTCATATTAAGAGTATTTAAATCAACTTAGATATTATAGATTTTTGTGACATATTCCAATATATTTATTAAATTCATGAATTGATTATCTAAGACGTTTTGTAGAAATGTGCCTTATCTACTTGTCCGCTAAAAAAACATTAACTATGAGATCAGTTCCTCTAAGACAACTGTTTTTAATCTATTAATTATCATTTTTAACAATTATTCCTTATCCCTGGCCCCACCAGTGGCCAAGCGATTCTGCTCTCAAAGGTGGTAAACGGGACGTGCTGGGTTTGATGTTGGATTCCAGGTCACGCTCAACGACGAAGCCTTTCGGAGTTTTCCATGGTTTTCTACCAAAATCGTTTAAATACGGGCTGGGACCTCATAAATAGAATTTCACGGAAGGCATTCCACCTATAAGCATAGAACTCTAGTGTAGTCAATCGACCTTAAATCTAACCACAAACCTTCCTCTTCTCACTTTCTCGTGCAAGATTGTTAATAATCAATAATAATAAATTCAAAGATTTTTAAAAAAGGAAGAAACATATACAAGAAATACCTATAAATTTAAATTAAATACAAAAATAAAAATCTGTATTTTTAACAGCATCATCAGTCTGCTTCCTTTTACTTATTAGTATTTTCTCGTGAATTAAAAAATTCATTGAGAATGAATTTTTGTGTTATGAATAGCAAATATTCAGAACAAAAGCTTTTCTATTTAATGCTTGGCAGTATAAACACTTTCTTCAGCACTGGGACTCTCGACTTCAAATGGCCATGACCAATGAACATGAACAATAGTCTTTCTCTTTCTGCTTCGATTTATCTTAGACTACAGAGGGACGAGGGACAGGGACTGACCTTGAAAAGGGGTTATCTCAAGCACATTCAGCTTCTCTCGAGCAAAAAGAGAATTGTATAAAGTATACATCCTGTTTTCTACTAATCTGTCAGTGAATGAAGAAAGAAGGAGAGAAAAAAACAAAAAAAAATCAACAATGTGAAAATTTTCATTAAAATTAAAATTTATATTATTTTTACGTTTGAAATTTCTACCCGCTGGAAGCACGGGGGCAAAAAGATATTTTCGCCCCCGTGAAAAATTACAGCGGGGGCTGTCGCCCCCGCTGCCCCCGTTAAGTCGGCGCCTATGTTTTTAATTACTATTTAAAAGAAGTGTTCGGAGGTACTATTGCTTACAAATTTTAAAGTTTCGGCGATCACATAACATTCAAAAAGAAATTTTGATTTTTTAAAATAAAGTAATCTTAATGGCTTCCGAGAAGTAATTTTTAAGTACAATCATTATCAGCAGAAAGGGATGAAAGAAGTAACTTAATTAAACTTTAAAAAAGTTTATTTCTACAATGTATGAAATAAAAGAAACCATGATTAATACCATTACAGTTTTGATAAAATAAACATTAAATTGTTGTAATTGTCATTAAATAACATGACATAATCATACAATGGTTTTAATAAAAGTATTATAGAAAGGAAGAAATTTAATTAATCACGGTAATTAATATTTACAAAACATTCAATGATGATATATTTTTAGATTTAAATAATTGAACTAATCATGATAGTGAATATTTACAAAAAAAAAAAAAAAAAAAAAAAAAAAGGGGGGAACTGTTTTACGTATACTTCGAGAAGTTAAAAGCTAAACGAGTAAATTTTAGGGATTCAGTTAATTTAAATACTATAAATAAACATACATGTTAACACAAATTATAAGCAATGTTTAAAGCTATTTTGTGTTTTATCGATTTTCTGCATATCTGATAAAAAAATTATAAGAAATAATTAAAACAATATTTAAATTGACAAAAATTTAGCAATTTTCTATTTAATTAGCAACAATAGACACTTTGACTGCTCGTATAGGTGCCAAAGAAGCTAATAAGTCAAAAAATTGTTTGGCGAAAAGAACTGCCGCCAAGCATCCTTTGCATTTCATTCGGCAGTCCCTTCTTCAAAATGAACTATTCCAAGGTCGTATGCCATCTTTTCGCGGTTGCACAGTACAAGTACGGTTGTATTTAAATAGTAATGGAGAAAACAAAAAGATTGCTTTTACTTTAGTGTGTCTCTGTACTATTGTAACATAGTTATCATAACTGAGCTTTGCGAGTCATAACAAAACTATCCTTTAATCAGGGATATGATTAGCAAAAAGACAAAGATGAAATTATTACATGCAAAGAGAAGACATTAAAATTAATCATTAGAATTTTTATGACAAACACTATTATATTTAAGCAATAAATATATTTTGTAATCTCCAATTTATAAAAAAGAAATTATTTTATGAATTAGCATTCAATTAAATTTTATTTGATTAAACCGATTGAACATATTCAAATCTGAAAGACAAAAAAAAGTTAAGTTTTAATCATCATAATTAATAGAAGTAATTTAAAGCAAGAACATAAAACCAAATAAAAATTAATTTCAGTAAATAAAAGAAATCAATTTAAAATTGAGTTAAAAAGAAAATATAAAATTATTACCTATATAGCAATTTTCTTAGATGTGATGTCCATCTATTTTCAAAGCATTTGCCAGGGAAAGATGCCTCATACGTGCAGCTTTTTAATACACACCGCACAATTTAGACACTCACCAGGCTTTTACCTTTAGTTACAATCGCTTTACGAGTTGCTCTATAATATTAACATTGTCTTCTGCAGGAGGGGTGCCTTAGAGGGTGGTCATTCAGAGGAGTTCTGTAGGAGAGCTGTCTCAGTGTAGTCTTGCCGAGTTCATAATCTGAATTAATGGCTGAGAGAGAAATTTCATCTTTTGTTTCGCTCTTTTAGTATGAAACCAATGAAAGTTAAAAAATTAAGAGATCTAGTACGAATTGAAAAATGAGTAACTATTAATATAAACAAGAAAGCAGGAGAAAATTAATAATAATAATTAATAAAAAATAGAAAAGTTGTGAGGAAATGAGGTTGAGTCAATTGCAGGTCACCACAGGTCAGCTTCAGCAAAACATTGTGAGAAATCATTGGAAATTAATTATATTACGTTTATTTTTACTACTAAATGTGTTACTATTAAATGTGTTTTCATTATGTGGTGCTTTGTTAACTTAGAGGCAGCAACAAATCATTGCACCCGGCAAATGGAAAAGTACAACATTTTATTTGCTGTTATAAAAATTATAATAATAATATACAAATTCTGGAATAGGTTTGCCATTACTGATCTGATTTTATAATAAATGTATTTGGATTGTCTTAAAATATGAATTTATATATATATACATACATATATTAAATCCTTTTATTCAATTTTTTGTCAGGAATGCTTTAAGAATTTCTTATATTCCTATGCATTAACTATCAACACACAAATGACATTTTTTTACTATGCAACTTTTCTTCATCCTTTTCTGTTATTGCAAGAAATATTTTTAACACTAATTACTCCATAAATGACCAAAAGGAATTATACTTTCTAGTTCTTGCAAATAATTTATTATTAATGAAATTTACTCTTTCTGATCAAGGAAAAAATCATTTATTACATGTTACTTTTATCACTATAATTAACACACTTTTATTTTCTACACTCACATAGGGGTGTAAAACATTAAAAAGAATAGAACTACTCAATCGGATAATTGAATTTTCAACAACAACTTATTATTTCATTAAATGTAGTAAGTTGTTGTTCTTGAAGGCATAACTCATCTGGCATGTAAAAATAAATATTAAATAAATTTACATTATGTAAAGCCGAAATATAGTACAGATGGTAACAAAAGTCTCCGAACACTAGCAAAAATTCCTATGTAAAAAAAATTACATTTAATACAGTTTTGTTAAATAAATCCTTGTCGAATCCGGTTTTTAGACTGACTAAGAACAGGATTCGACAAGGATTTATTTAACAAAACTGTATTAAATGTACTTTTTTTACATAGGAATTTTTGATAGTGTTCGGAGATTTTTGTTACCGACTGTACACAATTAAAAGATCAAAGTTATATTAAAAAAAAAAAAAAAAAGAAAGGAAAGAAAAGAAAAAGCATTTCCAAAGCCTGTATCCAATTTAATACATATTTTTTTTTTACAAATTAAGAAAAGGTTGTTTGTACTTAAAAGTACTGGATATTTCAATCAATTTCAGCAAAGTTTGCATTGATTTTTAAAGTAGTACAAAAATCTGTAATTATCAGTTCAAAAATCTTCAATATTTAGAATAAGTAATAACTATGAAATACATACATGGACTTTCCGTGGCCGAGTGGTTATGTCACCACACTGCTAATCGCCTTCGAGAGTAGGAGGGCGGGTTCGACTCCTGCGCTGGCCCTGGGTGTTTTTCCATTTCTTCGTATTGTAATTCTGTCATGTGCTATCTGTAATTATCTGACGAAGCTTTACAAGCGGACTACGAGTCAAGCATACAAATCTGATGTATATGTTATAAATAAACAAACAAACAAACGAACAAACACATATTACTTTATAAGCAAGTTCCTTAAAATATTTAAGCTTTTAAATATGATAAAGCATGACTTTAAAATGAATTATGTCATTTTAACGGAGAAAAGTGCGCAGATTAGCACAATGAATGGAACACAAAAAGGTAATATGAATACAATTCATCACATGGAGTAAGATATGCCTGAAAAGTTATGGAATACAAGGTAAAAAATGAACGAAATTTTAACGAATGTATAAAGCACTTATGAAATCAAAAACACAAAATTTATTACTTAAATATTCAACCATACAAAACATGGAATATAACACGCATTATTGTACAGTCGGAGAAAAAAAAAGAAAAAGTCCTTCCGGCTTATTCGGAAGGGTAGGTTGATTTCTTTTTTCTTATCAAGCAGCCGTCATTTTGTTTCAAAATGGCGGCTACAAATTATAAACGAATTAGTAGAAATATTGATGTACGTTATCTACATATGGAGTTTTAAGCAAATTGTTTCATAAATACCTTTTTATGTGAATTTAAACTTTTCAAGTGGCCGGCGCTTGGAAACAAGATGGTGGGCCAAGTTGACAAATATATCAAATGCATTTCTGATATAAGACTACTGTACAAAAATAGTTGGAATTAATTCAGAATCTCAGATGTCATCGTGTTTAAAAATTAAGTGGCTGCCACTTGGATCAAAATGGCAGAGAAATGTGCTCAGTGAACTAATTAATCTAAGATATTGTTGCAAATTTGAAAATAATTCAATTTTTTTTTTGGTAGAAATTCTTTCAAAGAGGCTTAGTAAGTTGATTAAATGTTAATTTTTTGCATTTCTAGTTTGTTTTCATTTTAAAATAGCCTAATTCCCCCTTAAAAACGCATTAAAAAGTTCCAATATAGCAGGTAATGGATTTGGCGCCAAATTTGGCGACTTCTCCACTTGGCGACGTTTTTGGCGATTTTTGGCGAGAAAATCCATAGTTCATTAATAAATTTCATTGAGACACTTATATAGTCTATGTATACATCAAAATTCAAACAAAATCGGAATACGCTTTTTACAATTTGAAATTGAAATTTCCAAGTGGTCTCCACTTGAAAACAAAATGGTGGAGCAACTTAGTTAAGAAACTCATCCAAGTTATTCATAACACAAGTTAAGACACAGTCCAAACTTGGTTCGATTTGGAGTATTATTTCGGAAATTATCGTGATTTTAAATTTTCAAGTGGTAGCCTGATTTCAAGTGGCCCCGCTTAAATTAACATATCCGCCATTTTATAAAAAATGGTAGATACGTTCATTAATAAACTTCATTGAGACACTTATATAGTCTATGTATACATCAAAATTTAAACAAATTCAGAATACGCTTTTTACAATTTGAATTTGAAAATATCAAGTGGTTTCCACTAGAAAACAAAATGGTGGAGCAACTTGGTTAAGAAACTCATCTAAGGTATCCATAGCACAAGTTGAGACGCTGTCCAAATTTCGTTCTATTTGGAGTATTATTTCGGAAGTTATCGCGATTTAAAATTTTCAAGTGGTAGCCTGATTTCAAGTGGCCCCACTTAAGATATCCGCCACTTTATTAAAAATGGCAGATAAATTTTATTAATAAATTCATTGACACCCTTATGTAGTCTAGATTTACAAAAAAATTCAAGCAAATCTTGCTTTAAATACTCTTTTTACAATGTGGGTTAGAAATATTCAAGTGGCTGCCACTTGAAAATAAAAAGTCGGAGCAACTTGGTTAACGAACTCATCCAAGAAACTCATCCAAGATATTCATTTATTACACAAGTTAAGACACTGTCCAAATTTGGTTCGATTTGGAATATTATTTCGGAAGTTATCGGGATTTTAAATTTTCAAGTGGTAGCCTGAATTCAAGCGGCCCCACTTACGTTCATTAATAAAATTCATTGAGACACTTATATAGTCTATGTATACATCAAAATTCAAACAAATTCGGAATACGCTTTTTACAGTTTGAATTTGAAGATTTCAAGTGGTCTCCACTTGAAAACAAAATGGTGGAGCAACTTGGTTAAGAAACTCATCCAAGATATTCATAACACAAGTTAAGTCGCTGTCCAAATTTGGTTCGATTTGGAGTATTATTTCAGAAGTTATCATGATTTTAAATTTTCAAGTGGTAGCCTGATTTCAAGTGGCCCCACTTAACTTAAGATATCCGCCATTTTATTAAGTTCATTTAGATCCTTATGTAGTCTAGATTTACATAAAAATTCAAGCAAATCTTGCTTTAAATACGCTTTTTACAATGTGGGTTAGAAATATTCAAGTGGCTGCCACTTGAAAACAAAAAGTCGGAGCAACTTGGTTAACGAACTCATCCAAGATTTGGTTCGATTTGGAGTATTATTTCGGGAGTTATCGTGATGACAAAATTTTCATTACAGATAGATAGATAAATAGATAGATAAACGAAGTGATTGCAATAGGTCGATTTCTAAAGAAATCAACCTAAAACGCAGCACTCAACGTAATTTCTTTGCTAATCGATGTACAAAAGTGTGATAGGTATCATTCGACAGGGATTCGTGAGTAGTTTCAGAAAATGAACTGAAATTTTGAATTGCGGGTCGTCTACATATTAAAATGCGAACCAACTTTGATTTTTTAATGGTAATGCCACATTTTTATTTCATATTTAAATTCCTGGGATCGCGACAACGCGAAAAAGTACATTGGTTGTATATTTTATCAATGCAAAAAACCCTTAACGGGTTAAAAGTTTGTGACGCAGCACTGTACTTTATGGCTATAAGAATTAGAAATACGGGTCTTAAAAATAATGATATCAAATTTTCAGTGACGCTTTGATATTAATTAAATTATACATAGATTTTCTTATTTGAATTTGCATTTTCCTTTTATTTATATTTACAGTGTAAACGTTATTTTCAACATAAAATAATATATAGCATTTACTCATTGATACCTTTCCATTCACATCTTTTATACTATGAAAGCATGTGTTTTAAAAGAAATTATATCAAATTCCAGTAACGCAGTGGTGTTACATTAAATGATTTGTTTTTAAATTTCACTGCAATTATTTTGTTTTGCATATTAAAGTATGTGTGCACATTGAAATATTGATTTTAATTTTCAAATACGCTGTCAAATATATCACTTTCATTAAGCTTATATTATGTACTGAAATATATTTATTTCAATGAATTATTCTATCTTTTGCGTCACGCCATCCAAAACTGTAAGTAAAATATATGGAAATGTTTACTTTGTGTCATGTCATCCAAATAAATTGAAAATGCATGCAAATAGATATTGTGCTACAAAGAAAAAAATTGTGAATTTTTTTTCAGTTTTGGATGGCGTGACGCAAAAGATAGAATAATTCATTGAAATAAATATATTTCAGTACATAATATAAGCTTAATGAAAGTGATATATTTGACAGCGTATTTGAAAATTAAAAGCAATATTTCAATGTGCACACATACTTTAATATGCAAAACAAAATAATTGCAGTGAAATTAAAAAACAAATCATTTAATGTAACACCACTGCGTTACTGGAATTTCATATAATTTCTTTTAAAACACATGCTTTCATAGTATAAAAGATGTGAATGGAAAGGTATCAATGAGTAAATGCTATATATTATTTTATGTTGAAAATAACGTTTACACTGTAAATATAAATAAAAGGAAAAAGCAAATTCAAATAAGAAAATGTATGTATAATTTAATTAATATCAAAGCGTCACTGAAAATTTGATATCATTATTTTTAAGACCCGTATTTCTAATTCTTATAGCCATAAAGTACAGTGCTGCGTAACAAACTTTTAACCCGTTAAGGGTTTTTTGCATTGATATCATTACTTTTTATGGGTTAATGATCAAAACGTAAAATTAAAGGAGCATGGTAATGAGTTATAACAATATATAAAAATTGTTGTTTTATAGGTCATACTCGAACAAAATAACAAACTAAATGAAATTTCAAAATTTTATAAAAAGTGATTGAAAAAAAAAAAAAAAATTTAAGAAAGAATATTTTTTGAGGGATGGAAACATGCAACATTACAAAGGCATAATATAGTACATTTTAAAAATGACAAAAATTTCTACAAATAAAAAAAATAAATAAATAAGATTTTTTATTTTATTCAATATTCAATTTCTTATTCAATTTCTTCAAAATTTGAAGGTGCTAATGTTAAATTCATATTTCAAACTTTTATTAATATCTTCACAAGAAATAATTTGATCGATATATATATATATATATTAAAAATTGACAGTTAAAAAAAAAAGAATGGAATTGGAATGCAAGACAGACTTCTAAAATTGTTTCTTAACTGCCGTCATAGTTAAAGGCTTAATTTCATATATTGCTTTACTTTATTTATTTATTTATTTATTTTTATTTTATTTTTATATTTATTTTTATTTATTTATTTTTTATTTTTTTTGTAGGGGGGAGTATTATTACTTTAAGGATACTTTAGTCTTTAAATTTTTATAAATATATTTTAACTTTATACTTTAAAAAATATATACTTTAACTTTTATAAATATATTTTAACACTTTTGCGAACGCAAGATTTTTTTTTTTTTTTTTTTTTTACAGTAAGATCCGCCTACGGGCATTATTCTCTCAAAATAAAATAATTCAGAACAATTTTTCTAAATTCACAAGTATAGTACACATGGAATACATTATAATTATATTCTTTCTAATCAATGTATTTCTATCCATAGTATATTTTATTGCAGAAATATGAACACTGGGTACACACTTAAGAAATAAGTAACACACAAATTACGAAAGAAACGTCCACTGATAGTGTTACAGATCTTCAAATGACGTGAATCTACGTCAGCAGTCGCCAAAGCGTTAATTAACTAACTTTGTATTTTTTTTAAATAGTTAATTAACTATTAAAAAGCGTTAATTAATTTTATATTTTTAAAAAAATATACTTTAACTTTTATAAATATATTTTAACACTTTTGGGATCGCAGGATTTTGTCTTTTTCACAGTGAAGGAAATGCGTGTTGCGGTAGGTTGTACTCGAACCAAGGTCGTTTTGGTTGTAATCCAGTGCCGTACCTCTGGACAAAAGGTTAACCCATTGTCCATCAGTAAGTTAGGATTCTCTACAATTGAGTGGCTTTGATGGGGTTGCTAGAGTACTCCCCCTTCTAGAGAGTACACCGTCGTTTGAGCGATATTACTGCTGTAGACGGTAGCGATGACCAGATTGTGCTATCAGTTGCCCCTTTTTGCCAAGTTGAAGGAGGAGTTGTGTTTGTTGATGTGGCGAGTTGAAGGCGTGGGGCGTGACAGGCTTTTTGTGCTGTGAGAACAGCGATTCACTGGCTTTGTTGGTCGAGGGGTTTTTTGGTGCTGCCATCTATTGCCATAGAGCGAAGTTAATAACTCGAACTTCCTTGGTCACCAATGAAGGAAATGCATGTTGTGGTAGGTTGTATTCAAACCGAGGTCGTTTTGGTAGTAATCCAGCGCCGTACCTCTGGGCAAAAGGTTAACTCATTGTCCATCAATAACTTAGGATTATCTACATTTGAATGGCATTGATGGCGTCGCTACGATTCGCGTACGGGCGTTATTCTTACAAAATAAAATATTTTAGAACAAATTTTCTGTATTCACAATTATATTACAAATGGATATACATTATAATTATATTCTTTCTAATGAATAATCATAGTATATTTTATTGCAAAAATATGAACACTGGGTACATACTTAAGAAATAAGTAACACACAACACAAATTACGAAAGAAACGCCCACTGACAGAGTTACAAATTTTCAAATGACGTGAATCTACGTCAGCAGTCGCGAAAGCGTTAATTAAGAATTTATATTTTCATAGAAATTATAAAACAAATCGTACAGAACCAAACAGTTCAACTGACCGAAAACTGGTAAGTGCGATTAAAATTGTTTAATATTTACATCATAAAACCTTACAATAATTTATCTAAAAATGTTTAGTTTATGCGTTGTTGTATATATATGTCCTTTCGTATATTATGTCACACGAACGAAAGAAAATGTAAGCTTTATTGGTGATCGGTATATCCAAGATAGACACATTTTATTGAAAAATATTGCACTTTTTTAAACAGTTTTGTCCGACCAATCGTAAGTGTAATGTATTTAAATATACCTAAAATTTTCTAAATATATACTGAAATATATACATATCCAAAAAACTGAATTCAGGATAATTAAGGTACTGCAAAGATGTTAACATTTTTATTAAATTTTATAACTCTTTTTTTCTTGAAATATTTCCGGTGTGAAACAGTCAAATTTTGTCTATTTCTTGAAGGATCTTTATTTTATTTTTCTACATTTACATATAACCCCCTAACACATTTTTGACTATAACTCTATGAATATTAATAGTAAAGTATACAAATAGTATACTTTTTCGCACTGCCAGACTCTTAGAAATTCGAATATGAAGTCAAAATTGGGTGATGCTATTGCAAAAATTTCAATATGTAGATAACCCCTAATTAAAAATTCAACAACATTTTTAGAAAGTGCTTTTAATTTCCTGTTGAATGGTGTCTATTAAAATTTACTGCTTCAATTAATAAGGAAATTACAGCCAGGGTTGCGTTTTTTTTTTTTTTTTTTTTCTCGACTGTACTTATAAAAATCATTGACTATAAACAACTTAATAACACAAAATATAAAGAAAAAAATTCACTAAATATTACCTTTAATTCAGGAGATACAGCTTTTACATAAGACTTCGGTTGCAAAAACTCCGGCAAACTTTCAATTAAAAAGAAAGCTTTTCTGCTTTTTTCGATAATCGAAAATGTTCAATTAATTTAATATCTGAAATGCCGAATGCATTTGTTCGATCTCTAAAACCAAGAGATCGGCACAACAATTATATCATACAATTCTAATAATATCAAAACGTCCGCCATTTCATCTTTCGACACGCAATATTCCGCTTCCAAATGCTATCCCGGCTGCTCTGAGCTGTCGGAACAAGATAGAGGCTTATTCCGCAATGGGAGAATAACTCTTCTTCGGATTCCCTCTCGAAATCTCCCCATTCCGCACGAAATTCCGATTCCGATGGAGGGGAGAATACAGCTCAAAGTTTGGACGTATCTGCTGTGTGGGACTGGTTGAGAGGCGACAATAGCGAGTAAGCTTCTCATTGGCTTAGAAATTTTTTTGACAAAAATCCTCCTTTAAAAGTGTTTTTGATGGCTTTAAAGCACTGTGCTCGAAACTATAGCTAAAATAATGGATTATTACCAAAAAACAATGATATCTGTAAATCTTTTGCTGTTGATATTCGACTGAGAAGTGTTCGAATTTTTCTACCAAAACCCAATTTGGTAGAAAAAATGTTTGCGACGACCATGCGCCGTAGCGTAATTTCATCATTTGTCGTCTCTCGCGGATTCAATGTGGTAGTATGGAGCCGAACCAAACAAAATCTTTTTTGCATTTCTCCTATATATTCTTTTATGACAGCATCTTTGATTGGTTAAGACAAATGATTACCATCATGTTAGCGAAATGGGCTTCTTGGCGTTGGCGATATATTTTTTTTCTATGTTACGACCACATTATATCCCAAACCAAAAGGAACAGGATTAGTGTTTGCGGATGGAAAGCAATTTTGTCACTATGCCTTTTGTTTTTTGCATTTACTTAGTATCATTATCATTTTCTCTATTGTAATCTGTGCATTTTTTTTTTTTTTTTTTTTTTTTGAAACATTGATCGATCCAATATTAAGTGTATCTGTTGTCTATTTATATATTAATGTTTGGTAAACAGTAAAAAAAGGAATAATTTTTATTTAAACATTGTAACATTAGTAAGTATGCTATCTCCTGATAAATTAAATTTTATGTTGAATTTTTACCTTTGAGTAAGAAAAAGGTAACTTTAAAACATACTAGATATTGTAAAACGTTTGATTATAGTAATAATAATAATAGTATGTTGCTTGTTACTTGTACATGTTTAATTCTAAATATTTAACTGTTTAATTTTGTATATATCCTTTGTTAATTAAAAAAAAACAAAGATTAGTTTTACAATTGATTTTATTAAGGCTTTTTTATTTTGAAAAAGGCAAAAATAATAATAATGTAACAATTTTGTCAAAAGTTTACTCTTTAATAATGTTCTTGTAAATATTAATTTTACATATCTGCGTAACATATTTGAAGCTGAATTCTGTTTCTTTTAAATTAAATAAATAATAATAATTTTAAAAAACCCATAGGTTTAGATTATGAATTCTCATTGTTTTATTAAAATACAGTATATGAACAAATAAAAGTAAGCTTAATGACAAATTTATCATCTACTACTTTTATTTTATTTATTTAATTTTTAATGCGACATCTATAAATGCTAATTTGCAGCAAATTATGCATTAAAAAGTTAAAGTACTGTGCAAAGTCCTGTTTATAATATAATCTGTAATATGTATTGAATTAGTTAAAGGTTAACGGTAGACTATTTTGTGCCACACATGCTTTAAAAAGTTATATATTTGTAAAATCGACCATTTGTTTTTTAATTTTCAAACTATCCGCTTCAGATTTCAATTAAACATTTGGTAATCATTCTTCCTTTTTGAAAAAAATGATAAAATACGCTTAAAAATGTTTTATTTCATTTCATTTGATTTATTATTATTATTATTATTATCATTTTGAAAAATCAGCTTTTTTGAAGCTTAAATAAACACATTCTTATGTTTTATGAAGTAGAAAAGTTTCTGACCCTCATTTTAAAGAGAATTTCATGAGATTTAGGTAAAAATATATTTTTATTTATTTATAAAGATAGTATTTTGTAAACTTGTTTTCTTTTCTTTTTTTTAAAGTTTTTTGTAATACTATCAGCTATAATAAACTTAAACCTTTTAAAAAGGATTTATGACAAGTTACTGCACATGTAAGTATATCATTATCATACATCTTGCTTACATGGTAAAAGACCTCATTTTAAAAGTCAATAATCTATAAAAGATGAATAATCTATCCATTTTATTATGGTCGAAGAATTCATAGCCTAGTGTAGGGAAGGGGCCGGCACCTTGAAAACAGCTAAACCCCTACACAATGAAGCTCCAAGTGTCAGGTTCAAAATCAACCATCAAAGGCCTAATTATATTCTTTATAATCTTTTGTTGATATTATTCTTAAACTTTAAAGAAAATTATCTGTTGAGTGTAAAACAAACTATAACTGTTAAGCTTATGTTTTAATTATGTTGTGACTGAAAGTTAATAATACCTAACGTAACCCGATCTTTACGAAATCTTAAATTTGGCATTGGTTCGGTGTTAGTATGACAAAGACTGCACTGTTGGAAGGGGTGGTCTGACCCCCTCTCTCTCGATGCCTTATGTTGAAAAGTTATAGTTTGAAATTTACAAAATTTAAAATTTGGTCTTTTTTGGGTGTTGGCATGATGAAACCACATTATTTAATGAAGAGCGTCCCCCCCCCCCTCCCATTGTGCTAGGTATTTTAGAAAGGTAGTCAGATCTATACGAAATTTTAAATTTGAATTCGGTTAGATGTTGCATAACAAATACTACATTGTTTGAAGGGGAGGGAAATGAATTATTTAAACTAAGAAGAGGTAAATGATTAAAAGGAAAAACGTGTGGTGCATTACGGATGATGGATGCATGCATAGTTTACATAAGTCACTAACAATTTTATTGCTGTGCAAATGATATAAACTGCTGTGGGAGTTTTTTTTAATGATAGATACTTACTAAGCGCTTACTGTTATCTATTCCAACGCCCCATGTTTTTCGTTTCAAATATAAGAAGTATTTTCATAGTTAGCTAATAGAAAATTACAATCATGAACTTTAAAAAAATTTGCATGGGGTTAGAAGAAATTATTCTACACTGGTTTAGAAACGTGTATTCATTTTTTTTTTTTTTTTTTTTTTAGTCATTTAAATAATTATTGATATTTCAAGTAGGAAGTTAATCTATCAAGTGACGACTTATTTCGATTTTTGAATTTTACTAGAATGATTTATTTAAGTAGTTTTTAATAATTTTACAGAATATATATATATTTAATCAAAGTAAAAAAAGTTTTGTAAAAGTATTTTTCTAAAATATTTTTTTATTTAAACGTACTGATATAATGCTATATGCGTTAAAGTATCATAATTAATACACATCCACATAACAGTAACTTTAAACTCTCAATGCTTGTTTGAAATATCTAGTAAAAAATGTGCTTCATCTTTAAAATACTTTTCCTACGACTTAAAGCATATTCTATAATTCAATGCAAAATACCATATTCGTTAATATGTTAAAATAACTAGGGATGAAAGGGATATTCGGTAACTATCTGGTATCCGGCCTATCAGGCTGGGTTTTAACTATCCGGCGGGGTACCGGATATCCGAAGGTGAAACTACAAGCTTAAACTCCCCTGAGATGAAAATTTTGCAACAATTAATATATATATATATTTAGATCAGTTGTGTAGCTTGTAAAGGTTAAAAAAAAAAAAAAAAAGTTGGCTTCTGCGAAAGTCCACTTTAGCAAACAAATTTAGCCAAAAATAGCTTCAAGTCTAAAAAATATAGAAGCCTTATTTTAATTCCATACAGAGTTAGCTAGGTTTTACCAGAGTGATCTAACACTCCCCCTAATCTTTCCCATAATAATAAAAAGAGCTATTCATTCTTGTTCCGGGACAAATTACATTCATTCTCTGCAGTGTATTTAAATATAACTCATGAATTTTGTTTAATAAGTTGTTAGATTGTTTAATAATATTGTTAGTCTTCAAAGTAAAAGTTCTTAGATCGTTTCGAGAATGAGTCAAATAATGTGCATTTATTGACTAGAACCTGTTTATTTATTTACAATCTACTTAAATAATAATGATAATAATAATAATAATAATAATAATAAAAAGAAAGTTGTTGTTTTTGTGGCCATATATTTATAATAGCAGAACCTCTGGCATTGCCTGAGACATCTGCTTATTTTATTAAATGTGCCATCTACCTATTTGATTTGGATTTTAAAAAACCTCCAGTTATATAAATTTGCGCTTTTAATGGAATATCTTGCTAAAGCACCTGAATTTAGAACTCCTCCTTGCATTCCATAGATATATTCCCCAAAATTAAAATTACTTCAAATAAATGTACATATTTAAATTTTCAGAAAGTCTGTACTTTCACTTAAAGAAGGGGGGAAAAATAAAATAAATAAAAAAATAAAAGTTCAATATTTAAAGTTTTGGATTTTATGCATCAGTAAAACTTAACTTACTTTTAATTAAAGAATTTTAATAAATAATCTAAGATTTTCTTTCTTATCTGTACAGAATATAAAAATAAAAATGGTATACAAAGAAAAAAATACACAAATTTGTTTTGAATTATTACTTTCTTCTATGTCAAATAGGACATAATGGATGTGTAAAATATTTTTACTTCCAACTTTCAATGTATTTACTCATTTTGAGGGGATCAGAACACAATTTGACCATTTTTAGAAAATGTCTGTCTGGGAAATAAATTTTGTGTAGCAGCTCTAGTTCAAGAACTAATGGACAGAATTTCATATAAATTTATACATAGAAAACAAAAGTGCATATCAATTTTTTATGCAAATCACTCAACAGGTGGCACTGCTATACTGTGATTTCTCTCATTTAATTGAAAACTATATCTCAGCTTCTATTGTGTATAATAAAAAAAAAAAAAAAAAAAAAAAAAAAACTAAGTATGCCATAGGGCTATTATGAAACATGTTTGTTTAATTTCTGTGCACATCGGCCAATAGGTGATGCTGCTGTACTTCAATTTTTTCTGTGAATGGGGAAGTTCATTCAGATTTATTTGTGTATAATTAAACAAAATTTTTTATGTGAGATGGCCATTTTTATAAAACATCATGTTGATTCAATTTAGGTGCATATTATCCGATAGGTAGCAATATTACGATAGGTGCAATTTACTCTGTCTATAGGAAGGCTAAATCTTAACATCTGTAACATTTAACTGCACTTACTTGATATGCAAGATAAATAATATGAGAACGAAAGCTGGCTTAATTTAGGTGTATATTGACCAACAGGTGGCGCTGCTGTTCCTCACCTTTTGTGATTCTTCACATGCTACATCTCAACCTTTTGATTAAAATTGCACTAAACTCCATATCTAAACTATTTATGAGAGAAGCTATGATTAAATTTCTTCTGTGCATGTTAAACACCATGTAGCATTGTTATATAGAGTGATATAGAAGAAAGTTTTGTGATGGCCATAACACACTAGTTTGAAGCTTTTAATTTTTTTTCTTTTTTTTTATGTTTTCTTATGAATGTCTCAAAAGAAAATATTAGATTCATAAAAATTTTCAACTTCTGGTTTTCGATGGATATACACATTTTAAGAGGTCCAGAACCTGTCTCGATCACTTTAAAAAAATGTCTGTTTGTGTGTGTGAGAGAAAAATTGTGTTCAACTATATCTCCAGAACTACGTAGTAGTTCCGGAATTAAAATTAAAAAATTAAAAAATTAAAAATTAAATTACATATAAATATATATGTAGTTGCACCATGACATAAATTAGTGTCTATCAACTTTTGCTGCAAATGGCTCAACAGGTTCTGGCACACTGCGATTTCTGAAACTTAAAAGAAGGCTATATATCAGGAACTACTGCACAGAATTTCATATAAATTTATATGTACATGCACCATGGCATATATTAGTGCCTATCAAGTTTTGGTGCCAATCACTCAACAGGTGGTGCTGTTATACAGTACTTTCTGCAATTTTAGGGAAGGCTATAACTTACGTTCTAATGCGCATAATTACACGAAACTTTATGTTAGAAGGGTATTATGAGAAGTTATACTGATTCAATTTGGGTGCATGCTGGCCGATAGGTAGCGCTGCTATACTGGAATTTCCCCCAATACGGGAAAGCTTTATATCATATTCTTTCGTGTATAATTGCACAAAACTTGGTATGTGAGAGAGTCGGCCATTATGAAACACTATCGTGATTTTATTTTGAGTGAGTATCAGCTAACAGGTAGCATTATTGCACTGCAATTTACCCCATGAATAGGCAAAGTCTCAACTTCTATAACATAAGTGCATGAAACTTGATATGTAAGACAACCATTATGAAAATGAATACCGACCTTATTTAGGTGTATATCAGACGACAGGTGGAGCTGCTATTATGATTTTTCATAACCCTATATCTCAGCATCTGTTGATTAGAATTGCACCAAACTCCATACGTAAAGTTTTTATTGTGAGAAGCTATGGACAAATTTTTGTACAATTTAAACAGCAAGTGGCGATGTTATACAGAATAATATAGAAGAAAGATTTATGATGGCCACAATATATTAATTTTCCTATGAAAATAACCCTTCAACTATGATTTCATTAGTAAAATACAGTTCCTGCCATTTATTAAAATCACATTCGTTCTGAGCAAAAGTGATTTTATTAAGCGGTTGATTTTTATATCCAGCTAACGTTCCTGCACACGATAAAAAGGTGTTATTTCCCAGAATTTGAAATGAAATTTTAAAAGATACCGAATAATGGAATTTTTAATAATGCTAATTAATTTTTAACAGATAATTATTTAAGTGTTCCTTCAAAATAAAAAAATTAAACAGATCCCAAGCTCTGATGAGCTTTCCTTTGAGGAAAACCATCATTACTTTCCTAAAAGTTCACGCCTTTCTTTAAAAATTAAAATATTTTAGTTTAAACATCTTACTTCTTAGTTAATTTTAGAATAAAAATTAGAAATTGTCTTTAAATAATTAGAAATAAAATAAAAAAATCACTGGCGAATTAAATAAAATTTGTAACTTATTACAAATTAACTTATTACGCCTTGAAGGATACATTCCTTGAAATTGTTCCTAAGTCAAGTGATGGGGCGTGTTTAATTGCTGTAAATGTAAAATTTAATGTTGTAAAATTTTTCCACAAAGAGAGATAACACAGGGATTTCTGCAATTAATTTATTTTTTATTTAAAAAAATAATAAGTCAGGGTGTAAATAAGAATTTACTCAGCATGCATAAATGGTATTTTTGCTTTTGATGAGAATTTTTGAGTTTATTAACCGGCGATGCTGATTTTTTTAAGAGGCAGTTTTAAAGTTGGTTTGCATTGATTTGATTCCGATCCTGGCAATTTGATCAGATTAAGCGGCTGATTTTATTAGCCAGTGATTTTAATAAGCGGCGGTTACTGTATTTTGTTTCATTTTTTTAAATATTAATATTGCAAAAAATATGTAAATAATAAGTTTTAGTTTTATAATTCTGAACAAAACCTATTTCTTTGTGACAATGCGCTTTTCACCACAAATTGCAAGTGTAGGAATAAGTATGCAGTGTTGCCAGATTTGGGGGCTTTTTTATTCACAATCCACCAATAAATTTTAATTGTAAAGGTTTCCTAATCCAGTTCGAAGATTGTCTATTATGTTTTTCAAATAACACTTCTCAAAATTATTGGTGGTAGTTGAATAAAAAAGTCCCCAAATCTGGCAACACTGTAAGTATGTTACGCTTAAAGTTTTATTCTTCATAGCAATATTGCATATTGCATAAATAAATAGAATATTAAATAAATATGCTTAAATAAATTATATTAAAATTTTTTTAAAAGCTGGGTTATATTTTATTGTTTAAAATAAAGAAAAAGGAAAGAAACATACAAAACAACAAAAAACAAAACTAATGCCGGATATCCGTATCCGACAGGCAAAAATGTTCGGGATATCTGATATCCGGCAAAATGACTATCCGCTCCATGTAGATATTTACCATGATCCTGTGTTCATTAACAGAAAGCAAAAAAGAAAATATAAAATATAAAATCTTAGAAAGAATAAGTAAATAGGTAAAGCTTACTTTTAAAATATTTTTCTGAATTTAACAATTAATATGCAATATTAAATGTTTTTATATGGTCATTTACAAACGAATACTAAGTGCATGCATTCTACTTTTAGACTAGATAAAATCTAAATTATTTTCACAATCGCTACATAAAAAACTTTGTAAACACTTTTCCGCAGGTTTTAAGGATTTTTACAAAGGGAAATATTGATCGCTACAAATGTGCTTTTCTCTTTAAAAATCAAACTGAGAATTCTAACTAAAAATGTTAAAAACAATGAGTCAAAGTAACATTTTACAATTTATTGAGTAGCCTACTGTAATGTGTAGATTATATTTTTTTTCTTCGCTCAACAACTTTAAATATTAAGTACTTTCATTTTCACCGTTAAAAAGATGTTAAAAAAATAAATAAATAAATAAATAAATAAATAGCGTTAAGGTAATAATAATAACTTTAACATCATTAGAGGCAGACTTGTTAAAGGACTAGATAAAGTTACATATTTAAACACAAATATTTGAAAGCACTCAATTCAATCATCAAAGAACAACAATCTAAAATCACATTAGTATTTAGTATTTTATTTTAGATGCGAATGTAATTAATTAGTATTCGACACGTTTTAATGATAAAAATATGATTATTATTTAACATATGCAAAACTAATTATATTTCCTAAGTTGTTCTAAAATGATACCAAAATATTGCAAGAGAAGTAAATAATTATACTTCTAATGAAGATAAATGAATTTTCAATTCTCAACTTCTTTTTTTTTTTTTTTTTTTCTTATTTGATTGTTATAAATGAAGCGATATTAATTAAAAGAATACATTAAAATATATATATATATATATATTTTTTTTATTTTTGCACGTTTTCCATATTCGAACAAAGACTTATGTAAACAAAGTGCGCAAAAGAGATGTCTGGAGGAATGTGTAACGTAATATTCCATGATGTAAACAAATCGCTAGCGAGATGCACAGAATAAATGTCAAAAAGATTTTGCAAAAGCAAGCCATTCATTTCATCGCCAATTCGCTAATAGGTTGCTGTAAGAACTGATAACCATTCAACAACGGTGTTATACATTTTCAGTGTAAGTTGAATTCTGATTGGTTCGGCTCCATACTACCACATTCTATCCACAGACGCTAGTCCAGTTAGCGGCGTTTGACAAGGATACAGGCGTAAACCTTGGAGTAAGGAAGGATAAGAATGGAGTCGGCGAGAACCGGTTTTCAATGGAGAAAAAGTGAAGTACAGTCGACTACAAAATTATTCGAGCACTAGCAATAATCCTTGCCAAAAAAAAGTACACTTAATACAGCTTTGTTAAATAAATCCTTGTCGAGTCATGTTCTTATTCAGTCTGAGAACATGATTCGACAAGGATTTACTTAGCAAAACAGTCTTAAGTGTACTTTTTAAATATAGGAATTATTGGCTAGTGCTCGAATAATTTTGCAGCCGACTGTAACTGTATGAGGTCCCTTTAATTGATGTTCCTTTAACTGGACACCCAAAACATTCGCTTAAATTCTATTGCCGTGAGTGATAAACGTATGAAAAAATGATAATTATTTACTAAAATGATCACCACAAATCATGATTTATCCTTCAAAAATATTGAGAAATATGCTTTTTGTTTAGTGTATGAACCTTTTTATTTATTTATTTATTTTTTTATAATGAAATAAAATAAAGGAGCAAATATTCTTTTTCTTTTCTTTTTTCCTGCCGTAAAATTACACAGTGGCCTGGAATAACTTTCTTATTTAAAGTTAAATATCACACTGAAAAAGCTAAAAACTTATATAAGAAATATATTCTTTAAGGTTTTCTCAAATATAAAATAAATTGGCAAGAATATACAGTCGGCTGCAAAATTATTCGAGCACTAGCAATAATCCTTGCCAAAAAAAAGTACACTTAATACAGCTTTGTTAAATAAATCCTTGTCGAGTCATTGTCTTAATCAGTCTAAGAACATGATTCGACAAGGATTTACTTAGCAAAACAGTCTTAAGTGTACTTTTTAAACATAGGAATTATTGGCTAGTGCTCGAATAATTTTGCAGCCGACTGTAGGTTGCATTCTATTTGAAATTGTGATAATGATAAAAAAATAATTATTTTTATTACTTTATTCTATTCAGAAGAAGAAATTATTGAATTCGTGAAATTTTTTTATATCTGGTTTTTGATGCCTTTACACATTTACAATATCCTGAAAATGATTTGACTATTTTTAAAAATACTATGTATGTCTGTCTGTGTATCGTGCTTGTGTTATCAAAATTTTGTGCGTACCGTATCTCATTAAATAGTCGGCGGAATTCCCCAAAACTTTATATTTAGTTAAATCTTCAAATGAATTGGTACTGGTATTTCGGAGTAAATCGTCCAGCAGATGGTGCTAGTATGCATAATACTCCCATTTAAGATAAAGCTATATTTCATCTTCTTTGCATATATTTTCGTAAATTTTTATATTTAGTTGGATCTTCATGGGAATTTATCCTGATAACACTTTGTACTAAATCTCCCGATAGGTAGCTCTGCTATGCTGTAATTTCTTATGAGGAAAGGCAGGCATATAAGTGTAAAAATACTTTTAAAAAGGAAACAAAAAATGTGTCAAAAGTGACTTAACCCTTTAAAGTTCACTATATACAGTTGAACCTCGTTAACGTGAATTACTTTTAACATGAACTGTTTTCACAATGCCCGTCAAAATGAAGATTAGTTTAGTTATATAAAGACTACTGATAACATGAACAATTTTTTTATCCCCCTTCAGATTTACGTTAACAAGGTTCGACTGTATTTTATTTTGACTATTAACTAATTTCAAAAGTGGTATTGGTGTTCATTTTAAGACCAGTTATCTACTCTAGGGATCTGAGTCTAAGGATACATGCCCTCTTTGGGCAGAGGAGTCTTTCTAAAGAGTCCTATGCCTTTTAGGATAAATAGGATAAATATTTGTGCTTTTAAATGTGAAAATCTCTATCAAAAAGACGCATAAGATCAAACTTCTATGTTTAGTCATTTTATTTTATTTTTACTTTCTTCTGTATAAATATATATATATAGAAGAAAAATTGTTGCATGCATGCATTATATATATATATCTTATGAGTTTAATATGAGGAGTACAAAATCCACTGTTTACTGACTAGGCCTAAAAAATATGAAATTCAATTTCTCGCAGTGCCACATATCCCCCCCCAGTTCGAGCCCAGGTAGGTTCGTCATGCTAGTAGCTCGGAGGTTTCCGTGGTTTTCTCTGAAACTCGCGTAAATACGGACTAGATACCGTTAGAAAGACCATCATTGGAGGGCATCCCTCCCCCTCCTCCCCCCTCCCAGGTTTAAAACTCTTGTGTAGTCAATTATGCTTAATCCTAGTTTTAACACTGTTGAATAAAAAAATGCTAAGTGTTTGGTTTCAGATCGAAACCAATGAACATTAAAGGGTTAAATTGTATGCGACATCAGGATATTTTTCTGTTTAATTTCTCTTCAGTCGAATTTGAAGGTAAATTATGTAAATAAGAATAATAAGTTTGTTTTATAATGTGAAAGTCCTTACTAAAAAGCAGCATAAACCTCAGTGTTACGTGATTTTATTTTAATTTTACTTTCTTCTGTATCCATAAGAAGAATGGAATCCCTTAAAATTTTATATTTAATTAGACTTTGAAATGAGTTAGTACTGATTACATTCTGGAGTACATTCCCTAGCAGGTGGCGATGCTAATCTGTATTTTCCCCCATTTAAGAGAGGGTTTTATCGTAACTTCTGCTGGTCCTTCAGAGAGGTGACTTCTTAATAGAGGTTAAGAAAATAGTGATTGAAGCAACAAATTCTACAAGTTAAATAAATTTAATTTTTCAGATATACATTATTTGTCTATTTAGCTTTCTATTTTTAGGAATTATCAATATTTGTGTAAATTTTAAAACTTCTTAGTAAAAATTTGGTTTTCCAAGAAATTTTATAAATTTCAACACACTGTTTAGCTTAGCATCATCTGCAAGGGGAAAAAAAAGAAAGAAAGAAAGAAAAAAGAAACTCAATCCAGAAATTTCCTTTAAATTTTCTGCCAGGAAACACTAATTTGAGCTTTTAATTTTGAATCTGAGCTAGATAAAATTATTTTTTTTTTTTTATCATTTAAAGTCATCATTATCATTTATAAGCTACTGCCTTTAAATTTATTAAAATAATAATTAAAATGAAAGAAAAATAAATGCTCACTCAAATAGAACTAAATCTACTTAGCCAAGTTAAGTTATATAAATATGTAAAAATAACTTGCAGAAAATTTTCTGAATTTGCAACAAAGTTCATTTATTATTATTATTATTTTAATAAAGTGCAATTTTTTAAAATTTACAGAACTTCAACGAATTAGCCTATGAAAATTTATTTTATAATAAATTGTTTTATATTTAAGATAGACATTTAACACCCCCTCCCCTCCACATACACACGCAGATATATATATATATATTTAAAAAAAAAAAAAAAAAAAAACTTTGAATTTTTTTATGCTGTCTAATCATAAAAAATGAAATTTACTAAACATTAAAAAGTAACATATTCCGAAAATTTTTATAGTTAATATTTATAGATTATTAAACATGCATATGGTTATAATTACGCTAAAAATTCAAAATGAATGTCTTGATTCTAAGAAATAAACTAATAAAATCTGTCATAATCTGCACTACCCAACGTGATTTACGGAAACTTTTTCGGTGTTCCAATTCACAGACTAAGGAATCACTTAGACCCGGTCAGACGACTATCTGGAATGGGGAAAAATGAAGTAACTGTAAGGCGCTTAGGGCGACCGGTGGCCATATTGGTACAAGCAAGAAACCAGTAACAACGTAATCTGTATATGTAAAAACAAATGCATGTCTGTGTGTTTGTCCTTTATGCATTAAACAGGTCTGTCCAGCCCCAAACACTTGCTGGGCCGCATTGAAAATCTGTGTTATTCAGGCGGACCGCACAGTATGTATGCATATGTATGTGTTTGTTTATGTGGGTTTGTGAGTGTATGAATAACGTATGTAATGGATTATTATCATTTTTTTTTTTCGGGAGAAGACGCGGTGATTTAGAGCAAAATACGTTAATATTAAGTTATATTCATCCATAAATTAAATATAGAACCATAAAAAATTTATGACAAGCTATTAAAAAAAGAATATAAATAACGGATTCCATAATATTTTTTACAACAGTGTGTTGTTTTTAATTCATCAACCGTTGAAAGGTATTTTCACTTCAAAAAATCAAAACAGATTAATTAATGTTTAATCAAATTTTCAAACTTTAAATATCATTAATTTCCTTGCGGGCCTCAAAATATTACACGGCAGGCCGCATGTGGCCCGGAGGCCACGGGTTGGCCACTCCTGCATTACAACACCATTCACGCGATCGCCATGAATCTTTGGGAAGTTGTTGAGTGCATTCCCGCAAAGGTTTCTGGCATATATATATATATATATTTTAATATCCCCCTTTCTCTTAGAGAGCAGGGGGGGGGGAGAACAAGATTACAACATATTTTTCACATTTGCTTTATTTCTCAAGGAAAAAAAATAAATATTCAAAATGTTCCGACTTCAAGATATTAAAAACAGATATTACAAAATATCTTTTAAGAAATTTCGCCAACAAGGGAGGGGGGAGGCTATATATATAAGAGTAAACTCACTGATTCACTGATACAACACAGCCGCAGGGATTCTATGGAAGGTAAAGTCGCAAATTTTGGGAAGCAGGTTGGTTTTAGGATCCTGACCCCCACTAAGACTGGATTTTGCAATATACCCCGTCCCCTCCCCCTCCTGGGGTCAGAAGGCACCTTTACTCGGCTTCAAATTACTTCACGGTGAAGGAATTGCAGATTGGGAGACTAGAATACAGTAGAATGAAATCATTTTCTGCGATTTTGAATTTTTGGATTTTTAAGAAGGGGGGGAGACGATTTTCGGAGGCATATTTAGCAAAATACGGATTTTCGGGAATAAAAAAATCGCTAAGAGTCTTCTTGAAGATAGTTCCAAAAACTCATTTTTTGTTTTTTTGCGATTTTCAATTTTTAGGGAGGGGGAGTCATGGGGGGGGGCGAATTCGACCCCCCCCTTTTTGCGCTAAATTTGTCAAGGGAAATCTATAGGAATTGAGGTCAGAAATTTTAGGGTGTGGCTTAATTACATGTTAAATATATTCATATATCTTCTTATCCCTTTATTATTTCTACACACATACGACGAAAGTATTCTTCTGGAGTTCGAAAATTTTTGACCGACAGTTTTCGATTGATTTACACGTTTTGAGACTTCCCTATCATGATTTGACAAGTTTTAGAAGATAAATGTCTGCCTGTATGCCATTTATGAACGCTGCATCTCACAAACCAGTGAACATATTTAGATATTTAGTTAAATTTTGACTTAAACTGCTGTTGATTACATTTGGGGAACAATTTTCTCAACAAGGTGGCATTGTCATCCCATTTTTCTCGTAATTTTTAATATTTCACAATAGAATAATTAAATATATTTCAAAATTTCAATTATTTATAATATTAATATATATATATATATATATATAAATCCAAATTATTAATTTATATAATAAAAATTGCAAATTTAATTTAATTTTTACTTTCTCTAACTCATATATTGATGGAGGAAATATTTTGGGATCAAATATTTGATTTTCAGTTTTTGCTATATTTACACATTTTGAACTTCCCGGTGTTTGCGTTAGCATTATAAGGCCAACTGACTGTGCTATGGTTTAGGGCATCTCACAAACTCTGCATCTCACAAACCAGTGAACATATTTAGATATTTAGTTAAATTTTGACTTAAACTGCTGTTGATTACATTTGCGGAACAATTTTATTAACAAGGTGGCATTGTCATCCCATTTTTCTCGTAATTTTTAATATTTCACAATAGAATAATTAAACATATTTCAAAATTTCAATTATTTATAATATTAATATATATATATATATATATATATAAATCCAAATTATTAATTTATATAATAAAAATTGCAAATTTAATTTAATTTTTACTTTCTCTAACTCATATATTGATAAAGGAAATATTTTGGGATCAAATATTTGATTTTCTATTTTTGCTATATTTACACATTTTGAGCTTCCCGGTGTTTGCGTTAGCATTATAAGGCCAACTGACTGTGCAATGGTTTAGGGTTTAGAGTAGTGCTGGGCGATATCAGAAATTAAATATCACGATATATCACCAAGTTAATATCGATATAAATGATATATTGCGATATTTCTTTCAAGAAAATGGAAATAGACATTTGCTACTTTTTAAAGACAAATGAACACCAATTTTAATGTATGCAAACGTGGACTGTTTTCTATATATTTTCAGGCATATCACTTCCATAACGTTTTCATAAAAAAATAATAATAATACTAATTTAAAAAAAAAAAAAAAAAAAAAAAAAAAACTGCATAAAGAGTGAATCAATGTTTTGTGTTTATCTTAATAAATATCATTGCTTTTAAGTATACACTGAGAAAAAAAATATATATATACCGCCTTTTTCTAGAATGAATAAGAATTTCTAAGTCCTTTAATTGGAAATACAGATTTCCGAGCTATGTGCACAAGGCACATCAGTAAACTGAATAGACGAAATGATCGAGAATTTATAGTTTACATATTTCTAGATAGTGGAACAATATTTTGAATATTCTGAATTGCGAGAAATTCTCGCTTGTTTTCTAGAATTTGGTAATAAACCAAGATTATAGCTGCTGTGAAACCGGCCTCTTTTAGTCTCAATTGTTTACAGAGATTTTTAAATAACTTTACCCTCGATAATATAGGCAAACGCTTTAGAACTCTAATAGGGGCTTCTAGAACTCGCTTTCCAAGCGGATTACAATTTATTAGAATGACATGGAACTATTTTTCCTATAGCCACAATTTAGATTCTAGATGTCATTTACAGAATTTTTACTCAGTGTACTAGTGTATAATTTGTCCTCCATTCCTCCGATTTTCAGCTTTAATTATTTTAAAATAACATTTTAACAGAGTTAATATGTGATATGGGTTTTATTTACACAGTATATCATAAAAATTCATAATTATAATAAAGATAAAAGCTTAACAAAAGCGAAACTGCTTAGAATGTAGATGATTAATACAATTTTTCGCAGAATCATCCTTATAATATATATAAATAAATATCAATGAATCACTCATATGCAGAATTTTTTTAAAAATAAATATTAGTATGCGTTCTGTGCCGAATTTCCATTCTTAAGTATAAATAAAGCTTATTTACTAGTAGTCATGACATGACAGTCATTGATGATTATAATTAAAATAATTTCAGTGAATAAGAAACGCACAGTATATATAGATAGATATTTCAATAAATTTTAACCATAAAATTTAGCATTTAATAGATACAAGTCAATATCAATACTACAATAATAGAACTAATTGAAACACATTGATAGAGCTAGCACAAAAATGTTGCAATACAGATTAAGAACCAATAAGATACAAAAACAATTTAAATTACTTACGCCAGCTTGAATAATAAAAAAGGGACATTAAACTTAATGACGGAGGAAGTAAATATAGGACCACAGAAATAAAAATTGGACAAAAATGCTTAAAGTTAGAAGCAAACTCATCAGAGGGGAGTACTTCATAAAGCTGTGAAAGTTGCATCGATTTCGTAAAACAATACTGCTATCCATAGCAAATTCTACTGATCTAGCCCCGATCGAGGCAGCAAAACTATTTGAAATAAGAAATAAAATATTATATATATATAGAGAAATGTTGTTTATAAACTTTCTTTAGTATTGTCATAGAATAATCTATCTCGGTTGTAGAGTAATATTTTTTATTTGAAATCCTCATAAGTCATAAGTATTCTAAAAGTCAGTTATTTGCCGCTTTTATTTTTGCATTTACTTACCATACAATTATATATATATATATATATATATATATATATATATATATATATATACATATATATATATTAAATATATTGTCAGTATTTAAATAATAATATGTTAAATAAAGAAAAATAATAATTATAAAATTTTTACGTTGAAATTTTATTTGTTATTTAAAAAAACTCATTTTGCATTCAAAACATTATTATTTTATTTATTTATTTATTTTAGTACGACAATTTTACCATTTAATTTCAGAAGCTGTCTTAAAATACTAAGTCAAATCTAGAAAAAAGCAAACATAAATAAATAAGTAAATATCTAAAAAATTAAGTGAATGAATATGTAAGTTAATATATTTACTTTTATGTCGAAAAAAATATATATAAATGTACAAACTTAGAAAAGAAAAAAAAAATTAAAATGAATTTGAGAAAAACAGTGCTAAAGAAATGGAACCGCTTCAGCATCGAACCCCTTGGCAAAATTTAAATTTGGTACCGAAGTAACCCGGATATCTCTTTACAAAATATTCACTTATGCAATTTCGATAGCCACTTTAATTCATCAGTAAATTGACAACAAAAACTTAAAAACCACAAAGGGGCTCCTTTGTAAAGTTACACGAAAGACATTTTAAGAAATCAATGTAGTAATCGATGCTATTGAATGAAATACAGTTAGTGCATGCTTTAATGGAAGAATAGATAAAATAAGTCCAGTCGTACTACATTAAATTATGTTTCCATAGAATGTAAGCAGAGTTTCTTTCTTTCTTTTTACTTTTATTTTCTTATAAATCTCTTATATTTAATAAGAACAGCTAAAATAATAATAATAATAATAATAATAAAATGCTACACAAAAAATAACTAGTTGACATAGCTGCTGAGTTCCCACATCATATTTATGTTCTCACAAATTTCTAGTGCGAGACATAATATCAGTGTTGTGCAAGTTCACGAAAAAAAACGAGCTAGTCCAAACTCAAGTTCATTGTCTAAAAAACGAGTTAGTTCGCGTTCAAATTCATTTCTGAAAAAATATCCCGCTCAGTTCAAGTTCATTTTTAAAAAAGAGCGAAACTCATTTAAAGTTCATTTTTACGTAATTTTTTTTTTTCTCTCTACGAAGATTTTCTACTCTGTGAACACTTTCATAGATAATTTATTTATTTATTTTTTAAATTACCATGAAGATTATTCTTAATTTAATTCTTAATTATATTTACTACTTTTAATTATAATTTATTAACTTAATTGCAGTAAAAATTTACTTAGCGGTCATTTCTGAATAGCGGACTCGCTGTTTTTGTGTGGTTTTTCATTCTCAAATTCCCAATACCTTTGTTTTTGCGTAGGAAAAAAATTGTTAATAGAAGACAAATTTCATGAGTTAGAGTTTCCGTTGTTTTGAAATATACTATTTTTAAAATAGCTTTAATTAATTTTTACTTGATTGCGTCATGTCCAATGTAGGCTTTAGGCTTTCAGATAAAGCACTATAAAATTTTGCTTGCCATTTAGTGTATCTACATAAAAGCTAAAATCAGCTGAAAAGATGAATAAGTCACCCTCAGAAATAATGATAATATAACTGTTTTGATAACTTTAAAGTAGAAGGTATTCGATACTTCAATACAAATAAAAAGAAAGTACTAAATTAGTGAAAATTTTCAAACTCCAGTTTTTGATGGAGTTTTGCATTTTGAGATATCATGGATACGATTTGACTGTTTTTAGGAAATGTCTGTCTGTGTGCGTATCACACATTTTGTGGACTCTGAATCTCACGAACCAATGAACGAAATTTAACCAAACTTTCAATTTAGTTACACCTTGACCTAATCTGGTTCTGATTAGATTTGGAGATCAATCGCTCAACAGGTGGCGCTGTGATCTTGTTATTATTAGAAACCCTGGATAATCTCAGAGATACGACAGGTACTTAGTATGCATGCTCAGTGAACAAACGCTTGTCCAGATTCCCTCTTGCTACAGTAACCCTTTTACAATGCTTGGCGCTGATCGCGTATTTGATGATTTATCGGTGTAAGTTTTTAAAGATATTCTCTAAAATAAAGCAAAAAAAAAAAAAAAAATTTTCTTTGCAATCAAACTAAGATACATTATGCATTACGTTACATTTGTTTTATTATTATTATAATTATTTAAATTTAAATTACATTTCTATATTCATAGAAATAATTTACACCATCTTAACTATCATATTGCATATCATATATTCTGAATTTTAATGCTCTTTAGTTTTTAATAATACACTATGGAAAATTAGTCTAAAAAAATATATTTATACAAACTGATAATAATAATAATAAAATTATTTTTATTTATTTTAAAAAATAATTTATTTTATCAAATTTGGCCTTGTAGTTACTGGTAAGAAAGTTTATTGATATTAAAATTAATTAGTAAAAAATTGACGATTTAACAGTTAATTTGATTTGATATATTCATTTGAGAGATGAACGTTTAGCTTTATGATTAATTTTATTTATTGTAATAACTTACAAATATATGCATTCTCAGCGCATTAAATGCTTAAAAATTTTTTAGTTGGTTTATAAAAGGTTTTTTCAGGGGGTCAAATGTTTTTGAGACTGTAACATTAACTTTGCTCTCAAAGCTGGTAGACGGGAGATATCAGGTTCGATACCAGGTATCGCTCATTGGGCTAAGTTTTCGAAATTATCTGTAGTTTTCTCCGACACAAGCGTAAATATGGGTTAGAACCCCTTAAAAAGACCACTCCTTACTTAGGTTATTCAACCCATACCTCGGCCTTTCTTTTGTAGGCAACTGGCACATTAACACCAACATATTTTTCTTAAAATAATTCAGTTTAGGAAAATTGAATTAGTTTAATACTTAAAAACATATCAATGTTTTATAGTTAAATGCATAATCATTGATAATCTGAATATTTGTAAAAATATTTATAAACTTTAAAAGTGTTATACATCCTTATTGTTCATGTCAAAAGTTTATTTTTCTTCAAATGTAATACAAATATATATATATACATTTTTTTTTTTCGTATTTTGTGCCTTTGAATAAAGTACGATAAAAAAAAAAAAAAAAAGATAAAAAATAAAAAATAACGTATATGATAAAAAGAAATATGACACCTAATAAATAAATTAATTAATTAATTAATAAACAAATAAAGAAAATAAACACTTATAATTTTACAACATAAAATTCTAACATATGTTAATCTCATAAAGAATGGCTGATTGAATGTATGGCTTAAGACTGACTGACTACACTAGGGGCCTAGGCCTGCAGGAAAAACGCCCTCCGTGCGGGTCTTTCTAAGTGAATCTAGTTCATATTTACACGAGTTTTAGAGAGAACTACGGAAAACTCCGAACGGCTAGATCGATGAGGGCGTTTTTTGATCGAACCCGGCACTTCCCATCTACCAACTTTGACCGTAGAACCGCTTGGCCACCATAGAGGGATTTACTTCTATTAATGCCATGATTTCTCCATAAAAAATAAAATAAAATAGAAAAACAAATAAAATAATTTTATGTTTTTAAATTAATAAATAAGAGAAAATTAAGAATTTTAATATTTTTAACCTTATTCTTTTCGCCCTCGTATTCCATATTTTTGAAAAAATATAAGAAAAACATAAGGCACCTATTGAGTTTAAGCTTTATGCATTAAATAAATGTATTAGCCTTTATTTATATACTCCTGAAGAAATTAAAGAAAAAAAAAAAAAAAAAAAAAAAAAAAAACTAAATAATTAAAAGGCCTTTTTATTTATTAGTTACGTATTTTTAACACAAAAATTTCCAAAAATATGCTTTACTCTGTCAATTGTAATTATATCTAAATGTTTGTTATATTAATCAAAATACTTTTTAATAAGATCAGGTAACACAAAAATAAACAAATAAAATAATAATAAGTGTATATTAGTTAATGTTAACTTACATTATTTATTTTCAAAATTGTTCTAAAAAGGAGGGGGGAAAAAACCGAACGCCGCACGTTAAAAGTGCGATTTTTTCTGAAAGAGGTTGGCTGTGTAATTATTGAAGTTATTGCCAAATCTAACATTAGAGGAAAAAAAAAAAAAAAATATTACGATACATTTTAGTCAAATGGTGAAAGATAAACATAGATATAACTCATTGAAATAAAAATTGTTCAGTTTTTTTTTATTATATTAAAAAATGAGATAAAATAATAATATTGCTTCTTTTGATTGATCGAAAACGAAACTGTTTTTAGAAAAGTACTTATTTAGAAAAGAATTGACGAAAATCAATGAAAATTTTTATTTCTATTAATAGAAAAAACATTTAGGAACATGAAAATTTGCTTACAAATTTTTAAATTACATTTAATTAATATGAATTATATGCATTTTTGAAAATCACAATTTCTTCCTGCCTTGTGTCTATGGTAGCGGTGCGCGAAATCGCCTCCGACGTTCAAAGGGAGCTTTCCACCAATGAAAAGGTATGAACACCTTGTCGTATCCCACAGTCAAGGGTCGCTAGTTATTATTATTATTTTTTTTTTTTTTTTCCTAAATTTTTAACGTGGCAGTATTAGACAAAATTTCTTATAAATGCATATAATGAGAGTTATTTTTATCGAGCGATTGTAAAATCAATAGGATTTATTAGCAATAGTCAACGAGATATATATATTAGAGTGCTGATTCAGTTTATGAAGGATTAGCTTTATCGCTATTCATGGTCCTTTATCGCTATTTTGGCATTTAAAAGTATCAGTTCGACAAATTATCATTATTATTAGGTAACATGACAGTCCTATGACCGAAATAAATTGTTTTTAAAATAAATTTACACATATTTCACATTTTAATAAATAATAAATACCTTTTTTTTCATCGTTTCCCAACAAAGTTTAAAAGTGTTTATAAAAGAAAATTTAAACTTTTAAAGAGCAAAATTTAACAACAAATAATAATTTTTCAACTATTTTTAAGCATTTTGTCGGTTAAATTTCGACTACACGAAATAAAAAAGAAGTAAAATCAAAATCAAAATGATTTAGAACAAAAGAATATTATACTACGTAAATAAACAAAAACACTGAACAATCTCCAAACCGTTGCCATAGAAATTTACTGAAAATAAGTGTTATTTAAGCGTACAAAAAGAAAGTTATTTCAACTCTCTAGCTTACTAGATATAATTTCGGACGCCAAATAAACTTAAAGCATACAAAAGAAGTTATTTTAAACTTCTAAGCTTTCTAAAAACTAAATAAATGCTAACAACAAAATCTAATTGCTGCTTTTATTCCACAGAAAAATTTGAATACTTAGAAAAAGAAACTAGATGCACGCACACGAGCATCATCTGAAATCTTTTCTTTTTTTTACAATAATAAAAATACATCACGTGAGTTAAAAAATATAAAAATGAGAGAATAAAATAAAACATGGACAATATCTAACATCCTCCCACCTTTTGATTATATCTTATAATCAAAACTCTTCATTTTGATATCTCTAGAAGATTTCTTCTTCATAAAATCAGTCTGTCTGGCATTTTAATTAGTCTTCCAGATCCAGTCTTTCTAATTTCCCTGCAGGACTTATCCTCCAAAGGCTTTTCAATTTGTGCTTCCTTCACAGCTGGATTAGGAAACGTATTTTCAGCACCGTCACTAGATGACACTTCTAGAGGATAGATTCTTTGTATTGGTCGAAGTATCTCTGAATGAGATGTTTGTAACTTTACGAGGCGCACTTTTCCATCTTTGCCATGAATAAGCTCTATGATGCGTCCTAATGGCCAGTGCATCCTTTTTTTATTGTCCGCTCCCACCAACACAATGTCTCCTACAGAAACTGTCTGTTGGCTTCTTCTCACATTCGGTCGCTGAATAAGTAAACCCAAATACTCTGATCTAAATCGATTTCTTAAACTTTTCTGCAGTGCGTGTCTGTATTTAAGCCTTCGTTTGAAAGAGTTTCCTTCGACTGCATCAATGTCTGGTACAATACATTCATGAATATCTTTCAAAAACATGGCAGGAGAAATTGGTTTAATAGATTCTTGCTCTGACATGTAAGTCAAAGGTCGAGAATTTATAATGCTTTCGCAATCAGACAATACCGTAATCATTTCTTCATAATTCAAGCACGCTCGCCCAAGGACTCTTTTTAATAGATCTTTCATCAGTCTGATGAGCCTCTCCCACCATCCGCCCCACCACGCCGCAGTTGGCGGATTGAATTTCCATTCAAATGAATTGGTTGTTCCGTCCTTTTGTATATGATTCCAGTTCAGTCGTTTCAAATAGTTGGCTGCACCAACAAAATTAGAGCCATTGTCGCAATATATAATGGAACATCTTCCTCTACGAGATATAAATCTTCTTAGAGCCATCAAAAAAACCTCTGTAGATGCTGATGTAACAAGTTCAAAATGTACTGCCCGATAGATAGCACATGTGAACAAGATAACCCAACTCTTTTGCTTGTCTTTTTGGAACAAAGGACCAACCATATCAATACCAATGATCTGAAACACAGCTGCATCTTTTACTCGATTTTCTGGTAGAGAAATAGGCGAAGATTCCACGTTCTTAGAGTTGAATCTTTAACAAGTAGTACTTAGATAAAACAGATGTCACAGTTCTTCTTCCATTCAAAATCCAATATCTCTCTCTAATCAAATTTAAAAGAATCTGAGGACCTGCGTGACAATTTTTCAGATGAAAATATGAAATTAGTCGTTTAACAATTTCATGATTAGATGGTAGAACGATAGGTGTGAGAAAATCCTTCTTGTCTTGTCTGTACAAAATTTTAGTTTTCACGCGTATTATACCTTCCTCATCTTTGAAAGTCTCAAGAGTTTTCAATTTCTCATTATCTTTAGAGGAAAAAGCTTCTTTCTGAATCATCCACGCTATTTTCATTTCTGCTTTGTAAAATTCCTGACTTGTCAATTCTCCTTTCACTTTATCCTTTGGATTACAAGTATTATTTTTAAAACAGAGAATCCATCCAACAAGGCGAACGATTTTCTCATAACATGAAAAATATTGATAGTACCAAGTATTCTGTGAATTTTCATCTACATTTATCAGTAATTTTGTTGATTTTAACTTTTCTCTTTCAACGTCTTCTTCATTTATATTCTGGCAGATGAAATTCATATGTTTATTGTACTCATATGGATTCTTAAGCCACGATGGACCCTCCCACCATTTGAGATAGACAAGTTGTTTGGCTTTACAACCTCTAGAGGGTAGATCCGATGGGTTAATTTCACTGGGAATATATTTCCATAAAGAAGGATCAGTCAAACTCCTGATTTCTTGAACTCGGTTCCTAACGAAAACTGACCAGTTCTCTTCTCTGATTATCCATGTAAGAACTGTCGTGGAATCACTCCAGAAATATCTTTCCATATTTTCCCAACTGAATGCATCTGTTACTCATTTCGATAATCTAGGACCAATCAAAGCCGCTAAAAGCTCCATTCGAGGTATAGTTGGGCACTTTAAAGGACTGATGCGGGATTTGGCAGCCAGGAGGAATAATTTCACTTGATCAGCTTTTTCTCAAAAATACAACAGCAGCATAAGCCTGATTACTAGCATCACAAAATGTATGAAGAGTACATTTTTTAAAATTATCTGGAGTGACTTGAATGTATCGCGGAATCTCAATTTCTTCTAATATATTTAATTCACGAAACCATCCGATAAACTCGTTTTTTAGATCCCCGGTAATTTCTTCATCCCAGGTTAAACCAATTTTCCCGGTTTTCTGTAACATCATCTTGGGGCAAATCATGACTGGTGAAGTAAAACCAATTGGATCAAAAACTTTATGTGCCACTGACAGCATAGTACGTTTTGTTATTTTCTCCAGATTTACATCTTTCGTCCTGGAAACATTGACCTTTAAAATGCCCGAAAATCTGTTCCAGTGTAGTCCAAGTACAACAGCTTCTTTACCGTGTTCCGTGTCCTTTCTCTCTTCTGTGTGTTCCCATCCTCTTAGGTCGAATCCGCCTTTAGACATTAGGTTTTTAGAGCAAGTAATAAATCTCTAACTCTTCCTCTGTACGGACACTCGTAACAACATTGTCAACATAGAAGCTTCTCAACAATCTTTGTTTAAGTTCTGTGTTGTATTCTTCATCATTTTTAATATGGTATTCTATTACTGAAGCTAGCAAAAAAGGTGAACTCTTGACTCCAAAAACGACTCTAGCATGACGAAATATTCTAAGCTCACTTTGTTCTGGATTGCTCCACCAGAGGAAACGTAAAAAATCCCGATCTTCTTTTCGGATGCTTATTTGCAAAAACGCTTTCTTGATATCAGCTAAGACACCGAATTTATTTTATCTAAATCGCAAAAGTATGTCAGGAATTAATTCAATGAGATTTGGACCGCAGTGTAGACATTGATTCAAAGATGGATGGTTTTGGATTCTTGCTGATGCGTCAAATACTGGACGAATTGGAGTAGTGCTATTCTCCTTTATAACTGGTCGATGAGGTAAGTAGTGTCCATAAAAGGACCTTTCACATTGAGGAACCTCTTCAATAATTTTGTCGCCAAGCCATCCTAAAAGTACTTCCTCATATTTTTCATAAATATTACTTGCAAGTAGTTTTTGTGTGACATTGGTTAACCTTTTCTTGGCTAAACACAAATTATCAGGTAAAGGTGGTTTATCTTCAGCCCATGGCAAGGATATTTCATAACGACCATCTTTATTCCGTGTTACTGTCTGCAGAAAGTGTTCTTTTACTTGACGATCTATTTCCATCTTAGATAGCTTTTCGATTGGATCACTTATTCCAAGTAAATCTAATCTCCATAAGTCAGAAGTTTCTGCTTCTTTTACAAACATGGAAGTAACTGATAGAGCTAAATTTTCTTTAGATGAACTTTTCCCATTAATGTCCAGCCAAAAAGTGTTTCCATTGCAACTAGTCCAGAAGACAACACTTCTCTTCGATCTGTCAATAGTTTACCGATTATATCTGCTCCAATCAGTACTTGAATAGACTCATCTGCATCGCCAACATCTGTCAAAACAATGCCTTTCTCGGCCAATTCTTTCAGCCAAGAAACTTTTCCTACAGGCTTAACATTTTCACATATAATATTTTGATCCAAAACTTCAAAATTGCATCTGAATTTCCCTGTTAAATCTCTTAATCTTATTTTATAAAAAATATGTTCATATTCTTTGGTTGAGACTCCGCCAAAAAGTGAATGTACAACCTTTTCTTTTTTAATGGCTGCATATTTCATTTCTTCTGCTAATTTCTTCAAAATATACGATCTTTGTGAACCCGTGTCCAAAATTAGACGACTATCCTTTTCTTTATTATCAGAGACGACTTTTGCTTTGAGAGTTTCAAGAAATACTCTTGGAATTTTATTGAAATTTGCCATATTTACTTCACTTTCATTTGACTTTTCTTTCTCTTCCCTTTCATTTGTTTTGCCTTTATCAAGACTTTGGTCATTCCACATCACGGTGGAATGTTTTCTATCACAGATAAAACACCTGAGCACAGCTTTACACTGTTTGGTAGTGTGACCTGACCCCAAACAGAGGAAACAGCACTTCTTATCCTTTAGGACATTCTGCTTCTCATTAAAACTCATCTTTCGTGCCGTAAAACAGTCTGAACGCATATGCTTTCCATCACAAAACACGCAATTTTTCTTTAGATCCTGTTTAAAAGAAGTCGTTAATAAAGTAGAGGCAGTAGGTGTAGGCTTAACAAAATCAGAAGTCCTTCTTTTTCTATAATTTCGGTCATCATTTTTCTTCGCCAGACCAAAACCGGCGACCGCCAAATTTATTCTTTCATCTCCTTCAACTTCACATTTGAGAAATTGCATCAAATTGTCCAACCGTTCTTTCGCATCAGAACTAGTAGAAACAATGTTACTTCTATTCCAAGCTTTCACAAATTCAGCTGGAAAACAGAATTCTACCATAGGATATAATATAGAAGCGCATTTATCAGTAGTGACACCCAACGTTTCAAGAGCCCTTAAATATGATTCAAGTTTATCGTACAATGAAGTAAGAGAAAATTTTTCTTTTGTATGCGCAACTATAATTAATTTTAATAATTCTCTAACATACACTTCAACTAGAAGATCATCTCTTCCATAACGAGCTTTTAGACTCTCGATAACTTTGGCATAGTTGGCGCCAGTTGGCGGAAAACTACCTACAACTTCTCGTGCTCTGGAACCAGCGACCGTTGCTTGAATGAGGTAGTGGAATTTGTTTTCTAGAGGAATATCGTTATCTTTATCTATCTGCTCAAATTGACTCCAGAATGGTAGCCATTCTTTTAAATCCCCATCAAATTGTCGGAATTGTAACTTGGGTAAGGAAATTTTTCTTCTAGATGCATTATTTTCACTAACAGTTAAAACTGACTCACCCTGATTGTGTGCCTGTGACTGTATTCTAGCTAATTCCAACTGTTGGTCTAATTCCATCTTCTTTATTTCTAATTCTTGTTCAAATTTAAGCCTTTTTCCTTCTTGTTCAAGTTTAAATTTTTGTTGCTGTAGATCTTTTTCTTGTTCTAGTTTCAATTTTTCTCTTTCTTGCCTCTCAACAACAGCCGTTGATAAAATTTCTTGCACAAATTTGGGATCATTTTTATATTCGTTGCTATTCAAAATAATTTCCTTCAAGGTAGCAATAGTACATTCAGGAGGAACTATTTCGCCAAGCTCTTCCGCTACAAACTTCAGATCGGCTTTTCTAAAACCTTTAATTGCTTGAAACATATTGTTTTACTTCGTCCTGTCGCGTAGACGTCACAAAATGTTATTTAAGCGTACAAAAAGAAAGTTATTTTAACTCTCTAGCTTACTAGATATAATTGCGGACGCCAAATAAACTTAAAGCATACAAAAGAAGTTATTTTAAACTTCTAAGCTTTCTAAAAACTAAATAAATGCTAACAACAAAATCTAATTCCTGCTTTTATTCCACAGAAAAATTTGAATACTCAGAAAAAGAAACTAGATGCACGCACACGAGCATCGTCTGAAATCTTTTCTTTTTTTTACAATAATAAAAATACATCGCGTGAGTTAAAAAATATAAAAATGAGAGAGAATAAAATAAAACATGGACAATATCTAACAATAAGCTGTTACCAAGGGAACCGCCGAATACGCAGCTACAAGGAGAGCATGTCACATGACTTATCTTGGACCTTCTCAAGGGTTACCATTTATCACTCTACTTTATATATCTCGTTGGCAATAGTAGTAGTAAACTAGGAAAAAGAAGTTAGTACATGCACTACGTGGGAAGGAAGCGTGTAAATTTTGAATATTAGTATCTTTGAAAAGAACTTGCAAGTACTTTTAAAACGAATGGCTGAACCATAAATTTGGGATAATTTAAGTTATTTTTTATTTTATTTAATTTTAAATTTTTTAATTTTTAACGGAAAAAAAGAAAAAAAAACTTATTTAAAAAAAAAAAAAAATAATAATTCTTTTGAAGTTGGCACAAAATTCACTTTCTTTCGGCATAATTCTCTGAGATAAAAATCGTTTGCATTCATCATGGAAAACATTTTTAATAAATAATAATTTAATAAGTAATTCGTACTGCATGAATTTGAGTAAAATTATATTGAAAAAAGTCTTGTGGTGACCGCAACACACAAGTTTTGAATAACAATTAATTGACAATTTTCCTTTCCTTTTAGAGAAAGACTGGTCGATAGAAGATAAGAAAGGAGGGGACGTAAAAATAATTATTATGGGAGTAAAATCTGATCGTGTACCCAGCAAAATAATGTACACAACAACACTGTATTTGGGAGGGGGGGGGAGGAAGAAAGAAAATCAGAGAGAGAGAATCCATTGTTGTATACTTGACTGATATAAATCAATACTTTGATGGAAGGCGACTTCCTGCATTTTAGAGGACTAGGCCCCTATCCCAGCTGCAGTACGCTGCGAGGCGGGCACCGGGGACCCATCTATGAGACGTACTACTGTTATAGGTGCCTACTGTTAACAGGAGGCCCGAAGGCAGGTTGTATGGGCGACGAATTACCGGACTCTCATACAAATAACATTTCATTTCATTGGCCACTGTCCACGGGGAAAACATTCTCTGAAGGTGGTCCATTTTCAGAACAGTATACTCTGTTGTCGGGTGAAACTTCCGCTATTTATTTATACATGTGAATAGTCGTAATAAAAGTCTTGAGTTGAGAGACAGTTTCTTTAAAAGATAAAAGATTGAAACTAGTATTCCTTACCGATTTATTATCATGTTGGATTTGAAGTTTTAAACTAAATTTATACATGCTACAGATAGACTAAGTAAATTATTAGTATATTTTCTAATGTCTATTTATATTTTTAACAATAAAACTATAAATATATTCATATTATTGAATTGTTTTCAGATATTAGTTTTAAATTAAAGGTTTTTTTTATTTTTCCAACACTTTAGGAAAAATGCGAAAAAATAAATAAGTTAATTAACAAAACTAGTATCGCGCAGTGGTCGAAATTATAAAATACATGCTAAACACTGACGAGGGCGTATAATGTTTCTGTTTCTACGTCGGGAGGGCGGAAGGGGGGATTAAAGGGACAAATTCAGCCCCTGAAGTATGTGTGACACTGTATTTTTGTCATGAACAGCAAGTGACTATTAGAGAAAGTTTCATTAAAATCAGTAAGAAGGTGATATAAAGACAATTATTCACTTTCAATGTGCTCCTAGACCCCCCCCCCCACCCTTCAGATATATACTAAGTGAAAGTGGTACCAATTTAATTGATTGAAATTTCTAAAAACGTATTATGAAAATAATTATTTGAATTCATTCTTTGGTGTTTATTGTTTTTGCGATTTTCGAATTTTAAAAATGACCTTTTTACCTGTGCCTTTTTTCCCAAGTGCCCTGTTTTCCGGGATCCATTTTGCACAATTATTCTCTTTTCTGCCCATTTCTTCTTCTACTTTCCTTTTTATATTTTAGAAAGAAATATTTAATATGAGTTTGAGTTTGAATTGCTTTTTCACGCTCAAGTTCGTGAATAAAACGAACTTCGCTCAACTCAAGTTCATAATTTTAAAAACAAGCGAAGTTCAACTGAAAACTCAAAATTTTTGAGCTACGCTTACGAACGCGTTCAAATGAACGCGTTCGTGCTCAACACTGCATAATATAATCATGTTAAAAGAAACGAATTTGACCAAAGCTTGACACAGTGACAGAATGAAATCCCCGCCTAATAGGCTATCCACCGTTCACTTCGATATACACTGTTAAAAAAATGCAGAAAAAATACAGAAATTCTCTGTAATTTCAGAAAAAAAGTCGTAAAATACGTTTTGTCTACGTAATTTTTCCGTAATTTACGCCTTTTTTCTGAAATTACAGAGAATTTCTGTATTTTTTCTGCATTTTTTTAACAGTGTATTTACCTTATTCTAATCTATTAATTTATTTTATCAAGGTCAGTTCCGTTGTTTAGTTTTCATGCTACTATTTTCAATGCAATAATCCGCAAAATTCAGATTTATATGAAAAATTTACAATTTCGCTATGTTGATAAAATTGTAAATTACGAAATTTTCCTATTAGAATATTTGTATTCAATCATGTTCAAACCAATATCATAAATGTAATTTTGAAGTTGTCTAACGTATTTATGATCCTGAAAATGGAAGTTTATACTCAATTTTGCCTTATTCTGATGTGTTAAGTAAATCGTAAATTACAAATAACTTACGAATTTTTTAAATTGAAAAAATCATAGTTTATGATATTCATGCCAGTATCCTAAATAATATTTCTAAAGTGGTTTGACATCTTTACGATGAAAATATCCCTCAAGATTGACGTTTATGTGAAATTTTGCTCTATTCTGCCATGTTGAGAAATTCGTAAATTTCCAATAACTTACGAAATTTTTAAATTGGAAAATTCATAGTCACTAATATTCATGCCAGTGTCCTAAATAATATTTCAAAAGTAGTCTGACATCTTTACGATGAAAATATCTCTCAAAATTGACGTTTATGTGAAATTTTGCCATATACTGTAGGCTGACCAGATCAAGGTACCTTTATAAAAGAGTAGCATTAAAAATTGCTACAATTATCCAATTATGGATGTATTTTTTCATTCCTGATAAACAAGGACTGAAAATAAAGTGTTATTGATTAATAATTTAGTTTCTACAATTTTTTAAAACTTTGAAAAATGCCTTAAAAAAACAAATGCGTCCCCATTTTGTCCCCATTTGTCACCAGAAAATGGAGATGTTTGGTCAGTATAATATACTGCCATGTTAAGAATTCGTAAATTTCCAATAACTTGCGAAATTTTCACAGTAGCATATTTATAGTTACTGATGTTAATTCGAATGTTGCAAATGAATAAGGTTCTTGCCAGTATCGAAAGTAATATTTTAAAACTGATTTGACCTCTCTGCGAGCATTTGTTCGTGAGATATCGTGTAAACAGACTAACGGACTAACACACTAACAGACTGTCACACTAACGGATTGACGCACTAACGGACTAACACACTAACAGACACCCTACAGACAGACACCATACAAATTTTGTCGTTTTCGGATTCTTCACACCTGAAAACGTATGAAAAATTCAAAAAACCGAGGTCGAAATTTTTCACGATTACGTAAGTTTCCCATACCTATAATATGATGGGGAAATAAAAATGAATAAATAAAATAATAATAAAATACTCAGTATTATATCATTCTTCAATCGAAAAACTGTCGCTATAAAATTTCTGATGATAAAAATCTGTTTTACTAGCTAAATAATGAACTAAGTTTATTAAAATATTTAATAATAATAATAGAAGTAAACATGTATACAAACAAATTTACATTCTGTGATACCGCGCACGAACACAAATTACAGATCGAAATACGTTTGGATATTATATTTTACTATTTTCATCTCCAGGACATCCTAAATATTTTTTAATTTGCATTTTTTTTTAATACCACTTAATATTACTTCGAACAATCTGTGCGACTGTAAACATTCATTTTGCATTTAATATTCGAAATCTTTCCTTCCCGTAAACCGCAAATATATCGATATCAGTGAGTGAATGGAGTGAATAACAGGCAAACGAGTTTTCGCGATCAAAGTTGATCCGATGAATATTTCAGAACCTATAGTAGATATCTCGGATAGGGATATATCGTTTCGACTAACATCAAATGTCTATCCTAGTAAACACAGCTGCTGATTGTAGGTATGAATACGCGTTGCTAGTGAATGTATCGCGATATCATTGGAGTATGTCTAAGGCTGATGAATTTCTTCTGAAGGGGTAGAATGAAGTCAGCTTATTCATGTGATAATCAAAGCAGATGGCTTTCAATAAATACTGGTTTATTTTTTTATTATGCGGTGGCCTTTTTAAAGCAGTGATGTTTAGATTTGAGGTTTCGCAGGAATGAAGGATGAGGAAGTATATGTAATATAATAGAAATCGTTTGGCGTGGGGCTATTCTTGCTTGTTTATCAGTGAGTAATGAGAGGAAAGAAGAGAATGGGTATTAGAATAAGATATTCGGCGCTTTTTTTTTTTCGGGTCTCATTCGCTGTTGTATGTTCGCTGATCGGGTTTCGTTCGGTAGAGTTTCGTTCACTCGGGTTTCGTTCGTGATGCGTGCAAGCGCGGAAGCATAATTTGAAGAAGATATTGTAAGGTTGGCGTTCAACGTTAGTTATTGGCATATCGATCGATCTCGCAGTGCGCACTTGGCAATATCGTTAGAGGGATATATCGGCGGAGTCTGGAACTTCATTAAATAAATTACCTACGAAACACAATAAAATCAGCAAGGCTATTCATTTAATTTCAAGTTCAAGAATAATTCGATAAATTTTGACACTTCATGAAAATTCTTCATTCTTCATCATTTAGTATCAGCTTTTTTAAAAACCTTACTGATTATTGGCTTGAATTTCACTAACCAAGCTCTAACTTTTATATATATACAAAGTTATCATGAAATTTGAAAGTGTTATTGTTGTAATGCACTGTTGAAAATGGAATATGTAGTAGCATTTAAAGTTTTTTTTTACAGCACAGTGTAAAAGAACTTATTACCATTGCAGGTATCTGAGAAATTTGTTTTTTATGCATTTTGATTGTGTTATTCTGTAGCAAACTCATGAAGGCTTATACCAAATAAATCTCATAGTCACTGGTCAGATATTTAATCAAGTAGATTAATATTAATACTTTAATTTAGTATTCAAAATATTTGCGAATTCCCCCCCCCCTTTCTTAAATACAAACTTGAAACTTGAAACACACAAAAACTGAAGGCTCATTACACCCTCATGTTTCCTTTTAATGCGTAATCATTCAATATGTACACCCTGTAGCAGAATTTATGTGACATAGTATCATTGTCGCAGAAAAGAAATTGTCATTTGCAGAAAGATTTTCCCATAAAGATAAGATATTCCTAAATTTCAGTAGAAAATGGAAACGCCTGTCTTATATTTAAGATTTCTGCAACAGTTTACTAATAATATCGATTTCTGTATAATTATCAATACAAAAAACCCTTAACGGGTTAATAGTTTGTGACGCAGCACTGTAATTTATGGCTATAAGAATTAGAAATACGGGTCTTAAAAATAATGATATCAAATTTTCAGTGACGCTATGATAATAATTAAATTATACATAGATTTTCTTTTTCTTTTTCTTTATATTTACAGTGTAAACGTTATTTTCAACATAAAATAATATATAGCATTTACTCATTGATACCTTTCCATTCACATCTCTTATACTTTGAAAGCATGTGTTTTAAAAGAAATTATATGAAATTCCAGTAACGCAGTGGTGTTATATTAAATGAATTTTTTTTTTTTATTTCACTGCAATTATTTTGTTTTGAAACTGTTTTTGAACTGAAAAAAATTTCACAATTTTTTTCTTTGCAGCACAATAGCTATTTGCATGCATTTTCAATTTACTTGGATGAAATGACACAAAGTAAACATTGTCATATATTTTACTTACAGTTTTGGATGACGTGACGCAAAAGATAGAATAATGTATTGAAATAAATATATTTCAGTACAGTATATAAGCTTAATGAAAGTGATATATTTGACAGCGTATTTGAAAATTAAAAGCTATATTTCAATGTGCACATATACTTTAATATACAAAACAAAATAATTGCAGTGAAATTTAAAAACAAAGAATTTAATGTAACACCACTGCGTTACTGGAATTTCATATAATTTCTTTTAAAACACATGCTTTCATAGTATAAGAGATGTGAATGGAAAGGTATCAATGAGTAAATGCTATATATTATTTTATGTTGAAAATAACGTTTACACTGTAAATATAAATAAAAGGAAAAAGCAAATTAAAATAAGAAAATCTATGTATAATTTAATTAATATCAAAGCGTCACTGAAAATTTGATATCATTATTTTTAAGACCCGTATTTCTAATTCTTATAGCCATAAAGTACAGTGCTGCGTCACAAACTTTTAACCCGTTAAGGGGTTTTTGTACTGATATCATTACTTTTTAGGGGTTAATGATCAAAACGTGAAATTAAAGGAACATGGTAATGAGTTATAACACTGTATAAAAAGTGTTGTTTTATAGGTCATACTCGAACAAAATAACAAACTAAATAAAATTTCAAAATTTTATAAAAAGTGATTAAAAAAAAACAAAAAACTTTAAGAAAGAATATTTTTTGAGGGATGGAAACATGCAACATTACAAAGGCATAATATAGTACATTTTAAAAATGACAAAAAATTCTACAAATAAAAAAGTAATTAAAAAAAGATTTTTTATTTTATTCAATTTCTTATATAGCTCATTGGTTCAACTATTTCTTAGATAGTTCAACAGAAAATTCAAAATAAATGTTTAAAAAAATAATTTGTGTACGAAAGTTTTTGTAAAAATGTTAAGAATAAGTTTCTAAAGAGTTTTCACGACATCGATTTTAGTTAGCTAAAAATTTAAAAAAAAATTTTAAATGGTCAATCGAGTGAACAAAAGATAAATATTTTGTTATTTTTAAATTGTAGATGCATAAAGTAAAACTGTTTAAGGATATGACAGTAATTTTCTAAAATACCTAGCACCATTGGGGTGAGGTTCAGATCCTCCCTTGGAAACTCTGATAATTCTAAAAAAGTTGCTTAATCAATTTGAGAGAGGTTTTGTTTGTTTTAAAATTAATTCAGGTGGGGAAAATAGGAGGGGGTTACCAGTTAGATTACTTAGAAATATTAATAGGGAAATCGCTTTTTAGAAAAAAATTTCTAAAAAACATCCATTAAAATGTTACGCATCTAGTTTTATTCTATCTGATTAAACATACTGTACATAGTCCCCACATTCTTCCTAGTATTTTGGAATCACTTTAGAATTCCTAAAAATTTTCTACATCGTAGTGTAGGGATTTTGGACTTTGCCTCATTTTCGAAAATTGGTTTATGGGGCTATAAAGTGTATATGAGAGATCTAACTTTAAAATTTTAAATGATAAGGAGAAATCTTCTAAATATAATCACTTAAAATGTTTCCAGCGATATTTTTTTAAGGTTGTTTGTTTGTAGGTTTTAAGGACAATTGACTGCGCTAGGGTCCTAGGCCTATAAGTACATTGCCCCCGTGAGGTCTTTCTAAGGGGTCGTAGCCCGTATTTATGCAAGTTTCGGAGAAAAAACACTGAAGGAATGGCTAGGTCGAAGAGTGCGGGATGGGATCGAATCCGGCACTTCCCATCCACCAGCTTTTCAGCGCAGAACCGCTCGTGAGGCATTTTTTAAAGAGTCTTATATATATATATATATATATATATATATATATATATATATATAGAATTATATATATATATATATATATATATAATTCTAAAAGTCCCATTTTTCTTCCCAAATCTATAGGAAACGACTTGAAAGTTTTGAAAACGTGAAAAGCGTGCATATTAAATATGAGTCTAAGTAGAACTTTAAATGAGCTCCTAATCCCCCTCCTATTCGAAATTTTAATGTTTGCCTCCTAAGGTTTCTTCTATCTCAATTCAGCTTCAATTTCTTTTTTTCTTTTCTTTTCTTTTCTCTTTTTTTTTTTTTTTTAATAAACCAAACGAGATCAAACGACGTGATCCTGAAATAGGAACATAATGGAGACTATTTTCAGTATATTTAATAATATAAAAAAAAAAAAAAAAAAAAAAAAAAGAAAAAGAAAAAGAGGCAAAGAACAACAACAACAACAACAAAAAAAAAAATATATATATATATTGTAGAAGACATTTTGCCCATCACCGAGTCCTTACGCCCCCCTCCCTTCCCCTACTATACACATTTGTTTTATTCTTAACTAAACAAAATTCCGTAAAAATTCTCGTACACATGTTTTACAGTTTTTAGAAATTCCGAAAATTACTAGATAAAAACAAATTGAATAATTCGTATTCGACACTGTTTGGCGAGATTTTGTATGAACTTTGGAAACACACTTTTCTAAAATCGATGAAATTAAATTAATATAAAAATTCTACAGAACAGTCCTACAGTACAGTTAGTTTTTTATATAATACAAAATGAGTTTAAATCAGTTTAATTTAAAGTTGTTTTCGTAAAGAATTTGCCTTTACGATTTTTAGAATACACTGTCAAAAAAAAGTCCTGTTTGCTGCCAGAAATTTTCCGTAATTCAGAAAAATACGTTTTATCAACAGAAAAATTACGTTGATAAAACGTATTTTTCTGAATTACAGAAAATCTCTGGCAGCAAACAGGACTTTTTTTTTTGACAGTGTATAATGCAAACTCAAGTTACTGTAACAATGTTTGTGTTAACAGTAATTATTAAGCTACGGAAAAATCATTTAATTTAGTATAAGTATTAATCGTTATTATTGTTGGTTTGGCCACGACTTTTAGGTTTTTAAACTGATTAATAGATTAGTTTTACAAAGGGAAAACAGTTACATATTATAATTTTACTTAATTTTTTGTGTTTTTTTACAATCTTAAAATTGCCTCAATTTACCTCGTAACACTTTTAAGATTTTATGGATATTGTATAGGAAAGCTATATTAAAAAATAAACAAGTACTTACACAAATTTCAGAGCAATATGTTGTACTAAATAATGAATAACAAAGGTTTTTAAAAAATATGTGATAGTAAAAAAAAAAAAATACTTTGTAATGGAAATAAACATCCTTGAATCCTATTTGAACATCTATGTCATTTAATCATTTGAATGATATCATTCACCAAAAAAAAAAAAAAAAATCCTCATAATTTTATGGCATATTTTTTAGAATAGTGTGTACAATATTTACAATGTTATTACTAATTTCTACTTTAAAAGTTGGAGATGCATAGTAATTTCAATTTTATTTTATATCACTATTATATCTAAGAAATAAGTATATACGAGTTAAGGAGGATATTTTTATTTATTTATTTATTTATTTATTTATTTTTTTTCTGGAGTAGTTTTTATTGTTATATTCATGCCACCTCCCTACTGTTAAATTTAAGAAAGAAAGAAAGAAACGCGACTATTTTTTTAGGTATAGAGTTGATTTAGAAGAGAAAAATAAATAATAATAGAAAAATCTTTAAAAAGTGAAATTTTTATACTGGTAAATATTTAAGTAGTATAGTTTGTTATGAATTTAATAATAATAATAAAAAAAAATCTCAATCTATTCAAAATTTTATTACAGCTTAACATTTTGTAATATATATATATATATATACTAGAAACTTAATGAGCAAATTAATTATTTTCAAATTCTGTTTTAAGAATTTTTTCAATCCGTAGTTTAAGTGATTTATCACCTAATTTTGAAAAAATTACAAATATTTGCATATTATTATCATATTATTTGTCATTTTTATGAAAATAAAGAAAAACTTTTTTGTTGTTGCAATCACTTTTTAAAATAAAATCAATTTTGAAAGTTAACAACGTATCAGCATGAAAACAATGAAATACAATGATATTTTTGATAAACAAATGTCATAAAATACAAGTACCTGAATAAATAACTCATTTAATATATTAAAGAAAGAAAAATATATTTTTTATATTTCTGTGTTTATTTTTGACGCCAATTCCCGATAGAGGGAGCCAAAACGATTATTTGATAATTGAGTATTTCAGATGAAAGAGAAGACTGTATTCGTCCGCGAAACTGCCGCATCACGGTATTTTCGGAGTAAAAAATAGTTCAATTTTCAAACTGAGTTATAAAAATAATAATAAGAGTTTTCCGGGGGAAAAGGGAGGTGTCAGGCACATCAGATAAAAGCGATTAATATCATATATCAATTAAACGACATTCGTTCAAGCCATATTCGAGAAAAAAAATGTACTACATATAGGCCGTCCATTTATAACTTAAATAAGATAATTCATATCTCAAAATATATTGCACGCAGAAATGTAGCGATTTCAGGGTAGGATCAGACAGAAGGAAAAAGATTATTTTGAAAATATCAGAAAAAAACATCCCATATTTCCTGAGATATTAAGTATCGGTTTTCAGCGGTTTCTTTGATCTTAAATTAGCTGTATAGATGTGTCGCAGTTTTCGTTCGTATTTTCCGCTGAGTGTCGCCGCGTTCGTTTGTTTTTTCGCTTGCGTCACTAGAAAAACTGCCGTTTTTCATGATATGCACATATTATGTGTAAATAAGAAAATATGTCAATATTGTCTTGTTGAAAAGATTTGCCCGAACAAGGTTTGATGCAGAAAACTTAAAAATATTCTGTCACAGTGATATCCTTGTCTGTGGTTTTGCTTGTCCGAATATGGCGGCTCAGTTACAGTTGAGACTTCGCTTTTAGAACCGCCTTGCCGGGTCTAAGTGATTCCTTAGTCTGTGTTCCAATATGGCTGAACCGGTTACAGTTGAGACATCACTTGAACGAGCTCTCGCCCTCTCCATAGGGCAGTTCCTTGTTTGTAAACAAACATCTCAACTCTAGGGAGTGGATGGCAGAAAGCACTCGTTCCCACCATTGACGACTATGGCTGTTTTTGCTCATAGAGATATTTAAATCGTTTATATTTCGTTCTACTTATGCAGATATTTCAGAATGTGTTTGAAATAAAAAATACATTTAAAAATTAAGCTCGACAAAGCCCATATAAAAGGATATAATATCATACAGAGTCATATTTCTTAGGAAAAAGCGATCAGCCGTTAAGCCAATCAGTGTTCCATCGAAGGCAATTTGTTGGGGAAAAATGGGATGATTAATGTAATCAAATTTTCATAAGATTTATTCACGATGTGATTTATTTAATAATATATCCATAATACTTATGGATTCTATTACTTTATAACTAAAACATGAATATTATTCGAATACAGTAGTTGCTGTATAGCATTGCATTTTGCACCTGTCAAGTTACGAGATTTTGTCATACTTAATAATACCTTTCTGTTGTCGAATTATTCTTTTATTAATAAGTTTTCCATTTTTATTATGTATTTAATTTATAAATTTTGTCAATTATTTACCTCAAAATGTTAAAATTTAACAGGAAATTTTTATAATTCTAGAATTAAATCTTTTTTTTTATTATTATTATTTAGGACTGAATTAGTTAGTCAATTGAATGTTTTGAAATTTATACGTTTTTAAATATGGTGACTGGTTAAATTATTAATATAACGATTAGCTTATTTTTTTTTAATATATATAATTTTACATTCGAGTAATTTCTTCATCAGAAGTTTTAGTTAATTTGTCATGAAACTTGTATTTAAAAGAATTTTTTTAATGTCTTAATTATTCATAGAAAATTGAGCTGAAAAATATTTTTATTTTCAATTGTAATTTTTCCAGTCGAAAGGTAAACCTTATGCATCCTAAATAAAAAAAGTATTTTCTAGCCTTTTTTACAAGAATCTATCAAAATATATGAAAGTCCATAAGAAATATTCTTTTAAAACATATTTTTACTTTCTGCAATATTCATATAAGAAAGTATTGGATTCGTAAAATCTTTCAACTTCTAGTCTTCAATGGATTGCATATTTAACCCCTTGAACTTAAATGATGAGTCCAGCTCGTCATGAATTTCGTAACACTAATTATGTTCTTTCTTATATGTATATATAACAATAAACATTCATATAAATGTGTGAAACAAATTAGTGCTGCACCGATTACCGAGTACTCGGCCTTTTACTACTCGGCCGAGTACCGAGTAGTTGTAAGAAAGAATAATTGAAATTGACGTATATATGAAGAATTTTGCACATCTTGAAATTTAAAAAAGGCTTTTTGAACACAAAATTAAGTTAAATGGCAAACAGCATGTTTACATGAAACGTTTCAGAACTTTTGTAGTGTATGTACAAAATTAGGTTCATTGTTATATTTGATACTTCCAGCTTAGTGAATTATTAAAACCATAATAACTGATAACTTCATTTTTTAATATATAGTCTTTCTCAGATGCGAATCATTCTCAGATAATTCTTAGAGAATATAAAAGTTCTTTATACACTCAGGCTTAATTTAAGATGCATGAAATTTACATATGAAATGAGAACATTAAAATAAATATTTTATCATCATTTCAAACATGATAGACTTCATTAATCATCAAATTCTAGAAGAGTAAAAAAGATAGGTGGTTTCGGGCCATAATTTGCAGAACAACAAATTTGATAATATATTTTTAATAACATTTTAGTGTATTTACCTTTTTCATAATCATTATTTTTTAAATTAAAAATCAATCTTTTTTTTTTTTTACAGTTTTAAAAGTGTCTTACTTTTATTTGCACAAATATGTAACTAAAGTTTTATCTACTATAGTAGTATTATATAAGGGGTTCTTTTTTCTAAAATATTTTATTTTTGTCTGTTTTATAGATACAATTTTATGTACAAAGTTTTTGTAAAAAAAAAAAAAAAAAAAAAATTACATGTTACACACATACAAGATGGTTATACTTAAATTCTTATAACTAAAATGGATAAGCTCACATCATGAATCGTCTCTATATCAAGTTTAGTGGCAATCTACTTGCCCGTTTTAACTGCAGAAAGCTGTTTGCAGCTAAAGTTTAATGACTATGTTTATATTATCATATTTTTTTAGTTTAGTTAATAAAAAACAAGTCTTATGAATACATTACTTTCAATAATACATAAAAATAATGAAATTCTTACAACTACTCGATATTGTCCGAATACTTATTCCATATTTGGCCGAGTACCGAGCATATAACGAGTACTCGGTACAGCTCTAAAACAAATATTATTTTTAATAATAACAAATTATTTGAGCAACAAAACCGTAAGTTTCTATATGAATCCCACCTATTAAAACTAAGAAAATTAAATTGTCTTCATGAGCAGTGCTGACTGAAAATAAATTGCAGTTCAAGGGGTTAAAGATGTTCTGAACATGATTCGACCATTCAGAAACTGACTGTGTGTGTGTGTGTTAGTGTTAGATGTGCTGAAGCTCTGTACCTGTGAGGAGAAAAAAAATAAATCCCCCTCCCATACATACACTCTTCAACCTCAATTTACTATCAATTTCACCTCTAATTTCTTGTTTCAAAACATTAATTTAGACTATTAAATATTAAGCATTAGCACTGTCGGAAGAAAAAATTAAATTTTCTTGTATTTTTAACTAAAAAGAAAGCAGTCATTAGTTTTTTTTTTTTTTTTTTAAAGGCTGTTAGTGAAATGTGTATTAATGATTTTTAGAAGATTCGAGGTCAGTGTGTCATCAACTTTTTAGACTGTCTTTGAGAAAAATTTATCACGCAGTGTTTAGTAAAAAAGCTGAGCGAAATCCCTCATGTGATATGGCCATAAGGGAGAAGATGCTGGATTCGATCCTAAGTCACATTCATCTTAGCTGTTTGGAGTTTTACAGGGTTTTCCCTGAAACTTGCATAAACATGGCCTAGAACCCTTGCATAGTCAATCAGTCCCAACCTACACAACACGATCCAGTTTTGCCCTTTACCATTATTGGATATTATACTGGTTGTTCATGTCAATTTAAACTTCACAATTTTCTGAATTACTCGCATTTGTACACAAGATTTCATTAAAGAAAATCCTTAAAAGATCACCCCCCCCCCCCCCAAACACATACACACATATCACATATAATGGAGAGTGTTGTGTTGTTTAACATAAATTGACTATGAGAGGACCCTAAGCCTGGGTGGTGGCCTTTCCGTGGGTCTCTTTATAAAGAGTTCTAGCTCACATTCATGTAAGTTTCAGAAAAATCTCTGAACTGCCAGGCTGACAAGCTAGTCCTGAGTTCGAACTCCACATTTAATGGATTCAAATTTATTAACTACAATAGATCAAATTATGAATCACTCTCAAGTTATAATTGATCATGAGTGAAAAACAAAAGCAATCTGAAAGCTGTATTCGTCTCTATAAGATTAATTTTTGGCTCTCTGTAAAATGTAAGTTAGAGTAAAAATCATTGAAAAATTCACAACTTGCAACAACACAAGCATGATTGTTTATTTATTCATTTTTTTTTTTTTTTTTTTTTTTTTTTTATCTTATAAACAGCTTCTTAATAATAAGCTAATCTTTTAAAAGCTTATTTTCTTTATTAATAAGCCTAATAAAACAAGTGCCCGAAAAGTAACACTGTAAACTGTTATCATTGATTAAACTGTTATCATTGTCATCACTTTATTGAAATAAAGAAATAAAAATTTATTCTTTATTTGGAAGATTGAATAAAAAATGGGAAAGAAAAAAAGTCACAAATTTCGCCAAGAGAGTCTCATACTAAAGTTGTGCCCTATTTTCAGCAAATGAAAGTCATGGTTAAGTACCGTCATATACAGCTGTTAAGAAAATATAAATGACATTCAACTATTTGAGGTTCATTATGTTGATTAGAAACACGGTTACTTTAAAACAAGGAATATAAAAAGGAAATTTTTTAAGTCAATTCCTACATACAAACACTATCGAAAAAGTTTTTTTTTTTTTAAACAATTTTGAATTAGGAAATAAAAAGTGCGTGTGAAAAATGAAATAAAAATAATTATAAGATTTAAAAAAAAAAAAAAAAAAACTTTTTATATACCATGTTTTAAATTTTCTGATGAATCATAGAGCTCTTATCAATGTGAATAAAATTTTTAAAGTGATAATGACGTCGATTTTTGTGATATGCATAATTTAACTTTTTATAATTTTTTAATGTTCACGTTTAATTAAATGTATTTATTTTTATGTTGAAAAAAAATTAACTCGTAATTTTTTTTTGGCAACAATTAAATTATAGCTAATATTTTAATGGCTATTGAAACGCTATTAGGATGTTATTATTTTCATACTTTAATTAATTGTAAGAAAACTAATAAAAAATTCGAAAATCGTACTTCGAAGTATTGTGTTAACACCGTGTTCTGAGCAATCCTGAAAGTTTCAAATTTCTAGCTAGTCGGGAAGCTAGTTAAAAATCGATTGCAAGATTTGTACAAGATATAGGGAAAGTGTGAACTAATAATAGGAATTGAATAGACAAAAATGCATCGACATTAAGGAACAGCTTTAGTATAGGACCACTTAATGAAATTTGAAAACTGGCTCCTAAGTTGCTCAGGCGATTTTTGCAAAGTTTTTTTTTATTCAATTGCAATAGCCATTTTAATTCATCACCAAACTGGCAAAAGATAATAAAAGTCGCCAAGGGGATTCAGTGAACTGTTTACTTTGTATAACGAAATAGAATCTAATATAACACATCCTGCAATTTATCAAAATAAAATCCCCGTCGAGAAATTTTTTTGGAGTGGTTAACACCGTTCTAGAAGCTTTTTGCTTAATAGTTTGATTTATTAATAAAGATCTGCCTTCCAGAAGACTTAAAAATGAAATTCTTATACCTACTCAGTATTCACCGACACCGAGCACATACTGAGTTCTTGGTGCAGCACTTGTAAAGTATAAAATTTTAAAGGATTGTCTTTTGAAGTGTGTTAATTTTTTCGTACATGAAAAACGTTGTAATGAAACACAAATTATGAAATAAAAAATACTCCAACTGTTTAAGATAAAAATAATAGTACAACATTTCATCAGGCATAAAAGTAGACATAAGTGGCATTTTCATGCACTCTTGCATAACTTTTTTTTTTGCCTGATGAAGGGTTAAGGCTATTATGTTTACCTAACAAGGAAACATTCAAAAGGTGTCGTCTTCAAAAAATATTGAAAAAAATATGTGATTCTACTTTTCATAAAACACCAGGAAGTGAAAAAAATATCGGCTGAAATGAATTACAGCGACCACAAAAAATTATCAAAATTAAGCCTATTTGGCGATTTAGCGCTGTTAGGCGTTCAGTTTGCTAGCACCGAGATTGCCATTTACGAACAGAACCGTGTTTTGTTTCTTCACTGAGTACTCAAAATCAATCGTCAAATATGCTTAATTTTGATAATTTTTTGTGGTCACTGTAATTCATTTCAGCCGATAATGTTTTCCCTTTCTGGTGATTTAGGAAAAGTAGAATCACATACATTTTTTTTCAATATTTTTTTAAGACGACACCTTTTGAATGTTTCCTTGTAAGATGAATTTTTTTTTTTAATTTATCGTATCTGCTGACAAAGTTTATTTATTAAATTTGAACAACAGATTTTTAGCACATTGAACTGTTAGAATATGTTATAAGGCTTGATATTAAACAGAAATATAACATTGAAAATGCCAACGTATTTAGTGCAGTATGCTATATGGTACGAAAACTGCAGTTTGCTCTTAATATTTTTTACACTGGCATTTTTAATGTTGTGTAAATATTTATACATTGAACTGTTATTTAAATTTACAATTTAAATTAACATAAATTGAGAAACTGACAGAAAGTTCTTTTTTTTTTTCACTACTGTTTGGATACAGTTTATTACCATCTAATTACAAGTACAGTTATATTCAAATAGTAGTAGAGAAAACAAAAAGTTCCCTTTTACTTTGGTGTGTCTCTGTAATATAGTCATCACAATTGAGCTTTGCGAGTCATAGCAAAACTATCTTTTGATCAGGGATGTGATTATCAAAATGACGAAGATTAAACTGTATTACTATATGCCAAGACAAGACATTGAAATTAAATACATAACAAAATTTATTGTAATAGAGTAAGAAATATATTTTATAATCTTCAATTTGTAAAAAAGAAATGATTTTATGATTTAGTATTCAATTAAGTTTTATTTGATTAGCTGATTGAACAAATTCACACACAAAAGACAAAAAGTTAATAAAATAACATTTTTACGACAATTAATATTTAATAGAAGTAATTTAAAGCAACAACTTAAAATCAAGTAAAAATTAATTTCAGTTAAAAAGAAAAAAAAGAAAAACAATTTAAACTTAAGTGAAAATATAAAATTACTTGTATATAGCGTTTCTTAGATGTGATCGATGTCCACTCATTTATTGCCAGGGAGAAGTGCCTCAATCGTGCAGCTTTTTAATACACACCGCACAATTTAGACACTCTCCAGTAGTGCTGGACGATATCAGAAATTAAATATCGCGATATATCACCAAGTTAATATCGATATTAGTGATATATTGCGATATTTCTTTCAAGATAGGAAAAAATAGACATTTGTTATTTTTTAAAGACATATGCACACGAATTTTAAAGTATACAAGTATAGAGTGTTTTCCATGTATTTTCTGGTATATTACTTCCATAACTTTATCATTAAAAAAAAATCATAAAAAGTGAATCAATATTTTGTGTTTCTTATAACTTACACTATTGCTTTTTAGTATACCTCTGTATAGTTTATCCTCTATTCTTCCCATTTTAAGCTTTAATTATTTTAAAATCATATTTTAACACAGCTAATATGTGATCTGTGTTTTATTTGTACCAAGTACAGTCGGTAACAGAAGTGTCCGAACACTAGCAAAAATTCCTATGTAAAAAAAGTACACTTCATAAGGTTTTGTTAAATAAATCCTTATCGCATCATGTTCTTACACTGACTAAGAATAGGATTCGACAAGGATTTAGCAATAAAACAATACGAAATGTACTTTTTTTACATAGGAATTTTTGCTAGTGTTCGGACACTTTTTTGACCGACTGTATATCAAAATTCATAATACTACTAAAAATAAAGCTTAAGAAAAATTGTCTTAAGATGCAGATATTAAATAAAAAGGAAAATCATTTTAAATAGTTAAGAAATGCCATTGGATGATTGGATACACCTTTTTTGGTCGTAGAGAGTAATATTTTTTACTTAAAACTCTTATATGCATCCTAAATGTCAGTTACTTGTCATTTTTATTTTTGTTTCTGCTTACCAAATCATTACAATATTTTTTAAATGTATATGTGTTCAATTCACATTCGTAATAGTTTCACAACAATTGAAAATTGAATTATATATATTATATATATATATGTATACATTGTCAGTATAAAAATTATATTATTTAAACAAAATTATGTTAAAGTTTCATTTTGTTACTTAAAGTAACTCATTTTGCATTTAAACCAATTTTATTTAACATGTACGGCTTAAAAAAAAAAAAAAAAAAAAAAAGAAAGAAAGGAAGAAAGAAAGAAGGAAAAAGAAAGAGAAAAAATAAATGCTACATAAAAAAAGTAATAAACTATCCAATATTATATATTTCTATAAAGAAACTGTCACTGTAAAATTACTGAAGATAAAACTTTATTTTACATCAGTCAGATAGCACCCTTTCTCCCTTCCCATGTTATCCAATGGGATTTTTGTCGCGTCGTTTTATAAAAATATTTTATTAAAAAATGAACTTTTTCGAATTCTGTTTTTTGAATATTACTCTTTGAACAGGTCATCTTTTAGCTTAAATTCTGTTTTTTTAATATTACTCTTTGAACAGGTCGTCTTTTAGCTTATTGAGCAATTTTTCGAAAAAATAAATTTAAATATTTTACTTAGAGATCCACACTTAGAGTCCATAATTTACTTATTGAAATAAAATATTTAAATTATTTTTTTTTTTCGAAAAATTGTTCACCAAGCTAAAAGGCGACCCGTTCAAAGAGTAATATTCAAAAAACAGAATTCGAAAAACTTCATTTTTGAATGAGATATTTTTATAAAACGAAGCAACGAAAATCCCATTGGATAACATGGGAAAGGAGAAAGGGAGCTATCTCACTGAAGTACAGCCCTGCCCAAAGCGAGTTAAACACATGTCGCATCTTATTGGCCAGAAGTTATCGATACTTTGAAATAAACCAATATCAATGAACCAATAGCAGGAAATGAGCTAAAGCTAAAGATATTGTTTTCATTCGTCATAATAAGCGTTTGTTTTTATATCGCCCTGTCTCTGGTTACTGTGGTATTACGCCTACAATCCACGAGCGGTGATGTGCAATATTATCAAATACTAACGGTAGTATAAATTCTTTCATATTATCGTGTAGGGTCAGTAAATGCATGAATGTATCAATATACTGTGGGAAGTCAATATACTGTGGGAAGTCAATATACTGTGGGAAAAGCAGATGGCTTTCAATAAATACTGTTTATTTTTTTATTATGCGGTGGACTTATTAAAGCAGTGATATTTTAGATTTGAGGTTTCGCACGCAGGAATAAAGGAAGAGGAAGTATATGCATTGTGGGAGTGCAATGATCGTTTGGGGTGGGGTTATATTTTTTATTTTATCAGTGAGGGATGGGAGAAAAATAAGAGAATGGGTATTAGTATAAGATATTGCGTGCTCTTTTTGTTCGGGTTTCATTCGTGATGCGCGCTAGCGCGGAAGCATAATTCTATTAATCCGTGGTTGGCGTTTAACGGTACTTATCGGCATATCAATTGATCGCGCGGAATATCGTTAAAGGGATATATTGGCAGAGCAAAATCTTAAATATTGTTATCGGGATATTTAAAAAATATCGAAACTTGGGGATATATTGATAAATAATCCAGCCCTACTCTCCAGGCTTTTGACTTTAGTTACGTTGTCCTCTGCAGAAGGGGTGTCTTAGAGGGTGGTCATTCAGAGTTCTGTAGGAGAGCTCCCTCAGTGTGGACTTTCAGAGTTCATGGTTGAATTGAGGAGAGAGAAACTTTATCTTTTCTTTCGCTCTTTTGAAAGTGACTTATTTGAAAGTGAGGAGAGAGAAACCAATGAATGTTAAAGAATTAAGTACTTGAAATATGAGTAAAAATAAATAAAAATGCAGGAGGAAATTAAAATATATATACATATATACAGAAAAGTGACTTATTTGAAAATATAGACTACTACAGAGCCATAAAGCTAGCCACTCTAAGGATTGCTTCACCTTTATAAGTAATATTTTGGATTGAACTACAAAAAATATTAAATAGCTTTATCTTATCCTCCCCCTCCACACACATACCAAAAAAATAAGATAAACATATATTAAAGATATTTATTATACAGTATTTTCTTTCAACTATCAGTTATACAACAAAATATATCATGTATGATAATTAAATATCAAAAATAAAGTGTTTTTTAAATAATCATAAGACACTTTAAATGACTATTTTAACAATGGGAAATTCTTCTGTAGTTTTGTTTATGATAACAGTAAAGAAAAATTATAGTTTCTCTAAATTATAATAATGATTTATTATTTTATACAAAAGATATGTGTTATTTCATTTACAAGAACTATTTTGAAAAATTAATTATTTTAGCAATAGCAAATCGCAGTAACGTTTAGTTTATCTATGATAAATGATAGTAAAAAAAAAAAAAAAAAAAAAAAATCTAACTGCACTAAAATAACTCTTTTGTTTATTTTTTTTTAAGTAATTTAGTATAACCACATGAAAGATAATTTATAAATATTTTTACAAGATTTATTTTAAATGAATCTATATAAATATTTTAACAAAGGAAACTTTAGTTAATGTTTTAGTTTATCTATGGCAGAATGGAAATAAAAAGATAAAAATTACAATTGAACCAAATAGTGATTATTTTTACTTAAATATTTATGCAACATATTTTTCTCACATGAAACACAATATCAAAATGTTTTTTATAAGTTTTACAAATGCAAATTAATCAGTACTTATTTTAGTGAAAGTAAATTAAATTGATTAATTTTACTTTTCTATGGTAACATACACTGATGGTGCTAATATATTTACTTAAATTTTAATGTAACTTTTAACACTCTTCTGCATTAGTTTATAAGCAATCAATTTTTAAAAACTGTCACAAATTTCAGCAGTGTTATCGATTTTATATTTAATTATTTAATCTGTTTATTACTTTCATTTGATATTTTTATTTCCATTTCGCTGTTTTCATATAACGCTCATTAAGAGTTATCTGCTAAATTTGGATATTTCCCCCTTTTTCATTTTTAATAAAAAGACATGAATATGTTTTTCTTTAATTATAATTTAAATAAGGTTCAAAATTTCGAGTACATGAAGCAACAATAAATTAACATATAAGCATGGTTAATATGTTTTTTTTTTTTTTAACCCAGAACAGTATAAAAATTATACAGAGAGAGAGAAACCAAACCAAGTTTTTGTCAAACATATGTACGTACACTATTAAAAATAAAAATTAATAATTATGTAAACTGTAAGAACTACTGAAATTTTTAACACTGCTTTGTTTCTAAATACTATATTACTCAACTTTTATTTTAAATAACGAAATCAACTTAAAAAAAACTTCGTATGAAATAAACACAACACAACAAATGATTATTAAGCCTTGCGTGATATAGTAAACGAGTCACACAAGAAATTAAAAATAGATGCAAAAATGTAGTACGTAAGTAAAAAATTCTTACCAATCTAAAGATGTTATCCACACTTTTAAAGTGCAACAGTGTAATTTCTCTCTCTAATGGCGTTGATCCATATATTTTTTATCGTTGCATGCTTTGAAATTATTTCAACGTCTGTGTCTAGCATGTTAGTAAGTACAGACGATTGTGTATTAGTTTGTCACCATATTTACTATAAAAAATGAATTTATAGGAAAAAATAACGAAGGAATATCATTATTCTTTTTTAAATAAGGCGAATGATTTAAAAAACCACAAATATAGCGAAAATAATAGCATATAATAAAACTAGGATCGTCAATTGAAAACAATGGTGGGCGCTGGGAAGTCGAGCTCTTTTGCCATCCACCAGGGTGCCCTTTAATTATTGACGTCACGAGAATTTCTTGCAAGAAATTTTCTGTGATTGGATAAAATAAATCACAGATTGCGGCTGGTAATAGTTATTTTTTTACAGTGTTCCTCCGAAAGTAAAACCCGTTCTCCTCTGAAACAGAGTTGCCAGTTTGGCCTCCTTGGAATCAAACTGGCTCCAAATCAAGACGGTTGTCTCCGAAATTTCGGGTTTGGCCTCAGAGAGCATTTGGCTCCAAATTTGGCCCCATTTCTTTTAAGTATTATTTTGGGAAAAATTGCATTTTTTCTTTAAGGTATTTATCAACGTTGACATTTTTAGAGCAAATTGAGAAAAATTATGATAATAAATTAAAAGTTGGTTCGGTTTAATGTCGCCCTAGTACAGCGAAATAGATAATTAGCGACGGTCTGGGACGCACCCCTAAGGATGGTCCAATAAATTAAAAGAAAAGAGAAATATTGAGATGATCATACCTACAATGTTTACCTTTATATTTCTTACTGATTAATTATACTTTTAAAGTATCTTGGAATTTTGGCATCGTTCTGTGTTAAAATTGTTTTGTTCTTGTTCTATCGCCCCCCCCCCCCGTCTTATTTTCTACAATTGCATTTAGAAACTTTTTCTTTCATTCCAAAAAAAAAAAAAAAAAAAAGCCGCCCAGACGGTGGAGTGGTTAGCGTCCCTGACTTCTACACAGTTGGGCCCGGGTTCGAATCCCAGAGAAGGCATGGATGTATGTATTGTCCTTGTTCATGCTCTTGTATCTGTTCTTGCAATAAAATCTTGTAAACACTTGTGGTGTGGATTATTCGAGATAAAAGCGGCCCTAGAGTAGGTTGACCAGATCAAAGTACCTTTATAAAAGAGTATCATTAAAAATTGCTACAATTATCCAATTATGGATGTATTTTTTCATTCCTGATAAACAAGGACTAAAAATAAAGTGTTATTGATTAATAATTTAGTTTCTACAATTTTTTAAAACTTAGAAAAATGCCTTAAAAAACAAATGCGTCCCCATTTTGTCCCCATTTTTTCCCAGAAAATGGGGAAGTTTGGTCAGTATACCCTAGAGGCAAGCAATAAATCTCATGTACTCATCAAACCAAACCAAACCAAAATATATATATATATATATATATATTAGCACGCTAATGTTTTTTCATTTCTTCGTGAGAAAAATATGGAAATGGAACAAAGAATATATACTAATAAAATGGAGTAAATTTATTTTGCTCAAATACTACAGTTTTCTTCTCCAAAATTAGTGTAGAAATTACTCACGAATGACATTCTCTCTTCCACGTATATATTTAATAAATCCCAGTGTGTACATATACAGTATTCGGTCAGTAATTATGAAATTTTATTTTTATTTTCAGAATTTAGTAAGTAAATTTTCATTAAAATAACTAATATTTTTATGATAAGTTTTCACGTGCGTTTTTATATTTAGTTGGAACACGACATTATATGACCTGTGTAACTACATTAAATAATCTATATAGTATTTCTCTAACGTGGACCAATTTCAATTAATTTGTGTTGAACGATACGATATTGCGAAATTAACAAAATATTCGAGGATAAAAAATAATATTTAAAAATGAACAATGTTTAAGCACGCAGACTAAGTTTCAAATTTTAAAGGTAAATAAGAAAAGAAAGAAAGTGCGAAAATTTCGCACAGGGTTGCTAGTATATATTATATTTTAAATTTCCTTCTCCTTTTTATTTGTTGATTGTATACATTTTACTTTGTACATTTAAATGAGATCATGCAAACCTCCTGCTTCAAGATTTGTTTTCTTTTTGAATCTTTAAATCTCATGCTCAACATAATAAGCTTCTGCTCCAATTTGCACTAAAAAATAAAATGATTTCAAAGTTTTCAAAAAAGAATAATACAGAAATTTTATAAAAAATAGTAAACCAATGTTTCATTTTTTTAAAAGGATGTATTACAAGAACAATTAAAGCTCATAAAACAAGAATACATTGTCACCAGACAGTGCTTTGAATCTTCAAATGTAGGCCTGTGTTACCATACCTAGAGCCCCTAAATAAAATAATAGGCCGGCGCATCACCGCCATTTTTTTGCCTCCGAAGAGGACAGCATTCCCGCATGGCGTCCTTATTGCTTCCCTAATGATTTTAAGAAATCTTGATCTGAAGCTAATCCGCTCAAGATAAGAGCAATAAGCAACAATAATATTCCTAAAAACACATTTTTTTCACAGTACATTCTCAGGATGTCATTTTATTCTGAGGATATCCTAAGGAAGTACGATGTGTTGTTAGGGCTCTTTCTGTTTCTTTTACGAAATGTCGCCAAAACTCAAATGCACAGTAATAGAAAGGTCTGTGAGCACTATATATTCACTTCTTAAATGATTATAGCAGTTTATCGCTAAACAAACTTCCATATCATAGTTTACTTAGCTAAAATTATGAAATATAATAAAACAAGTTACTCTAAAGTAACGTAAGACGATAAAAAAAAAAAAAAGTTTGTCGTTTGTTTATCAGAGAAACGCGCTGGGTACATGTGGCAACCCTAAGGCAACAAAATGTCTGATGCGCCAGCTCGTATATATAGGAGCCTTAACCATACCAACTACAGTGACAGTGATGCCAGATGGAAAATTATTTCCCCAAACAGGTCTTTTTTTTTTTTTTTTTTTTTTTAATCCCCAACTTCATTTCTACTAAAAAGGGATTTTTTTTTTTTTTTTTTTTTTTTTTTTTTTTTTAAGAAAATATCAAGTACATTTAAGATCATATATTTCCCCAAATGAAGGCAATTTTTGAAAAAAATCACCAAATACAAAAATTTATTATAATTCTCTCTAATCATAAATCGAAAATTGTGAACCAAATACAACTTATTATTATTATTAAGAACAGAAAAATTAATAAATTAATACAAAATAAACCTATAATATGTTGTATGTGTGTAAAATTATAGAGAAATTGTAGTATGTAATTTTAATATAATGTTTAATAAAACTCAAATTTTGCGATGTTCCACTCAAAACTCGAAATGTCCCTACACTGACGATAAAAGTCCCTACTTTAGTGAATATTCATGAAAAAATTAGCAACTACAACATAATCCATGCGTAATTCCTTGAAATTTCTTACAAAATTACCAAAAATTCCCTATGAATTTAAAATGTGTCCCTACATCATGAATAAAGCTATTGAAAGTCCCTAGACGTAGGGATAAATCATTACGTTGGTAACATTGACAGAAAGTTGAAGACCTCCCCCGATTTGTCCCCAAAAATTACAGAATTCCCCAAAAAGTTCCCACAAAAATTTGGTCCCCAAAATTGTCAACAGAAGGCTCAAAATCCCCCAACATGGGGACAAAATCTCCAATCTGGCATCATTGTACCAACATGCCAACTTAAAATTTGCCATGTTCTCTACGGACAGCTGTTCTTACATTATCGATTAAAGTCCCTACTTTAATGCTGAGGATGTCCGTATAAGCTCTGATCACATGAAGCAACTTCAACCCGTGTCAAAACGACCCGGGAATTTGAAAAGCGGGGTTTTACAGAGTCAAAATTTAGGCTGTTCACACCACAGATTATCATACAGATAGGACACTCCCGTATATTCTTCGGTAACCAAAATTTGACTGCAACGACCCTATTGTCAACGGCTGTAAGTTTCTCGAGATTTCCGGTTTACGCAATCGCTCATCTTATTTTTATTGTATCTATGTTCATTGTAATATTGAGTGTAACGTTAAACCCAACTTCCAACCAACTAACCATTGTATCGATGTTTACATTTGGCAACTTTGTTATTGTTTACGAAATTGATTGTCGAAAGCAATCTATTTTAAGAAGCAAGTACTAAATATTAAGCAAATAAAATTCGAAAATATATATAAACCAGAAATATTTTTTTTCATTTTAAAGCATTTTGCATTATTTAAACCAAACAATGTTAAATATTTAAGATTTTATTCCATACTGCTATTTCAGCATTACAGTTTGTTATATTAATTTGTATACTTGAACATGAATGTGTTTGGCAAAATTTATTTTCAAACATAATAAAAATTAGTTTTATTTCTTAGAAAATTGCTGTAATGTTATGATTTTGTGAATTTAAAAGTAGTAGAAACAGTGAAGCAAAGAAAACTGCACATATGTTTTCATTTGGCAACTTTATTATTGTTTACTAAGTTGATTGTTAAAAGCAATTTATTTTAAGAAGCAAGTGCTAAATATTAAGAAAATAAACTTTGAATATACATAAAATAAAAACATTTTTTCATTTTAAAGCATTTTGTATTATTTAAAACAAGCAACGTTAAATATTTAATGATTTCATACTGCTATTTCAGAATTACAGTTTGTAATTTTAATTTGGACTTGAATATGGATATGTTTGACAAAGCATATTTTTAAACATTATAAAAATTAATTTTTATTTCTTAGAAAAATAGCTGTGAATGTTTTGAGGATAATTTTGTGAATTCAAAGTGAAGAAAAAGAAAATTTCCCATACTAACCTGCTACTAACTACTCGCGAAATAGAAAAACAATTTTCGATCAAAGATGTTATTCATGTAGACTTAACACTTGTAGTTCCCCTCTGTTGACACTAGTGGTGCTACTATATTTCCGGTTCGCGTTTTAGCTTCACTGTCCTATCTGTATGATAATCTGTGGTTCACACTATCAACCCTGGTTAAGACTACTATATAGTAGTCTTAACCCTGGTTAAAAATCACTGTAGCAGCGTCATACGTTTCTTAAATTCTGATTGGCTGTTTGCAAGATTAACTCATGAGTTCGGAGAAAAGAAGCGAAACCGTATTGTCCGCGAAAACTTGAATTTAATTTCATGTATGACTTTGACAGCAGCCGAGAATAAAAGGATTACATACATTATTTTACTTTAGGATTATATATTTTATATTATTCTTCATTATTAATATTTAATTTTACATTAAGTTGTTAATACAAATTTAATATTACAAACAAATCATTCTAAATTTAATTTTTTAAACATCAAAATTTCAGTATCTTTTTAACATGTAGTATTATATATATATATATATATATATATATATATATATTATATGTTAGAAATTAAATTTTTAATATTATTTTGAATATTAAGATTGTAAATGGGATCGGGAAATAAAATAAGTTTTGATATTAGTTTTATTCATATTGTTATTACAATTAAACTTATAAATGTCAATTGAAATACTAAAATAATTAACTTTACAATACTTTGATTTTAAATTAGTTAGAATAAATTTATGCATTATAATTATATTAAATTTAAATGCATTAAATAATAAAATAAATGATTAAACTTTTAATTCAGATTTTATTACCTTAAAGATTTAAAGTAGGATTACTACATTAATAAATACTAGGTCAGATACTTATTTCATTTCTTGCTATCATAACTAATAGATATTCTTAAAAATATTTCAACATAAATCTTTCATAAATCTTTATCTTTTATTATGCATCGAAATAAGAATTCATAGAAAAAAAAAAAAAAAAAGAGTACTCTTGTGCATCTGTAATAAAGACTATAAATTAGATTTTGTGCATATATATTTTATTATTAAAACTCCTTTTGTAATTAAAAATATTCTGTAACCAAAAGTATTAAAACCAAAATTCAATAGAAAATCACGGAACCTCTTAAATAATCTGAAACTAAAATTTAATTCAAACCTCTTAAAATAATTTCGTGGAGGGCATTACACCTAGGTCTAGAACCCTTGTGATATCAATCAGACTTAATGCTCCCACCACTACTTGATTTTTTTTTTTTTTTTTTTTTTTTTTTTTGTGATTAAATATGCCGATAATTATATATATATATGTATATATATATGTATGTGTGTGTGTGTGTGTGTAAGAACAGTAGCAATGGGATGCAATTACCTATAAAAGAAAATTTTCAATGAAATCTCTAATATGGTAAAATATAAAACAGATTATGAAATATATATTATTCAAATCTGTTCCCAAATAGTTTATCTATTTCTAACCCACTTCTAAAGTTAAATTTTATACGTGAACTCAAGATATATGTATAAGAAATTTGTTCTATTTATATAATTAAAATTACTTCTCTTCCTCCTACCCGGAAAAAAATATATATATAGCTCTTATAACTGTTATTAACCCAACAAAATTCGATATATTGGCCATACTATTAGGCGAATAAATATGGGTATCGGGTTCGAACCATCGTCGGTCTGATCTTAATAGTTTTCCGTCGTTTTCCCTAAAACTTCCATGAGTATGAGCTAGTATCCCTTAGAAAGTCCCCCTAAAGGACATTCCACCCAGTCCAGGCTCTAGTATGGACAATGGATTTTAAATATTACAGCAACTCAGAAATATTTTATAAATACATTTGGTTATTACTTTGTAGATTCATTGGTAAGTTAAATCTTTATATATATATTAAAGATTGGCTGATAAATTAATTTCTTAAAATGATTTGTTTGAATGCTGGAAATTAAATGAAAAAATTTAATACGCAAACATAAAAACATTTTTCAAAAATTATTTTATCAATTAATAGAGAAAGCAATATTCAAACATGCTTACATTATATTGTTAAATAAATTATAATAATGTAAAATAAAGAGAAAAGGTTAAAAATTGTTTAGCAGGATTAATTTTTAAAAAATATATTATTTTTTAATTGAATTTTATTGAATTTAAATAGTTTTTGAGAAATTTTAATACTTAATATTGTTACATTCCAATGCATATGCATACAAAATGTTTATAATTCTAGAAAATTATTTACAAAGGAAAAAAAAAATATGTTTACGATTTCCTTATATAACCTTTAGAATAAAAAAATATTATTCTTATTGTAAAAAAATATTAATATACTATATGTCAATTTACTGAGAATTTTAGAAATTTCAATTAGAAAGAAAAGTGCAAAACACTGTGCCGTTTTATATTTTTCATTTATATAGTATCCACTCATTATTTTAAATTCCTTCCTCTAGTATTATTATTCTTCAATTAATTTCACAGAACAATACGCACACACAAAATAATAATAATAAAATAAATAAATAAAAAAGAACGCAATTTATCTCTTGAAAATAGTGCACAATTCGCTGCTCCAGTATGAAATGAAACAGAACCAAGCGAAAAGCATTCTGGGTAATTCCCTCTTATTCCCCTAGTATATTGCGGGATTGATTTCGGAGGAAAAATGACCCTGGTCAAACCCTCCTTTTACGCGGGAAGGAAGAACGGGGAAGGAACAGCTTCGCGAAGATTGACGCGGGTAGGACCCGGCTGTGAACGGGGCTAAAATGTACTTTCATTCTCAGGGTATCCTGAGGACGTCGTGGGGAGAAAGGGTACGTTCAAAAAGTCCCTACATGCTAAAGAAAACTAATAAAAGTCCCTACATGTGGGGACAAATCCTTACAGTTGGCAACATTGGTGTTGGCATTTTTTGGCTTTATTATATTTGGCTCTATTTCAAAGAAAATTTGTCCTCGTATGAAAAATATGACCTGGAAACACTGCTTTTAAAAGAGAAGACTGAACACTTACCTATATAACAATACAAAATGGTAAAGCCATATGTGTGTAAAATATGTTCTAAAGGACTTTCCCAAAAGAGAAACATAAAATGACATCTTCGCATGCATACAGAGGAAAAGCCATTCGTGTGTGGAGTATGCGTTGTAATTAATTTTCCGAAAAGGGAGATCTAAATATTCATCTACGCAACCATACCAAAAAAAAAAAAAAAACATGCGTGTGTAAAGTATGCTCTAGAAGATTTTCTAAAAAATGTCATCTGAATAAGCATCTACACACCCTTACAAAAAAAAAAAAAGCCATACATGTGTGAAACAAACACATACGTGTGTGAAATATGTTCTAAAGGATTTTCCAAAAATGGGAGATCTAAATATTCATCTACGGACCCATACAAAAGAAAAGCCATATGTGTGTGAAATTTGTTCTAAAGAATTTTCCCAAAAGCAAAATCTAAATATTCATCTACGGACCCATACAAAAGAAAAGCCATACGTGTGTGAAATATGTTCTAAAGGTTTTTCTGTAAAGCAGTATCTGAACTATCATCTACGGACACATACAAAAGAAAAGCCGTACGTGTGTGAAATATGTTCTAAAGGATTTTCCCGAAAGGGAAGTCTGAACCGTCATCTACGCGCCCATACAAAGGAAAAGCCACACGTGTGTGAAATATGTTCTAAAGAATTTTCACGAAAGGAAAATCTAAATAATCATCTACGGACCCATACAAAAGAAAAGCCATACGTTTGTGAAATATGTTCTAAAGGATTTTCCTTAAAGGGACATCTAAATATTCATCTACGGACCCATACAAAAGAAAAGCCGTACGTGTGTGAAATTTGTTCTAAAGAATTTTCCAAAAAGCAAAATCTAAATATTCATCTACGGACCCATACAAAAGTAGTATCTTTGAAAGCCGGTGTAGTATCGCCGCCTGGTGTAGGATCTTTGAAACTTAGCGGAAGAAAGGGAAAGCCCGAAAGTGTAATCTGAACAATCATCTACGCACCCATACGAAAGAGAGGTCAAACATATTTGAAGTATGTTCTGAAATACTTTCTAAATAAGGAAAGTTAAGGATACATCTATGTATCCATACAGTAGAAAAGTGTGAATTTTGTTCTCAACAGCGATGAAATTCTTCAGCTTTTCTGTGCTTCTGCTGTGCATTTGTTACTTAATCTAATCTAATAAAATCTAATTGAATAATACAGCATGATCATTTGTTCCTATTATAGATTAAATTATATATATACAGCGGCGGATCCAGAACTTTTTTTTTTTTTTTTGGGGGGGGGGGGGGTAAGACTTTTCAAAATGTTATTCTATAACAATAAAAAATTTACAATTCCAATATTCAATTGTGAATGTCAGTGTTTTTTTTTTGGGGGGGGGGCTTTCCCCCCTTAAATCCGCCACTGTATATACCCATACAACCAAAAGGATCCATTGGATGTCCTACAAACATCATACACATCCTACAACTGACATATCCGGTAAGTGTCACAAAACACCAACCAGAGAATGCCTAATGCAAGATACTCGTAGGATCTCGGGGGGTTTCAATTGCATAGGTAATACAGAGGACATCCACGGGGTGAATTATTACGGTACATGCACAGAAATCTAAATTCTATTCTAATAAATCGTTCTTTAGCAAACGATCTCGATCGAGTTTTGGTTTTATGCATGGAGTAAAAAGACAGGAGAAACAGCCACGGATTAGGATACAGGATGATAAACCAGATAGGGCGGTCAGCGTGGGGAACGGAGCTTTATAATGGTTAGTGTCATTTTTAGTGTTTTTATTTTAAATTATTCGGCTGATCTCGGATTTTTCTATAATTGTGTTTTGAATAATGAAAAAGAAAATAAATACTTTTTTTTATAGATATATTACCAGTTTAAAGAAATGTGAACTTCCAAAATGAGAAAATAAATGATATATAAATTATTTTATTATACTTTATTTTTGAGAAGATCTTATTTATATTTTATAAAAGCAAAAAAGTGACTCTTGGTCATTTATACTATGGAAGGATGAGTATATGAATAATGAACTCCTATTTTGGATGACACTTTTCAGGTATAGTTTAGTGCAGAGTTAAAAATGGTAATTAGGTACTCTATCTTGTATTTTATTTATATCAAAATTTAACAGTTGCAGCTAAGTATCCATTTTTGTGGAAGAATTTTATAGTTATTCTTTTTCACTTTTAATTATGTTAATACTTAAGAATAGCTGTGATCCAGTGGTGCCGACAGTGTGGGGTAGAAAATTTTCTGTAGGAGCTATTTTCCAGAAAGTTTAATGACTCCCTATTAAGCAAGAAATTCTTTCCTCTATTTTTTAATTAGTTTTTTTTACCAAAATTATAGCTTTAATGTAAGTCTGTTGTAATTGAAAATGGACGAAAATTGAATAAAAATAAGGCTAAATAAAAAAAAAAAAAAAAAAAGGCAAAGGCTGAAACTTTTATGGAGGGAGTTCAGGAGATGATGATTATGACCCCCCCCCCCTAATGATTAATGGCTTGTGCATGAAGAGTAAAAGTTTTCAGATACATTGTTGGAGAGTTATATAGCTATTTTCACAAAAGTTACTGCCATATTGTTATTATTACACTTATAATTTTATTATGCCTGATCCTCATGCTACTTTCTTCTGTAAGTTTAAGTAAATATAATTTGTATAAAGGTTTTTAAAATGTTTTATTTGACTTATTTCAGAAAATATATATATATATATATATATATATATATATATATATATATATATATATATATTCACATTTTATTTATTTGATTGTTTTTTTTTTTTTTTTCTTTTCCCGTTTGCATTTTTAAATAAAAACGAACTTTTTCGGATATAAGTCATATGAATTTATAAATAATAAAATGTATTATAAATATTGCTATCCTGCCCCCCTCTTTTTTTTTTATGGACCTTTTTTATTTTAGGAGAATAGAGAATTTGCACGGTTTCTGATTGTATTCTTATATAATAGAAAATGAAAAGGTAAGAAAACATATACATACATTAAAAAATTTGAGGAAGATTAAAGGAAGTGCATGTATGAAACTAACGAGAATCTCTCTGTTCAGCCAGAAACTAGTTCTGAGCTGAGTCTGCAAACCTCTCAGAGACACACATAGCACTCGCAATTCTCTCTGAAAAAAAAAAAAAAAAGAAATGGTGCACCTGCATATAAATTTATATGTAATTCTGTGCAGTGCAGTAGTTCCTGAGATACAATTGGAACAAAATTTTTGTCACACACAGATAGACATTTTCTAAAAATGGTCAAATTGTGTTCTGGATCTCTCAAAACATGTAAATCCATCGAAAACTGGAAATCAAAAAATTATTTTGAACCCAATGCTTTCTTCTATTGAATACAGAAGAAGGTAAAAAGATTGAATTTATGACGTAGAATAGTCTATTCTAGCAAGAAGATAGGTGAAATTAAGTGAATAAATATAGCAATATTAATGTTGAATGGGTTTTATGATGCTCTAGAGCAGGCCTGTCCAACCCAAAACACTTAGTGGGCCGCATTAGAAATATATTTTATTCATTCGGGCCACACTGTATGTACAGTCATAAATAAATCCCCCCCCCCTGCTTCACCAATTCCGCTGTAAATTAATGTAGAGACTTGCGACTGGTGCCAATCGATTAGTAATAAGGCCTAGTTTAGACGGTTTAGTTAGATTTTGCTTAAGGGATGTATACGTATTAAAACTGGCATCAACTTCTTTTTTTTTTTTTTTTTTTTTTTTTATTAAAGGCAACCCGCAATTTTGACAAGCTTTTTGGATTAAAAATTAGATGTCATTACCAATCGTTAGGCATCAGCTGATAGTTTCTACGATAATATACAGCGAAATTAGTCGGAGAGGAAATTATTAATATTATTATTATTTTATGACTGTACATATGCATATGTGTATATATGTTTGTGAGTATATGATTCATGTATGTATATACTTTTTTCGGAGAAGGACAGGGTGAAAATTCGGAGAATACATTAATTTAAATTATTTTCATTCATAAATTAACAATAGAATTGTAAAAAAAAAATTACGACTATATATTAAAACTACAATAAAAAGAATGAATAATGGATCTAATAACATTCCATTACAACAGTTCCTTATCTACCATAGTCGTTGAAAGGTAGTTTCACTTCGAAAAGTCAGAACGTATTTATTAATTTTTGATTCGTTAACCAAAGTTGTCAAACTTTAAATATCGTTAGTCTCCTCGCGGGCCGCGGGTTGGCCACCCCTGCTCTAGAGCTTATATGGGTTTACGTAAAATCATCGCTTGTCATGTCATGTCATAACCATGACAATAACATCGCCTGTAAAAAACAGCGAAGCAAAAGTTTTTATGCTGATTTGACTTGACATTAGAATGGAAATTTCTGAACTCATTTTTTAAACATAAATCTAAAGTTCGAAAATTAATGTGTGATGATTTGATGTCATGCCAAAACTATTTCTAACACATTTTCATTAGTTTCTTCCATAGGCTTAAAAAGGAAATCAATTTCAATTCGTGAAAATTTTTGATCTTCAGTTTTCAATGGATTTATGCATTTTTAGATGTTTCGATCATGTTTTGACCGTTAAAAAAAATGCCTGTGTGTGTGCTACCAAAATTTTGTAGACTATCGCACAAACCAGTGGACGGAATTTAACCAAACTTGATATTTATTAAAATCCTTGTCTTAAATTGATGGTGATTAGCTTTTGGGATATATCGCTCAAAAAGTGGCACTATTAAGTTATGATTTCCTTACTTTAAGAAAATATATATTTCAGCTTATATAATGTTTAAATGCACTAAATTTGACATGTTGTGTAAAACTATACAAATTAAATTTAAATACATATTGGGCGATAAGTGGTGCTGCTGTGTTGTAACTTAATCCTTTTTACGAGAAGGCAATATCTCAACTTCTATGGTATATAAATGCACCAAACTTGGTGTGTGAGATGTAGATGAAAAACTAAACTGATTGAATTTGGGTGCACATTGGTCATAAGATAAAGAGTAAACTCACTGACTCATTATAGCTGTAGCAATCCTATGGGAGATAGACAGATAGTCACAATTTTTGGTGAGCAGGTTGATTTTAGGACCCTGTCGCTCACTAAGACGTGATTTTGCGAAATGGAATGCGGGATTTTGAGTGCAAAAAAAGCATTTTCTGTGATTTGAGTTTTGGATTTTTAGGGGGGGGGGGGTAAAAACAATTTTCGGAGAAAAATTTAGCAAAATGCTGATTTTCGAGTAAATCTCTACCAATAATAGCCCAAATGTATAGAAAATCGCCAAGAGTCCTCTTGGGGATATTTCCAAAAACTTACTTTTGATTTCTTCCAATTTTCGATATTGGGGGTGGGGGGAGTTATCTGGGGGCAATTTCGACCCCCTCTTTTAGCGCTAAATTTGTCTGGGGAAATCTATAGGAGCTAAGGTCACACATATTAGTGTGTGACTTATTTACGTGTGTCGAACACCCATTGTAACAGGATTTTGTGAAAGCCCCCCTTTCTCCCTTGGGGGTAAGGGGGGAATAAACACGTTTCGAAGCATAACTTTGCTTCAAATTATCTCGGTAATATTAAATTTTATGTGTGGGTTGTTTATGCGTTCCCAACACGCATTATAAAGGGATTTTATGAAATATCTCCCTCCCCCCCTTTGAGGGCATGGGGGAATAAATATGTTTCCAAGCTTAACTTTGCTTCAAATTATCTCAGTAAGATTAAATTTTATGTGTAAGTTGTTTATGCGTTCCCAAGATGTACTATAAAGGGATTTTACAAAATTTCTCCCTCCCCCATTTAAGGGCAGGGGGGGGGGGGGATAAACACATTTCCAAGCATAAATATGCTTCAAATTATCTCAGTAAGATTAAATTTTATATGTAAATTGTTTATGTGTTCCCAACACGCACTATAAAGGAAATTTACGAAATTTCTCCTTCCCCCCCTTTAAGGGCGGGGGGGATAAACACGTTTCCAAGTATAACTTTGCTTCAAATTATCTCTGTAAGATTAAATTTTATGTGTGGGTTGTTTATGCATTCCTAACACACACTATAAAGGGATTTTTCGAAATTTCTCCCTCCCCCTCTTTAAGGGCAGGGGGGGGGGGTTATAAATGTTTCCAAGCATATAACTTTGCTTCAAATTATCTCGTTAAGATTAAATTTTATGTGTGGGTTGCTTATGCGTACTCAAGACACACACTGCAAAGGGATTTTGTAAAATTCCACCATATCTTCTTGGGGGTGGGGGAAATCATTTTTCCATGCGCAACTCTGCTCTGAACTATCTTAGGCGATTTTTTATACGTGGGCTGGTTAGGCTTTCCCAACGTGCATTATAAAGGGATTTCATGAAATTTCCTCTTTCCTCCCTTTAAAGGTGGATGGGGGGCCAAGAACATGTTTTAAAAAGTAACTCTTCTCCATACTATTCCAGGAAAGCGATTCTTTGATATGTGGATTGGTTATGTGTACTCAACACACAAAAACTACAAAGTGATTATTTGAAATTCCGTGTTATCACTCCCCCCCCCCCTTTTTGAGAGTTGGTGGGCAAAATACATGTTTCCACATGTAACTTTGTTCAAAATTATCATAGAATGGCAATGTTTGATGTGTGGACTGCTTATACGTATTCAACACACACTACAAAGTAATTTTGTGAAATTACACCCTTCCGCCCCTTAGAGGTGAGGGGGCAAAACCATGTATTTATGCGTAACTCTGCAGTAAATTGTCTTAGGAAGGACCTTTTTGATGCATGGGTCAGTTACATGTATCTAACTGATAATATAAAGTGATTTTGCAAAATTTTCTCCCCCTTCTTTTCTTTAAGAATGAGGCTAAAAGAACACAGGGGGTGGAGCTAAAAAACATGTTTTAAAACATAGTTCTGCCTCAAATAATCTTAGGATCTGAAATTTTTAATGTGTCGGTTATGTACGTGTATGCAACTTGAATTATAAAGGGATTTTGTGAAATTACTCCTACCCCCCTCTTTTAGGAGTGGGCGGGGCAAAAAACACGTTTTCAAGCTTAAATGTGCTCCAAATTACCTTTGAATGGCAAATTTTGGTGTGTGGATTTTGATTAAATGTACTTAATATGCACTTTGATGTGATTTTGCAAATCTTCTCACTTTACCTGCGAGGAAGGGGAGAAAAATGCAAGCAAAGTGTTACCGAAGGCATTGTTTATCCAGACGCAAAGTGTGGTGTGTGGGAAAACTGCTACCTAAGGTAGCGAGAACTTAGATTTTGACTGATTTCAATGATTTTTTTTAAATTATTATTTTGATATGGTATTTTGAGAAATCATTTCAATATAATGACCAGCAAAGCCTGCTAGTATATAAGAGTAAAAGTATAAAAGAGTAAACTCACTGACTCAACATGACCGGGGCAATCCTATGGGAGATAGTCACATTTTTTGTTGAGCAGGTTGATTTTAGGACCCTGACGCTCACTAGACGGGATTTTGCGAAATACTCCCCTGTTCACCCGGGGGGGAGGCAGAAAACAAAAACACCCTTATAAGTATTACCTCCAAATTACTTTACGGTGAAGAAATTGCAGATGGGGAGACTAGACTTGAATACAAAAAAAATCATTTTCTGCGATTTTGGATTTTTAAGGGGGGTAGGGGGTAAAAATGAGATTTTTCGGAGGTGCATAAGGCAAAAACACATTTATAAGCATAATTCGGCTCCAAATTACTTCATAGTGAAGTAATTGCGGGTGAAGAGACTAGACTTGAATACAAAAAAAATCATTTTCTGCGATTTTGAAAATTTGGATTTTTAATGGAGGGGAGGGGGGTAAAAACGATTTTTGGAGGCGCAGAAGGCAAAAACACCTTTATAAGGATAACTCGGCTCCAAATTACTTCATGGTGCAGAAATCGCAGAATGGGAGACTAGACTTAAGTACAAAAAAATCATTTTCTGTGATTTTGGAATTTTTGAATTTTTAAGGGGGGAGAGGGGGTAAAAATGATTTCCAGAGGCAAATTTAGCAATGTATAGATTTCCGAGTAAAATTCTAGCAGTAATAGCTCAATGATATTTAAAAACACCTGCCCAGCGTCTTGAAGGTATCTGCAAAAACTCATTTTTGATTTTTTCCAATTTTCGATTTTGGGGGGGAGGGGGCAAATTCAACCCCCCCCCCCTCCAGAGCTAAATTCATCCGTAGAAATCTATAGGAGCTGCAGTCACAAATATTAGTGTGTGGCTTATTTACATGTGTCCAACACCCATTGTAACGAGATTTTGTGAAAGTCCCCCCCCCTTTACCCCTTTGGGGGTGGGGTAGGGTAGGATTTGGAATAAAAAAGTAAAATCACTGATTCACTCACTCAACACAGCCGTGGCAACTCTATGAGAGATAGACTCGCAAATTTTGGTGAGCATGTTGGTTTTAGGACCCTGACGCCCATTAAGGCGGGATTTTGCAAAATATCCTCGGGAAAGGAGCAGAAGGCAAAAACCCCCTTAATAGCATAATTCAGCTTCAAATTGCTTCACAGTGGAGAAATTGCAGAGAGAGAGAGACTAGACTTGAGTGCAAAAAAAAGCATTTTCTGCAATTTGAGTTTTGGATTTTCAAGGGGAGGGGGGGGGAGGTAAAAATGATTTTCGGAGGCAAATTCAGTAAAATACGAATTTTCAAGTAAAACTCTACCAATAATAGCACAAAGATATAGAAAATCCCCAAGAGTCTTCTTGAGGATATTTCCAAAATCTCATTTTTGGTTTTTTGCGATTTTCAATTTTGGGGGGGAGTTACGAGCAAAGTTTGGGGGGCAAATTTGAGCCCCCCCCCTTTTATTGCTAAATTCATTCCAGGGAATCTATAGGAGCTGAGATTATAAATTTTAGTGTGTGGCTTACTTACGTGTGTCTAACACCCATTGTAATGGGGTTTTGCGAAATACCCCCCCATTTTTCCCTTTGGGGGTGGGTGGGCAATAAGGACTTTGCTTCAAATTATCTCAGCAAGATTAATTTGTATATGTGAGTCATTTATGCTTTCCCAACATTCATAGTAAAGGGATTTTGAGAAATTGTACCCTTCCTTAAGGCAAAAACACGTTTATGAGAGTAACTGTGCCCCAAGTTATGTCAGGCCGGCGATATTTTGATGTGTCAATTGGTTATGCGTACTCAAGACCATACTACAAAGAGATTTTGTAAAATTCCATCTTATCCCCACCTTGGGAGTAGGGGTGGGGTAAAAAGCATGTTTCCAAGCATAATTTTGCTTCAGATTATCTCAGTATTATTAATTTTTACATGTTGGTTGTTTATGCATTCCCGACACATATTATAAAGGGATCTTAATAAAATTCCCCCCTTCACTCCTAAGACGGGGAGGGGCGCAAAAAACGCTTTGAAGAGTAGCTCAACTCCAAATTATCTCAGCGATTTTTTGATATGTCGATTGGTTATGCATACTCAAGACACGCACTACTAAGGGATTTTGTAAAATACCACCTTATCTCCCTTGGGGGGGGGGGGGGCAAAATCATGTTTTCATACGTAACTCTGCTCCAAACTATCTTAGGCGATTTTTTATGTGCGAGCTGGTTATGTGTTCCCAACACACACTATAAGGGGATCTTGTGAAATTTTCCTTTACCCCTTTTAAGGACAGTGTGTGTGGGGGGGAAGCACATTTTAAAGAATAACTCTGCTCCAAATTATCACTGGAAAGCAATTTTTTTATAGGTTGAATGGTTATGCGTACTCAACACACACAAAGTACAAAGGGATTATTTTGAATTCCATGCTATCACCGCCCTTGAGGGTTGGGGGGATTAAAAACATATTTCCATGCGTAACTCTGTTCGAAACTACAGTGGAGCACCGTTTATACGTTTTTCAAGGGAGCGTTCCTAAAAAACGTACTGAAAATCTATTAATACATTAATACACAACATTAATACACAATAAAAATCATATTAATAATAAAAGTCTAATCAATTTTCATGATTTCCTTTACATTTATTCGAATAAGGTATATTTTTAATTATATTTAAAATATTTTTAAAAGGTTGAATAAAAATTAAATGATAATTAAAAGTATAGAAATTCAGAATTTTTTTTCAAGATTTCGATTTTAACCTTTAAAGACAAAGCCTTTTGTTCTCTAAACGAAGATGACATTTTTGCAAACGATTAAAAGGAAAGAAAGAAAAAAAAATTGTTTCTCCAACCGTAATGTCAAATAAATCAGAATAAGAAAACCTTCCAAGTCCCCGAACGGAAGTGAGTAATAAATCTTCAAGTTTACAAAATGCCTATAAAGTTGTGGGCTTTTTACCTTTCATACTCCATTCCTGGAATCAATTAAAAGAGAAAGTGGGAGGTCTTCAAGTGGTCATTGGCTACTTGTATACCTACCATTCAACCCAGTCGCCAACTGCTTAAATCTGAAAATTTCTCTAACCCCCCTTCCACCAGGCTATCGATGTAAGTCGCACTTTGTTCTATAGCCGGACTTTGTTACAATAGTTCTAAAAAAATAATAATCGAAAAAAAAAATAAGAAGAAAACATAAAGAGCATTCATCTTTTTTTTTTTTTTTTTTTTATCCTGAAATGAAACCCAAACTTGGGATTCTAATAGGAGGAAAAAAAAGTACTGTATTTTCCGGCATATAAGTCGACTGGCGAATAAGTCGAAGTAGTTTTTTGGAGTTAAAGTGTGGAATTTCAGCTATATTCGCCAGATAAGTTGATCCGATTTTTATGCACAAACTTGAATCATTAAATTCAAGGCGGCGCACACCGAAACTCATGAATCGTCTAATCAGCCAGCGCAATACGCTTTCGATAGCAATTTTTAAAGGATTTTTTTTGCTTTTTACCCTCAACTTATACGCCGGAAAATACAGTATAAGTAAAATTAAGAATTCACTTGTGTCGTATAAACGAAATATTTTAACATTAGAATTCAATGGAATGATTTGGGACCGAAGTTGAAAAATGTATAAATGAGAAACGTATAAAAGGTGCTCCACTGTATCTTAGAATGACAATTTTTTATGTGTGGACTGCTTATGCGTATTCAACTCACACTACAAAGTGATTTTGTAAAAATCCACCCTACATCCCCTTAGGTGGTGGTGGGGCGGGGGGGGGACATGTATTCATGAGTAACTCTGCCGTAAATTATCTTATGAAGGAGATTTTTGATGTGTGGGTCAGTTATGTGTATCTAACTCATAAGGATATTTTGCAAAATCTCCCCCTCATTTCCTTTAAGGGCGGGAGGTAGGGGCAAAAACACGTTTTAAAACATAAGTCTGCTTCAAAGAATCTTAAAATCACAATTTTTCAATGTGTGGGTTAGATATGTGTATGCAACATGCACTATAAAGGGATTTTGTGAAGTGTGGCATTCGTGATGAAAATTGGATATCTCTTATAATATTAAAATCTGTATGTGTGAGAAATGGCTTGAAGCAGCTAACGCTCGACCCGCTAATGGTCGCACGGACTTCCAACAGGTACTGTAGGACAGAGAATTTATTGCAGATGTCCGTTATCTAATTTGCTTGCGACCCTAATTAGCGGAGATATTAATTAAAATGTCGACCTATGTTGAACGAAAAATGACCGAGAATTCATGGCTAATTGCTTAAAAAGAGACATTTTTACAGAAAAAAGTGGAAAATAAATTAGAAATATCAGTCATATTGTTACAAACAAGGTACCAGTGGAGAGGACTTTTTTTTCTGAATCCAATGGTTTAAACGGCTTATCGATCGGACAATTATATTTTTTTAAATTAACTAAACTATGAAAAAATGTTGGCAACAAATCACAAGAATTTTAGCTTTGCAGACGAATGTCTCGACAGCCGAAGCGAAAAAAACAAACATCTGCCACTGATTTCAGGTTTTTTGACGGATTAAAAATTGTAAATTTCAATTTTCTTCAACTTTTCACTTTCGCACACGACACTTTGTATACAATCTTAACACCACAAAACAAACTTGCAGTTCAAATTTCATCGATTTCGGTCAATAAACAAAAGATTTACATTTTAATTGCAAATTAAATTTTATCCTAACACGCCTGACAGTATGTCTCTCGAAAGAGGATGCCAGTTTCTATAGCAACACAAATACACTTAAGGTAAAAATATTTCTTTTTTTACTTATTTCCATTAACCAACTACCGTAGGTAATGGAATTTGAAATTTCACCTGACTTGCATGTTTTGAGGTTTCATGGTGCTGTAATATTTTAAAATTTCAATATTTCAGATTCTAATTACTTAAGATAAAAATATTTCTTTTTCTATTTACTTCCATTAACCGACTATCGTAGGTAATGGAATTTGAATTTTAAATTCTAATTATGATTAAATTTTTTTAATATGTCATTCAAAAGATATTTTAAAGTACTTTTATATTATCCAAAGTGGAATTCGACATTTCACCTGACTTACACGTTTTGAGGTGTCCTGATTAGGTTTGTGGGATTCGAGATTCCACCTAATTTACACGTTTTGAGGTGTCCTGATTAGGTTTTCTTTTGTATCTCAGCTACGAATTAAAAAAATTTTATAAGTAATACATCATTTGAAAGCTTTGTTGACTTGGAATCGAACAGTACATTATAGACATTTCCTCTGCCAGATGGCGCTGTAATATTTTACAATTTCAAATTCTAATTATGATTAAAATTTTTTTAATATGTCATTTGAACCATATTTTAAAGTACTTTTATATTATCAAAAGTGGAATTCGAGATTTCACCTGATTTACACGTTTTGAGGTTTCTTGAATCGGTTTTCTTTTGTATCACAGCTCAGCTACTAATTAAAATAATTTTATAAGTAATACATCATTTGAAAGCTTTGTTGATTTGGAATCGAACAGTTAGATTACAGAAATTTCTACCACCAGATGGTGCTGTAATATTTTAAAATTTCAATATTTCAGATTCTAATTATGATTAAATTATTTTTAATACATCAGTCGAAAGATATTTTAAAGTACTTTTATATTATCGAAAGTGGAAATCGAGATTTTACACATTTTGAGGTGTCCTGATTAGGTTTTCTGTTGCATCTCAGCTAATTGAGTTAGACCATTCAAAATTGGTATAGTTTAATTAGAAGGGGCTGGAAGGGTAGGTAAAGAATGAACACACGGGACTGCGCTGCCAAAGGCAGTGGGGACCCGGTCCGACTTTTTACCCGATGATAAAAGATTTAATTTTCTTTTCTTAAGAATAAAAGTTTGGCTCTAGAAGGAATATGTGCGCGCAGCACACGTATATCTTCACACATGAGTCTGCTCTGCCAAAGGCAGTGGAGACCTCGTGTGAGTTTTTACCCGATGATAAATGATTTTTTTTTAATTCCTTTTTTAAGAATGAAAGTTTATGAGTAATAACATGGAATTTTGAGAAATCGTAAGGATGGTGAAGGAATACGCACGTGCAGCACACGGGTCTACGCTACCGAATGCAGTGGGGACCCGGTGTGAGTTTTTACCCGATCATAATTGATATATATATTTTTTCTTTTTTAAGCATAATGTTAATGAGTGATAAGATGCAATTTTGAGTATTCATTCATTATATAGTGATTCATTTAAAAATACTGACTCACTAGCAGGCGAAGCTCTCTAGTTTTTTTTAAGTAAAAACTGAGGATTTTAGTCAGTCAGATTTCATATTTTAATAATATTTATAACTGTAATAAAAAATTCGAAAATCAAGTTCCGAGGTGCATCATCAGGGGTTTAAACGGACCTCCGTGTAATTTAAAAAAAAAAAAATTTGCTGACATTCGTTTGTCCACAAAGCGACCAACATACACACAAAAAATTTACATTTTATTTATTTTTTTATTTTTTTTTTTTCAGAGTGTAATGTTTGCCTGATACATGACACTACACAAAAACAGTCTCTCATCATTTCCCAGCAAAACTTATACTGATGGGCTCGTTATGGCCTACAGCCGGCATCCTGTACTTGCCATCAGTTGCTGGTTGCCCCACTTAACTCCAGCAATAGGCCCTTTATGGCTGCCAGCAGTATTGAAGGCCTAAAGAAAAATGGTCGGTGGTCCAGAAGTGGCATAAACACAGTTTGCCTTATGCAGGCTATCACTATAAGGCCAACATCATGTTTTTCATGTTGTGGCCACAAATTATTAGGCCATAATCAATTTGTATGCTTAGAGGGCGCTGTGATTTATTTACTGTTGATTTGAAATTCGCTCGCCGTCTGCCATTTCATACGAAGTTTGTTCGTTATTGTAGTCTGCAGGTGTAGCTGCGAGCCTCAAAGATATTAAATCATGAAAAAAGAATATATGAGTAAGTAATTCAATTATTAATTTGATTTTCTATTATTTTTTAAATACTATTTGTTAAAAGTGTTTGACATTTAAAACTTTCAGGATAGCTCAGAACATCATGACAATGCATTTTTTAAATATTTTTAGCAAATAGTTCCGGGTCACTGCTGCCCTGGGCAGTGTTTATATGGTTCCAATAGAAAATTTAACTAACTTCTCGACTAGCTAGACATTTGAAACTTTCAGAATAGTTCAGAACACTGCGAAAATGCATTTTTTAAATACTTTTAGCCAATTTTTTCGGATCCCTGATGCCTTCAGCAGCGTTACCAGTACAGATTTTGCAACTGATTTTTAACTGACTTCCCGACTAGCTAGACATTTGAAGCTTTCAGAAAAGCTCAGAACACGTTGGAAATGCATTTTTATTATTTTTAGCCAACTTTTTCGGATATCTGATGCTTTCAGCAGCGTTTATATGATTCAACAAAAAAATTATTTAACTAACTTTTCAACCAGCTAGACATTTGAAACTTTCAGAATAGTTCAGAACACGGTGCAAAAGCATTTTTTAAATACTTTTAGAGAAGTGTTTCGGGTCCCTGCTGCCTTCGGCAGCCTTACAAGTACAAATCTTGCAAATGATTTTTAACCAACTTCCCGACTAGCTAAACATTTGAAACTTTCAGAAAAGCTCAGAACACGTTGAAAATGCATTTTTTATTATTTTTAGCCAACTGTTTTGGATACCTGCTGCCTTCAGCAGCGTTTATATGATTCAACTGAAAATTTATTTAACTAACTTTTCAACCAGCTAGACATTTGAAACTTTCGCAATAGTTCAAAACATGGTGAAAATGCATTTTTTAAGTACTTTTAGAGAACTGTTTTAAGTCTCTGATGCCTTAGGCAGCGTTACAAGTACAAATCTTGCAATCGATCTTTGACTGACTTCCTGACTAGTTAGACATTTGAAACTTTCAGAAAAGCTCAGAACACATTGATAATGCGTTTTTTAAATATTTTTAGCCAACTGTCTTGTGTCTAATGTTAATGCTTTTTAACATTATGTATATATTTCTAAAGGTGTATAAGGAAGTCATGTCCACATCAGTTTTTTTTATTTTGCAGAAGTACATGATCAGTATTGGTGGAATAAAATCTGAAATTAATGTCTTGGGAACAGGAGACTGTATTCAGAATCTAACAATCTATTTCTTGTTGACTTGTAATAATCACGCACTTTTAAAATATAACTTCTAGACATATTTTATGAAAAACTGTTGATATTTTTGAAGATTACCTGCTATGAAAATTAACAGCGTTTATTCTTAATATTAAAAAAGTGAATATATTACAAAATCAAATGTCAAAATATTCTTAAGGTGTTACAATTGTCATATAACAATAATAATTAATTCTTGTTAATTCAATGCTTAGCCATTCAATACTTGAAATCTCTAAATTCAGAGGTAAAGAAATAACAGAAAGTTTAATTGCAACATTAAATTTATTATTTTCTTTTTAAGAAAAAAAAACAAAAAAACAATCTCATAAGGGCAGGCTCTAGTAGCAGAAATATTACAGCATAGCAGAGAGCTCTGCAGATTAATTTAAAAACACAAAAGTAAATGTTTGGCTTCAATAAAGTATTTAAATAATCTGGTGTATCACTCACACGACTTTCACTTTGTCTGCATTTTAATATTATAAAAAAAAAAATTGCATAAGTCTAGAGATAAATAACGTAAGATAATAAAATTCAATGTAATTTAAAAATAATTTAAAACTGGTTTAGGAATAGTTATTTGACATATAATTGTATGTGAGAAGGATACCAACCCCTCAAGACCCGCTCAACAGTAGTGCATACAGTTATTTCAAAAAAAAAAAAAAAAAAAAAAAAAAGACTTATTGACTTCAAACTTACCAATCTTGATCAAAATTTTAAGTGGCAACTTAAAACGTACTTCAAAATATCAAATTCGAATTTCATGCAGTTACTTTTTTTTACTTTCTCTTCCCACATAGGTAACGTATTGTTTATCAGTCAAATTTCTGAAAGCGTGTTTTTGTCATACTTACACGTTATGTGGTCCCCTAAATCCAAAAATCATGTTTTTAGCAGTTAGTCTGAGTGTGTATCTGTTATCAGCATATCTCAAGAACAAATACTAGTAGCAGAAAGTCCAAACTTAGTATTCTAAATGCGTATCATATAGGGACGTTACAGTAAACTTTTCGTTGAGATCAAACAAATGGTTTGTGTACAAGGACATCCAAATGAATTTAAATGCACTGTCTAAGGGGAAATATCTGGCAAATACAGTGAAACATCTACAGGCTGACTTAAAGAAAATGGATATATATATATTTTTTTTTAATTTCTTAAAAGCACGTTTTGTGTAGATTGTGGTATGGAAATTATTTATCATTCACCTACAAGGAAAATTAAAGTATTTGGATGAGGTTGTACTTGGAGGAATCATAATTCCATTTGCGTTAAATGCTTTTCGAAGACGACTAATTTTTAATATAAAGTATTCTTAATAGTGCATATTGATTATAGACAATATACAGGGATACTCAGAATTAAACAAAATGTTCTTTTCTTTTGAATCTAATTAACAGATGTTTTTTGTACATTTTACTATGGTGCCGGACACTGCACAATTAATATTTCACATGCATACTGTAATGAAAGTAATTTTTGTAGTTTTATTTTCTGTATTATATCACGTTTTGAAGTGGCCTGGTTATGAAAGTCCAATTTTTAGCAGTTGATCTGTATGTGTATCTGTTACCGCATAACTTAAAAGTAAATAACTGCAGGGGAAATTAAAATTTAGCTTTTTGAATTTCATATTAAGTTACAGGCAAATATTTTATAAAGTCTGGCAAGTTTGGAGGTAATTTAGTAATGGCCTGGATTTTTGAATATAAAATTAATCTAGCATACATAGATCACCCACTGAGCATTAACCTAACCTAAAATTTATGTCTATAAATAACATAGTGTTTTCTTTATTTAACAACTAATGAACATTAATTATCATTCACCTAATTCTTTGTAAATAATTTTGAGCAATTTTTTAAATAACATTTTTTGAGCCTTTCTTACGATTTTTGAATTGCTAAAAACTTGTCTTAAAAGTTTATAATAAAAACATTACATCCTACCAATTTACATTTAACTAATACGGATCACAAATATGTCAAATGGAGACACAGAATCAAAATTAGAAAAATGCATCAATTACGCATTTTACTATTACTAAAAGACATGAAATTTTTTATACAACAATTAAAGGTAAAACTTAATAGCTTAATTCAGTATGTATATCATTCTTTCCAGATTCAGACTTTCCTCAGCACGTGTTTTAGGTGATGTTGACAGTTGAAACCGATTTTTTGTCACTCTCCTTTTTTGATCTCAGTAAATGGCACCACTTTCAGTCTAGGCACAGAACTGGTTCATTACAGTTGCAGCTACAAACCGGTTCTTGGAATAGACTGAATGTGACACCACCCATTGAGATCTGAAGTATTTTGGAGAACTTTTCGAACCAAATATTTTTTTCAGTCTCCATAAATTAGACCAAAAATCGGTTCAAGAGTTCTGTGAAAAGTTTTGGTGTGTAATAGCAGCATAATGTTACTGTATATACAATTTTCAAATATTTTAAATATCACCATATAAATTTTATCTTTGTAAATATATTTATTCTCATTGTTCCAAGTAAGTTGCTTCCCTTTTTGACGTTCAAAGGACTTGACTTTTTTTTTAGCACCATTTCATACCATCTGGCATCCACCAAAGTTGGCATCCACCATATTAATTACAGGGAGTTAAATTTCCGATTACCTCCATGGTTTCACATCGTGATGCATAATGGTGGTTGTGAAGTAAAGCTGGAGAGGTAATTACTAGAGCCCCTAAATAAAATAATAGGCCGGCGCATCATCGCTATTTTTTTGCCTCCGAAGAGGACAGCATTCCCGCTTGGCGTCCTTATCGCTTCCCTTATGATTTTAATAAATCTTGATTTGAAGCTTATCCGGACAAGATAAGAGCAATAAACAACAATAATATTCCTAAAAACACATTTTTTTCTCTGTAGATTCGCAGGATGTCATTTTATTCTGTGGATATCCTATGGATGAACTGGGGTAAGATGTGTTGTTAGGGCGGTTTCTGTTTCTTTCACAAAATCTCGCCAAAACTCGAATACACAGTCTGCGAACACTTTATATTCACTTCTTGAATGATTATAGCAGTTTATCGCTAAGCAAACTTCCATACCATCGTTTACTTAGCTAAAATTTTGAAATATAATAAAACTAGTTACTTTAAAGTAACGTAAGACGATAAAAAAAATGTTTGTCGTTTGTTTATCAGAGAAACACGCTAGGTGCGCGTGGCAACCCTAAGGCAACAAAATGCCTGATGCGCCAGCTCGTATATATAGGAGCCTTAGTAATTACTAATTCAAATCACTGTAATTAATATGGTCCAACTTTTTTGGACGACAGGTTGTATGAATGAAATGCAGCTAAAAAGAAAAAGTCAAGAATCAGGTCTCAGTGAAAGTCAAAATTAGAAACCCAATTAAACTCAGTGTAATTATTAGATAAAATATAAAAACGGGAGAAAAAAGTTAGAAAGTTCTTACATATCTTAAAAACACACATATTTTTATCAAAAGTGATTTGCTTACTTCTTCTTCTTCTTCTTTTTTTCTTTTTTTTTTCTTTACATATGCTTTTTTTTTTTTTTTCCCATACATCTGTATTTTCTATTGGATTAAACATGTTAATTTTATTTGTGCTTTGTTCCATATGCTAAATTTGTTTTAATTACTACAAATTGTGAACTGTATGGCAAGATACCATGAAGGAGATTTCTTACCTACCTGTATTGGTTTGAGATTCAAATTTCAAAAAGAATCAAGACATACAACATGTATTTATACATTTTTATTTAAAAAATTACATAAAATTTCTTTGTTTGGATAGCGAAGCTAATTGCACATTACTTTTTTAATTCAATATATAATGTTTTCCTCTGTAATAGACAAGTTCTCACAGCACCTGCAGAGAGAGAAAATAATAAAAAAAAAACAGTTAAAAAGAAAAAATCTCTTATATTATTAAAATCTGTACGCGTGAGTGTCTGTCTGCCTTTGAGAAACGGCTTGAAACAGCTAAGGCTCCGCCGCTAATGGTCGCACGGACTTCGGACAGGTATCGTCGGACAGAGAATTTATCGCAGATGTACGTTATCTAATTTGCTAAACGATGCGACCTTAATTAGCGGAGATATTAATTAAAATGTCGACCCATGTCTAACGAAAAAACGATTCAAAATGGCATGCGATCATCAACTTCGACTGAGACCGCTTTCCTCAAAAGAAGAAAGAGAAAGAGGAAATTTCGTTTTGTAAAGCGATCGCTTTCGATCTGTTAGAAATATCGAAAAAACATCTGTACCACGAGAAAGAGCATTTATTACCGATTCTTACGGTACAATTTTTTTTTTTTTTTTTTTAACGGATTTTTTATATTTTTAAATTTTTTTTTTTTTTAAAGGGTCGAAAATTTCTCTTTTTCGCGATCGTCTTTTTTGAAACGCCCTGTGCGACCGAGTAACTCTTCCATTTCTTAACAACTGTTATATAAGGAAAGGTCATTTAATCCTCTTTCGCACCATATAAACATTTTTACAAAATACGAATTAGCGATCCATATTTTTAGATTTTACGAAACATCGATTTTTTTCACAAAACATTTTATAACTCAAAAGCGTTTAGAGATAAATCATTCCCTTTTTTTATGTATAATCTCGCTTCAACATTTGAATTCCCAAAAGATTGAGAGAAAATTTCAAAAACTGAATGAGTTATAATTTTTTTAATTTTAGTCTTTAAAGCATTGAAAATCGCGAATTTCATTCCAGATTGAATTCTGTATTCAAATCAAGCAGCTGTCGGTTTCCGTCACCATGGCAACTTGTTCAGAGAGGTTCATTTCTTGACGGAAGCGAAGAAAAAAAAAACAGTGATAAACATCTGGTATTTAACGAGGTCACGTGTTTTGGTACTGCGATTTAAAATTGCAATTTTGAAAAGGCTTCAGTTTTTCAATGCCGCACACTAAACTTGGTACAGAGAACAGAGAACTAACATCACAAGACAGCCTTGCAGTTCAAATTTCATCGAGTTTGCAAAAAATTTACATTTTAATTGGAAATTAAATTTTATTCTAATACGCGTATTTCAATATCTAATTACGATTAATTTATTTTTAATACATCATTCGAAAGATATTTTAAAGTTCTTTTATATTTACAAAGTTTTCAACAGATTTACACGTTTTGAGGTGTCCTGAATCAGTTTTCTTTTATGGCGCTGTAATATTTTCAAATTTCAATATTTCAATTTCTAATTATGATTAAATTATTTTTAATGCATCATTCGAAAGATATTTTAAAGTTCTTTTATATTATCGAAAGTTTTCACCAGATTTACACGTTTTGAGGTGTCCCGAATGAGTGTTCTTTTGTATCTCAGCTACTAATTAAAATAATTTCATAAGTAATACATCATTAGAAAGCTATTTTGATTTGGAATCGAACAGTAGAATACAGAAATTTCTACCGCCATATAGCGCTGTAATTTTTTCAAATTTCAGTATTTTAACGCGTATTTCAATTTCTAATTACGATTAAATTATTTTTAATACATCATTCGAAAGATATTTTAAATTTCTTTTATATTGCTCAAAGTTTTCAACAGATTTACACGTTTTGAGGTGTCCTGAATCAGTTTTCTTTTATGGAGCTGTAATATTTTCAAATTTCAATATATCAATTTCTAATTATGATTAAATTATTTTAATACGCCATTCGATACACATTTTAAAGTACTGTTAAATTATCCAAAGTGGGATTATATTATCGAAAGTTTTCACCAGATTTCCACGTTTTGAGGTCTCCTGAATCAGTTTTTGTTGTGTCTCAGCTACTAATTAAAATAATTTCATAAGTAATACATCATTAGAAAGCTTTGTTCATTTGGAATCGAACAGTCGATTACAGAAATTTCTACCGCCAGATGGAGCTGTAATATATTCAAATTTCAATATTTCAATTTCTTATTATGATTAAATTATTTTTAATACATCATTCGAAAGATATTTTAAAGTACTTTTAAATTATCGAAAGTTTTCATCAGATTTACACGTTTTGAGGTGTCCCGAATGAGTGTTCTTTTGTATCTCAGCTAATAATTAAAATAATTTCATAAGTAATACATCATTAGAAAGCTATTTTGATCTGGAATCCAACAGTGGAATACAGAAATTTCTACCGCCAGATAGCGCTGTAATTTTTTCAAATTTCAGTATTTTAACGCGTATTTCAATTTCTAATTACGATTAAATTATTTTTAATACATCATTCGAAAGATATTTTAAATTTCTTTTATATTACTCAAAGTTTTCAACAGATTTACACGTTTTGAGGTGTCCTGAATGAGTTTTCTTTTATGGCGCTGTAATATTTTCAAATTTCAATATTTCAATTTCTAATTATGATTAAATTATTTTTAATAGGTCATTCGATACACATTTTAAAGTACTGTTATATTATCCAAAGTGGGATTATATTATCGAAATATTTCCCCAGATTTACACGTTTTGAGGTCTCCTGAATCACTTTTTGTTGTGTCTCAGCTACTAATTAAAATAATTTCATAAGTAGTACATCATTAGAAAGCTTTGTTTATTTGGAATCGAACAGTAGATTACAGAAATTTCTTCCGTCAGATGGAGGTGTAATATATTCAAATTTCAATATTTCAATTTCTTATTATGATTAAATTATTTTTAATACGTCATTCGAAAGATATTTTAAAGTTCTTTTAAATTATCGAAACTTTTCATCAGATTTATACGCTTTGAAGTGTCCTGAATGAGTTTTCTTTTATGGCGCTGTAATATTTTCAAATTTCAATATTTAAAATTCTATTTATGATTAAATTATTTTTAATACATCATTCGAAAGATATTTTAATGTTCTTTAAAATTATCGAACGTTTTCACCAGATTTACACGTTTTGAGGCGTCCTAAATGAGTTTTCTTTTGCATCTCAGCTACTAATTAAAATAATTTCATAAGTAATACATCATTAGAAAGCTTTTTTGAATTGGATCCGAACAGTGAAATTCAGAAATTTCTACCGCCAGATGGCGCTGTAATATTTTCAATATTTCAATTTCTAATTATGATTAATTTATTTTTAATACATCATTCGAAAGAAAAGTTCTTTTAAATTATCGAAAATTTTCACCATATTTACAAGTTTTGAGGTGTCCTGTTTACGTTTTCTTTTGCATCTCAGCCAAATGAGTTAGATCGTTCAAAATTGGTATACGTAGGTTAATTAAGAGGGCCTGAATGGGTGGAGAAGAAATAGGCGTGCACCGCGCGCGTATCCCTTAACTCGTGCGCGCGCACAGCGCACGGGACTGCGCTGCCGAAGGCAGTGGGGACCCGTCCCGACTTTTTAACCGATGAGAATTGATTTTTTTGATTTTCTTCTCTTAAGAATAAATATTTGATTTGAGGAGGAATATGTACGCGCAGCGCGCGTATACCTTCACACGTGCGCGCGCATGGGACTGCGCTTCCGAGGGAAGTGGGGACCTCGTAGGAGTTTTTACCCGATCAGAAATGATTTTTTTTTTAGGGGGCACGAAAGGTCAGGGAAGGAATAGGTGCGCGCAGCGCGTGTATATCTTATCTTGTGCAAGCGCAGCGCGCACGGGACTGCGATGCCGAAGGCAGTGGGGACCCAGTCGACTTTGTACCCGATGAGAAATGATTTTTTAAATTTTCTTTTCTTAAAAATAAAAATTTGATTTGAGAAGGAATATGTGCGTGCAGCGCACGTATACCTTCATACGTGCGCGCGCAGTGCGCATGGGTCTGCGCTGCCGAAGGCAGGGGACCCGTGCCGACTTTTTACCCAATCAGAAATGATTTTTTTTTAACTTTCTTTTCTTAACACTAAAAGTTACTGTTAGTGATTCATTATTTATAGTGATTGATAGATTTTGAGAATTCAGTCATTATAGTGATTCATTTAAAAATACTGACCCGCTAGCGGGCGAAGCTCACTAGTAAATAAATAAAAACTGACAGTTATGTCCGCCCACAAACCAAAAATTATATTCAATAACAATATGCAAGTTGTGGTATTTATAATAAACAATTTTGTATGATTATTTAATTGAAACCAATCAGTTTTGAATTTTCTCATCTACAATAAGTACTAAATTTTTCAATAATACGAGTAAATCTTCATATATAAAAAAGACAGTGTCTCGACGTGTGTCTCCAGACAGCATAGCACTAAAATCGTAATAAGGACAGTCATGTGATTCAAAACGAAGATGCTTACTGAGATGTCCTAGTGCATTTTTAAGCTCGATTTTTCAAATTTTCATTATTTTTTAATTAATTGAAACATGATAATAATAACCTTATATCAGCTTTAAATTAGTTGACAAACATATTAAAATTAAACGTGAATAATAATAATAATTATGATAGAACATCATTATAACTTAAAAATTTTGAAACAATTATTGAAAAACGTTAATATATATATACTTCACGAGGCTAAAAACAAATAGCTCCTAAGGGTTAGTTTTATTATAAATCAGGGTTGGGTTTCTTCCAGGACAGTGGAAGAAAGTGGAAAAACCCGGAAGAAATGGAAAAAAACTGGAAGAAATGGAAGAAACCAACAGAACACAAAACAGATGTTCCACATTAAAATATATTAACTACCTGTATAAAAGAATTAAACTCAGAACGTAATATAATATCAAATCTAAAGTCTATTATTTAAATAATATAAAAAATATTATGTAATTTAATAACAAACCTTAAATATCTATAGGTTGATGGAATTTTACTACTGTAGGGGTAGGGTATTTTTTTTAGAACTATATATATCATTTTCGTAAAAATAAATTAATAAATAAATAAATATAAAAATACATAATTTATACTCAAAAATTATTATTCAATATATTAAATTAGGAAAAAAAAATGTAATTATACATTAGCTACTATCTCTTTTTTGTATTAGCATTCATATTTCAATGTTTATTTTAAAAGACTAATGTTTTTAAAACTTTTTGCATAGATACTAGTTCAAATAGTACAAGTGATAATAGTTAATATATTTTTTTGCCGAAATATTTATTCACTATTCTTTCTTTTCTGGTAAACAAGTGAATTAGACGTGTGCGTCAAAATATTTTAAAACTCTTCTCTACAAATTATCCAGTTTTTTCTTTTTTCCTATTTTTGATTTATCTTTTCTAAATTGAGAAACCAATTTTAATATTCAACTGCAAAAAAAAAAAAAAAAAAAAAAAAAAAAAAAAACTTTTGTTTATACTTCGTTGCACTGCAATAAAGAAAATGAGGATATGATAACATTTTGTAGTACAGGAAAACGTACATGTTCCCTTAAATAACTAAATATCTTTATTATATAGTAGAGGAAAGTGATATTTACAATTTTTATTACCAGTTAAAGAAGTAACATTGTTGTTACTGGTTAAAATGAAATCGATTATCTTTAATGAATTTTGAGTATTTTGATATGTAATACGATCTTAAAATATCATGTAATTATTAATTTAGCATACACAATTAATAATTAAATTTTTATAGGTGTAATTAAGTTTGCTTCAGGTTATTAATTTGAAAAAATGCATTAATTACAATTTATATAATAAATATTAAAGAAAAACAGTTTCTTCCATTTCTTCCACTTGGAAGAAACCTATTTCTTCCGGCCGGGTTTTTCCATAGTTTTTTCCACCTTGGAAGAAACTTGCCAACCCTGATTACAATTAATTTCTTCTAATTATGTTTTATATTTTTACTGTCAAATTGTAGATAATAAACTGTCAATGATATCACATTTGACTAAATAACACTCTAAACTCTACGAATCAAATTTTCTTTTATAAGCTTTATTTATAGATCTTCCTAGGTGATTTTTTTTAACATGATTTATGCAGATAATATAATGCCATGATCTCTGTCCAAATGTATGGGGGAAAATATAAATTATATTAAGAGCTACAAAAAAATAGAAAAGAAAAGCAGTTCTGCAGACTCTGGAATATATTTTCCTGTAGATTTTTTGCCTATAGGGGACAGGCTTTTACCATGGGTATCTTTCAAAAGAGCTTATCAATACCTTTAGTGTGATATGGCCACCACAAGACTTTCTTCTGTATAATTTTAACTATGCACAAAAGTCATACAATAGAAATTATTTATTAAATTATTTTCCATATAAATGTAGACGATTTTTATCTGACAGAGTTACATCACTACAGGCAGCGAAGCTCTCAGATGCACAATTTGTTTCCTACTTCATAACTACTATTATCAATGATTTATATTAATTTTACAATTATATTGTTAAAAATAACTCATTTTGTAGAGTTATATGAAATTTTGTTTTGTTCATGTTAAAAATTTAGAAAAAATGGGATTACAGCACAACCTGTTGAACAATTGATTGATCTCCAAATCTAATCTGCTCCAGTTTATGTCAGGTTTCAACAAAATACTAAGTTCGGTTACATTTCGTTTGTTGGTTAATGAGATGCAGTGTCCACAAAAATAGTGATATACACACACAGACAGACTGACAGACAGACATTTTCTAAAATCAGTCGAATTCTGATCAGAACATCCTGAAACATGTAAATCCATCAAAACAGGTGTTTGAAAATGTTTACTAATTCAATACTTTCTCTTTATATACATGAAAAAAAAAAAAAAAAAATTAACAAATGGCTAAACCACTGATCTGCGTTAATTTAAAACAACATTATCGATTTTTTTCTTTGATTTCTGCCATAAAATCTTAGCAAAAAAAAAAAATCTTATTTTTACTGTCTTCTATGTAAGAAGGAAGTATTGGTTTTGTGAAAATTTTTAAACAGTTTTGGATGTATTTACATGTTTTGAGATTTTTTGATCACAATTTGACTGCTTTTAGAAAAAGTATGCCTGTGTGCTTGTTACAAATTTTGTTGGTACTGTATCTCACAAACCATTGAACGAAATTTGACGAAACTTGGTATTTAGTTGGACCCTTCCCTAAACTGGTAATGATTAGATTTGGGGATTAAACACTCAACAGGCCATGCTGTTATTCTATTCTTTCTAAATTTTTAACATGGCAATACAAGACGAAATTTTGTATAAATGAACATAATGAGAATTATTTTAAGCATGATTGTAAAATTTGAATGAATTATTGCTGACAGTAGTAGTAAGCTAGGGGAAAAAGGTATGTGCATGTAGGAGCATTGCTTCATCCTGTTTTCTTTATTTTGCAATGTGGGTATTTTCGAAAGAACTCGTCAACACCTTTAAAATGAATGATCGAACCATATATCAGTCACAATTTATACTAAGTTATTGATTTTTTTCCATTCTTAATGAAAAAATAAATAAAATAATGAGAAGAAAATTCATTTCTTCTCATGTCTGAACAAAACTGATTTTCTTTTGGCATTTAATATTAAACTATTTTCAGAGAAAAATCGTCTGCATTCATCAAGAAAAATAATTTTAATAAATTATAATTTAATAAATAATTTATGTTGTGTAAATTTGTACAGGATTATATAGAAGAAAGACTTATGATGGCCACAGCATACCACTTAATATGACAAAAACAATGTTTTAAGAACTTCTGAATAAAATCAGTATAAAATTATACAATGCACATAAATACCCTAATATGTAAACCAGGAATAAACTACTACGTCAGAAACGCCAAAGAAAAATTATTGAGGTGCAAAATTATTGAGGTGCACCTCAATAATTTTTCTTTGGCGTTTCTGACGTAGTAGTTTATTCCTGGTTTAATTATTCCAACGCCAAGTCTCCTGCTATTACCCTAATATGTGTTACTAAATTTATAAGTACTTTAAAAAAGTTATTATAGAGACGATTCCTATGGTAACTGATTAACATTCACAAAGTAAAACAAGTATACTACTACACAAAAAATACATCTTTGAAAATTATTTTCTCTCAGTTAAAATTCTTTCTTCCTCAATTCAATGGTGTAATTAAATTCTGAGATAACTTTATGTATTAGTAGATGAGATTTGACAAGATTCTAAAAGTAAGGTAAAAGAATAAAAAAACTTAATTTTAAAAGGTGAGGATCTAAAAGCAAGATAAAAAAAATAAAAAAGCTTAATTTTAAAAGTTATGACAATCTTCTAATTTTAATATGTTTATGTGATAATTAGATTGCTTGTATGAAGTACTCATTTTTATTGAATAAAAAATATATAAAAAATAAAAGCTTCTACTGAAAGTAATTAAGTAGCCTCCTAAAAATTCACTTATCACATTCACAACCAATGTAAAAAATGAAATTTATAATAAAGTTTTTGTGCTGAAATAAAAAGTGATTTCAAAGAATAAAAAAAAAACTATTTGTCTACACTTCGAAAAAGTAAACACCACAAAAAAAAAAAAAAAAAAAAAATCTAAAATCCATAAAATTTTCAAATTTCCAGTCTCTGATCCCAAGTGTTATGGATTTCTATGAGTGCACCTACTGTACACAGATGTTAAAGCTAAAATTAATCAACTGAGAGAAACTAAGTTTTTTTTGTGTGAAAATTGCTGCGCATTAGCGCGTAGTCAAACAGTTGCTACCCGCAGCGAATTTATTAGTGGATAATTCTTTAGTAGTAACTGACCATGTGGCCAGAGCTAATTTTGCCTTGTAAAGATAATGAATAAAAACTTTTTATGCAAATGCTATCAATAGGGTTGTAGTGATTTAAATCAAACGATTAAAAAAGAAAAAAAAAATCACTGATTTAAATCAATTCTTTTAAATATCAAAGTTAATGGCTTTAATGGAATGAAACTGTTTATTTAGCTTTAAAAAATGTGGTTTTTAAATATTTCTTATAGAAATTTAAAAATATAATTTGTAAAATATAACAAAATGTTATTAAACAAGCTAATATTTATTTTGATACCTTGACTTTAGATTCACCTTTACTAAGAACATTGATAAATACAAAAATAAATTATACCTTAATTTTCTTAATTATTTAGACATATTAATCATTTATTATATTTTAATTATTTATGCAAGCACAGCCTTGTGACTGATGTATGAATTATAAATATTTAGTTAGTGTAGAATTAATTGATTAACCCACGTTTTCCCAAGATCAAAGCATTACTGCAGAAAAATTGCTTTCAGGTGCCGCTTGGCACGCTTGGCGAAAATCACCAGCACCGCACCTTTTTGTATCGTTTAGAAGTTGCAAAATTCCACTGGTTATGTTTGCTATCTCTGGCGAATTAGCACACTTTTTAAATGAGGCGTGCTTGACTAGATTTCAACTTCAAAATGGGATCAAAATGACCCCATCTTGGGAAAGCGAGGATTAATAAATATATAATATGCTAGTTCGTCTCTGCCAGCCTTAGTGTTGATACTTGCAAAATAAAACATTATCTTGCTTATTTATAGTTCTCATACCAGTTTATATCTTTTAATATTGGCACACATAATATTTTAAAAATAATGGCATATTTTACATTGTAGTGTTTAAAAAGCCCTGAAGCCCAGCGCCTGATTTATGGCAGAGCATTCAGGGCACATGCCTTGGGCCTTCAAGAAATTCCACCATACATTTAAAAAAATAGTTAGAATGAAAATTTTCTATGATGATCGATAATTTTCATTTTTTCGTCAACAAATGGAAATAGTATTGTGCTGTGTGCCTCTTATTTGTCCTACCATATTTGAAAAAAAAAAAAAAATAATAATAATCAATACAAATAAAGTGATGTTAAAAGGGTAGGTACTTACAATCCTCTGGAATAAATGGAACTGTTGACATGTTTGGAATGCTGTCTAATTTAGTGCATAAATTAGCTTACAGATAGTACATTGGCTTCATCATAAGTTATACTTTTTTCTTTATTTATTTTTTATCCTATCCTATAACATATAAAATACAAATATATATATATATATATATATATATTTACTAATTGTGAATATTTCAATTGTGTGCGCTATGGAAGATTGATCATTGTTTGTATTATTTCGAACAATAGATACGTTGTCGTAAAAAGTATAGTATGTTAAGTTATCAATTATTTAAATATAGATAATCCCTGTTTAATCATTTGGTAAACTGTATAATCATGTGCAGAAAAAAATATTTTCTCTGTATAGATTAATAGAATATAGGATTATAAATATTAAAGTTTCAGAAGAACGGGTCCATTAAGCATGAGTGCCCTGGGCCTCCGCAGGAATAAATCGGTCCCTGCTGAAATCTCCATTTTTTTTTTTTTTTAACTCCATAACCATTAAATTTTATTACATATAATCAGTTACATACAGTTCAAGGCAGCTGTCAGTGCTTGTTTAATGAATTGTCCCGACTCAATATAGAAAAGTTAAAAGAATAAGTGAAAGTATTAAGATGATAATGAAAATGTGAATTTTGTTAATGGGTATAGTGTGAAAAAATTTTCTTGATTCAAATTATATTAGAGGGGTTTAGCCTAAATATAAGTTTTTTAGGATATCCTACTTTTTTTTTTTCTTAACTCTTTATTCTCTATATTTTGTTTGGGAAGTGTGAGTAAAAGTTTCCTCTTTACATTGTTTCAGTTATGAGGTCATTTTCCTTAATAAATTACCCTTTTCCAAAATTAATTTATGCATTCCATAGCATGGATAAGATTTTAGGGGGGGGGGGGGGGGGGTAATTCCCGATCAAAAAACACAAACATTTAAAGAACTCTAAAAATATCACAATTGATGTTAACCAAATTTAGCATAGTTAAAGCATTATCATGTGTTTATTCATTAAAATTTAGACTTTGATTAAAATGTTTTAAAAGTCTGTTTAATTGAAAAAATTTATTGATTAGTAATTACCCAAGCAACTGGGTAAATATCGATCGCACCCTGACCCCGGGGCTATTAAGGATCAGGACATTTTTTGTTCAAATGATAGCTATGTTGATTAATTTGGACTACAAATTATATCATTTTTAACATAAACCTGATTTTAATAATATATGTTTTTTTTTTTTTTTTTTTTTTTTTTTTTTTAAAATAAGCATAGTTAATTTACTATTTTTATTTGTTTTGAAATTACATCCAAACTTATTGGCAAAACACTTTATAACATTCAAAAAGATAATGTATATAGCATTACTGTCCTATTTTTATTATATATTTTATTTCAACCATGCACTTTTATTATATCCTTAATAAATAAAACCATATATTATTATTACAGTTTATTTGTTACTATGAAATAAAGATAAAATACTACGTTTTTAATATAAACTTTTCTTTGATTTATAGTTAAGTATTGCAATTACCTAATAAAAATATTTCAGTTTTATTACATATTTTAATTTAAACATTTAGTTTTTTTATTTTATAATTAATAAACAAAACATTTATTGTTATTACAGTTTATTTTTACTATGAAATAAAGATAAAATAGTTGGCTTTCATTTGAACTTTTCTTTGATTTAATGTATTGACGTTAACTGTTAAAAGTAAATAACTTTTTATATAACTGTATAATTTAAATCACAAGTGTGTACAATAAAATAAAATTTAATTTATTAGCATTCAGTACAATACTTAGTAATCTTGATCTTAATTAGTCATGCTTACTACAAAATTTTGAAATAGCTTGAAAGATAGTTCTGATTTTGATATGAAACCTATAACAAAACCGGTTTTAATTTTAAGCAAAATACATATTATGATTTTTTGATGCGCATTAATGAATATAATTTATAGATGCACACTACATATGTGTACATTGATAAATATGTCTAAAATAATTTTAAACATATGTAAAAAAAGAATCTGTTGTATAAATCAATATAGTTGTATAATCAGTATACTATATTACAGAAACATTATTAACGCAATTTAAAAGCTTATATTATATATAGTTTTAAAATAACATAAAAAAAAAAAAAAATAGAATTGTTGTGCCACTAAGAATCTGAGTAAAATGTGTGATTTTCAGAAACAATCTTTTTTCAAGATGCTTTTGTAGCAGTTTAATATATATTTTTATTTATTAATTTTCAGAAAAGATGGCGACTTTTTTTTTATTTTGTACATGAAACTACAATGTTCATGAATTGTTAACAATACTTTTTAATTTTTGTTTAAGCATACTATTATAAGGTGGGTGAATATTAATTAACCTGGAAACACATTAATGCAGAATTACCCCAGTCCAACAGACTTTATTTATTTCAATACATTATTGTACTACAAAGTCTCAGGTTGAGTGGCTCGTTCTACTGCATTTGTGACTGTTATAAGATTATTTCTTATATTATAATGATACTAATTTGAATAAAAATATTGGTAATAAATGCCTAAATGAATTTTTTCTATCGGAATAGAGTATTACTTATATTTTTACAATTTAAGTAAAATGATTGATAGTGTAAATATTTACATTTATAAACATAAAAATGCACCGAATAAAATACAAGTGTTGTACAATAATGTATAAATAGTTTTAAAAAATCATTAAAATCAAATAAATATTGATTAAAAAAAACTGTCTTGCAATGATTGTTATAGTTTGAAATAAGAGAATGATTATTTATCATGTTAAAAATAATGTAGGAAAGAGCACATAAGGAAAGCAGCAATGTACAAAAGTAAGGTTAATTATAATATTAAATAAATAAAACATTTTGATCTATCTCTGTGTGAATGGCTAAATATAATCTGTTATAGTAATAAGCTCATTATCTGATTGAGTGTTGAAATTCATTAATAAAAGAAAAAAATGTTCAGTTATAATGTATTGTTATTAGCCACCAATATAAAGGGAGCCCAAAATACCATTTTTAAGACAACACTGAGAATCATGATTTAAAAAAGAATAGTACTGAGTTATAATTATGCAGGAAGTCTTACTTATTAATTTGCAAACTAAATTTAAACTGAAGGATTGCTAGGAGACTGCAGGCCAAAGCTAAATTCCTTACATATTCTTCATTAACTTCTTAAATAAATAATCTGGGAAGAAAAATACAAAAGGCCAAAATAAAAAAAAATAGCTTATAGATATTGTATACAGGAAAAAAAAAAATATCATGTGTAATATTTTACATTTAATAATTATCTCGAAGAAAAATCTTATTTTTAAAAACAAAATGTAAGCCTGATCAAAACATACCATCAATATGAAGTTACAATTTTCATAGATATATAATGTTAACTGTAATTTTAAACTTTATATAAATATACGTTTACACATATGCATAGGAAGAATTTTTTATCTATCTACAATAAAACAAAATTCTGCAATCAGAGAATCTGAGATCAGGTCTGGTATAATAAAAAGAAATAATATAATTCATAAAATGTGCAAAATTTGCATTTACAAAGGAAAAAGTATAACTCTTTAGCTGCGGCATTGATTTATTATTATTATGCTTATCTCATTTATGGATTGTTAAATTAGCCTGCAGTGTTAGCTGCACTGTTTTTGCTATTGGTATTAACACATAAATAGCAGAAGACTAAAAATACCAATTTAAAATCATTAAATAAAATGTGAGAGGAAGAGAAATTAATGCTTTGGCTTCTGTTCTAATTGTAAATTGCACATATATAATATTTAATATCTATAAATATATAATATTTACAACATTCAGTAGAAAAATTACCGAGCGTATCTCATTTATAGATTGTTAAATTAACCTGCAGTGTAAGCTGCACTGTTTTTGCTATTGGTATTAATACATAAATAGCAGAAGACTAAAAATATCAATTTAAAATCATTAAATAAAAAGCGAGAGAATGAGAAATTAATGGCTTGGCTTTTCTTCTAATTGTAAATTGCACATATATAATACTTAATATATATAAATATATAATATTTACAACATTTAGGGGAAAAATTACTTTTGAGAAAAACATAACTAAATTTTATAAATTAAAACGTATGCATATTGTAGATACTCATGACACATACTTTCAACATGATGGTTGAATTTATTTGAGCATGTGACAAAAATGGGATGTCAGTTCTCTGGAGGAACGTGTTTTGTACGTACGAGACGAGAAATGAACAAAATTTGGACGTATGTGCTGTGTGGGTAGTAATATAATGCATTACATCTAGTCATAAAAATTCAATTATTTCAATTCAATGTTTTTCCTTTGTGTACATTTTTAGCTTTTTTGTTTTCTTTCTAATCTCTTCCGTGTCTCAAAAATTTTTTGAAAATATCTCTGTAAGTACATATCTACGCATCCACACCGAAGAAAAGGATAGGTTTTTCGAAAAAATACTATTAACACAGGCACACAGGACTAGAGACGGCACACAGGACTAGAGTGAAGTGTGCTATAAAAGACTCCTCGAAAGGGAAATCTGATAAAATATATTCGAATAAGATACAGAAGAAAATCAATATGTTTGTTATTATGGGGATACGGACAAAAGCTCCGCCACACCGGACATCATCCCCGCAGACAAAAGACCCCCCGAGCCCGGACTAAGGCCCTATGGATGAGTCCAGCCACTAGATCACTTCGACTGATCCAACTGATCCCCGAGACATTTGATGAACGGCTGGTCGAAAGGAGAGGCTGAACAACTCTAGACCAACACAGCATATGCGTCCAAATTTTGTTCATTTCTCGTCTCGTTCGCCCAAAACACGTCCCTCCAGAGAACTGACATCCCATTTTGTCACATGCTCACATAAATTCAACCATCATGTTGAAAGTATGCGTCATGAGTAACCAAATTTGGACATAAATTATTAGAAAAATATCTTGGACGTAATGTGTTCCAAATTTGAGCGAATTCATCCCAAAGAAGTGTCCTTTTACATTAAATTCAACAAGTTTGCAGCGTACTTTTTACCAAACTGGGACGAGCAACTGGGCATGCGCATTCATGCTATCAACCAAACATTCCACTTTCCCTCTCGATCTCGTCCGTAACAGCCATGTTGATTATGTGAAAATGCTAAAGAATTGCGTTGTTTAATTAATGTTTTGATAGTAGATTTCGACGAAATCGTCACATTTGACAAACTTCTGAGTTGTGTATACGATTTGAAAAGAATTATCATGTAAGTATCTAAAATCGTTTAATTTTATTTTCATTTCTGGTATTTGCCTTTAGTGTAATATTGCATATTATCCCTAAAAAGGTTTATTATTTGTAAAATTTAATTTCATGGGTGGTTTTAGGTTTTTTTTTTTTTTTTTTTTGTTGTTGTGTAATCATTTCTTATCCATTGATTTATCGTTCCATAAATATTATTATTACATGGCCAAATGGACTTTTCTTTTATTTTAAGCAGAAATGAAAGTATCTGTACAAATATTTATTTTATTCTAAACTTAATCGGAATTTCCATTGCTTTTTAACCATTCAAGCATGCCTTTATCAGTTGATTAACTTTAATAAACAATGAAAAAATGTGTTCATGAAAGCTTAAATGTATTTTAAAACTGTTGTAGTTTTATTTAACTCTCTCAAATTAAAAGAAATAATAATAATAAGATTAATTTCATTAATGAAAGTTATTATTTAAGTATGAGAAATTCAGTAATTCCGAAGTTAACTTATGTAAATAACAATTGTAAAATTTTCGAACGAACCATAGAAAATGAGAATAAACAAAGATATCTCGTGAACTGCTTGTACTGCTTTGGATTCTCTTATCTAGAATATGTATACTCTTTAACTTGTTTTTCACGAGTAATTTTTTTCCTAAATATTGTAAATATTATATAATTATATATATTAAATTTTATATATATGTGCAATTTACAATTAGAAGCCAAACCATTAATTTCTCTTTCTCTGTTTTGAATCTCTTATCTACAATATGAATAAGTTTTAATTTATTAAAGTTCGTTATGTTTTTCTCAAGAGTAATTTTTTCCTAAATGTTGTAAATATTATATATTTGTATATATTAAACATTATATATGTGCAATTTACAGTTAGAAGGAAAGCCAAACCATTAATTTCTCATTCTCTCACTTTTTATTTTATGATTTTAAATTAATATTTTTAGTCTTCTGCTATTTATGTGTTAATACCAATAGCAAAAACAGTGCAGGTTAATCGGTTGATTTAACAATCCATAAATAAGATATGCTTAGTAATTTTTTTCCTAAATGTTGTAAAAGTTATATTGTTATATATATTAAATATTATATATGTGCAATTTACATTTGGAAGAGAAGTCAAACCATTAATTTCTCTTTCTCTTACTTTTTATTTAATGACTAGCGAACTTCGCCCGCTAGCCGGTCAGTATTTTCAAATTAATCACTAAAATTAATGAATCACTAACAGTAAATTTTAGTGTTAAGAAAAGAAATTAAAAAATATATATATCATATATGATTGGGTAAAAAGTCGGCCTGGGTCCCCACTTCCTTCGGCAGCGCAGTCGCGTGCGCGCTGCGCGCGCATATTCCTTCCCTGACCCTTCGTGCCCCCTAAAAAAAAAATCATTTTTGATCGGGTAAAAACTCGCACCGGGTCCCCACTGCCTTCGGCACTGCAGACCCATGCGCGCTGCGCGCGCACGTGTGAAGGTATACGTGCGCTGCGCGCACATATTCCTTCTCAAGTCAAATTTTTATTTTTAAGAAAAGAAAATTTAAAAAATCATTTCTCAGCCGGTACAAAGTCGGACCGGGTTCTAACTGCCTTCGGCATCGCAGTCCCGTGCGCGCTGCGCGCGCCTATTCCTTTCCTGGCCTTTCGTGCCCCCTTAAAAAAAATCATTTCTGATCGGGTAAAAACTCATACCGGGTCCCCACTTCCTTCAGAAGCGCAGTCCGTTGCCCGCGCACGAGTGAATGTATTGGCGCGCTGCGCGCACATATACCTCATCAAATGAAATATTTATTCTTAAGACAAGAAAATAAAAAAAAAATCAATTATCGTTAGTTAAAAAGTCGGGACGGGTCCCCACTGCCTTCGGCAGCGCAGTCCCGTGTGCTCTGCGCGCGCACAAGTTAAAGGATACTATTGTAAAATTTGTACCCTTTCCGTGTTGATTCTCAAATTTAAATTTAAATTCATTCACTACTTAAATATAATTTAAATGATTTACTTTATAATCTTTAAAGTTTAAATTATTAATTAAATGAATTATAGCGTTTAGTGCTATTATCTTTTTGATACTGCTATTGAGTTAAAGATATATTAAAATTAAAAATAAAAAGCTTAAGGATAATTACTTTTAGTTAAAAGTTATATTCCTTATTAGTATAATTATGTTTAAGTCATTTGAAATAACTTTAATTTACTTACCTCATATTTAAAAGCATGTTTTGTTAAAATTAACTTAAAGAAAATATGTTTAAATCCTTTTACGGATTGTTCATTTCGATACCTAGCAAGGAGATGTTGTATTTTTCAACTGCTGAGTCTTGTGCTTAGCCCATAGATGGCGGTAGTCTCGTAGCGTCATGTTGCTATAGTTATGGGAGGCGTTGCCGATTGTACAGCATCAAGTAGCTGTTACTTTGAATCCGTTCGCGGCTATAAAAGGAGGTAAGGAATATGAAATCATGCGCTTACTTTCTTAGTTTCCTAAGCTCTTAAGCTTTTATGTTTTTTTCAGTTTAGCTCAAAGTCATGAGCTGGTATTTTAATTTAGTTATAAAGTGTTTAGTTTTATAATGATTGTGAATTACGTTTTTGTGACTTGATATTTTCGACGATACGTTTAGTGTATCTAGTTATGTCACAATGTAAAAGTTGTTTTCTATTTGAACTCTACATGGCAGTATTTTAAAGGTATTTAACCTTTCGTCAGCAAAGTATATATTCAATTGTTTCTGCTTATTTAATGTTACTCATCATTTTGTTTCAAGTTTAATAAACTGTTTTAATTAAACTTTTGTCTTCAATGAATGCCACGCATATTTATCATTTTTATATTTTATTAGAGCTGAGCAACTATCGTATATTTCACTGCTAACTCTGCTAATTTAACATATGTGAAAATTGATTTTTTCACATCAGATACGCACGCGGTGCACGCCTATTTCTCCTCCACCCTTTCAGGCCCTTTTAACTATCCTACGTACACCAATTTTGAACGATCTAACTCATTTGGCTGAGATGCAAAAGAAAACGTAATCAGGACACCTCAAAACGTGTAAATCTGGTGAAAACTTTCGATAATTTAAAAGAACTTTAAAATATCTTTCGAATGATACATTAAAAATTTTTTTAATTATAATTAGAAATTGAAATTTGAAAATATTACAGCGCCATGAAAACTGATTCAGGACACCTCAAAACGTGTAAATCTGGTGAAAACTTTCGATAATTTAAAAGAACTTTAAAATATCTTTCGAATGATGTATTAAAAATAATTTAATCATAATTAGAAATTGAAATATTGAAATTTGAAAATATTACAGCGCCATCTGACGGTACGAATTTCTGTAATCTACTGTTCGATTCCAAATCAAAAAAGCGTTCTAATGATGTATTACTTATGAAATTATTTTAATTAGTAGCTGAGATACAAAAGAAAACCTAATCAGGACACATCAAAACGTGTAAATCGGGTGAAATCTCGCTCGCATCGAGCGCGGTATACACCTATTTTTTCCCCACCCTTTCAGCCCCTCCTAATTTACCTACGTATACTAATTGTCTAACTCATTTTGCTGAGATGCAAAAGAAAACCTAATCAGGACACCTCAAAACGTGTAAATCAGGTGAAAACTTTCGATAATATAAAAGAACATTAAAATATCTTTCAAATGATGTATTAAAAATAATTTAATCATAATTAGAAATTGAAATTTTAAAATATTAAAGCGCCATCTTGCGGTAGAAATTTCTGTAATGTACAGTTCGATTCCAAGTCAACAAAGCTTTCTAATGATGTATTACTTATGAAATTATTTTAATTAGTAGCTGAGATACAAAAGAAAACTGATGCGGGATACCTCAAGTTGTGTAAATCTGGTGAAAACTTTCGATAATATAAAAGAACTTTAAAATATCTTTCGAAGGATGTATTAAAAATTATTTAATGACAATTAGAAATTGAAATACGCGTATTAGAATAAAATTTAATTTGCAATTAAAATGTTAACCATTTGTTTATCGGCGAACATCGATGAAATTTGAACTGCAAGTTTATTTTGTGGTGTTAAGATTGTATACCAAGTGTCGTGTACGAAATCGAAAAATTGAAGAAAATAGAAATTTGCAATTTTTTATCCCACTTAAAATACATCTGATTATCAACTGAATCAGTCGCAGGTGTTCTTTTTTTCCCTCTTCCTTGAAGTGGTTCATATGGTAACGACATTATACAATCTACAATCTCTTTGAAGGAAGGTCGCGTGTTCAATTCAATGGGTTTAATGCCTAAAATTAAAAAAAATATTACTCATTCAGTTTTTGAAATTTTCTCTCAATCCTTTGGAAATTGAATTATGGAAGAGAGATTTATATACAAAAAAAAAAAAAAAAAAAAAAGATTTATCTCTGAAAGCTTTTGCGTTATAAAATGTTTTGTGAAAAAATCGATGTCTAGTAAAATCTAAAAATATGGATCGCTAATCCGTATTATTAAATATGTTTATATGGTTCAAAAGAGGATTAAATGACCTTTCCTTATATACCAGTTGTTAAGAAATGAAACTGATACTCGGTCGTACAGGCCGTTTCAAAAAAGACGATCGCTAAAAAGAGAAATTTTCGACCCTTTTTAATTTTTTTTTTTTTTTTTTTTTTTTTTTTTTTTTAAATATAAAAAATCCGTATTAAAAAAAAAAAAAAAAAAAAAAAATTGTACCGTAAGAATCGGTAATAAATGCTCTTTCTCGTGGTACAGGTGTATTTTCGATATTTTCAACAGATCGGCAGCGAACGCTTTACAAAAACCCAAGAGATTTCCTCTTTCTTCTTTTGAGGTAAGCGGTCCCGGTCGAAAATGGTGATCGCGTGCCATTTTGAATCGTTTTTTCGTTAGACATGGGCCACATTTTAATTAATATCTCTGCTAATTAGGGACGCATGTTTTAGGAAATTAGATAACGTACATCTGCGATAAATTCTCTGTCCGATGGTACCTGTTCGAAGTCCATGCGACCATTAGCGCCGGAGCCTTTTCTGTTTCAAGCCGTTTCTCACAGACACACACGCACAGATTTTAATAATATAGGAGATTTTAAATTGGTATTTTTAGTCTTCTGCTAGTTATGTGTTAATACCATAGCAAAAACAGTTCAGCCAACACTGCAGGTTAATTTAACAATTCATAAATGAGATAAGCTTAATAATAATAAATCAATGCTGTAGCTAAAGAATTATACTTTCTCCTTTGTAAATGCAAATTTTGCAAATTTTATTAATTATATTATTTCTTTTTATTATACCAGACCTGATCTCAGATTCTCTGATTGCAGAATTTTGTTTTATTGTAGATAGATAAAAAATTCTTCCTGTGCATATGTGTATACGTATATTTATATAAAGTTCAAAATTACAGTTAACATTATATAAACTATGAAAATTGTAACTTCGTGTTGATGGTATTTTTTGATTAGCCTTAAATTTTGTTTTTAAAAATTAGATTTTTCTTGGAGGTAATTACTAAATGTAAACTATTACTCATGAGATGTTTTTTCCCCCTACAATTGGAATGTAAACTCTGAAATGTTTTTTTTTTTTTTTTTCTGTATACAATATTTATAAGCTTTCTTTAAAATTTTGCCCTTTTGTATTTTTCTTCCCAGATTATTTATTTAAGAAGTTAATGAAGAATATGTAAGGAATTTAGCTTTGGCCTGCAGTCTCCTAGCAACCCTTCAGTTTAAATTTAGTTTGCAAATTAATAAGTAAGACTTCCTGCATAATTATAACTCAGTATTATTCTATTTTAATTCACGATTCTCGGTGTTGTCTTGAAAATGACATTTTGGGCTCCCTTTATATTGGTGGCTAATAACAATACATTATAACTGAACATTTTTTTCTTTTATTGATGAATTTCAACACTCAATCAGATAATGAGCTTTTTACTATAACAGATTGTTTTTAGCCATTCACGTAGAGATAGATTAAAATGATTTATTTATTTAATATTATAATTAGCCTTACTTTTGTACACTGCTGCTTTCCTTCTGTGCTCTTTCCTACATTTTTTTTTTAACCTGATAAATAATCATTCTCTTATTTTGAACTATAACAATCATTGCAAGACAGGTTTTTTTTTTTTTTTTTTTTTTTTTTTTTCCAATCAAGATTTATTTGATTTTAATGATTTTTTAAAACTATTCATACATTATTGTACAACACTTGTATTTTATTCTGTGTATTTATATGTATATATATGTAAATATTTACACTATCAATCATTTTACTTAAATTATAAGTAATATTCTATTCCGATAGAAAAAATCCATGTAGGCATTCATTACCAATATTTTTATTCAAATTAGTATCATTATAATATAAGAAATAATCTTATAACAGTCACAAATGCAGTAGAACGAGCCACTCAACCTGAGAATTTGTAGTACAATAATGTATTGAAATAAAGAAAGTCTGGTGGACTGGGGTAATTCTCTATCAATGTGTTTCTAGGTTAAATAATGTTCACCCACCTTATAATAGTATGCTTAAACAAAAGTTAAAAAGTATTTTTAACAATTCATGAACATTGTAGCTTAATGTACAAAATAAAAAAAAGTCGCCATCTTTGCTGAAAATTAATAAATAAAAATATATATTAAACTGCTACAAAAGCATCTTGAAAAAAGATTGTTTCTGAAAATCACACATTTTACTTAGATTCTTAGTGGCACAACATTTGTATTTCTTTTTTTTTTTTTTTTTTTTTTTTTTTATGTTATTTTACAACTATATATAATATAAGCTTTTAAATTACGTTAATAATGTTTCTGTAATTTAGTATACTGGTTATACAACTATATCGATTTATACAACAGATTCTTTTTTTTACATATGTTTAAAATTATTTTAGACATATTTATCAATGTACAGTCGGGGGAAAAAAAAAACGCAGCACTTGATGGTATTTCTTTATTAATTGACGCAGAAAAATTTAATAGACACCATTCAACAGGAAATGAAATGCACTTTCTGAAAATGTCGTCGAATTTTGAATTAGGGGTCATCTACATATTAAAATGAGCGCCAACTTTGATTTTTTCAATAGCAAGACCCAATTTTGACTTCATATTCAAATTTCTGAGAGTCTGGCAGTGCGGAAAAGTATACTGTTTGTATACTTTATCTTCAGTATTCATAGAGTTATGATCAAAAATGTGTTAGGGGGCTATCTCTAAATATAGAAAAATAAAATTAAGATCCTACAAGAACCAGACAAAATTATACTGTTTCACACCGGAAATATTTCAAGAAAAAGAGTTATAAAAAGAAATAAAAATAGTAACACCTTTGCTGTATCTTAATTATCATGAATTTAGTTTTTTGGATATGTATATACTTTAGTACTTTTTTAGATAATTTTAGGTATATTTAAATACATTACACTTACGATTGGTCAGACAATACTTTTTATAAAAGTGCAATATTTTTCAATTAAAAAGTATCTATCATGGATATACTGATCATCAATAAAGCTTAAATTTTCTTTCGTACGTGTAACATAATATACAAACTGAAATAATATAGCTATATATATATATATATATACAACAACGCATAAACTAAATCTTTTCGGATAAATTATTGTAAGGTTTCATAAAGTAAATATTAAACAATTTTAATAGCACTTACCAGTTTTGGGTTAGTTGAACTCCTTGGAACTGTACGATTTGTTTTATAATTTCTATGAAAATATAATTTCTTAATTAACGTTTTCGCGACTGCTGACGTAGATTCACATCATTTGAAAATCTGTAACAATGCCAGTGGGCGTTTCTTTCGTAATTTGTGTGTTACTTATTTCTTAAGCATGTACTCAGTGTTCATATTTTTGCAATAAAATATACTATGGATAGAAATATATTAATTAGAAAGAATATAGTTATAATGTATATCCATCTGTAATATAATTGTGGTACAGAAAATTTGTTTTTAAATATTTTATTTTGAGAGTATTTCAAACAGTAAACCCCGCCTATTTAGTTAATTTTTTTCTTCTAGTGTTCGTTTAAAGGATTCTAAATTTATCACCAGTAATCGATGAAGTAAATACCACTTGTGTATATTTTTGTCAATGTAAAATAAGGGGTTTAACACGAATACTCAAAGTCACATTCACTTTTCGTTTCTGCATTGTTTTGTTCTGAAGAACGATAAAAGGCGGGGCTTTAGAAAACAGGAATTCTTGATACTAACACAAATGTAAAAAAATCAACATTTTTGTTTAATTTCTTTGCATTTGACGTTGTTGTTATATAATTTGACCCTTAAATAAAAAATAAAAATATTTTGTTCAATTTTCTCCGTTATTTTTTAAGATTTGCTTCGTTAACTCATTCAAAATTTTTTAAGAGACGGCCCCCTAAACCACTCCAAAAGAAAGATTTATTTATATCTCGAAAACTAATAACTGGAATGAGCTGCAAATTTGCACGCCCATATTTTTCAGCATTAGGATTCATTTTATGTAAAAATTAATATAGGTCATAATTCATAATTTTTATGAATATGAATTTATTAATATTTTTCAGAATTAAAAATATTTTTCAGAATCAAAATTAATGATGGATTATGTTTGGGTTTCTTCACTGTATCTCGTAAAAAAAGAATTATATCGATCAAGTTATTTTTTGTGAAGATATTAATAAAAGTTTGAAATATGAATTTAACATTAGCACCTTCAAACTTTGAACGCTTATAACTCTGTGAAAAAATAAGCAAAATATACAACCAATATACTTTTTCGCATTGTCGCGATCCCAGGAATTCAAATATAAAATAAAAATGGGGCATTACCATTGAAAAAATCAAAGTTGGTGCGCGTTTTAATATGTAGACGACCCCCAATTCAAAATTTCCGTTTATTTTCTGAATCTACTCTCAATTCCCCGTCGAATGATACCTATTACATTTTTGTGCATTGATTAGCAACGGAGTTACATCGAGTGCTGCGTTTTTTTTTTCCCCGACTGTACATATATGTAGTGTGCATCTATAATATATATTCATTAATGCACATCAAAAAATCATAATATGTATTTTTCTTAAAATTAAAACCGGTTTTGTTATAGGTTTCATATCAGAATCAAAACTATCTTTCAAGCTATTACAAAATTTTGTAGTAAGCATGACTAATTAAGATCAAGATTACTAAGTATTGTACTGAATGCTAATAAATTAAATTGTATTTTGTTGTACACACTTGTGATTTAAATTATACAGTTATATAAAAAGTTATTTATTTTTTAACTGTTAACTTCAATTCATTAAATCAAAGAAAAGTTCAAATGAAAGCCAACTGTTTTATCTTTATTTCATAATAAAAATAAACTGTAATAACAATAAATGGTTTTATTTATAAAGAATATAATAAAAAAAACTAAATGTTTAAATTAAAATATATAATAAAACTGAAATATTTTTAATTGGTAATTGCAATACTTAACTATAAATCAAAGAAATGTTCATATCAAAAACATAGTAATTTTACCTTTATTTCATAGTAAAAAATAAACTGTAATAATAATAAATGGTTTTATTTATTAAGGATATAATAAAAAGGCATGGTTGAAATAAAATATATAATAAAATTAGGACAGTAATGCTATATACATTATACTTTTAAATGTTATAAAGTGTTTTGCCAATAAGTTTGGATGTAATTTCAAAACAAATAAAAATAGTTAATTAACTATGCTTATTAAAAAAAAAAAAAAAAAAAAAAAAAAAAACATATATAATCAGGGGTTGATCCAGGCAAAATTTGGGTCCCTTTTGCGGCTCTTTCACAAAATTGCACACAGTAAAAAGGGTAAAAAGGGACACTTCACAAAATTCAAATTCATAAAAAGGTACCCTTCACAAGATTTTGTTTTATAAAAATTATCCTTTTATTAAATGTTTTCATATTTTCAGTATTATTTTTAATTTATGCCTTAATTTGGCTCAACGAAACTCTATTAACTTGATATTAAACATTACATAAAGTGATTGTAAAAACTGAAGATTTTACACAATATTTTACTTTTTCAGAAATATATTTTATATTTCACAAAAATATTTTGTTTTTCACAAAAGAGGTACCCATAAATTAAAACATGGATCGACTCCTGATAATATGTAATTAAAACCAGGTTTATGTTAAAAGTGATATAATTTGTAGTCCAAATTAATTAATATAGCTATCATTTGAACAAAAAATGTCTTGATCCGTAATTGCACCGGGGTCGGGGTGCGATCAATATTTACCCGGTTGCTGGGGCAATTACTGATGAATGAATTTTTTCAATTAAACAAACTTTTAAAACATATTAATCAAAATCTATATTTTATTGAATAAACACATGATAAAGCTTTAACCATGCTAAATTTGGTTAACATCATTTGTGATATTTTTAGAGTTATTTAGATGTTTGTGTTTTTTGATCGGGAATAACCCTCGCCCACACTAAAATCTTATCCATGCTATGGAATGGATAAAATAATTTTGGAAAAGGGTAATTTATTAGGGAAAATGACATCATAACTGAAACAGTGTATTAAGAGGAAACTTTTACTCATGCTTCCCAAACAAAATAAAGAGAATAAAGAGTTAAGAGAAAAAAAAAAGTAGGATATCCTAAAAAACATTTATTTAGGCTAAACTAATATAATTTGAATCAAGAAAAATTTTTCACACTATACCCATTAACAAAATTCACATTTTCATTACCATCTTAATACTTTCACTTATTCTTATAACTTTTCTATATTGAGTCGGGACAATTCATTAAACAAGCAGTGACAGCTGCCTTGAACTGTATGTAACTGATTATATGTAATTAAATTTAATGGTTATGGAGTTTTAAAAAAAAATTTGGAGGCTTCAGCAGGGACCGATTTATTCCTGCAGAGGCCTAAGGCACTCATGTTTAATGGGCCCTTTCTTCTGAAACTTTAATATTTATAATCCTCTATTCTATTAATCTATACAGAGAAAATATTTTAAAGGTAAATATTTTTTTCTGCACATGATTATACAGTTTACCAAATGATTAAACACTGATTATCTATATTTAAATAATTGATAACTTAACATACTATCATTTTACGGCAAAGTATCTATTGTTCGAAATAATACAAACATTAAACAATGATCAATTTCCATAGCGCACACAATGGAAATATTCAAAGTTAGTAAAAAAAAAAAAAATTATTTTATATATTATAGGATAAAAATTCAATAAACAAAAAAGTGTAACTTATGATGAAGCCAATGTACTATCTGTAAACTGATTCATGCACTAAATTAGACAGCATTGCAAACATGCCAACAGTATTATTTATTCCAGAGGATTGTAAATACCTACCCTTTTAACATCACTTTATTTGTATTTATTTTTTTATTTTATTTTATTTTTTTCAAATATGGTAGGACAAATAAGAGGCACACAGCACAATACTATTTCCATTTGTTGACGAAAAAATGAAAATTATCGATCATCATAGAAAATTTTCATTCTAACTATTTTTTTAAATGTATGGTGGAATTTCTTGAAGGCCCAAGGCATGTGCCCTGAATACACTGCCATAAGTCAGGTGCTAAGCTTCAGGGCTTTTTAAACACTACAATGTAAAATATTATGTGTGCCAATATTAAAAGATATAAACTGATATGAGAACTATAAATAAGCAAGACAATGTTTTCTTTTGTAAATATCAACTGCAAGGCTGGCAGAGACGAACTAGCATATTATATATGTATATTAATCCTCGCTTTCCCAAGATGGGGTCATTTTGACCCAATTTTGAAGTTGAAATCTAGTTAAGCACGCTTCATTCAAAAAGTGTGCTAATTCGCCAGAGATAGAAAAAATAACCAGTGGAATTTTGCAACTTCTAAACGATACAAAAAGGTGCGGTGCTGGTGATTTTCGCCAAGCGTGCCAAGCGGCACCTGAAAGCAATTTTTCTGCAGTAATGCTTTGATCTTGGGAAAGCGAGGGTTAATCAATTAATTCTACATTAACTAAATATTTATAATTCATACATCAGTCATAAGGCTGTGCTTGTATAAATAATTAAAATATAATAAATGATTAAAATGTATAAATAATTAAGAAAATTAAAGTATAATTTATTTTTTTATTTATCAATGTTGCTTAGTAGAGACGAATCTAAAGTCAATGTATCCAAATAAATATTAGCTTGTTTAATAATATTTTGTTATATTTTACAAATTTCTATAAGAAATATTTAAAAACCACATTTTTTTTAAGCTAGATATACAGTTTCATTCCACTAAAGCCATTAACTTTGATATATAAAAGAAGTGATTTAAATCAGTGATAGTTTTTATTTTTTTACTTTTTAAATCAATTGATTTAAATCACTACAACCCTGTTGCAAGATTCTCAATTTATAGTACAAAGTTTATATTCATTAGCTTTACAAGGCAAAATTAGCTCTGGCCGCATGGTCAGTTACTACTGAAGAATTAGCCACTAATAAATTTGCTGCAGGTAGCCACCACAATGGCCCATGTTTGGCTGCCTGCTGCAATTTTCACACACACACACGCAAAAAAAAAAAAATGTTTGTTCCCCTCAGTTGATTAATTTTAGCTTTAACATGTGTATACAGTAGGAAATCCACTCCCAGAAATCCATAGCACCTGGGACCAGAGACTGCAAATTTGAAAATTTTATGGATTTTAGTTTTTTTTTTTTTTTTTTCTTACTTGTTTGTAGTATAGACAAATAGTTTTTTTCATTTGTTTTATTTTTATTCTTGGAAATAACTTTTTATTTAAGCACAAAAACTTTATTATGAATTTCATTGTTTATTTTTATTGTAACTTTTTAAAAGTATATAACTTTTTAAAAGTATTTATAATTTTAGTAATGCATATTAGCGTATTTATTTGCATTGTATAATTTTATATTGCTACTATTCAGAAGTTCTTAAAACATTGTTTTTATCATATTAACTAGTATGTTGTGGCCATCACAAGTCTTTCTTTTATATAATCCTGTACAAATTTACACAATATAAATTATTTGTTAAATTATAATTTATTAAAATTATTTTCCATGATGAATGCAGACGATTTTTATCTGAAAGTAGTTTAATATTAAATGCCAAAAGAAAATCAGTTTTGTTCAGACATGAAAAGAAATGAATTTTCTTCCCATTATTTCATTTATTTATTTTTTCATTAAAAATGGAAAAAATCAATGACATAGTATAAATTATCACTGATCTATGGTTTGATCATTCATTTTAAAGGTGTTGACGAGTTCTTTCGAAGATACCCATATTGAAATCCAAACGTCATAATGAATTCCAAACGTGAAATTTTCAACGTCAAATTTCGTTTAATGGTTTTGAGATACAGTACCTACAAAATTTGTAACACACACACAGACAGACATTTTCTAAAAGCAGTCAAATTGTGATCAGGGCATCTCAATACATGTAAATACATCAAAAATTGTTTAAAAATCTTCACAAAACCAATACTTCCTTCTTACATAGAAGACAGTAAAAATAAGATTTTTTTTTTTTTTTTGCTAAGTTTTTTATGGCAAAAATGAAAGAAAAAATCGATAATGTTGTTTTAAATTAACGCAGACCAGAGGTTCAGCCATTTGTTATTATTATTGTTTTTTCTTCTTTTTCGTATGTATATAACGAGAAAGTATTGAATTAACAAAAGGTTCCAAACTCCAGTTTTGATGGATTTACACGTTTCAGGATGTTCTGATCACGATTGAACTGATTTTAGAAAATGTCTGTCTGTCAGTCAGTCTTTCTCTCTCTCTGTGTGTTTCTGTATCACTAATGTAGTAGCCACTGCATCTCATTAACCAATTAATGAAATTTAACCAAACTTGGAATTTTGTTGAAACCTGACATAAACTGATGCAGATTAGATTTGGCGATCAATTGTTCAACAGGTCGGGCTTGTAATCCCATTTTTTCTAAATTTTTAACGTGAACAAAACAAAATTTCATATAACTCTACAAAATAAGCTATTTTAAACAATCTAATTATAAAATTAATTGTTGATTAATAATTGTTAATCAGTGATTGTGAAATTAATATAAATTGATAATAGTAGTAATAAATGAGGGGGGGGGGGCTGCATCTGAGAACTTCGTTTCCTGTAGTGATGTAACTCTGTCACATAAAAATCGTCTACATTTATATGGAAAATAATTTAATAAATTTCTATTTTATGATTTTGGTGTATAATTAAAATTATACAGAAGAAAGTCTTGTGGTGGCACTATCACACTAAAGGTATTGAAAAGCTCTTTTGAAAGATACCCACAGTGAAAACTTGTCCCCTCTGGGCAATAAATGTAAAGGAAAATATATTCCATAGTCTGCAGAACTGCTTTTCTTTTTCTGTGTTTTAGTAGCTTTTAAAATAATTTATATTTTTTTCCATACATTTGGACAGAGATCATTGCATTATGTGATCTGTATAAATCATGTTAAAAAAAAATCACCTAGGAAGATCTATAAATAAAGCTTATAAAATAAAGTTTGATTTGTAGAGTTTAGAGTGCTATTCAGTCAAATGTGATATCATTGACAGTTTATTATCTACAATTTGACAGTAAAAATATAAAAAATAATTAGAAAAAATTAATTACAATAGAACTAACCTTTAATAGCTGTTTGTTTTTAGCATCATGAAGTATATATATTAACGTTTATCAGTAATTGTTTCGAAATTGTTAAGCTATAATGATGTTCTATAATAATAATTATTATTATTCACGTTTAATTTTAATATGTTTGTCAACTATTTTAAAGTTAATATAAGGTTATTATTATCCATGTTTCAATTAATTAAAATATGATGAAAAATTTGAAAAATCGGGCTTCATAATGTACTAGGACATCTCAGTAAGCATCTTCGTTTTGAATCACATGACTGTCCTTATTACGATTTTAGTGCTATGGTGTCTGGAGACACACGTCGAGGCACTGTCTTTTTTATATATGAAGATTTACTCGTATTATTGAAAAATCTAGTACTTATTGTAGATGAGAAAATTCAAAACTGATTGGTTTCAATTAAATAATCCTACAAAATTGTTTCTTATAAATACCACAACTTGCATATTGTTATTGAATATAATTTTTGGTTTATGGGAAGACATAACTGTCAGTTATTTATTTATTTATTTTTCCTTTTGAAATGTTTTTTACTCTCTCTCTCTGCAGGTGCTGCGAGAACTTGTCTATTACAGAGAAAGACATTAGATGTTAAATTAAATTAGTAATGTTCAATTAGCTTCACTATGCAAATAAAGAAATTTTTTGTAATTTTTTAAATAAAAATGCATAAATACATATTGTTTCTTTTGATTCTTTTTGAAATTTGAATCTCAAACCAATACAGGTAGGATGAAAGTCAGTCCTTCATGGTATCTTGCCAAACAGTCGACAATTTGTAGTAATTAAAACAAATTCAGCATATGGAACAAAGCACAAATAAAATTAATATGTTTAATCAAATAGGAAATACGTATGTATATATATATAAAAGCATATGTTTAAAAAAAAAAAAAAAAAGCAAATCAGTTTTGATAAAAATATGAGTGTTTTTAAGCTACGTAAGTACTTTCTAACTTTTTCTCTTGTTTTTATATTTTATCTAATAATTGCACTGAGTTTAATTTTGTTTCTAATATTGACGTTCACTGAGACTTGATTCTTGGCTTTTTCTTTTTAGCTGCATTTCATTGATACAACCTGTCGTCCAAAAAATTTGGATCAGATGAATTACAGTGATTTGAATTAGTGATTACCTCTACAGTTTTACATCACAACCACCATTATGCATCACGATGAGAAAACATGGAGGTAATTAGGAATTTAACTGCCTGTAATTAATGTGATCCAACTTTGTTGAATGCCAGATGGTATGAAATGCTGCTAAAAAAAAAAAAAAAAAAAAAAAAAAAAGTCAAGAGTCAAGTCCTTTGAGCGTCAAAAGTGGATGCAACTTACTTGGAACAATGAGAATGAATATGTTCATAAAGATAAAATTTATATGGTGGTATTTAAAATATTTGAAAATTGTATATACAGCACACTCTCTTAAAAAAATCCAGTGATTTTAGCTCAGACTGAGTTAGTTTTCACTCCTTTCCAGTAATGAAAATGCACTTTCCCTATAGGAGTGAATTTCATCTCTCTTGCGGAGTAATTATTTTCACTCCTTTTTCATAATTCATTTTCACTCCTTTTTGATAAACAATCAGCACTCCTTATTTGAACTGAATCATTATGTTAAATGAGTGACTCCACTCCACTTTGATAAGTCGTTTTTAATTCCTTTTTTGAGTAAGAAGAAAAAATTATGTACTATTGACATATTTTCCCTTAAAAATCTAATTCTGATTTTAATACATCTTATAAATAAATATGTACTAAAACACCCTACCTCTATCCCCCCCCCTCCCACATACACACACACACACACACACACACAAAAAAAAAAAAAAAAAAAAAAAAAAAGAAAAAAAAGGTGAAATTCGTGTTAACATTATTAACAGCAATGTTTCTTTTAATAATTATAAAAGATGCTTATAACCTTTAAGGGGGTCCGGGACACTAAATTTTTGTTTTTATTATTTATTGATGAATTGCTGTAATTATTTTTTCTGAAATTGTAGCTTTTTTGACGATGAAGTTGAGCAAGAAAGAATTTTTTAAAAAATTAAAAATTTTTGATAAATTAAAAATTTGTTATATCTCATGAACAAATTCAATTTACAAAATTTTTTTCACCTTTATATACAGAAGGAATTATCTTCAATTTGTCACCAGGATTTCTGATTATAATAATAAATTTTTTAAATATTAATTTTAATTTGAACTAACTAAAGATAACTAAATGCTTTGAAAATAACTGAAAACAGATGATGCTTAAAAAATTAAGGGTAAGTACTGTTTTATTTTTCGATCTCAATAAGTTTTTTGAAATTACCTACCTAATAACTCGCTTATCTATGTTATTGTAATTGTTTTTCATGTACTGTACTAAAAACGATAGGTACTTACGTATTCACTGCATGTCATTTTACGAAGTGAAGTATAATCTGCACAAGTTTATCATACTTTTTTATCGTTTAACACTGTTTATGTAATTTTTTATCATATAAGTTTGTAACAATAACAGGTTTATCATAGTGCCGAATAACCGCTGGCATGCAATTAATACAAAAATGCCATGTTTTAAATATTAAAAAAAAAAAAAAAAATTAATTATAATATTACTAAATGTATATACATACAATTGAATTTTTTTAATGCATGCAAATTTTCTAAATTTTATTATGATAAATTTTTAAATTTTGCATCTGTACCTTACCTTAACAATAATTTTTAGATTTCTGGTAAAACATAATAAAAAAATTAAAGTATATGATAAATCAATACAAATGTTAATTTTTTTAAAGCATACATGTAGTATGCACAGATATCCTTTAAAAATCAGGATTGTATTTTCGGCATTACAGGAAATAATAATAATAAAAAAAAACTTACTGTTATTGTTTACATAAGAACAATCCACAATTTGCTAATTAATATTTCAAATTAGTAAAAATTGTAATTTAAATCTGTGTATTGAAATTTCATTATTATGCTATGACAGATTAAGAAAGCTGTTTTATATTTAATTAGTGAAAATTAATTAAAAACTTTATTGTTTTCAAATTTTAGAGATGTACCATATTCTGATTTTTACATATATATATATATATATGTATACTATATATTAAGTTTCACTTCTATATTACATTTTATTTGGGCATACATAGAAAAGGCATTCATTCAATATTTTAAGACTATATTTGGTATTACAATAAATTTAAAAATAATCCTGTAAAAAAAAAATAAATAAAATAAAATAAAATAAATCTCATGTTTTTTGAAAAAAAAAAAAAATAAAAGCTGTTACAGTTTAAATTCTTAAATATATATATATATATATATATATATATATATATATATATGTATTGAAATGTTTTTTTTTTCTTTTTCACCCCCCCCCCCTCTTTTTCCCCCATAGCTTTAAAAAAGGTAAAAAATATATTCAAATTTCATTAAAATACATTGTTATAGTTCATTTCGTTGTAGATCAGTTAAAAAAAAAAAAGAAAGAAAGAAAGAGACCTCTGCATTTTATTTAAAAAAAGTCTGCATAATAAATAAAACTATCATTATCATCATTATTATTATTATTATTATTTTGTTTGTTTTTTCAATTGTGGCGCCATCAGTGGCCGAGAAGTTCTGCTTATGAAGCTGGTAGTTGGGAGGCACCAGGTTCAATACCAGGCCATAGTTGCTGGGCTAGTTTTACGAAGTTTTCTGTGGTTTTCTTCAAAATTTGTGTGAATTGCAATGTTTTCGTTGAACACCTAATTTAAAGATGTGATTTTATTCATAGAAAACACTCTTATATGAAGCATCCTAAAATCAATAAGCAGAGTTTTTGCGAAATAAATATAGTTTTCTCCTGTGAATTTTTTTTTAAATAATAATTTAAGCTTGATTAAATATATTTAATATCTTGTATTTATTCTGCATAATTCTCGTTGATAGATATTCTATTAAAAAATTGGAATTACTTGCCATTGCAAACAAGATATATATATATTCAATGAAAAAAAAAAAAAAAAAACTCTAGTGTTGCTCCAGTGTTTCAGTTTTGTTTACATGTACTTAGGTTAAAATAAATAAATAAAATAATATGATCTAGCAATTTTGAAAGTTTGTTTTAAGGGGGTCTGGGACACCAAATTTTTGTTTTTATTATTTATTGATGAATTGCTGTAATTATTTTTTCTGAAATTGGAGTTTTCCAATACAAGATATTAAATATATTTAATCAAGCTTAAATTATTATTAAAAAAAAAAAAAAAAAAACCTCAGGAGAAAACTATATTTATTTCGCAAAAACTCTGCTTATTGATTTTAGGATGCTTCATATAAGAGTGTTTCCTATGAATAAAATCACATCTTTAAATTAGGTGTTCAACGAAAACATTGCAATTCACACAAATTTTGAAGAAAACCACAGAAAACTTCGTAAAACTAGCCCAGCAACTATGGCCTGGTATTGAACCTGGTGCCTCCCAACTACCAGCTTCATAAGCATAACTTCTCGGCCACTGATGACGCCACAATTGAAAAAACAAACAAAATAATAATAATAATAAGATGATAGTTTTATTTATTATGCAGACATTTTTTTTTTTAACTGATCTACAACGAAATGAACAATAACAATGTATTTTAATGAAATTTGAATATATTTTTTACCTTTTTTAAAGCTAGGAAAACAATAAAAAAATAAAGAGGGGGGAGGGAGAGAAAAAAAAAATTCTAAATATATATATATATATATAATAAAGATGATCTATTAAGCATAGTAGAAGCCAAGCAACAGATACTAGATCACTGAAACACCAATATATATTTTTTAAGAATTTAAAATGTAACAGCTTTTTTTTTTCTTTTCTTTTTTTTTTTTCAAAAAACATGAGATTTATTGTAACCAAATTTTATACCAAATATAGTCTTAAAATATTGAATGAATGCCTTTTCTATATATGCCCAAATAAAATGTAATATAGAAGTGAAACTTAATATATAGTGTATATATATATATGTAAAAATCAGAATATGGTACATCTCTAAAATTTGAAAACAATAAAGTTTTTAATTGATTTTCACTAATTAAATATAAAACAGCTTTCTTAATCTGTCATAGCATAATAATGAAATTTCAATACACAGATTTAAATTACATTTTTACTAATTTGAAATATTAATTAGCAAGTTTTTTTTATTATTTCCTGTCATGCCGAAAATACAATCCTGATTTTTAAAGGATGTCTGTGCATACTACATATATGCTTTAAAAAATTAACATTTGTATTGATTTATCATATACTTTACTTTATTTAGAAAATTTGCATGCATTAAAAAAATTCAATTGTATGTATATACATTTAGTAATATTATAATTGAAAAAAAAAAAAAAAAAAAATATGTAAAACATGGCATTTTCGTATGAACCGCATGCCAGCAGTTATTCGGCACTATGATAAACCTGTTATTGTTACAAACTTATATGATAAAAAATTACATAAACAGTGTTAAACGATAAAAAAGTATGATAAACTGGTGCAGATTATACTTCACTTCGTAAAATGACATGCAGTGAATACGTAAGTACCGATCATTTTTAGTACAGTACATGAAAAACATTCACATTAACATAGATAAGCGAGTTATTAGGTAGGTAATTTCAAAAAACTTATTGAGATCGAAAAATAAAACAGTACTTACCCTTAATTTTTTTAAGCATCATCTGTTTTCAGTTATTTTCAAAGCATTTAGTTACCTTTAGTTATTTTCAAATCTTATAAGCACGCCAGCACGAGATCGCGAGCAGCCATTTTGAATTTGAACCTGTGGATCCCCGCTCCAAAATATCACATGACTTAATCGGTCCACTGAAAAGGCTCTCAATTCACCCCCTTAAAGATTTTTCTCTGTTCATCTTCGAAATGTAGTGCTTTATCCTTTCACCCCGACAGAGAGAATATTTGGAACCAGTTTTTTTTCGCAAATTGTCAGTTTCTGATAAAGTGGATACTCAGAAGGAATGAATGTCATTGTGTAATATTACGTTCCTATATGGAGTGTTTAATTCATTCTTTGAAATTAAGCGTGCACTTATGCTGCTATTACATAAAAACTTTTTGCACAACATTTGAACCGATTTTTGCTCTTATTTCTGGAGACTGTAAAAAATTTTTGGTTCGGAAATTTCTCCAAAATACTTCAGATCTCAGTGGATGGTGTCATGTCACGTTCAGTCTATGCCTAGAACCAGTTTGTAGCTCCATCTATAATGAACCAGTTCTGGTCCTAGACTGAAAGTGGTGCCATTTACTGAGATCAAAAAAGGAGAGTGACAAAAAATCAGTTTCAACTGTCAATATCACCTAAAACATGTGCGGAGGAATTTCTGGATCTGGAAAGAAGGCTATACATATAAGCTCTGAATAAAGCTATTAAGTTTTATCTTTAATTACAGTATAAAAGTTTCATGTTTTTTAGTATTAGTAAAATGTGGAATTGATGCATTCTTCTAATTTGGATTCTGTGTCTCCATTTGACATATTTGTGATCCATATTAGTTAAATGTAAATTGGAAGAATGTAACGTTTTTATTATAAGCTTTTAAGACAAAGTTGTAGCAATTCAAAAATCATGAGAAAGGTTCAAAAAATTTTATTTAAAAAATTGCTCAAAATTATTTACAAGGAATTAGGTGAATAATAATTAATGTTCATTAGTTGTTAATTAAAGAAAACACTATGTTATTTATAAACATAAATTTTACTATTAAAGATGTGATTCTTTTAGATTAGGTTATGCTCAGTGGGTGATCCATGTATGCTAAATTAATTTTATATTAAAAAATCTGGAGTGACTCTGTTTGACTTTCTGATAAATTAAAGTAAGAAATGTTGTTAAATGAAGAGAAGAGAAAATTATAATAGGGCATTTGAGTAATTTTCTCCATATAGTGTGTTCTTTAACATTATTGTACTTTAAAGAATTTGAGCCTGTAGATCATAATGTTAAAGAATTTCGCATTGTGTAACTATAAAATAACTAAGCACTAGATACTCCAAAATCAATAGGTCTTGTGTTACGGTGACCTATAGCATATATACAAACATTCAGGTAAATTCATCAATGCATTCAGATCTACACACACATGCATGTAGTATCGTGAAAATAGCAAAAATGAACTCTGAGACCTCAAAGCCTATTGAAATACCAAAATCTCAAAGTAAAATTTTTGTCATGATATTTTATATTTATGTGTTGGCGGGTTACTCCCCAACAGAACTATTCTGAAAGTTTAAAATGTCTAGCTGGTTGTAAAGTTAGTTAAATGAATTTTCTGTTGAATCATATAAACACTGCTGAAGGCACCAGGTATCCGAAACAGTTGGCTGAAAATAATAAAAAAAAATGCATTTTGAATGTGTTCTGGGCTTTTCTGAGAGTTTCAAATGTTTAGCTAGTCAGGAAGTAGGTTAAAAATCATTTGCAAGATCTGTACTGGTAACGCTGCTGAAGGCATCAGGGATCCGAAACAATTGGCTAAAAGTATTAAAAAAATGCATTTTCACCATGTTCTGAACTATTCTGGAAGTTTCAAATGTCTAGCTAGTCGAAAAGTTAGTTAAATAAATTTTCTGTTGAAACCGTATAAACGCTGCCGAAGGCAGCAGGGACCCGAAACAGTTCTCTAAAAGTATTTTTAAAATGTATTTTCACCGTGTTCTGAACTATTCTGAAATTTTCAAATGTCTAGCTGGTTGAAAAGTTAGTTAAATAAATTTTCTGTCGAATCATATAAATGCTGCTGAAAGCAGCAGGTATCCGAAACAGTTGGCTTGTTGGCTAAAAATATTTTTAAAAATGCATTTTCAACAGGTTCTGGTTTTTTCTGAAAGCTTCAAATGTCTAGCTAGTCGGGAAGTCAGTTAAAAATCATTTCAAAATGTGTACTGGTAACGCTGCTGAAGGCATCACGGATCTGAAACAATTGGCTAAAAGTATTTTAAAAATGCATTTTCGGACTGTTCTGAACGTTTCAAATGTCTAGCTAGTCGAGAAGTTAGTTAAATAAATTTTCTGTTGGACCCATACAAACGCTGCCGAGGGCAGCAGTGGCTCTCAACTATTTGCTAAAAATATTTTAAAAATGCATTTTCACTGTGTTCTGAGCTATCCTGGAAGTTTCAAATGTCTAACTAGTGAGGAAGTTAGTTAAAAATTGATTGCAAGATTTGTACAGGTAACGCTGCCTAAGGCATCAGGTATTTTAAGCAGTTGGCTAAAAGTATTTAAAAAAAAAATGCATTTTCACTGTGTTCTGAACTATTCTGAAAGTTTCAAATGTCTAGCTAGTCGGGTAGTTCAATAAATTTTCTGTTGAATCATATAAAAGCAGCTGAAGGCAGCAGGTATCAGAAACACTTGGCTAAAAATATTTTAAAAATGCATTGTCAACGAGTTCTGAACTTTTCTGAAAATTTCAAATGTCTAGCTAGTCAGAAAGTCAGTTAAAATTCGATTGCAATATTTGTCCAAACAGTCTTTGAGTTAAATTTTTTGTTACATTATGGCCAAAACCTTTGTATTTTTGGTCATTATGAACATAATTTTCTTAAATATTTCCAAAACGGAAAATCATACGAAGTCCAAAAAGGGAGGTGCACAACTGGATGTTATAACAAACCAATGTACCAATTCGCAACTTTCTACGTCCAAACTTTTTTGAGTTATGTGCCATACACACACATGCGTACGACGTCACGAAAAATCGTGTAAAGTCGCTTATATCGCTAAAACGAGAGCTCGTGTTAAGACGACACTTGCAGGTGTACAACTAGACATCATGACAGTCACACATATAAATTGGCAACATTCAGCGATCATTCGTTTTCGAGCAATGTGAAATACAAAATCCATTTCGCAAATCGGGATTACTATAATTCCTTATACTTTGTATGAGGATGTAAAAATTGGTGCAGAATTTTATGAAACCAACTAGAAATTTTCAAGGAATTTGAAAAAATAATAATTGTCGCCTGTACAAAAAAAAAAAAAAAAACAGTATTTGCAATGAACAAAATATGTCTCATATTCTAATAAGATGATATACAAAGTTTATCTGAAAAAGTTTCTGGAAAAAAAAAAAAAAAAAGCTTTCTTGCCAAATTTTCTGCCTGGGTAATGAATTCCATTAAAATCTACCAAAATTGGATACGGAATATACATTTAGATTTCATCCAAGTTTTATAGAAGTTACATAAAATCAACATAGCTGATGCATTTTTCTTTTCTTCTTTCTTTCTCTTTTAAGCATTTGAATGTACTTATTTTAAACAGGGAAGCCAAAATCATTGGCCTTGTTTTTTATTATGCAAATATTAATTTTAGACAAAAATATACAGGTATTGATTTTAAGCATATATTTTTAAATCCTGATATTGAAAATCAATATCACATTTATGTTTAAAATTAATCTGTGCATTATAAAAAAACAAGGTCTATGCTTTTGGTTCGCCTGTTTAAAATAAGTGCATTAAAATTCTTAAAAGAGAAAGAAAGAAGAAAAGAAAAATGCATCAGCTTTGTTGATTTTACGTAATTTCTATGAAACCTGGATGAAATCTAGATGTATATTCCATATTCAATTTTGGTTGATTTTACATGATTTAGATGAGATCTGGATGTATATTTTACATCCAAATCTAGTTGATATTACATGAAATGGCTGAAAACACAATGTTTCATTTACATCCAAATTTGGTTGATTTTACATGAATTGGACAAACTCTGAATGTCTTACATAACAAGTTGGTTGATATTACGTACCAACTAAGTCTCATTTGGGGCCATGTTACAACTTTGCTTGTGACATTTCAACCAAAAATCAAGCAAAGCAGATAGCAAATTTCAACGTAATGGGACGTAATATTTGATCGCGATTACGTAATATCTACCTAATCGGGATGAAGTGTGTTGTGTGGGTAATAGCTGTTTTTTCTTAGGGAAAAAAAAGAGAAAGGAAAAAAAAGTTGAAGTATAGTGATGGATATAGAATATATCATTTTAATAGATAAAATGGTGATATAAATAAACGATGTTATTTTCCTCTACCCTTCCCCCAATTATGTCTGAGATGTCTCCTTAGACTACTTTTTACAGAAAAACATTTGAAACATATTTTACACACGCAGTGTTTTTCCTCTGTATGCTTGCGTAGAAGTGTTTTCAGATTTACCTTTTGAGAAAATGCTTAAGAAGATATTTGACACATGTATGGCTTTTCCTCGGTATGGATGCATAGATGTGTTTTCAGATTTGCTTTTCGGGTATATCTTTTAGAACATACATCACACTCGTATGGCTTTTCTTCTGTATGGGTGCGTTGGTGATTATTTAAATGTCCCTTTTCAGAAAATTCTTTACAACATAATTCACACACGTATGGCTTTTCCCCTGTATGGATGCGCAGATGTCTTTTCAGATTTTCCTTTTGGGTAAATTCTTTAGAACACACTTCGCACACGTAGGGCTTTTCATTTGTATGAGTGCGTAGATGTTTGTTAAAATTACTACACACAGAAAATCTTTTAGAACATACCTCACACATATATGGCTTTTCTTCTGTATGGATGCGTAGATGTCTTTTCAAATTCATGTCTTCAGAAAATCTTTTAGAGCATACTTCACACACGTACGGCTTTTCTTTTGTGTGGGTGCGTAGATGTCTTTTCAGATTTACGTTTTGAGAAAATCTTTTATAACAATCTTCACATTCGTACGGCTTTTCTTTTGTATGGGTGAGTAGATGTTTGTTCATGCTACTCTTTACAGAAAATCTTTTAGAACATACCTCACACACATATGGTTTTTCCTTTGTATGGATGCGCAGATGTGTTTTTAGATTTTCCTTTTTAGTAAATCCAGTAGAACATACGTCACACACGCCTTTTCTTGTGTATGGATGCGTAAATGTGCTTTCAGGCTTTCGTTTTGGGAAAATCTTTTAGAACATATTTCACACACGTACGGCTTTTCTTTTGTATGGGTGCGTAGATGTTGGTTTAGACTATTCTTTGCAGAAAACCTTTTAGAACATACTTCACACACATGTGGCTTTCTTTCTGTATGGATGCGCAGATGTGTTCTCAGATTTTCCTTTTGGTTAAATCCTTTAGAACATACTTCACACACGTATGGCTTTTCTTCCGTATGAATACGTAGATGTCTCTTCAGATTTCTGTTGTTAGAAAATTCTTTAGAACATATCTGACACACGTTTGGCTTTACCATTTCATATGGATGCATAGATGTGTAATCAGTCTTCTCTTTTCAGAAAATCCTTAAGAATATTTTCTGTTGTGTTTTTGCTTTTATACATATTTACATGGCCTGCACCAGAGAAACCTTTGGAATTTAAAACTACACACACATATGGCTTTTTGAAAATGAATATTATATTACTACACCTTTTTAAAGTCCTGTTTTAGTAAAGCCTTTATAAGAAAATTCCCACGTGTGTTCGTTTTCATTTACATATGACATTTATGTGATTTGCAGTTACCAATCTTCGGCAGTTACATTCATCCGGATAGCTTGGTGGGGGCCCTCATGAGGCCAGGGTTGAGTTCACGATACAGAGCCTGGGCGAGCACGGGCTTGCCCATGTTAACACACACCGTTCACAGACGGCATCAGGTGATCATTTGCGGGTTACACATGCGTGCCCAGGGGGTTCACAGCTGGTGAATGGGTAGCCCGGGATCTGCACACTTAACCCAGAAAAATTTTGTGGGGAATATGGTCACGTTATGGGCAAAATGCATGTTGTTTGTCAACATCATAATATTTGATGAGAATTACGATTTTTATTCGTTGTATTAGAATGTTATCTTACCAATTTTATCCCTTGAAAATTTCAGCAACACTTGTGAACTTCGACAGACGTAGAAAAATTTATTTCATAAAATTTTAAATTTTGGAATATTTTCATAATATACACTTTTACAGTAATTAATCTATATTTAATCATTTGTTTAAAAAAGAAAATATTTTTATAATCTAGATTTCATTTATATGAACTGTGCGTTAAATAATGATGAGCAGTTTGAGTTATCATTTCAAATTAATATTTATGTTTCTTTTTATACATTTTCACAAATTATTTTGATGATACAGGTATGAAACTTTTCAGGGGCTACCCCTGTATTCAGGGTTTTTGAAAAAAAATGCTATCCTTGAACTTCATGTTGAATTATTGTTGTATTTTAGAGATTTCTCATTTCGGATATTTTATTTACCTTGTAATGTATTAAGAATCCTCTAAATATCACTTATGATAAGTACTACTTGTACTATTAATAATAGCCATATGATATCATTAAGTCTGCCATTGCCTTCCATTCTACATTCATGTAGCAGTTTTAGGAGGGTTTTGCATATCAAATAGTTTCACCCGCTGACTCTATTACAAATGGTTTAGATTGATTGCATAAATACTTTTTTCATTTTTATGCTATTAAATTCATTTGATTTTAATCAGGGTTTATCACTCAATCTTAGCAGTTTTAGTTTTCTTCTGTTCCATTGTTTGTACTAATCTAAAAGATTTTGTAAAGTTGAAACATACTTATAAATGTTTACAATTTTCACTATAATTTGATATAAAGTATTAATATATATTTAAGTCAAATACAAAGAAATGCTGATAAGTCATTTGATGTCAGCAATTATATTTTTCCTGAACATATTTCATTAAATTTATTTGTGTTAGGTGAAACTGTATTCAATGTGCTTGTTATTATTCAATACTGCAATGATTGTAAATGATATCTCTTTATATTTTAAAATAAAACGACATATCACATGTCATTTTTTGAAGGTAATTTGAAACCCAGACAACACAAATTTGTCTAGATTAAGTCAAAATACGTAATCTGGATATATAGACATGTCCATATTACAGCCAGATTCAGTCTATATTTCATCAGATTTTGTAGATATTATGTAGAAATGTCCTCACCTCTTACGTCTTATGTACGTCTTTTAGCTGAAAAAAATAACGTAAAATAGATGTATAGTGAACATAATATAGACATGTCCATATTACAGCCAGATTCAGTCTATATTTCATCAGATTTTGTAGATATTATGTTGAAATGTCCCCACCTTTTACGTAATAAGTACGTCTTTTAGCTTAACAAAATAACGTAAAATGGGCATACGTGAACATAATATAGACATGTCCACTTTCGTTCATATTAAGTCTAAAAATTACCCACGTTAGTTCATTTCAGAAAATTTTGGAGTGGAAGGCTGATTTTTTTTTTTTTTTTTTTTTAAATACCAACTATGTGAAAAATACCAGAGCCGGAAATCGAACCCGGGCCTTCCAAAAAGATGATGGCACGGGTTCGATTCCCGGCTCTGGTATTTTTCACATAGTTGGTATTAAAAAAATCAACCTTCCACTCCAAAATTTTCTGAAATGAACTTTCATGGTTGATGAATAAATTTCTAAATTAAATTACCCATGTTATTTTTAGATTTATTTAACACGTTCACGCCGGCGCATTCTTCTCAAAAGTATCTGAGCACTAGCCAATAATACCGATATCAAAACAGTATACTTAAAACTGTTTTGTTCAATAAATCCTAGTCGAATCATGTTCTTAGACTGACTAAGATCATGACTTGACAAGGATTTATTTAACAAAAGCAGTATTAAGTGTACTATTTTTGGACAAGGAATATTGCTAGTACTCGGATACTTTTTCTGCGACCCACCGTTGTACCAAGCCGGCGTGAACATGTTAAACAAAGATGCTGGCAGAATGAAATCCTTAGAGAGTGTTTTTTTTTTTCTTTTTATAACCTAATACTTGGTGTCTCTGTCATTCTAAGCAAAATCTACATAATGATCTTTCTGTGGAATATACAGAAAAAGTCCAAAAAATTATTTTAAAGCTTTAAACTTATATATATATATATATATATATATAATTTAATAATTAAAAAGCTTTAAAATATTATTTTTAAAGTTATCTTGATTGAGACAAAAGGAGAGAGGAAAAAAAAAAGATTGCACTCACTATCTTTTTTTATAAACCTAATATTAGTGTCGCATATTAGTTTAAGAAAAATCTACATAATGGGCTTTCTGTGAAATCCACAGATATTTTAAAGCTGTAAACTATTATATATATATATAATTTAATAATTAAAAAGCTTTAAAATATTATTTTTTTAAGTTATCTTAAGTATGGCATAAGGAGAGGGAAAAAAACTTCCCATGCGATTTATTTTTCCGCACAAAATATTTTATATTTTTAAATTTCATTCATTTCCAGCACCCATGTATGTAAGTCATTTTTTATGAAATCTAGCTAGGATTCAAACTTAGTTCCTTTGGCCCAATGAACTATTATTCCACTAAGAGTGATGTCCTCATTCAATATTTCACTTGCCTAAGTTTCATCTTTTCTTTATGTGAAGATACAGAATTACAAGTGATCTTTTTTAAAAAATATAATCACATTGTGATGGAAAGGAAAAGTTTAAGGTTGCTCACTCCTTTGCGACTTCCCATCTGTAATCAGAATTACCAAATCCCATGTAAGTCTATGGTGAAATTTGTTTATAGAATTATTATTTACCAATTTGAAATTTTGTTTTCACATTCAGAAAATTTACAACTGTTATATTCGTACTCGTTCTCAAAAATTGATTTTTTAAAACTTTAAAAGGGAGTACTAATTTAATGGTTGTGTATTTTTAGAATGTGAAAATGGAATTTAGAAGTAATATTTAGGTAATGTGCAATTCTATAAACAATTTCACCCATAGGATAACAGGAGCTTTGGGTGACCTCGACGATTTGTGATGTATCCCCATGAGTCATAACTTTGTTTATATACTTTACGCATGTTTAAAATAAAGGCCAAACAAATTTTTACGAGAATGAAAAATAAACAGAAGAAGTTGCGCTGACTTGTGTGCCCAAGGCTTTACTCACTTTTTATCCTTGTTCAGCAAAAATCGGCATAACAGTTACACATGAAATTATTCATTACTTAATTTTTAATAATGAAGTAATAACATTTCCTCCAAAAAACCTCATTCTTTAGAAGTATGGTGAACATATGCTAAGGCATGTTTTTTTTTTTTTTTTTAAAGAACTCTGGTTTGAGCACTGGCCAGGTCATTTTTGTAAAAATTAATGTGTCTTTTCATTTAAAAATATTTTTAATAAATTTACACTTTTTAATATTCTTTTAGCAAAGTGCCACTTAAATAAATATATTTTTTTATTTTCTATATTTTACATGTTCCACAGTTTTTTCATGGGAAAATGCAAAATGCTTGCTAATTTATATGTATTAACCCTTTGCACTCTAAGACTTTTTCGCTTCGGCGAACCAACAGCACAAAGCAATTTTTCTCTTATATGCTGAATTACTTATCATTAACATAAATGATTTCACACACAATTTATTACAACTTTTTACCTCTTGAATGCAAAGGGTTAATTCATATTCCATTTAAGAGTTTTCTGCATACACAGGGTGTCCCAAAAACATTGAAACGCGGTTTAATTCTTTACCTGTTAGAGATGAGAGGGTAATGTAAATTGCAAAAGTGTATTTAATAAGATAGGAAATAAAACTACGCTAGTAAAAATATCTTCCTGTTAATTTTCAAAAAATTACATTTTTTAAATTTTTATACAACCCCTCTAGACAAATTTTGTCAATTAGAAAGTTTTTATTTTCGATGCAACAACATCACTACAAAAACCTGCATTCTCGTATCTTTAAAACTGAATGAATTATACTTAATTGAAAGCTGAGGGACCATATATCAAAATAAAAATGTAAATTTGTGACATATTATAAAAAGATAAAATGTATCATAGCATTTGCATTGAAACAATTCTTGAGTATGTTGGATTGATTCACGATCAAGTCACGTAATACATTTTATTTTATTTTTTATATCATGTCACAAATTTACTTTTCTATTTTGATATATGGTCCCTCAGTTTTCAATTAAGTATAATTCATTCAGTTTTAAAGATACAAGAATGCGGTTTTTTGCAGTGATGTTGTTGCATTGAAAATAAAAACTTTCTAATTGACAAAATTTGTCTAGAGGGTTCGTAGAAAAATTTTAAAAAGTAATTTTTTTAAAATTAACAGGAAGACATTTTTACTAGCATAGTTTTATTTCCAATCGTTTTTTGCATACTTTTGCAATTTACATTTCCCTCTGATCTCTAACAGATAAACAAACCATGTTTCAATCATTTTGGGACACCCTGTATATTTAATCTGTGTGAATAAATAAACAACAATATTTTACTGGGGGAAAAAAATCATCATTTAACCTTCTATTTTCATCCCACAATGTACCTGAAAATTTTTTTGCACTCTGTAAACCAATCATAAGTAATAGTTTACATTCTGTAGGAAACATGCTTTTGTGGATCTAAATAATGTTACTTTCATTCTGTTGTGCAGCATGGTAATATATTAAAATATGCTTTAAACAACATTGTATTCAAATTCTTTTCAGAGTCCCTACATTAATCTTTCATTTTCCATGTACAAATATATAAATAAAATATTTTTATTTATTTATTTTGAGACATTAATTCTCCCTTGATACATGGAAAAAGCAAACTTAAAGCAGTAAAATAATTTCTTGAATTTCATAAATAAATCCAAATACAATATTTTAATTAAATTTGTTTGAATTAACCTGGCAAGAAAAATCATTGTTTTATAAAGTATCTTGAAATTAAATAGAACTATACCTTTTTGTATATAGTATTTTGTATAGTGTATATAATTATTCGAACATTCTATTACATTTTTCTGTTTTATTATTTAACAACATTTCTTATTTTAATTTATCTAAACAACCGTTAATTACATGTTTTAAAAGTACAGCGGAGTCACTCCAGATTTTTCCTTTTTTAATAAACATGTACTTATTCAAAATCAGAAAGTCAATAATAGTGCATCACCGCATGAATAAGTTTTGTATAAAGTCTTTTGTATGTATTGTTGCCTTTATCTTACTTTTAAATTTATACCAAGAATTTTAACATTCTGTTTATTGCATATCTCATTTCTTATAGAATGAAGATAAGTGCATGAATTTAAGCTCATTCTTGCATTCATCCTTACATAGCATATCAATTTATTTTATTGTAGTAAAAGCCAAGCAAATGATTTTACTTCTTATTACCAACCAAAATTTTAATTATCATTTCATTACCAGTTATTGCATTTTCAAGTATAAAAGACTGCCATTTAACAGCCACAATAATTTCTTGAAAATGTTTTGTAAATAAATCAACAGTTAAATGAATACTCTTTTTCAGTATATCGAAGTGAGAGAGTTACAGTTTCACAGAAATTATCCACCGATATATATATATTAGGGCTATGCCGATTAATCGGTTCGGTTAATTCGATTAAAATTTTTCAAAATCCGATTAAAATTTTCAAACTACGAATTAAACTAAAAATGCTGTTCTGCCTAGAAAATATTTTTTCGCATATTTTGCTAGCAAACATTCTAAGAAACATCCATCAAATAATGAAAAAGCAAAATAAATACAAATAAAAATAAATAATAATAAATAAAACCTCTCAAAAGAAGTTGTTGCACTTTTGTTGATAGAAAAAAAAAAAAAAGAGGATAGATATTGAACAAAATGCAGCTCCATGTGCATGCTGGAGCAACACCACCCGTCTGTAGCCTTCTAGAGATAGTGTTGGCTTGGGTAATAGTATTCTCAGAAACAAGAAGCTTTCAAAAAATAGAAATGCTTAAAAAAAAGAAAGAAAGAAAATAAAATTTAATAAGGAATTGAGATTTCCACTATCCCTCTGATTGGGGAAATGTCAAAAGTTTCACAATATCTTCAAGCGCTTATTGTCTGTTCAGAATTGCTGATAGTAACTATTGAAGTAGAAACAGAAAATAACATTCTGTGTTCTAGTCCGAAATGAAAAGAAGTACTAAAATATAAGAATTTGAGATAATTATGATAGTGATATGGAATTTTGAGAATTCATTTAAAAATAGTGACAAACGAGATGGACAAGGTCTCCAAATATAAAAGAAAAATATGTGTAAATTCATTTAATGTTTCTTTCAAAATTAATTGAAAAAATAATTTATTTAAAAAAAAAAAATGAATATAAGTGAAAATATTTATATAAAATTAACACTTAAAGTCACCAATTATTACTCTGAAAATTGATTTAAATTTCAGCTATGAAACAAATATAATTGATTAGACAAAAATTTTTGAAAAAAAATATTTTTTTTCTTAGTCAAACTTAAGAATGATATATACTTGTATATACACGCACACACAATATGAGAGTTTTATTCATCATTGAAATAAAATTATATAAAGGAAGAGGAAAACCGATTAAAAATCCGATTAATCGACAGATTAATCGATTAATGAACTACGATTAACCCAGTTAAAACTCTTAATCGATTCCCACCCCTAATATATATGTTTATTTATTTATAAATTACAATCCATACAGTCAGCAGCAAAATTACTGAAGCACTAGTAATAATTCCTATTTAAAAGATGAGTACTTAATACTGTTTTTTAAGTAAATATTTGTTGAGTCATAATCTTAGTCTTATGCTGCTTATAAAAAAGTAAGTTGATGATGAAAATTAATGATCAAACTAAAAAATAAATAAAAAATGTGGATGTATGCTTCAATAATTTTGCTGCTGACTGTAACAGGGCCACTTGAAATCAAGCTACCACTTGAAAATTTATTATCTAGATAATTTTTGAAACACAGAATCAATTTGAACCAAAGTTGGACAGTAAACTTACAGTCGGCAGCAAAATTATTAAAGCACTAGCAATAATTCATAAGTAAAAAAAAGTACACTTAATACTGCTTTGTTAAACAAATCCTTGCGAGTCATTTTCTTAATCACCAAGAACATGACTCGACAAGGATTTATTTAACAAAGCAGTATTAGGTGTACTTTAAGACTTCTACCTGAAAATTTTTCATCACAACAATTTTGGAAATACTGAGCTGTTTTACACAAAAGTTGGACAGTGAATTTATTTTGGATTAATAAAGTGAGTAACTTGCTCTGCCATTTTATTTCCAGGTGAAGGCTACTTAAAATCAGGCTGTTAGTTGAAAATTTGTTATGACAATAACCAAAGTTGCACCGAACATTTGATATTCGACAGGTGATGCTGAATATCTTGATATTTGACAGACTGAATAGTCGAGTTAAATTTTAAATTAAAATATTGAAATTAGTAAAAATATTTTAAGTATTCGGAAGAATACAGAATATTCTGTATTCGTTATTCAGCAAAAATCACTATTCGGTGTAACTAACTTTTGAAAGAGTAGTTTTGAAATATTGAATTTATTCGAATCAAAGTCGAACAGTAAACTTATCTGACAAACATCGTGAATTAGTTTAATCAGCAACTTGCTCCTGCTATTTTGTTTCCATGTGGCGATTCTCTTGAAAATTTGTCAGTATAATAACTTTTGAAAAACATTCGAGCTTCATTAATAAATAGTACCATAGAACTAATGTTTTGAAATAATAAGTACAAAACTTTGGATAAACATCATAAAATGCAAGAAACTCTAGAGTCTCTTTCATTTTATGGATTTTATCCAAATTTTTGTATTTATTACAATCTAACCTTGCCTCATTAACATGAACACACTTAACGTGAATTACTTGTAACATGAAATGTTTGGGGGACCTCTTTATTTCTGTATGAAATTTTTCTCTTTACATAAATCTAAAAATATATAATTTTTACGCAGTTAATGCATAGCTATCATATCCAGGGTTGGTAAGTTTTTGACGCTTGATAGTTTTTGAATGTTTAAAAAGTATGTCAAAAACATTGTCAAAACTGTCAAAGACCCATATTTTTACTTATAATTTAATATGTAAAAATGTTGATTTTATAAATAAGATATTTATGTTTATGAATACAGTTAACTCTTTTAAATTTGCAAGACCTTTAATCCATAATTCGCTTTTGGATTAAAAATGAAATTTACTGTAGCAAAATCAATAGCAGTTAAATTTTTATTTCATTCTTTTATGGAAAATTACTTCCCTGAACCATATATAACTATGTAATTTTATATTTATTAATGCAATTGATAAAATTGTTAGTATTACTATGAAGACTAAAACTTAAAAAGAATATTTGATACTTTTGCAATCACAGTTAGATGATTATATTATAGCACATTTAAAAAAATTTCGAAAAAACAAAATAATCTTATTTCAGAACATGAAATTACATTTTTAAATAAGTGTATTAAAAAAAAATAACAATTGCTTCAATGTTTAAAATAAATTAAAAAAAAAACTAATATTAATTAATTATTAAATAATGTGTAAGTGACAGACTGTGTATTAAAAATAGTGCATGGTTAACATTTTAGAATGCTGACTTATTTTTGAATAAAATCCACATTTTCTATAAATAATAAATCTTAATTGTCAAACTTATTTGCATTACTATGACATTCATTTCTTGGATTAATAAAAACTAAATTTATATCGGCAAAAAAATAAATAAATAAAAGCAAAAAATGGCTTATATAATTTGTTAACATTACCATTAGGTCTCAAGATCTATGAAAAAGGCAGATTTGCATTGCAAAAGAACAGGATTTAATAAAAAAAAAAGTTTAAACCTTTTTTTAAGTATATATCTTTATTATACATATTTGTAAATTAAAATTCCCACTTTGAATAATAGTTAATGCTCTAAAACTAAATTTTATTTGTCTAAAAATAATTAAAACTAATAATAATAAGAGCTAAGATTTTTCAGGATTTCTTTGTACATTTTTATTTTTGCTTTTCTTTTTTGTAATAAAGTATACTGCAAGTAATAAAGCTTGTGCTTTGTAAAATTTAAATTTGTACTTTCTGATATGAAGTTTTGTAACATAATCTAATTAAAATATGATTTTATATATCCATTTTATGAAAAACAACCAGTTTTTTTTTTTTTTTTTTTTTTTTTTAATAGGTGAACAATAAAGCATTTATTTCTTTCTGTAATATGAAAATTTTGCCATCTGAAATCTTTTATTTTGTGCTTAATGTTTATTTTTTTGCATAACACTTTTTTTTTTTTTTTGTCAATATTAACCTTAAACTATTTTGCAATATGTATAATTATAAAAATTTTAAGTTTTCTTTCCATTATCGATAATGGAAAGAAAAAAAAGAAAGAGATAGCTAGATACAATTGCAGGGGGAATTGTGATACTATTTAAAAAAAAAAAAACTGAGAATTATTGCAGGATTGTTTCAGCAATGTTAAAATAATTCTTTTTTTTTTAAAAAAAAAAAAGGAGGTCTAAACTTAATTTTTTTATAATTATACATATTGCAAGTTCTGTAATAAGTTAAAATATAAAGAAATTCATATTTAAACGCGGCACAGTCAGTTTGATAAAATTTATCAATGCATTAGGCTAAAATTTACCAAGCATATGGGAATGTAAATAGGATTTTTTAGTTAACTGTTATACTATATAAGAATATAATTTTCTAGACTGACAACTTTTAAAAGAGTTAAATTACTTACAAAATGTTTGATGCATTTTTACATTTCCTACACTTATTACAAGTATACACAGCGGGGTAAAAAATAAAATAAAAACAAGCATTTGTCAAACAAATATATGTGTAAATACAGTTTATAACTTATTAATAAAGGAAAAACAAAACCATTAGAATAATAACTTAATAACGATCAAATCAGAAATAAATATGTTTTTATTATTCAATGCATTTGAAAATAATCTCCTTTTTAATTTAATCTAAGAATAAAGGCTTAACAAGAATAATATTATGGTGTTTATTTAAAGTTTTGTACTTATTATTTCAAGGTACGTGTAACATTAATACAAATATTGAAAAAAGATATTAATACAGCAAAAGTAACTTGCTATTTTGTCACAAAGTATATATATGTTTTCAATTAGTTTTTCATAGACTCCAATGAAATTAAAAAAAAAAAAAATCAGAAGATTAGTAAGAATTACAAAAACAACAACGCAACACAAACACAGACGTAAAAGCGATACAAACGTAAATATAGGCGCAGAAGCAGCTAGTGAAAGTTGAGAGAGCAGCAGTCTGAACAATAAATGAGATAAAAGAAATACAGTTAATTTCATTTCAATAGCAAAATTTTGTGGAACATAAAATTTTCTTATATTTGATTCCAACATCCGCATTAATAAAATGGCGGAATACAGGTGCAGTTTTAGCTCCAGTATTTACGTAAACTGGATTAGTTCAATTTTCATTCAATTTATGTGCCTAATCTGACGTCCATATTTTGTACGTTTTCGGTAGATACGTCTATGTCCGAAATTTCACATATTGTGAACATACTGGAGCTGGAGATCTACGTTCAAAACTCGTCTATAGACGTAACTCGGACGCGATAGATGAAATATGAACATAATATGAACGTATGTGTTATGTGGGAAGCTTTGCAACACTGAGTAATATTTTACACAAGGTTGTTATAGACTAAATCACTAAATGTCAAATTTGTTTCCTAGCATAGCAATTTTACTTTCGGATGTGTTTAGTTACTGACTATATGATACAATTTGCCAACTAGTAAACAGTTATATTTGGGAGATACAGTCGGTAACAAAAGTGTCCGAACACTAGCAAAAATTCCTATCTAAAAAAAATACACTTCGTACGGTTTTAAATAAATCCTTGTCGAATCCTATTCTTAGTTAGTGTAAGAACAAGATTCGATAAGGATTTATTTAACAAAACCGTATGAAGTGTACTTTTTTTGCATAGGAATTTTCGCTAGTGTTCGGACACTTTTGTTACCGACTGTACGAGTGAATGGTTGCCATAATCATAGGCCTGATGTATAGTGTGTTGTGCTATTGTATTTATGCTTAATTGTATGGTAACCTCTCGATAAAGAAAGTTATTTTCACTTTAGTATAAAGAAGGCAGTGTTGGCTTGATTTTATCCGACCCAATAAAACCCACCTGAAAAAAACCAAGTGTTTTTTTCAAAGTCCTTATTTAAAATTCCACTTTTATCTAACTTATAATAAACATATAAATATAAAACAAATATTGTGTACATTAATAGAACATGAACAATGAATTTTCAGAAATATTGGAGGTTCTCAAACTGCTCTGTAGGAAAAAAATCTCCCATGGAAAAAAATTATAATTATCTTATTAAAACATAATAAAAAATTATCTATACAAAAGCAAGAAAAACTAGTATGTTGTGGCCACCACATGACTTTCTTCTATATTTTCATATACAAATTCACTCAATAAAAAAATTTATTAAAATTATTATTTAAAAAAAATTATCTTCCATGATAATGCAGACAATTTCCATATTAGAGAAGAAGTATAACACAAAATATCCAAAAAATGTGGAATTTATTCTCAATCCCTAACAGCACAGTTAGGCTTAACTTATCCACAGTACATCTTAAGGACGTTTCTGGGATGTCTTTTCATCTAGAAGATATCTTGAAGATATCCTGGGGAGGCGATGTGCTGTCTGGGATATTACATAAAAAAAAATTTTTTTTTGGTTAAAAATAAAAAAAAATGTATAACTTTATTTTAAATTATCGCAGATCGATGGTTCAACCATTTGTTTTAAAGGTATTGGCGAGCTCTTTTTAAAGATACCCATCATGAAAATTTACTCCCCTCGAGGGGAACTTCACCCACAGGAGGGGAAGCGAGGCTCCTACATACACAATTTTTTTTTTTTTCCCAATTTTTACCGAAAGTTGATAGGCACTAACTTATGTCAATATGTAACTACATACCAATTTGTATGAAATTCTGTGCAGAAAATTCTGTCACACACACAGACAGACATTTTCTAAAAAGGGTCAAATCATGTTCTACAGCTCTCAAAACATGTAAATCCATCAAAAACCCGAAGTTGAAAATTTTTACGAATCCAATACTTTCTTCTATTGAATATAGAAGAAAGTAAAAAGTCGTTTATTAAAATAAAGAAAATTGTGAGACTCGAGGAATATGAAAAAAAAAAAAAATTAAATTAAAAAAAAAAGTCTTGAAAACTGTTGTGCAACACTGTTAAGTAACGTAGAGGGGCAATAATTAAAAATATTTTATGAGAATTTATTGACTATGAAAAATTTAATAAAGCAACACTAAATAAATATTAAAATCCAGTTTTTTGTTGCAGATAAACAGAATTTTAGAATAACAATTATTTAATTAAAAAAAATTTTTACTTTATAACTTAATAATAATAAGACTTTAGAAATTTTGATTTTAATGTATAATTAATGTATAATTTTTTGTAATTATCTTATTATGAACTAGCCGCCTATGGCGACCAGCTGGTTCACGATCCTCGAAAAATCATCCGACTCTCGCTCAGTGGTACCTTTTCCCCATTTCAGGTCCTACAACAGCTTATTGATATATAGTGAAAGCAGCTTTATTAAAAAATTTAATCTCACAAGGAAACATTCAAAAGGTGTCATCTTCGAAATCTATTGAAAAAAATATATGTGATTCTACTCTTCATAAAACACTAGAAAATGAAAAAAATATCGGCTGAAATTAATTACAGCGACCACAAAAAATTATCAAAATTAAGCATATTTGGCGATTTCACACTGCTAGGCGATGATTTTGAGAACTTGGCGGAAAAGCAAAACACGGCTCTGTTCGTACACGGCAATCTTGGTGCTAGCAAACGTATCGCCTAACAGCGCTATATCGCCAAATATGCTTAATTTTGATAATTTTTTGTGGCCGCTGTTACTAATTTCAGCGGATAATATTTTCATTTTCTGGTGTTTTATGAAGAGTAGAATCACATATATTTTTTTCAATGCTTTTTGAAGATGACACCTTTTGAATGTTTCCTTGTCAGTTAATTCCTGCTCGGTAGCACCCTCTTCCAGTTTCAATATCTGAAAGAGCCTGTTCGCTCATCGTGTTATGATCTTTGAAATTTCTGACTTTAGCAATGTCCCACTTGAAGGTGCCTTATCTCCATTCTAGAACTTACAATAGCTTCCTCGCTCATACTGCAAATAGCTTTGAAAATTTTAACTGTAGCAAATTTCTTCTCTGTGGCAACTAAGGCGCTGCTTTACGTTTCATGATTTGAAACTGCCTGTTCGCTCACCATGTAAAGGACTTTTGAAAATTGTGATTGTGGCAAATCTGCAACCTGGTTGGGCCTACGGTCTCCCAACCTTCTCCCTGTAAGTAATTCACTCATAATCAGAATTGGAGATACTGAATTATTAAAATTTGAAACCGTCCTCTGGCGACAAAGATTTGAAGTATATTACTCTTCAATTTCAATTTAAATGACTTTTAAAATGATATTTTACCTATGAAATTATCTTAATTAGAAGCTGAGATGCAAAGGTAATATAAGCATTATTATAAAAAAAGTTGTATCTGATTTTTCTCTGAAACTTGCATCTGCGGGCTAAATATAGTGTGAAAAATCCTCAATACAAAATGTGAGTGGAGTATCGGAATTCGAAAGCCTGCATCATAATTATAATTAGTGATACAGTAAGACCCCGCTTAACGCGGGGGATACGTTCCATCAAAGTAGAGCGTAATGCGAAACAGCACTAAACGAGGCGTCCGAAAAAATGCATCCGTATAAAAATAAAAATGCGTCCGTACAGCACCGCACTGAACAAGAAACACAATTACATTCTTTCGGATATGTTATTTGGAAACCTAGCGCTGCGTGCGCACAATTTTGGGGAATCCCCGGGTTGAAATAAAAAAACGCTAAACCGAAACAGCGTTAAGCGTGGTCTTACTGTATTGTAATAAAGGTGGTCTGGCTTTGAGTCCTTCTATACAAACTAATTTAATTTATGCTACATATTAGTTTTAACAGAAATCATCTTACGATTTCTCTGAAAACTGACTAACATATATATTTAATGGAATTCTAAAAGTACATATATTATATATGGATATGAAAACATGTACAAACTGACTGAAACAAAACTGATAAATACTTTTAAAATTCGTTAAAAATAACTAAATTATACTCTAATCTATTCTTAAGATATTAAGAATTAACAATTTACACATCGAAATTTGATTTTTTTTTCCCTCCTTGAATTAGAAAATACATTAAAAAACAAGTCCTTCTGGTTCAATTGGAAGAATAGTTTTCTTTTTTTGGAATTGGTCACTATTTTTAAAGAAGGTGGTGATTAAACTTGATTAATGAACTCAGTTAAGATATATGTATGAGCTCGGCAAGGTCAATGAGTGTAACCTGGAATTGAACGTGGCACTTCTTGTCTACCAGAGAGAAGAATCTCTCCAATTAGAAATGTTTTTGTAGAAGAATTAGTTCAAGTATGTTAATATAATAAGAAAAACAAAATCATTGCTAAAATGCTTTTAAAATTCGAATAAACTAATAATAGGCAATAATTATGAAATATATATTTATGAATATAGATGAATAATGTAAATATGAATAGTTAAAATTATCCTGCACTCAAAGCTGGTTGACATGAGGTACCGGGTTCAAACCCAGGTCGGCCTAGTCGTTCTAAGTTTTTTATGGTTTTCTCCAAAACGTGCATAAATACGGACTAGGATCCCTTAAAAAGACCTCCATGTAATGCCTTCCCTCTCACGCCTAGGACGCTTGTGCAGTCAATCTATATATTAATTTGAAACATGTTTTTGTCTGTCTCTACTATATTGAGAGAACGGCTAGGTGTAAAAATTCGGTTGATGTGTCTGAAAAAAGGTCTTTGTCTGTAGCTGTGCTATGAAAAGAGAAAAATTAAAAAAAGTTGAACGTCCCAATTAATATACGAAAAATGCACATTTCTTTTTTAGAATGACGTCATTTTCAGAAATGCAACAATACAGCGAGTTAATCTGAATTTTTATTGCCTTATAAAATCAAAGTTCACATGTTGTCATTTTATTTTTTAATTATTGTTCCTTTTTTACAGTGTGGCAACAGGAAAAAATATTTATTTATTTCGCCGTTTTTTTTCTTATTTCTTTATTTCATTTTTGGAAATGCAAAAATACAGCGAGTTAATCTGAATTTTTAGAATTTTTATTGCCTTATAAAAGCAAAGTTCACGTGTTATCATTTTATTTTTTAATTATTTTGCCTTTTTTACAGTGTGGCAACAGGAAAAAATATTTATTTATTTCGCCGTTTTTTCTCTTATTTCTTTATTTCATTTTTGCAAATGCAAAAATACAGCGAGTTAATCTGAATTTTTAGAATTTTTATTGCCTTAAAAAAGCAAAGTTCACGTGTTATCATTTTATTTTTTAATTATTGTGCCTTTTTTACAGTGTGGCAACAGGAAAGAATCTATATATTAATTTGAAACATGTTTTTGTCTGTCTCCACTATATTGAGAGAACTACTTGGTGTAAAAATTTGGTTGAGGTGTCTAAAAAAAGGTCTTGGTCTGTAGATGTGCTATGAAAAGAGAAAAATAAAAAAAAAGCCGAACGGTTTCCCTCCCCCCCCCAACGGGTTAAAAACACGTTTACGAGCTTAACTAAGCTCCAAATTACTTCACGGTGAAGAAATTTTACCTTTTGGTACTAGAGTCGAATACTAAAAAGTAACTTTCTGCGAATTTGGAATTTTCGATTTTAAAGGGAAAAGTAGATTTGGAGGAAGGGGGGAAATTAGTTTGAGAGGGAAATCCGTTCTAGACCCACACATGTAGCACCTCATTTTAAAGGTTTTGAAAATTCGTGTTGATTGGAGATGTTTGTATACAATATAGGGTGCCCCCTGGTGGTGAAAAATGGAACTAGGTGATTTTGCTGTAAGCCCTATCATGTTACACCTTTTTTTAAAGGTCTTGGTATTTCCTGACAGTTGGTGATGTTCGTACAGAACACACTGTGCCCCCTGGTGGTGGAAAGAGCAACTGAAGGATTTTGCAGTTGACACCACTATGTGGCACCTTATATGAAAGGTCTATGAAATTCAAGGCAATTGGTGATGTTCGTATACAACATACTGCACACCCTGGTGGAGGAAAGCGGATTTTGCAGTGCGTGCATAGCATGCCTGCTATACGGTGCTGCAGCCACAGGCAGCGGTAATACGAGTCTAGAGGTTCGTTCGGTTCAAGATTAATTTTTGAGAATTTTTTCATGTTATTAGCGGGCTGCATATACGTTGCCGCAGGCATCGGGTCACGAGCCCGAGTTCCGTTCTGTTTGAGGTAATTTTTTTTTTTTTTGTTACAGATGATTATTTTTTTTTATGATGCTTTCTTTTAAAAATAGAAATTCAAACAAAATCGAGTTAAAGATATAAAACCATACACATTTAAGATTTATTTAAGGTTATTATCATGGGCTCGGGCATTGTCGGGTGGGTTCGTTCGGTTCCAGGTTATTTTTTTGGAATTCTTCTATGTTATTAGCGGCCCGCGTATGCGCTGCCGCAAGCACCGCGGTCACAAGGCAGAGTTTCGTTCGGTTCGAGGTAATTTTTTTTTGTTACAGCTAATCATTTTTTTCGTGATGCTAATATTTAAAAACAGAAATTCAAACAAAATCGAGTTAAAGGTATAAAATCATACAAATTTAAGGTTCATTTAAGGTATCATGGGCCCGGGCAACAGCGAGCATTTTCGTTTGGTTCCAGTATAATTTTTGGGAATATTTTTTTGTTATTAGCGACCGGCGTATGCGCTGCCGAAGGCACCGGGGTCACAAGGCAGAGTTTCGTTCGGTTCGAGGTAATTTTTTTTGTTACAGCTGATTATTTTTTTGCGATGCTTTTATTTAAAAATAGAAATTCAAACAAAATCGAGTTAAAGATGTAAAACCATACAAATTTAAGGTTATTACCATAGGCCCGAACAATGCCGGTCGGGTCAGCTAACATGCAGTATTTAACGGAATAGAAAATAAAAGATAGCAACTGTTTATTTGGAGTCAGTTTGGCGTCACATTGACAGTACTTTGTAGAAAGTGATGTCATATATAATATTTCTTTTTATAAGTATTTTTCTGAATTTCTTTTTTTTTAAGTGAAATGTCGTAAATTATATTACATATTTTAACTTGAAATACATTTATAATGATGCGATGATTTTTGAAACATTACAGTCAATAAAGTGATCGTCGAATTCGACGGGTTTCAGCTAGTAGGCTTTATTCCCAAACACATCTTATTTATAAAATCATTTGCCTTAATTTTAAGAGGAGGGATAGGAGAAATCCGTTTTTGGCATGAAATTTTGGATTTTTAAATAAAACTCTGCAAAGAATGGAACAAAGATGTAAAAAAACAGCCATGCGACTTCTTTAGGATATTTCCAAAACACGTTTTTAATTTTTTGGACCTGCCATTTTTTTTTTTTTTTTTTTTTTGGTTGGGGGGGGGGGGGGGGTGTATGGTATGTGTTACAAAGGGCAAATTTGAGACACCCTTTTTAGTGCTAAATTTGTCCTGGGAAATTTATGAGAGCTGTAGTCATGATGTTTGGTGCTTGGATTTTTTATATGTATCTGACAACTAAAGAAACGGGATTTATCGAAATACCCCCACTTTCCCCCTGGAGGGCAGGAAGAAAAAAACGAATTGCTTCACGGTAAAGAAATTGTACATGGTGAGATTAGAATTGAGTATATATAAAACAAATATCATTTTTAATTATTGTTTCTTAAAAAAAAGAGAGGGGAAAATCGTTTTTTGTGGGGAAATTTCAGAAATTCCAGATTTTTTAGTAGCTTTATTAAAGATGTTACAAAGGTATTTCCAAATATATTTTCTCTTTTTCTTGTGATTTTCGATTTATTTACTTTTTTTTTTTGGAAGGGGGGTTTTCAAATTAGCAAATTCAAGACCCCCCCCCCTCTTTTAGCGGTAAATTTGTCTTTGGATATCTATGGGATCTACGGTAACGAAATTTGGTGCGTAAATTGTTTATATGTATCTCACACTTATTGTAATGGGATTTTACGAAATCCCCCCCCCCACTTGAGGACGAGGGGGCTATAAACACATGTAAAAACACATTTTTACATTTCAATTTGCCTTAAATTATCTTAGAATGGCGAACTTTGGTGTGTGGATGTTTATTAGGTGTACGCAATATGTACTTTGTCGAGATTTCGCAAAACTTCGAACTTAGCCACTAGGGAAGGCGAAGGAAGTATCGGGTAAGTTGCTGCCGAAAGCAGTGGGAACATGGACTCCTCACTTTGCGAGCGAGAAAAATCTCTACCGAACACAACGGGAACTTTTACTTAGGTTAATTAATAATGATAAGGGATTTTGACAACTCATTTAAATATTGTGTCCAGTGAAGCGGGCAAAGCTTGCTAGTCTCTCTATAAATAAATGGCTAAGAGATTTTTGACTCTGTGTGTTGAGGCAAGTTGCCACCAGATTTTCATACTTTAGTTAATTTTAAAAAATCTAATAGTCCGATCGATAAGTTAATTAAACCGACGGATTCAGAAAAAATGCCCCTTTCATTTGGTACCTTATTTGTAACGAAACTTTGATTAGATTTTTTTAATTAATTAAAATGTGAAAATAATAACCTGGTAAAAGCTTTAAAAATGGATATTTTACTTCAATTTTTTCGAAACTGTCATCTGATAAGCACCCAAATGGAAGCCCACTGGTAAGCTATTATCACAGGCAATAGGGACAGACACCCGAGAATGAGTGGGTCGCTGCCATCAAAGCGGGCTTTAAAGTAATTTCATGATGTCTATACATTTTATTTTTGTTTGTAAAACGATATAGAAAAGAGTTTTCTTCCACACATTCACGCCGGCGTGAACCGCCGGTGGGTCACAGCTACAGTCAGCAGAAAATTATCCGAGCACTAGCAATAATCTCTGTCCAAAAAGGTACACTTAATACTGCTTTGTTAAATAAATCCTTGACGAATCATGTTCTTAGTCAGTCTAAGAACATGATTCGATAAGGATTTATTGAACAAAACAGTTTTAAGTGTACTTTTTTGATATCGGAATTATTGGCTAGCGCTCGGAAAGTTTTGAGTAGACTATGCAAACAAAATGTGCCGGCGTGAATGTGTTAAATATAGTGACCAGCGAAGCAAGAAAAGCCTTCGTTGATTCACTACCTTCATTGATTTCGTTAATTAAAAAATGGTTTCGTTAACAAACTTTGATCTATTGGCATGCAGGCCGAGTTTTGTACATATCGAGTTTGATTTTGAAATTTTTCCCGCATTCGGAAATCGGTACGTTTCTGAACCGGGGCTTTGCTAGTAGTCGATAAAGATTTATATCATTTTCTTTCTAATTGGTTGCTATAGTTTCATAATTTTTAATAAAATTATTAAAAATTGTATTGAAGATGAGTTTCTTGTTTTCTATGTTTGTTTCTGATCAAACTGCTTTTTTTCCCAACATGTTTTGTTGATTAGTTAGATCACTGAAAAGCTCACTATCTTATGCCGCCAATGGGCTATTATAACTGCGGACAGGATGCAGAACGGTACAATGTTAACAATAAAAAAAAAAAAAAAAAAGCACCAAGTGGACCAACAGACTAATTTTCCCTTATAAATGTGAATTGCCTATTAAATACTATTTGATTGCATGCTTGCAGCCATTATAAAAGAAGTGAAAGATTTATCATATTTCAGAAGACACTTTAGGCTGAGGAAATAGAAGCTCTTGTGAAAATATTAGTTTTTTTTTATTTTTCAATTTTATTTACAGTTGAACACATTTCTTTAGTTTCTATTAGTACTTTATACTGGAAGTGCTTAAGCAGATGAACGAAAAGTCACATTTTTCGGTTCACATTGGAATTTATATACATTTCTTCCTTTTTTACATTAAAGTAAACTTGTTAATTGCAGTTGTATTAGCCAGACTTCACAATACATTTCAGATTTTATAGATTCTGTTGTTTTAAAAAATGCAATTTGGATTTTTTTTTACAGTTTAAAGTAGTACTTATTATTTTTTTTATGGATGATCAAGTTTTCATTGGTATTTGGTGTTTTAAGATTAAAGGCAACTGAGTACTCGAGGATCCCAGGCCTGATAAAGTTTACATTATATAACTACATTTAAAGTTTAAATTGCAAAATTTTATAATGTGATAAATATGCTAAGAGAAAGATATAATATCTGTTGTCCTTAGTGAAAAAGAAGAGATCACCAATTTATTTAATAAACATATTTAATTCTTCTGAAAAATCCTGATTATCTTGATAATGTATATTAAGGGAGCAATCAGTAATATGAAACAATATTTTACCCAATATATATCATGAAAATATACACATATCATGTATGTTTTCGATTCCCAAGGACAACATATCAAATCTATGCCTATGCTAAAAACAAAGTATAAATGCATAAAGCATAAATCACTACGTTCTCTGGGACTTTTAAATTTTTCTTTTATTTTTGGTTTTATTCAATGATTGAAAAATTCTCTCCACACACAAAAATTTTTAAATGATAATTTATAATTAATAGTAACTCCACTACATACACAGCATCACTTAATAAGAATGTAATATATATATTAATTAGGATACCATTTATTATATTTCATAAACCAAAGTAATTACTTACATAAAACAAAGAATGTTGAATACATTATAAAATAGATAACATTCTAAAAAATTGAACACAATTTTATTTTTTAAATAAGACGCAATAATGCATATACGTGATGAAAAGTATCCGGTTTTAATTCAATCCTTTCAATGTAAAATTGATCATCCATAAAATTTAGTACTTCTTTAAATTTCAACATAAAAACATTAGCATGTACATTTTATAGGAAATTACATTTTTCTGAAACGATAGTAATGCATAAAACCAAATTACCACGCGAAGCATGAATCTGTTAAATTTGATATGCATTACGAAGTCACACTAGTACAACAATCCAATGTAAAATACAAAAAAGAAACCTGTATAAATAATGCCAGCATAAACCGGAAAATGTGATTTAACCGCTCAAATACTTCTCAGTATAAAATAATTTAAACTAAAGAAAAGAATTCGTCTGAAAATACGATTTAAAAAACATACCATGCTTCCAACAACAGCTTCTTTTTCACGATTTAGTGTGAAATATCTCCTGAAATTTCTTTAATCATCCATTTCTTTTCATATAATATCTTATTCTTGGAAGATAATTTCTTTTTATTAAGCTATTTATTGTTTGTGACTCCTCTTTTTGGAATCTTAAAATATACACAAAACATCGACGAAATCCGCCATGTTTGTTATTGTCTGGTTGATTTGCTAGCGTCAACAACAACAATGGGGAAATGGAGAGTGGGTAAAAGCGTTCACGAAAACGATTACCCAGGTTAAAGTTATGACGTCATTTTCGGGGGATGTGCATACCCAAGCCCAAGCCCAGGCTGTGTATTGTGAACTCAACCCAGGGTTATGAGGCTAGAAGGAGAAGGAGAAATATCTCCTATGGCGTTTAAGAGTCAAAACCGGTCCTAAAATTCATTTCGCCGCATCGTGGTGCTAGTATCGATACCTGCGTCTTTGAACGTTGTTTGAATACGAAATCTTTATTATTTTGTTTATTAATTAACATTTTTAGGTAATATCAGCTCAAAAATACTAAAAAATTATTCACAGAAATTACGGTGCAGACAGACAAGTCATAAACACTTTTCATCTCCGTTATAAAAAAAAAAAAAAAAAAAAAAAAACGTTTCAAGTTTTTATTAAAGGGAAAAAATTATATAAAAAATTGTTTAACTGATTTTTTTTTTTTTTTTTTTTTTTTTTTTTTTTGCTTGTGTGCATGTGTGTGGACATAAGTTTTAATAATTATTTAATCTTAAAACATTATTTAATTTTAAGCATAGGTATCTTAATCAAATTTAAAACACGTTTAATTTACATTAAACATAAGTAAACGATTTATTCTCTCATTTAAAATATATAAAATAAAAAGAAATAAAATAAAAAAACGTAAAATGCTTTTTAAATGACCAGAAACTAATAATAATTACTATCAGAAAGCTGTATGGATAAACAATGTAAATTTGAATAATTAAAATCATTTAGAATTTTTTTTCCAGAACTAAGATTTTCTCTATTAAAAGACCACTATGTGAAGGCCCAATATTTGAAGATATAGTTGGTGTCCTTTTTTGAAAGGTTTTGCTGTATTTTATTGCCTAGTGATATATTTTATATATAAAAAAACTTTACTCTCCACCAATAACGGAGAAGTTTTGCTCTCAAAGCTAGAAGATTGGATGTACCGGGTTCGATCCCATGTAGCACTTGCCAGTCTAGCCGTTCGGAGTTTTCCGTGGTTTTCTCTGAAATTCACGGACAAAAACCACCTAGAAAGACCACCTCTGGAATCCATCTTCTCTTATGCAGAAGTCCTTTGTGCAGACAATAGGCCTTTCACAAAAATCAGGCCTTTCTTATCACAAAAATAAGACTAAAATGAAAATAAAACTTAATATGGTATAAATAATTTTGAAAGTTTAACAAATTGTTCTAAGACGAAAAATGTTTTCTGAAAAACAAAATTATTCCTGAAAAGCTTTTATGATTAAAACAAATTAATATTAATGATTGTCAGAAAGATATATGGAAAAATTATCATATTTGAATAGTTAAAATCATTTAGAATTTGTTTTAGGAATTAAGATTTTTTGAACCTCCATTAAAAGGCCACCTCTGTATAGGTACAATATTTAAAGGTATAGTGGATGGCCGTTTTAGAGAGATTTTATCACATTCCATTTCTAATCAATAATTTTTGTGATAACTGTAAATTTTGTACCCCACCAGTGATCGAGAGGTTCTTCTGTCGAAGCTGGAAGACAGGAAGTGCCGAATTTGATCTCAATTAGCACTCATCCATTTAGCTGTTCGGATTTTGTCGTGGTTTTCTCCGAAACTCACATAAATACGTGCTATGATTCGTTAGAAATGACCCCCCACACACACCGAGGGCATCTCCCTTAAAAAGAATTCCCTAATAGACAGCTGGTATTAAGCCGAATACCATATCGTAACGTTTATTGATATATTTTCACATTTAAATAGAATAAAAGTACGTCAAAAAGGAATAATACTAATAATACTAATAATAAAACACATTATCGTTACACACTCACAATAAAAATATTACTAAGCTAAAAATTGTGTTCTGTTTGGTATATGAAATATATTTTGAAAAACAAAATTATTTTTGAAAATATTTCAAAAATAAAACAAACTAATATTAATAATTATCAGAATGCTGTATATATAAATTATGCAAATAGGAATAGTTTTGTGGCTGGCTTTTTAGAGAGATTTTAGTGTATTTTGTTTCTAATTGATAATTTTTCGTAACTGTAATTTTTATTAAAATATTTTCACATTTGCATAACACATAAGTACTTAAAAAAAAAAAAACAGGAAAAATAATCTTTTTTTTTTTTTTTTTTTTTTTTTACATATGTTTTTGTTAAATAACTTTAAAATTAAAACATCTTGACTAATATAGCATAATTTTTTTTTTTTATTACCTAAAAATTATATATTTTTAAATTAATAATTTCGTGCGGAAATACAGAATATCTTTACTTAACAAGATATTTCAATTTGTATTCTGTGTTAAAAACACAAATATTAATATACTGTTCTTATTTAAGAAATATAATAAGCGTAACAATTAATAGGAGGTAAATATTTCTAACAAAAATTTTTCGCCTAATAACAACATAAGTTAAAAAATAATATTATAGTTTTAAAAAATTAAAGAACACGCTTTTATAGAAATGTGAACTAAAAAGCGCAAAAAATCTATCTTAGTATTAAAATGCAGGGTAAGAGAAAATCGTGTGAGTGATACATCATAATATTTACATACATTTAAATCTTTAATTAAAAAAATTTAGAATTAAACAAAAACCATTTTAAAAAAATCTCCCCTAACTGGGATCGAACGCTAGACCATTAGGTTCGTAGGGCGGTGCTTTACCTCACGGCTACAACGTTCACGTACGGATATTCTTTTTTTTACAATATAGACTTTTGCTTGTTCCCAGAGCGGTTACAAACATACATACATACATACAGGTGAGTAAAAGAGTGTTAATAAATAAATAAATAAAATAAATAAAAATAAAAGAATATTCAGTATTGCTAGTATTTATTTTTAAATGAAAAAAAGAAATAACTGCATGCGTAGCGCGTGCATAAATCAAATTAATAAATACACTTTCTACTTGTGACAACAGATGGAGCTAGTCATGACACATGCGTCCTGAAAAGATCGTTTTGGGACCGGATTTTACTCTATGCCGTTATCGTTGCTGAGGTTTGCACTTAGAGATGTGAGCGGGGAAAAACCCGGGTTTAAACCAGGGAATAAACCCGGTTTTTTTAGGAAGGGAATTTTGAAAGTTTTCGAAAGTTGCGAATTTAGCTTTTTTTTTTTTTTTTTTTTTTTCTGAGATTAGAGATGTTCTAAGGCATTTCAAAATGTTATCTCACATTCAGATGTTTTTTATGATCTTTCAAATTTTAAATAGTGCTTCTAACGTCTATAAATTTAAAAAGTACAAGTTTCAAATTTCATTAATTAACAGACTTCTTCTTTGTTATTGCCGTATATTTATATCTTAGTTCTGACTGCATACACACTGAGTTCAATATTACACTTTTTTTTTTTTTCCCGCAATCGGATGTTTCAGTTGTATATTTTAACATTTTATTACAAAGATAAGACAAAGATGCTTCAAAATATTCAGCATTTACTAAAACAATCAATAATATTACCCTGGAAAATATTATTTCATTTAAAATTTCAACAATATTAATATGCAAAAATTAAATGAAGAAAGAAATAACAGCCAAATTATTAATTATTAGCTACTGAATATCTTATGTATTGATTTAATGCATAAAAAAAAATATTGTTTGAATTCTTAATAACCGAAGAACTCATGTTCGATTTTGTTCCCCGTGCTCTTTGGCTGATTATAAAAAAATTTCATTAACTAATGTAAAATTTTGTTTGATGAATTATAATAAAATTTAATAATTTTAAAGTATTCTAACCATAATTTAATTTCATTGTATTATTTTTTATAACGTATTTTATTATGGTATTCATTAAAAAAAAAAAAAAAAATCTAAAGTTTTTTAGTAAAATAATCACGTAATTGTTGATATCACTTTATTTAAGCAAATATTATAGAATAAAAATGTCTGGTACTATTAAAAGAAGTCAAATTAAATCTGAACATTGAATATTAGTTTCTTCCCATCAAAGTTTTCGAAGTTCCCGGTTTAAACCCGAAAATTCCCATGTTTATTCCCCAGAAGCAATATTCCCGGGGTTTTTCACATCTCTAATTGTACTACCATGGGCCCTAGCATATTCCAACCGACAACAGTTGACTGTAGACAAGAACTGGTCTGTGACGTCACTGTCGATGGGAGGAACCATATCGGTAGTTTATTCATGTCGCATCGACAACTTGTTTACTTTTTTCTTGTCGAAATCGACATGAAATTGTCGCGAGAGTTTTTGCTAGTGAGAAGCAACGAGATATACAAAGTAGAGTTATAAATGGTAACCCTTAAGTAGGTGCAAGATGAGTCATGTGACATACTCCCCTTGCGCCTGCGTATTCGGTGGTTTCCTTGGTTACAGTTTATTTTCAATAATTTTTTAAGGCAACTGCTTGGAGATAACCGTCAATGTTTTTGTTTACTTACGTAATTTAACTTTTTTTTTTTTTTTGTTCTAAATCATTCTTCTTTCATTTTACTTCTTTTATTTCGTGTAGTCAAAATTTAACTGACAAAATATTTAAAAATAGTTGATAAATTATTAATTATTGTTAACTTTAGCTCTTTTAAAAGTTTTTTTTTTTTCTTTATAAAGACTTTTAAACTTTGTTGGGAAATAATAAAAGAAACAATATTTTATTATTTGTTTTAAAGTGAAATATGTGGATTTTTGGATGGTGGGATTTTACGTCGCACTATTGCTCGGCAGATGGGCAATATGTGAAATACGCGAAAAATTATTTTAAAAACAATTTTTTTCGGTCATAGGAGTCTCTTGTTACCTAATAATAATGATAATTTGCAAAACTGAAATTTTAAATTGCCAAAAAAGCGATAAAGAGCCAAACACAGCAACCTATTGGATCAAGTCACGTGATTCGTCTTGCACCACGGAAAGCTAATCCTTAATCCACGGAGTATTATTGAAAGAGGAGGTGCAATGGGAGGAAGCTTTAAAACTGCGATGCGATTTTCTTCCAGCTATTGGGGGCGACACTTGTCCCTTTACCCTATATTTCGACGCGAAGTACTATTGTTTTCTGTTTCATTCTACTGACGTGCTTTTCCAATTTTGAATTTTAAACAGTTTATTATTTTTGTACGCGCTTAAAACTACTTAATTGAGATGGGTTCATGTGAATGCTTCGTTCCTGAATGTAAAACAGGTTATGATAGTGACAAAAAAAAAAAAAAAAAGAGAAAAGCCGAAGGACAGAAATGCCCGTGTTTGTTTTCTGCTCCACGGGTAAGTATTTCAGAGTCTTGCGCGGGTCGGGTTTTACCCGACCCGATCCCGACAGATGATTTTTAAATCAACCAGAAACCCGACCCGAACCCGACAAAAAAATTTTCATCAACCCGAAAACCGACAAGAACCCGCAACAGAGAATTTTTTGCTACCGGAACCCGACCCGAAACCCGACTTATATAAACCGAACCCGACCCGAAACCCGAAAAAAAATAAACATTCCTTATTCATCTAAAAATCATGCAAAACAAGGTAAAATGATGTAACATGATATAAAATAAAGTAAATAATCATTGTCACACAGTTGGTAAATTAAAAAAAAAAAACTAGTATGTTGTGGCAAGACATTCTTCTGTACTTTTATGTCAAATTCACTAAATGCGAATATTTTATTAAAACTATTATTAAGAAGTTTAACGTGATTAATGCAAATAATTTTCATCTTAGGTTGGTTCGTTGGTTGTAGGATTTAAGGCCGATTGACTCCTGATGTGTCCTAGGCCTAGAGGGGGAATGCCCTCCGTGGGGGTCTTTCTAAGGGGTCCTAGCCCGTATTTACGCAAGTTTCGGAGGAAACCACGGAAAACTCCGAACGGCTAGGTCGATGAGCGCGACCTGGGATCGAACCCGGCAACTCCCATCTACCAGCTTTGTGCGCAGAACCGCTCGGCCGCTGGTGGGCCCTTTCATCTTAGGGAAATTAAACAAAGAAAGACAGTTTTATCCTCCATAAATAGTATATTAAAAAATGCGTTTTCATAATGGTTATTTCATTTATAAAATTTTGTACAGTTATACAGCATAGAAGTTGAGATATAGCTTTTCCGTCTCGGAGAAAATTGCAGGACAGCAGCGTCATCTATTGGCCGATATGCATCCAAATTGAATTGGCATAATGTCTGATTATGGTCTTTTTAGATATATATATATATATATTTTTTTTTTTTTTTTTAATTATACACAATAGAACTTCCTCTTTTCCTTGAATTATGGGAATCGTTGTATAACACCGCCCCCTTTTGAATTATTGTTACCAAAAGTGGGAAGACTATAAATTATATCATGGTACATCCACAAATACATTTATGTGCAATTTTGTTTAGTAGTTCCTGAAATATAGCCTTTCCTTGAACTGTAAAAATCACTGTATAGCAGCGCAACCTTTTGATAAATTGACATAAAAATTTGATAGGATCTAGGTAATGTGAAGTTGTATCTACATAAAAATTTATATGCAATTCTCTGCAGTAGTTCTTGAGATATAGCATTCCCTTAAATTGTGGAAATTACTGTATAGCAGCGCTATCTGTTGAGTGATGGTCACCAAAAGTTGATAAGCACTAATTTATGTCAAGGTGCATTTATTTATAAATTTATATGCAATTATGTGCAGTAGTTCCAGAGATACAGTCACCACAAAATTTTTGTCACACACATACAGGGACACAGATTGATATATTCTAGAAATAGTCAAATCGTGTTCGGGACTCTAAAACATGCAGATTCATCAAAAACCGGAAGTTGAAATTTTTTACGAATCTAATACTTTCTTCTACTGCATATAGAAGAAAGTAAAAAAAAAAAAAAAAAAAAAAAAAAAAAAAACTTGTAAACTGCGAAATCTTTTCAATTTCCAGAATGTAATTGCGAGGTTATACTGTATTTCTATTTCTTTAATTTATATATGAACAACAGTCGAGAAATATTTATAATACTTTTCTAATTTTCATACAATTTCTACAAAAGATACATATTAGTTCCGTTGAAGAAAATAAAACAGATCCAGATACAAATACGGATCTAATTTTCTGGCGGATATCCGCGGATACGAATAGGGAGCTCCGGTACATGTATGTCTACCAGCGGCCGAGCGGTTCAGCGCTCGAAGCTGGTAGATGGGAGGTGTCGGGTTCGATCCCAGGTCGCTCAACAACCTAGATGTTCGGAGTTTTCCGTGGTTTCCTCCAAAACACGCGTAAATACGGGCTAGGACCCCTTAGAAAGACTCAAACGGAGGACATTCCCCTTATAGGCCTAGGACACATCTTGAGTCAATCGTCCTTAAACCCTCCAACCAAATAACCAACCGATATATGTCTAGTATGTGCAGAATGTTTAAATTAGTTACACAGTTGTAAACATGCCTATAAATTTATGTTTATAATTGTAAAAAATATTTTGAAAGGTGTTCTCAAGTCGACCCGACTTGTTGAAAACCAAACCCGACCCGAACCCGAACCCGACCCGCAAGAAAAAAAAATCAGTCAACCTGACCCGAACCCGACCCTTACGAAAAAAATATCAGTCAACCCGACCCAAACGAGAAAAAAATTCGGTCAACCCTACCCGCGGGTCGGGTAGGGTTCGGGTATAATCGGGTTACCCGACCCGATGCAGGACTCTTATTATTATTTGTTTTTGCTGCTTATGAATTATCTTGATCCGTGTAATGCCTGCCGTTTCTCGAGATAAATTAATGCTGTTCATGATATTAGAGGTTACAACATCAACATATTTTTTTCATTATTAAGTGTGTGTTGGTGTTGCGGAATAAGGCCGATAGACTACTCTTGGTTCGTAGGCCTGAGGGGGAGTGCTTTCCGTGGAGGTCTTTCTAAGGGGTCCTAGCACATATTTACGCATGTTTCGGAGAAAACCACGGAAAACTCGGAACGGCTAGGACGAGGAGCGAGACCTGGGACCGAACGCAGCACCTCACGTCTACCAGCTTTGAGTGCAGAACCGCTCGGCCGCTGGTGGGCCTTTAATTATTAAGTGCGACATCGATTGCAGGACATTCTATGATTTATGTTAAAAATGGGTAACATCTTTAATTAAAATTCGGTAATTTTTCATTTACTAATTTACAATATGCAATCTAATGTGGTGCAGTATTTAAAGTATCAAAAATTATTATATATAATACCTATAAATACTCTGTAATAATAATAGTTATTATTACTATTGTTGTTAATATTATGTAAATACTCTGTGTTTAATAATTCCCAAAACTAGAATTTAAAATTTAACATTGCAAGATAATTTTCACTTATTAATTATAAATGATTTTTACTTTGTTTTAGTATTTTATAACTTGTATATCTAATTAAATGGAATAAATGGTTCTTATAATATAATATTTAATAATAAATAATAAATAAATGAAAACCTTACATACTTCTTGATTAAAGCCTGAGTTACTTTCGGGAAGGGGCCCCTCCCATCATCAGTGGCTGCACGGTGGCGGCTTGCTTTGCTGTGTTGACGTTACCGACTTGATCTTTAGTAGTTCTGATGGTTCTACACCAGTTACGGTTAATTTCCTGTGCTGGGTCGTTGCCATTACAGGTAAGTGGGTTAAACAAAATTTCGATAGTTTCGCGATTCGCGGCGTATGTTGCGTTGTTAAAATCTGCCAGTTTGCGAGTTTCGTTAAAATTTATTTTTATGGATTCGGTGGCGTTTATTTTGGTAAGTGCGGTGGTAGTTTTTCCAAATTTAATGTCAGCTGAATGCTCTTTTATACGGTTTTTTATTTTTCGTTTAGTCATGCCTATGTAATAACCGGTTTCATTATTTGTTTTGGTATAAGGTATACTGTAAATTCCGGAGGTTTCCAAAGGATTTATTTTGTCTTTTTCATTTCTGATGGTCTGGTAAATATTTTTATTTGGTTTAATTGGAATTCTTACATTAATTTTGTTGGCTGCATTTTTAATTTTTTGGGAAACTCCGCGGTCGTACGTAATGGCTGGAGTGAAACTTAGTTTAGGATTTTGAAAGTTATTTATAACATTAAGTTTTTTTATTCTTTTCCGGTATAGTTTGTCTATTAAATCCTTTTTGTAGCCTGCTTTAGTAGCGATTTTTCTGATTACGTTGAGTTCTTTGTTTAGTAGATTTTTATTTGAACAAACGGTGATGGCGCGATTAATATAAGATTGGATAGTATTGATTTTATATTGATAGGGGGTTTTACTATTATGATGAATAATTTCGGTACTACTATTCGGTTTACGGTATACTGTTGTTTCTAGGGAATGGTTATGGGTTTTAATTATACTGACGTCAAGGTAATTAAGAATATTGTTATTTTCAATTTCGTGGGTGAACTGGATATTTTTATCGAGTTTGTTTAATCTTTCAAGTATGGTCGGGATATTATTTTGGGGGTTAATGATTGCAAATACGTCGTCGACGTATCTGAACCAGCAGAATATTTCATTTTTAAATTTTTCTAATATAGTGTCTTCTAAGATTCGTAATTTTAATTCCGCGACTGTACCTGAAATGGCGGACCCCATTGGGACGCCTTTCTGTTGTTTATAAAATATATCGTTGAAACGGTAATAATTTTCTCTTAAAACTAAGTTACTTGCAGCGATTAAAGTGTTAACTATTTCTGGGTCTTTAAATTGATTCTTAATTTTTAAATTAATTATTTCGGAGATTTCATCTAAGTCTATTGAAGGATAAAGGTTAATTACATCGAAACTTACGAGGGTTTGGTTCTGGTTGATTTTGATATCGCGAATTTTATTGATGAAATCTTCAGTTGAATGCAGACTGTTTTCTGAGGGGGGGAGAATCATATTATAAATTTTATCCATATATTTTTCTAAGAAATAACCTGGGCCTTCACATTTACTTACGATAGGTCGCATTGTTGGAGGTATTTTGTGATCTTTGTATCTACCATATATTCTAGGGGTATTAGATGCATGGTTATTATAATGGGGGGGTTTATTATCTGGCCATTTACCTTCTTTGATAAGTTTTTTAATTTTATCGTTTAGTTTATTGTTGGGGTCATTTTTTAGTTTTTCTGAGCCTATTTCTTGAATAGTTTTTTCCATTTGATTAATATAGTCAGATCTGTTCATAATAACTAATTTTCTGGTTTTGTCAGTTAGCATGCAAGTTATATTTTCGTTATTTTTTAGGTTTGTTAGTGCTTTACGATCTTCACTATTGATATTATTAGTTTTCATTTTTTCAATAAGTTCGTTTTGGGCAAGATTTCTAATTTTATCGCGATGGGTATCGGGAATTTTATTAATGGCGGTTTCAATCCTAGCAATGCTATCTTTAATGTTAATTGGTTGTTCTAGAATAAATTTATGTCCTAATTTTAATAGTGAATCTGTATGGGTATCAATTTTAAGGTCTGAGAGGTTTATATATTCGCGAGTTTCGTAGAGTTTCGAGTTTCGACTTTATCCTTCAATAGACTTAGATGAAATCTCCGAAATAATTAATTTAAAAATTAAGAATCAATTTAAAGACCCAGAAATAGTTAACACTTTAATCGCTGCAAGTAACTTAGTTTTAAGAGAAAATTATTACCGTTTCAACGATATATTTTATAAACAACAGAAAGGCGTCCCAATGGGGTCCGCCATTTCAGGTACAGTCGCGGAATTAAAATTACGAATCTTAGAAGACACTATATTAGAAAAATTTAAAAATGAAATATTCTGCTGGTTCAGATACGTCGACGACGTATTTGCAATCATTAACCCCCAAAATAATATCCCGACCATACTTGAAAGATTAAACAAACTCGATAAAAATATCCAGTTCACCCACGAAATTGAAAATAACAATATTCTTAATTACCTTGACGTCAGTATAATTAAAACCCATAACCATTCCCTAGAAACAACAGTATACCGTAAACCGAATAGTAGTACCGAAATTATTCATCATAATAGTAAAACCCCCTATCAATATAAAATCAATACTATCCAATCTTATATTAATCGCGCCATCACCGTTTGTTCAAATAAAAATCTACTAAACAAAGAACTCAACGTAATCAGAAAAATCGCTACTAAAGCAGGCTACAAAAAGGATTTAATAGACAAACTATACCGGAAAAGAATAAAAAAACTTAATGTTATAAATAACTTTCAAAATCCTAAACTAAGTTTCACTCCAGCCATTACGTACGACCGCGGAGTTTCCCAAAAAATTAAAAATGCAGCCAACAAAATTAATGTAAGAATTCCAATTAAACCAAATAAAAATATTTACCAGACCATCAGAAATGAAAAAGACAAAATAAATCCTTTGGAAACCTCCGGAATTTACAGTATCCCTTATACCAAAACAAATAATGAAACCGGTTATTACATAGGCATGACTAAACGAAAAATAAAAAACCGTATAAAAGAGCATTCAGCTGACATTAAATTTGGAAAAACTACCACCGCACTTACCAAAATAAACGCCACCGAATCCATAAAAATAAATTTTAACGAAACTCGCAAACTGGCAGATTTTAACAACGCAACATACGCCGCGAATCGCGAAACTATCGAAATTTTGTTTAACCCACTTACCTGTAATGGCAACGACCCAGCACAGGAAATTAACCGTAACTGGTGTAGAACCATCAGAACTACTAAAGATCAAGTCGGTAACGTCAACACAGCAAAGCAAGCCGCCACCGTGCAGCCTCTGATGATGGGAGGGGCCCCTTCCCGAAAGTAACTCAGGCTTTAATCAAGAAGTATGTAAGGTTTTCATTTATTTATTATAATTTGCTTCTTGCTTTTTGAAATCTTCAATAATATTTAATGTTTCTCTTATCGCTACAACTATGCAGTTCTCTCCGTCCTTATGCCTGATTTTTTTTTTAATTTCCGTTGCTATAGTATTCCATATTGTATGCCACGATTTACTTAATAAAATTTTACAAAAATTAATTTGGATGAAAATTTTTAGAGTATGCTAAACATAAAAGTTACACTAATTGCTCTCTTAAATTTCTAATATCAAGTATCCTATTACACTAATATTATAAGAAACGAAATGTATTATTAACCCAGCATGATCTCAGAATGAAATGCCTCACTCACTAGGCTATCCTTTCTTCCTCCACTTTGATACATTCAACTTATCCTAGTTTTGGTTGTTTAATTTTATTAGGCTCAGTTTCATGCAACGCCATATATACTATTTTTAACGTAATAATTTTCATGATAATCCATTATTATGCAAAAATTCAACTTAATTTTGTATGTTAAAAAAAAGAAAAAAAAATCCTGAAATTTTAATAACTTATGCAATTGCGTAAGTTTCGCACGGGTTTACTAGTATAATGTTAAAATAGTGTACTGCTGCACTACTGAGCTTGTATTTGATTTTCAAAATATTCATTTGATAAATGATGATACAGCATTGCTTAGACTTAGCAGATTCTTCATTGTCTCTGATTCTGAGAATGACTCAGACAGTTGAAACTGGTCATAATCTTAATCAAATATTCAATTAAATATATATATATGTATATATATATATCAGAGCAAAATTAAAAAAAAAAGCCTTAATTACAAAATTCGCGTGCATTGGTGAAAATTTTAAAGAAAAATCTTTACATAAAATTACAACTTTATTTTTTAAATCACTTTTAAAAACTAATTTCTAAAGTGCGAAAAAGAAAATGAAAGAAAAAAAAAATGCATTTTATAAAAGCTACATGAAATAAATTTAATTACCAAACTAAATAAAAAGTTCAAGCTTAAATCACAAGATGGCCAAAGTTTATGATTTATTGATATATTCAACATACACTAGTGATTTATGAGTTAATGACAGTAATTTATTGAAACTGCAAATCAAAAATTATGATTTGTTAATTTAATTTAGTTCATTCGAGCATATAATCTTGAGTGTTTCTGCTGTATTTTTTTTTTTAACGTAATTTTTTATCGGAATTATATTGGGAAATTTCATACTAATAGTAAACCAAAATAACTTTTCCTTTTACTGAAAAATAGAATGCCAACACTTGAAAATTTATTGAAACAGTATGTAATTTTATTACACATCAGGTTACAGAGAAAAAAAAATACTAATTGCATAACAAAGAATTATTTTAAGCTTGATGTTGGTAAAAGGAAATGAATGAAAAAGTCAAATCGCTAGCAACTTCTTAATTATTATTATTATTTTTATTATTATTATTATTATTTTATTACACCGTCAAATATACCAACAACGAAAAATTATAATACTCACTGCCATAAGATATCCATAAAAACCAACATTCTCAAAAAAAAAAAAAAAAAAAAAAAAAAACTATCTCTCCATAACAATGTAGTTTAGTTTCGGTTTTACGCGTAAAGATCAACGTCATTTTAAATGTTCTCTCACTAAGTAAAATGCTTAAAATAGTTCTCTAAAAAACACATGTTGTCAAAAAGACTCAATTAAATGAAATCTGCGTTCAACCGATTTTTTTTAAGCTCAATGTTATTCTTAAAAAATTAATAAAAACGAAACATTTCCCTATTGAATAACGTTACGGAAGCTGGAAAGCAGGGTATAACGAACGCTGGCGCCCTCTCTAAACGTTAAAGATCAACATCGCAAAATTTCAGCGTTTCTTTCGTCTCCTCTAATAATACTCCGTGCCTTCATCCATTATCAGCACTGTACTCTCGTCGGTGAGAAGCTGGTCGATGCTGATGAGCTGATGTTGAAAGGAAAGCAAACAACATGGTGACGTGCAAAAGCATCATGGATTTTAATTTGATAAAGGTGAGAGAAATAAATTTTTGCATTCAATTGTTTTACGAGAATTGTTTTATTATAAATGATATTTATATGTTGTGTTAAAAAGAAAGCGATATATCTTTTCGTTCGGATGCGATAAAATTTATCACATTTTATGTAAACAAATTTGGAATTTTTTTGTCATAAAATAAAATGAAAGCTTATAATTTATTTTTAATACTTCACAGATTGAGATATTTTTCTCTCTTTATAAAAGAGATATTATATTTCGTTTTCTTTCTGAAACTTAAATAAAATATATTTAAAACTTAGAATTATTATGTACATTATGTGTTTACAAGTTAAATTTTTTGAAATAATGATATTAAATTTTTTGGAAACGTTGTTCTATGACACAATACTATGGAAGTTCTTAAAATAATAATTTTTCAATTTCATTTTTAGAACTGAATAAAACCGGGCGTTGTTTGGAAGTATAAAATTTTGAAAACAATTGTTATTGTTCTGAGTTGTATGTACATATTATAATATGAACGTAAACACAAAGTTTTTATTCTTTACCTTTTAATACAAGTTTTTCAAAGTAATTTATGCTTCCTAATATTTTATACAGAAAAATTGAAATCAAATATGTGAGTTTTTCTGTTTTTCCTGACGATATTATATTAAAGTGATAATCCAATAATGTTAAATGGTACAAAGCTTTTGACCAATTTCGTTTGTATTATGTTGTACCTGTGATGTATATAATAGGTCTACAATTATAAATATCACACTAGGTTTTTGATGACATAATTTTGCTCATTAAAGTAAGAAATAGTAAGTAAAACACTTATCATAATACCTGATCAAAAATTACAACCAATCTAGCTTAAAAGAAAAAAAATTGCTCATTAAATCGAATTGTATAACAAATTTGTCTATGTAACAAATTATAAACTGAAGTAACTGAAGTCTCGTAAAGTGTGTTTCCCTTATAAAGAAATTTTTGTGCTATTTTCTTTTGTTTGTAGTTTTTACTCTTATATCTGAAAGTGAATGTTGTCTCTGTTTTTGTATATATAGTTCTATAGCAGTATAGTTAAGTTTCATTTTCAGAAAAAATGAAAGCTTTTGAAATCTGATTGAAGAAATGCACTGTGAATTCATTCTTACCTTTATATTACTTGAATATTCTTCATACCTTTATTGTATTCGTTGCCAATTTCAAAGATTTCATTTACAAGAAATTTCTTTATATAGGGTTTTATAAATACTTATTATTTTCTGAATATTCTTGAACCAAATTCAAATAAAATAATTACCTAGTTTTGATTACTAGCAGTAAGGTTAAAGTTTTTTTAGTTTTAGAAATTGTATGTTTAATTTATTTAAAATATAATTTTATGTGTATGCATATTGCTATGAAACTGACTTATTTTATGCATGAATATACTATCTTGGAGGGCAGGGAGGGATGTTTGCTAATAATCTGACTGATAAAAGTAAATATAGGTTATCAAAAGTGTTTGAGGCTGCACTAATGACAGAGTGTTTCTTCTTTTAAAGCTGGTAGTCAGGAGGTGCCAAGTTCAAACATGCATCATGCTCATCGACGCTTATTTTTTTTTGGAATAATTTGTCTGAATACGAACTTTGTCTGTGCTACTGTGTATAAGCTGTGTAGCTCTAGACAAAGATTATTTTCGGAACATTTCTTGAAGACCTCCATGCAGTATAGATTTAAAGTTTTTTTTAAAGTATTGTGTGACGTAAGTATGATGTTACTATTCTTTTTTATTTATTTATTTGCTATATATTTAATATGTACTTCTAATAAGAGATGTGCATGTGGTGTTTATATCATGTATTATAATGAATTATTATTATCTTGAACAAAAAGCTAATAAAAACGTCACTAACTGTTGATGATTAATTATATTTTTAAAAGTCTTTTTTTTTTTTTTTTTTTTTTTTAGAAATTAGGCATATTGTATAATATATTTAGAATATAGTTTTATATTTATCCCTGTTCTTGTTAAACTTGCTTACTATAAGTATATGAGTACAATAATTTGTTTTTATTCATCAGCTAAAATATGGAAATAAATACTAATTATAGATTATAAAAATTAGAATATTAACTTTTAACAGATTTAATTTTATCTGTTATTTAATTTAATGTCTGTATAATGTAATACGTATGACATTCTGAAACATAATTGTGTCATTAATTTGCTTAGGAGTATTGTTAACACGAGGTAGGATTCAAAAGTTCCCGGACTGAGTATATAACGTAAAAAAATATTATCAATTAAATTGCAGAAACACATCCTCCTTCGAAATAAGACCCTTGTGCAACAACACATTTTTGCCATCGCCTGTAAAGTTCATCGAAGCATGTCTGGAATCCATTTTTGGCCATGTACTTTAATTCAGCCTGCGACGCATATTTAACTTCATCTGAAGATTGAACTCGACAACCCTGCAAGCGTCTTGCCAGTGCAGGAAATAAGGAAGAAATCGCAGGGTGCGAGACCTGGTGAGTAAGGAGGATGAGGTAAAACAGTTATTTTCGTTTTCGCAAGAAAGTCATCCACGAGTTCGGTTGAGTGAACAGGAGCATTGTCATGCAACAGCACCCATGACTGCTCAGTCCACATTTTTGGTCTCTTCTTCGGGATCGACTCACGCAAACGATGCAGGATTTCGACGTAGAGTTTTTTGTTCACAGTGCGTCCTTCAGGGATAAATTCCAGATTCACAATGCCTTTGATATCGAAGAATAACTCTAGCATGACTTTTCCTTTAGAGCGATCTTGGTGGACTTTCTCCTTCAGTGGAGGTTGTGATGATTTCCACATTGCCGATGCTCTCTTGGATTGTGGGTCGTACAAAAAATACAATTTCTCGTCTCCAGTAACAATTCTGCCAAATAGGGAAGGATCTTTGTCAACAGCCGAGATTAAGTCTTCCGTCATTTCCATTCGAATTGCCTTGTCTTTTCGTCTTTGTGTAACATGCGGGGAACGATGTGATGACACACCCTATGCATGTTAAGATCCTTAGTCAGTATCCGCTGACATGTAGCCTCTGATATCCCAAATGATTCTGCTATTCGGCAAATTGTTTGCTGTCTGTTCGCACGTACCGCCGCAGAAACCTTTTTTATGTTTTCATCGGTGCGGAAATCAACGGGACGGCCACAGCGTTCGTCGTCTTTGGAACTTTCTCTGCCTTCTCTGAAATGACGATGTCACTCAAAAATTTGCGTTCTCGATAACGTTTCACTTCCGTACACATGCTTCAACACTTCGAAAGTCTCCGTAGGACTCTTTCCCAAGCAAGCAAGAAATTTGATATTGATTCTCTGCTCAACTAACACTATTTCTTTCAATCGCTGGTTACTAATTGCACCTGAAAAAAAAAAAACGCTGTCGCTGCGAGCTTTCGACCATATGATTTGGGACAAACCATTTTTATAAAGTAAATATAGTAGCACAAAAAAATTCTCGTAGTCGCACTACTGCAAAAAATTTTTACATCATAGACGCAGACCCGAAACTTTTGAATCCTACCTCGTAGTATGGAATTACTGAAAACTGAAATACAAAACTGACCCTAATAAAATTAATCAGAAAGTTTGGATAAAATAATGTATCGAAGAACAAAGGTGGTAATATTGTGAGAGGGGCATTATATTTTTAATTTTTAATTACTTGTGGTTATGAAGATTATTCGAGTACTCAAAAATTATCTCTGATTTGTAGACAAAGAACAGTAATTTATTTTAAAATCATAATTTCAAAGTTGCAAGGTAAAAGTATAACATTTGTTTTCCATTATTTATTAATTCACTTTATCACTTACTCCACATTATCTTCTGAAAATTGCTAAACTAATTTCAAAAATGGCAGCTATGCAAATAGTTGACTATAAATATATAAAAGGGGAAAAAAAAGCATTTTTAATTTTTGAAAATTTTCTGGTTTGAAACGTTTATATTATTACCTGATGATAAATTTAAATAATAAATTATTTAGTAAATAAATAAATCAATAAACTCTATAGATTGTAAAAATCCCATAACAGCTGTTTCAGGTCAAAATAATAGCACAGCCTTTCATCTGGTGGGAAAAAAGAAAAAGTAGGCATGAGTGCATTATTAAAGCAGCAAATACACTCTTTCGCACTTATTAAGAAAATTAAAAGAACTTCTGCTTTGGGCTGCCTTTGAAATATTGTTTATTAAATTTCGGAGTATTGCTGCTGTCTACCAAAGAAATACACGAAAAGTTCGAAATTTTTAAAAATATATTTACATAGAAAATTACTAAAATGTTTGGTTTTAGTGTGAAGTGAATGGATGTTAAAAAGGAAACATCAGACAAGAACGGAGCAGAAGAAATATGATTAACAAGATTTTTCTTCTATTCCATTCTTGTCTGATGCTAAGAAATTACTCATGAAACTTTGTTTTAATTTAGTTTTGAATTTTTTAGTTATTTTTATTTATTTATTATTTTTTTTAATGTTTAAAATTTTGGTCTTGCCAGTATTTTTTATTTAAATTCGACTTTTGCTTTTTATTTAAAGTGATTTTTGTGCATAGCCACTTTGATTGCAGCACTCAAGCCTACTTTGTTTGCCTGAGGAAGGATCGTGTCTTATATTGACCTAAAACAATTGTTGCGAATGTGATTCTAGCATTTTATGGTGTTTTTTCAAAATTTTGTACTTATTACATTTTAATGCTAGTTTTGTTGTGCTTTTTCTTTTATAATTTTATATAGGCTTTCCCACTTACCTAATCACTATATTTAAGTAACTTTTCAAAATTTAAATCACTATTTTTTAAGCTTCCATTGCCTGCGGTAACACCTTACTCAGTCTGGGTATTTTTTGATTGAAAAATGCAAAACTATTATTCAAGAAGTACATTTTTCCAGATGGCTATATCTTATCATCTATTAATTACTGTAGTTTTGGCACCAGTTATTAACAAGACCTAGTAACACAATTTTCTTAACACTGGCGATGTAATAATAAAAAAATTATAATTACAATAAATTTATATATATATATATATATATATAATTTTAATTATTTAGTACAATTGTAACACTCAGCAGACAAAAGATAGATGAAGATACCAACATAAAATTAAATTTTAATTGAAATTTATTTCGATTAAAAATAGTCACGGTATTAATTTAATTTGAGTACCAATGATTAGTAAAAACATGTTAAAGTACTTATGGAGAAGAGAAATGACACTAACATAACACATAAGCCTAATGATGAGAGAATTTGCAAAAACTATGAATTATTAGTAACAGTCAACATTTTAGAGAAAAGAGAAAGTATAAAATTACCAAAGAGTTCCGTTAAAAGGAGGGGGAAAAAAAGGGGGAATTCATGAATTGAAAATTGGAATTTTAAATGCTGAAAAATAGAAATGTTCACACATCAGGAAACTTGCATTTCTATCAGCATATGCAAGATTTCGGAAATCTGTACAGCTAATTCCAGCAAATATACAGCTCAAGTCTCTATCTTGCAACAAAACATAATAAAAAAGGAAATTAAATTAATCAATAACACAAACCAAAATTTAAACAAGGAATAAGTAATTTAAGCAATCCACACGTTAAACGATACTTACGGAGATAGTAGAAATAAACAGGTTGCCAAACGAAAATTAGTAAAAAGAAAAGATTAAAAGTTTTGAAAAGATTAATCGATTTATGTGCTACTAAAATACTTTAATTGATTGCATTATTTGTTTGTTATTAATCTTTAAAAGCTTTTAACAAGTTTAAAAAGGTGATTTTTAATTTTAACATTAACCTTTTTAAAGTTCAGTTGATTTTTAACTTTCAACGTAGCGTGAGCAAGCGCCATTTTACGTGAAAAAACAGATATACTTATAGGTAAATACTTAAAATGTACGGTCATTTGATTAAATAAATAAAACATAAAACCGTCTAACAGTTGTAGCTAAGGGACACAGACAATTAAAATGAAAGAATAAATTTCAGAAAATGAAACAAAGTAATCAATGGATAAAATTGGGGGGGGGGGAGGGATTAATTAATATTATAAAAAGTTACGGTCATTTCTATTCATTTTGATTGTTTGTGGTCTTTTTTTTCCTCAAATGAGACGGTCCTCAACATTGTCAGAAGTAAAGATGCCTGAAGAATAATCCAAGAAAAACGTTTTCTCTTGGTCTGGAATTTCTATGGCCATAGTTAATGAAGTCATAATTAAAAATGTAAATTAATAAATATATTATCTTTTCTAGCTTGCAAATAAATTCTGATAGAAAAGAAAATGTCGTGATCAATCAGGGATATTTTTGAATTAAAGATGAAGTAAAAGGTTGCTTTTTACTTGGCATTTCTTGACCTTGCCGACAGTTATTTTGTAACAAATGTTAAGTGGGTAATCAGCCAAGGTGGCTCATTAATAGAGCATCTTCACGGTAAGCGGAGTGCCTGGTTTCGATTCCCAACTGCGGCATTTTTTGCATAATTGGTATAAAAATTCAATCTTTCATTCCATCTCTAAATGAAAATAGTTTCTCTCAATTGTATTTTCAATCTAATGCAATCTGAAATAGCTTCACTTTAATGCCAGAATATTCATGATTATTTCATAATTTAAAATTATCACCATGTATAAAAAATCTTAAAAAAAAAAAAAAAAAAATAGACAATTCAGCAATCACCTTTTTTGATGGTTCATTATATATATATATATATATATATATATATTATTCCTTTCAGCCTTTTTATTTATTTTTTATTTTTAAACAATCCTGTATATGTAAGTAATTGTCCAATCCCTTTCTTTGCTACTAAGTTTACAGGCTTCGATTTTTTTTTCTTCTCTCCAAAGGTACATTCAAATATGCAAATAAATTTATTAGTAAAGTGGGTCATACTATTTCTTTCAGGCAGCAATTTTGCATCGTCACCACTTATTGTTGACCTTCGGTTGGGTTGGGGGATTTAAGGCCGATTGACTGCACTAATGTCCTAGGTCTGAAGAGGAGTGCCTTCCATGGAGGTCTTTCTAATGGGTCCTAGCCCGTGTTTAAGCAAATTTCGGAGAAAACTACAGAAAACTCTGAACAGTAGATTGATGAACGCGAACTGGGATCGAACCGAACACCTCATGTCTACCAGCTTTGAGCGCAGAACAGCTCGGTCGCTGGTAGGCCCATTTTGCAACCTTGAATGAACGTGTAAGCATTTTTATTTTAATTTAAAATATATAAAGTTGAAAGTTTGTTATTGTATCGCTCCGGATTACTAGATTTTATCAAAAATAGGTATACTTATTAATAAGGACAAAATCTAAACTAATGTTGTTCAGTTGAATAATCGATTAAAAAGTACAGTAAAAACCTTATTTTAACTTTAAAATTATTTAAAAAGAAAAAGTAAATAAATTGGTGCCAAAAATAAGAAAATAAACAAATATATCTCTTCTTATGTCCAAAAAAAAAAAAAAAAAAAAAAAAAAATGCAATTCTTTTTTTAAATAATTAAAATAAAATTGAGAAAAATCATGCTAAAGAAAATAGAACGGGTTTAGTATAGAACCCCTTTACAAGATTTGAAATTGTATCTTGGATATTTCTTGCCGAGATGTTTACTTAAACAATTTTACAGCCATATTAATTCATCTGCAAAATGACAAAAAAAATTCAAAAGTCACCAACCGGCTCCTACGCTAAAACTATATCAAAGAAATTTCAAGAAATGAATATAGTAACCGATGCTAAGGGATGATTCACAGTTACTGAATGCCTTCATGTGAAAGAATAGATTAAAATAGGTCCTGTCATACTAAATTGAATTATGTTTTGAGCAGAATGTTATACCTATTACTTGAAAAACACAAATACGCTTTTTTTTTTTTTTTTTTTTTTTTGAGGGGGGGGGGGGTGGCACAAAATGTACATGCATGATAGTGATAGTTACAGTAACAAATTTCATAAACACTTTTCCTTTTTTAAGATATTACACTTATTCACATATTAAGTTAGTTCATTAGTAATATGCATAAACTTTAAACTGTATTTTAAGTGTATTATACACATAATTTCTAATGTTAAAACAAAATTTTCTGTTTACATATTTATCTCATGTAAGAGATTAATCACTGGTATGTGTTTAATACAATATGTACTTTATATGCATATAAACAAAAATATTTATAAATATATATAAATAAATATAAATATTTATATGCAAATAAGTATTTATATTTATTTCTGACTATTAGAAAAGTGATTCTATAAAATATATAATATTAATATATAAGTTTATATTTATGTACATAAATATCTCGTCAATGGCATGTGGTTAATATGTAAGTACTAAAAGTTCTTTTAAAACATGATTAATCAAAAGTTGTTGGTGGTGCTTCGTATAAGAATTGTCAAAGAGTGATATTGCCTTTTAAAACATACTAAACGCTTTTCTTATAAGAAATATAGTTTAAATATGTAGTGGTACAAACATTTGGCACATTTATGATAATACTCACTTTTTTATTTCAGATTATTTGCAATTTTTTATTTGGCATTAACACAGGTGCTTTATTTATTATTTTAAATAGCAATATTTGCACCATATATATTTTTACTTTCCGAACATACATATGTATGGAAAGTATTGTAATCATGTCAAAAATCCGAATTCGAGATTTTGGTGTTTCTATATGTTTGGAGGTCCCCTGTCCGTTTTCACTATTTTTACGATGATGTATGTATGTGTGTGTGAATGTGTGTGTGTGTGTGTGTGTGTATGTGTGTGTGTGTGTGTGTGTATGTATGCGTGTGAGTATGTATGTGAGTGAACACGCTAGCGTCTAAACGCTTTGTTCGAATGAGCTGTAAGTTGGTACGCATGTTGCAAGTCACCACAGCACGAACCTTATTTATTACGGTAAATCTGGCACTTATAGTTTTTTTTTACAGGGACACAAAGAAAAATTCTTTATTCTTATGGTCTATGGAACCAAAATCTTAAAAGTGCGATAGCATCTAAATGCCTTATTCAATTGAGCAAAAAAAAAAAAAATATACACATATTATAGGTCACAGTTACTCAATCTGTATAGATTTTGGAGAAACTAGCACTTATAAATTTTTTACAGGGACACAAAGAAAAATTCTTTATCATTATGGTCTACGGGACCAAATTTTAAAAAGTGCGATAGCATCAAAACACCTTATTAAAATGAGTAAATAATTTATACACATATTATAGGTAATAGTTGCATGTTTGGTGAATCTAGCACTTATAGTTTTTTTACAGGGACACAAAGAGAAAGTTTTTATCATTATGGCCTATGGGGCCAAATATTAAAATGTGCGATAGCGTCTAAACGCCTTATTTAATTAAACAAAAAAAATTATACACATATTATAGGTAACATTTTCACGATCTATGTAGGTTTCGGTGAATCTGGCACTTCTAGTTACTTTCCGAACACTATAGTGAGGAAAGTATTGTAATCATGCCAAAAATCCAAATTCGAGATTTTGATGTTTCTATACGTTTCGAGGTCCAACGAGTCCGTTTTCACTATTTTTACGATGATGTATGTATGTGTGTGTGTATGTATGTGTGTATGTATGTGTGTATGTATGTGTGTATGTCTGTGAGTGAACACGCTAGCGTCTAAACGCTTTGTTCCAATAAGCTGAAAGTTGGTACGTATATTGTAAGTCACTATAGTACGAACCCTATAGATTTTGGTGAATCTAGCACTTATAGTTTTTTTACAGGGACACAAAGAAAAATTCTTTATCATTATGGCCAAGGGACCAAAATCTTAAAAGTGTGATAGCATCTAAACGCCTTATTCAATTGAGCAAAAACTTTATACACATATTATAGGTCACAGATACTCAATCTGTATAGATTTTGGAGAATCTAGGACTTATAGTTTTTTTACAGGGACACAAAGAAAAATTCTTTGCCAAATTTTTAAAAGTGTGATAGCGTCTAAACGCCTTATTAATCTTAGCAAAGAATTTGTACACATTTTATAGGTCACATTTGAACCAACTGTATAGATTTTGGTGAATCTAGCACTTACAGTTTTTTTACAGGGACACAAAGAAAAATTATTTATCTTTATGGCCTATGAGACCAGCGATAGCATCTAAACGCCTTATTCAATTGAGCTGAAAATTTGTATGAATATTATAAATCACTGTTGCACTAACTATAAGCATTTTGGTGAATCTAGCATTTATAGATTTTTACAGGGACACAACGAAAAATTCTTTATCCTTATGATCTAAGGGCTCAAAGTTCAGTAGCGTGAAATAAAACCTCGTGTGATATATGGAGAAAAATACTCAAACACTCTGTTATGGTTTTCTCTTTTTTGTTTGTTTAGCAACTCCTCTTTCTTTATTTTATCTATAAAACTGTTAGTTACTCAATGTTCGGAAAGTCGAGTGGAGTCACTCCAGATTTTTTTTTTTCATACGGACACAACAAATAATTCTGTATCATTATGGCCTATGGGGTGAAGTTATTTAAAGTGCGATAGCACCTAAATGTCGTATCCGTTTGAGTGGAAAATTTATATGCTAGTTATATGTCACCATCACACACACTGTATGGATTTGGGTGACTCTAGCACTTAAAGAGTTTTACAGGGACACAATTACAAATTGTTCATCATTAAGACCTATAGGCTTAAACTATTGTGCGACAGCGACTAAACATATTATTTAAATTAACTGAAAATTTATATACATGATATACGTCACCGTCACACGAACTTTATGAAATTTAGAGAATCTAGCACTTATGGTTCTTTTTACAGGGACAAAATGCAAATTTCTTTATAATTGTGGCATATGGGCTCAAACTTTAAAGTGTGATAGCGTCTAAATGCCTTATCCGATTGAGCTGAAAATTTATATAAATATTATAAGTCACTGTTGCACAAACTATAAGCATTTTGGTGAATCTTGCATTAGTAGGTTTTTACAGGGACACAGTGAATTATTCTTTATCATTATGATCTACGTGTTTGGTGAAATAGCGCTAAATTAAACATCGTGTACTATATATAGAAAAATACCCAAACACCCTATTATAATTTTCTCTTTTGTTTATTTAACAACTGATATTACTGTACTTTATCTACAAAACCGTTAATTATTCAATGTTCGGAAAGTCGAGTGGAGTCACTCCAGACTTTCTTTTTTAATTCTTATTTATCCTTGAATTTATATACAACTATTGATGTGATATAAGCAAATTACAACATTTCCTATACAAGTAATTGATTAAATATTTTTCAACATCAACATTATTTTAATTAACTAATTACATCACAAAAAGATTTTCTACTTTTTTATTTGTTTGCTACATTTACTACTGTACTATTGATTTGATATATTTAGTACAGGTTTGCTGTTAATGAGAATAAAAACTAGAAAACATTCATTAAATATAATGACTAATTTATATATATTGCTGTCGATATTATTTCCAATATTCAAGATTTTATAAAATAACAACATGTGTTATAGAAGGTACAATTACTATTAATCACTTTAAACTAAGAATATTTTTTTTCTTTCATATGTAATGCATCCTTTTTTAATCCATTAATAAAGTCAAAAGAAACAAAACAATTTTAAAATGAAGTCTTTATATTGCATGTCACATGTGTAAACGATTTGAGTCTGTGTCAGCTGTGAAAATAAATAAATAAATTAAAATTAAAATTAAAATAAACAAATAAAAAAGTGATCACAGTTACTTTATTTTTAACTGATAGGAAAAACTAGAAGCTAAATGTTCATTGGTCCTCAGATTGAAGAAGAAGACTTCTGTAAGCCCATCCTACTCCTAAACGTCATAACGGAAGAGTGGGACTAATTTTCTTGTCACCTGGGATCTATCACGAACTCATCGGAATACTAACGTTAGTGGAAACTTTCCGATATGACGTCACTTTTTCGACAAACCCCGAAAACCATTAGCACGAACTAGGATGCCTATATTACTAGAGTGACGACAGTTCTCAGTGCGCAACCGCTGTGGATGAAATCTTGGGTTGCTTGCGTGAGCTACGAGTGGGATTGATCCTTTCTAGATATGACCGTTATCTTACGTTGGCGAGAAAATGCTTCTGGTGAACATTTAATTTTCTGGCGGGATATTTAATTTTCTTAGAAGTAAAAAAGACTTAATTTATTCATAATTCGTTTAAATTGTATTGAAATTAAGCATTTTCTTTTCACTAAATTATTTTTAGTTTTGTCAAATAACAAGTTATCGATAGACTTAAATTGCCAAATTTATAAAAAGAAGAAAAAAAAAAAAGAATTGCTCTTAGACACAGAAATTTACGACTTTTAACAATTTTATTTAATAATTATTTTTATTTTTTCTGTGTGTTAATTTTCGATTTATTATTATTATTATTATTAAACCATTATTTTTAACTTAGATTTTTAAAAACCAAAAACATACTGAACTAAAGAATTTTTTTGTTTATCGTTTCGTTATTCCTTATAACTTGCATAAAGAACAAAAGTTCGCAACTAACATTTCAAAGCAGCAAAACATTTACATTTACTGTCTTAAATGTATTAGTCAATTTCAGTAGTAATTCGGGTTTGACAAGTAGAAAATAGATATGATATTTAGAAATAAATGTGGAGAAAAACTCTTCTTTCTTTAAATAAAACATAAACACACATCCACGTTATTCACACACGCAGGCAGTCGGCAGCCATGTTTATTTATAGAAAATCCAAATGGAATGTGACGGTCAATAAGAAATAAATCCTTGTCTGTGATTGGTCAGCTTATTCCGATTTCGATAAAAGTCAGTTTGCTCTAGAAGAAATTCCGTTCCCCCTTTCCGATAATATGGTGCTAGTGTATAAATGCACAGCGGAATTATTCTGGGGAAAACTGGCATTTCCGATAGCGGAAACTTTCCGCGTGGAATTCTTTCCGATGGGTTGGTGTTGGCCTCCTGCACTACAAGTTAGTAGTCGAGTTGAATATGCTAGTGATTCTTTCAACCCTCGAAAAGAAACGGCGTTTCTACTAGAGCCGCTACATATTCTCTAGTAGCCCTAGTCGTATTAATCATGCCCGAAAGGGAAATCGACTATCAAAATTCGATATTGCCTGTTAAATCTATGCTAAATGGCCTGTTAAATCTATGGTAAAATGTTCTTTTGTGGTTTTTCATTTGACAGCTGCACTCTTCAACCAATTGCTCTATGTCATATATTTCAAATTCTTGAGTTGACGATGACACCGTTCATCCTTTTTGTTTCTCAAAAATTAAGTCAGTAGACTGAAGTAAAATTTCTTTATGACGTTTTCTTACTTCTGTTATTTTTAAAGTTAGTTTTCCTTAATGCAAAACAAAAAACCTATCCACTAACATGTCTCGAATAAACTTCATGATAACATGAATAGTTTTTGCATGTTTGCCTGTAAATACATGTATTTTAATGTTTTGTGCATACGTTCTATATGCATATTTTTATTAAGTCCACAATTCATGCGATGACAATAAGCCCAAGATGCTACATGTGGGAGATAGTATTCAGCAAACTAGGATCTAAATTCTGAGTTATCATGGTCAGCAAGCATGTTATTTACAGCAACATCGATCATTAATTGGAATGCGACTTGATCTCTTTCTTTCATTGAAGTTCTCAAAATTTTATAGGTTTCTACTTACTTTTCTTTTCCTTTTATTTTACACAAATTTTTACGCCATGCTCGATCCACATGCCAACTTCAAAAAAGTTTTTTTGATGACATACCCATTGTTTTTATCCAGGCCATGTCAGACATGAATATGTCTGGAGTGATCTTTCCTGTTACTTTTTGAATTTCGGAGAAGAAAAGCGATATGACACAGTCTGTGCTTTTGTTCGATATGAGAAATGCACAGGGGGAACCTTGCCGAACGTCATCTAGAACTAACAATTTTGTCGGTTCAGAATTACAATTGTTAGTTCCACGCGTTCCATCATTATACACACAATTAGGTCCATACATTTTTAATATTTCACTCTGAGCAACATTCATAATAATCAAAACAAATTCATCTTTTTGTAGTTGTGGATAGTCTGTCAAAGTAGTTTGCTGTGGTGTTTATATAGAATATATACACACGAATTTTCATGAGAATTCATCTCATTTACCCATACTTCAGCACATGTTGCGTCATTCTTATGGCGCACAGCTTCAGCATTCAAAGTGAAACTACTAGCAATATTGAAAATGTCTTTTTTTGTTAGTAAATGAATGCGTTGCAAACCATCTTCTGATATAGAGTCTCTTATTTCATCTAAAATTGTATGAAACGGTATATTTGAAGCCTTTTTTGTTGCCAACAAATTCCGTTCATCAGCTGTCAGAATAATACACTGGTTCTCATAATTATAAGAACACCCGTTTCTCTATATTAACTAAACACTGAACACTAATTTTAAACAAATATATTTTTTCATTAATTTGAATTTCATTAATAGACGATATTTAAAAATATTTATCGTTTTTATATCTTAAAAAACTTTAAATACGGTCAAAAAAATTATTTTTCAGGTGTTCACAATTATAAGGACAGCTCGAATCTTAATAAATTTTTTTCAGTTATTCTTTAAATTAATACATTATGGGGGGGTCTATCTTTAGGGTGAAACAGTCAGACATTCTCTCTGGTATATATATATATATAATATTCAGTTTCAATACCATTTCATACAGCATAGATTATATTTTGAATACATTTAAACTATTTAAAACTTAATTCCACTTGCATGCAATTTTCTACTATGATAAGTTAAGTTTTTTTTTCAACTTTTAGGCTACGGGAAAGGGATAATACAGAAGTTTCTTTCTTCAAACTATTTTCTATTGCTCTAGAAGTAGAACAAAAATGTAAGTCTTGTTGAAAAAAAAAATTATTACCTCCACCCCTATCTAAAATCTTACAAAAATCTGAGAATTCCACAAATAAAATTTGCGGATATCATCTTGATGTTCATAATAATAGAAAAAATTACTAAATTCATTCTGCCTTCAGTAGAAACAGCTCCCCAGAACACCACAGATCCACCTTTACAATGCCCGATTCATATCTGCCTTTAAAAAAATCTTCTCTGTCTTTCGCTATCTTCAGATCGTGCCAATAACTGTTAAAACCATTTGGTTAATCAAGAATAAGTTTTTCATCCAAAAATGCAACATTTTACCATTTCTTATTGTCTTTATTCAACTGTAACACAGACGTTCTTTCCTCTATTAAATATTTATTGATTATTACAGGTTTTTTATTCATTTTAACATATTATTATTATTTCAAACATGCATAAATGTGGACCTGAAACTTTCGTTAAAAATTACGAGCAAATTCAGCAGTAGTTATTTTGAGTAGAACAGTAAGAGGAATTTTGAGTATTCGATCTCCGTAAAACAACTCTGATTTTGTATCAGATCTTTCTCCTATCGAACCAGCAATTCAACGTTTGATCACATTTCCTTCAGCAATTTTAGATCTTAGAATTTCATTAGAAATACGACGAATTGAAATTATCCCTCCACTTAAAAAACACATTTATTATACTTCACTACATGAACGTTCTTTTTTTTTTTTTTTCGAGGAATTGTAAGTAATGTCCGTCCAAGAAAAATTGAAGGATTATATATTATACATTAATCCTGCCTAGTAGTTAAAAAAATCGCATGTCAACTGTAATTTTTCCGCTAGTAATGTAAATAAAACGAAAAAATCTTGATTGTCTCTATAATTCTGAACATCTAAAAACGTGGAAAAAAATATTTTGCACTATTTTTTATTAATTTTGTTTGATATTAAAAAAATTATAACAGTTTTGGTTTTCAGAATACTAGATATACTAAGTGCTCGTAGTAATATTTTTCACAATTATTTTTACATTAGTTATTTCAAAACATAAAGTGTCCTTATAAATATGAGAAGGAGTATGTTTTAGTTCATTTTGGTGTCCAACACGCGTCTTACTGAAGTGAATGCCCACTTTTCCCGAATTATTCAATTTAGTCACTTTTATTTTCTGCAGGGCAAAATCCTCCATTTTTTTTTAGTCTCGTAATTTTAAGTGTCTTACACCAGATCCTTTTGAAACATATACACCAGAACAGTGACATGCAAAGTAATGTTTTGTGATTTCAGAAGTTTTGTATGCTCCTCTCTTTTGTGTGAAACTGCATTAAGAATTCTTTTCCGTCTTATCTTTCCATTTAAGAAAAGTGTCAAAGGAGGGGAATTCTAAATTTTTAGTTTCTATTGCCAAATCAAGATTACATCTAAAATGATTAATTATCTCAGTTTTAGACAGAGTTTTTTTGCATATGGGTCAACACAGATTTGATATACTTTGACTCTGCTCAAGAACTCAGTGCACACTGTGCATGTGAAAATTCAGGTTTTTCACGTGATTAAAGTTCCTATCACTTTCATCACAAGAGTGTTTGAAAGATTTTTCTGCTGAAGAGATGGAGCTAATTCTGATAATTTATCAGGATGTCTTTTCTTCACATGATCTTTTAAGAATCGATAGTACTTATAGGTTTCGCAGCACTCTGCACAAGTGAACACTTCTTCCCTAATTATTTCAACAAAAATAGTAATAATAATAATAATAATTAATAATGAATTAATTAATAATAAAAAAGAAAAGATATAAAAGAAAATAAAAATAAAAGATAAAAGATAAAATCTTAAAATTATCCTGGATGGCTCTGAAAACTGCCATAAAATAAATTTTAACTAACTAGGAATTTAAATAAAAATAATAAAAATAAAAATAATAATAATAATAATAATAATATATATATATATATATATATATATATATATATATATATATATATATATATATATATATATATATATATATATATATATATATACAGCAGAAAATAAAACGATACGCAAAAATTAAAGAGAAAAATTAAACGGTTGGACTTGGAAGAACTATCTTACACTTGTTTTGATTGATTAAAAGGATGTTATATATAAAATGCACTCTCATTGGTTAAAATCCACTCCCTTTAAACATCTTTACTACGCCTACCTTGAAACGTCATTGCCGCCACCGCAGTTGCCCGTCGAGGGCTGGACGCTAGTGGCATTTCTGGTACATCCCTGCTATTCATGGGCCCTAGAATATTCCAGTCGACAAGTTTTGATTGTATACAAGAACTGGTCTGTGACGTCACTGTCGATGGGAGAAGCCATATCGATAGTTTATTCATGTCGCATCGACAACTTATCTACTTTTTTTTTGTTGTTGTAATCGACAAGAAATTGTCGTGAGAATGTTTGCTAGTGACAAGCTTGTCGATGCTGATGTTGAAAGGAAAATAAACAACATGGCTACGTGCAGAAACGTCATGGGTTATAATTCGAAAAAGGTGAGAGAAATAAATTTTTGCATTCAATTGTTTTACGAGACTTATTTTACCATAAATGTTATTTATATGTTGTGTTAAAAAGAAAACGAAATATGTTTTCGTTTGGATGCGATAAAATGTACCACATTTTATGTAAACAAACTTGGAAATTTTTTGTCGTAAAATAAAATCAAAGCATAGCCTCCTAAACTACATGCCTTCCGCGTGGCTAAAAAACGTGGCGGTAGGCAACACCGCCTGGTACAGATTGCGTAACTTTTTTATTCAACAACAACCAAAATTTTTGAAAAGTGGGATACATAAAGGGCGAATAGAATAGTGGAAGAGTCAGTTGAATAAAAAATTACGAAATCTGTACCAGGTGGCGCTGTCTACCTCTTGAACTGTTACCAAGATTCCTAGCTACGCGGAAGGCATCTAGTTTAGGAGGCTATGATCAAAGCTTATTACTTATTTTTAATACTTCACAGATTGAGATATTTTTATCTTTTATGAAAGAGATATTATATTTCGTTTTCTTTCTGAAATTTTAATAAAAAATATTTATATAGTATGTATACATAAGAAGGATTTTAAACTTAGAAGTATTACATTGTCTTTTTGCAAATTAAATTGCTTGAAATGATTATATTAATCTTTTGGAAACGTTGTTCTATTACACAATAATACGGGAATCTTGAATTAACAATATTTCAATTTCATTTTTACAACTGAATAAGACCCGGCTTTGCTTGGAAGTATGAATTTTTGAAAACAATTGTTATTGTACTGACTTGTATGTACTTATTATAATATGACCGTAAACATAAAGTTTTTATTTCTTACCTTTTAATACAAGTTTTTCAAAGGAAATTTTATCATAGTAATGTATGCTTCCTAATATTTTATACCGAGAGATTGAAATCAAATATGTGAGTTTTCCTGTTTTTCCCGATGATATTATAGTAAAGTGATGTTTCAAAAATATTAATAAAACAAATTTAATGGCCAATTTCATTTGCATTATACTGTACCTGTGATGTACTTAATAGATCTTCAAGTATAAATAACACACAGGTTTTTGATGATGCAAAATTTGATCATTAAAGTAAGAAATAGTATGTAAAACACTTGTCATAAGACATGATCATGAATTACAACCAATCTATCTTGGAAAAAGAAAAAAAAATGCTCATTACCTCAAACTGTATCACAAATTTGTCTATATAGCGTTATCTACGTAAAGTGCGTTTTTTTTTTTTTTTTTTTTTTCAAATCAAATTTTTGTGTTTCTTTCTTTTGTCCGTAGTGTTTTCTCTTATATCTGAAAATGAATGTTGCCTCAGCTATTGTGTATATAGCTCTAGCAGTACTTAAATTTCATTTTCAGAAAAAAAAAAGAAAACTTTTGAAATCTGACTGAAGAAATGCACTGTGAATTCTTTCTTACTTGTATATTACTTGAACAATTTTTGTACTTTATTGTATTCTTTTCCAATTTAAAAGATTTTATTAACATAGAAATCTGTTTATATTGGATTTTATAAATATATATAATTTTTTTTTAAATTGAAAGAAATGCGAATTAAAATAATTACCTATTTTTAATTAATAGACCAATTCCAATTTGTTCAATTCCAATTTAACGATTTTTTTTTTTTTTTTTTTTTTTTTTTTTTTGTATGTGTATGCATGCTATTGTTAAACTGACTTATTGCATGCATTAATATACTACCTTGGGGGGAAGGCAGGGGGCGAGGAGGGATGTTGTTAATATTTTGACTAATAAAAGCAATTGCAGATTATCAAAAATTATTGAGGCTGCACTAATGGCGGAGTGCTTCTCCTTTTAAAGCTGGTAGACAGCAGGTGCCAGGTTGAAACCTGCATCATGCTCATAGTCGCTTATTTTTTCTGGAATAATTTGTCTGAATATTAACTTTGTCTGAGCTATTGGGTATGAGCTGTGTAGCTCTAGACAAAACTCATTTTCGGAACATTTCTTGAAGATCTCAATGTAGTATGGATTTACAGATTTTTTACAGTATTGTGCGACGCAAGTATGATGTTACTATTCTTTTTTTTTCTTTTTTGCTATGTATTTAACATGTGCATCTGCTTATATTATGTACTAGCAGCCTTCGGCGACCAACTGGTTCGCGATCCTCGAAAAATCCGACTTTACTAAACACTCGCTCGGTGGCGGCTGCGGCACCTTTTTCTCGTTTCAGGTCCTACAACAGCTTATTGACATATAGTGAAAATAGCTTCATTGGAAAATTTAACCGCAGTAAATTCCCACTCGGTAGCGCCTGTGGCACCCAATACCCATTTCAGTATCTGAAACAGCCTGCTCGCTCACCGTGCTATGATCTTTCAATATTCTGACTTTAGCAATGTCCCGCTCGGTGACGCTTGCGGCGCCTTATCCCCGTTTTAGAACTTACAGCATCTTGCTCGCTCATAGCGCAAATAGCTTTGAAAATTTTAACTGTAGCAAATTTTCGCTCTGTTCCGCGTTTTAAGTTTCATGATTTGAAGCAGCCTGTTCGCTCACCATGTAAAATACCTTTGAAAATTCTGATAGCGGCAAATCCGCAACCCTGTGGAGCCTACGGTCTTCTAATCTTCTCCATATAAGTAATTTACTGATAATAAGAATTGGAATATTGAAATATTAAAACGCCAAAGTGCCCACTGGTGACATATATTTGCAATATGTACTCTTCAATTTCAATTTAAATGACTTTCAAAACGAACAGGTTGTAACATTAAAAGAAGTTGAACAGGATTGATCTTTAAAAGAATCATGAGTATGTGACATTTAATTAAAAATATGTTGTAGTTATAGTGTTAATTGCGATTAGCGCCCTCTGATGGATAATTTTAATGTAGGTTTTTCGATAATATAAAAGTACTTTAAAGTATCTCTCGAATAATGTATTAAAAATAATTTAATCATAATTAGAATTTGAAATATTGAAATTTTAAAATATTACAGCGCCATCTGGCGATAGAAATTTCTTTAATCTACTGTTCAATTCCAAATCAACAAAGCTTTCAAATGATGTATTACTTATGAAATTGGTTTAATTAGTAGGTGAGACACAGAAGAAAACCTAATCAGGAGACCTTAAAACATATAAATCAGTTGAAATCTCGAGTTCCACTTTTGTTAATATAAAAGAACTTTAAAATATCTTTTGAATGATGTATTAAAAATAATTTAATCATAATTAGAATTTGATATATTGAAATTTTAAAATATTACAGCGCCATATGGCGGTAGAAATTTCTGCAATCTACTGTTAAATTCCATATCAACAATGCTTTCAAATAATGTCTATCTTAAAAAATTATTTTAATAAGTAGCTGAGATAGAAAAGAAAACCTAATCAAGACACCTTAGAACAATAAATCAGGTGAAATCTCGAATTCCATTACCTAAGTTAGTCGGTTAATGGAAGTAAAAAGAAAAAGAAATATTATTTAGTGGCCAAATCCTATATATACTAAATTTGAACGCTCTAACTCGATTTCAGATTTTTTTGCCCTCTTCAGGACACCTTAAAACATGCAACCAAAATATCAAGTACTTGTAATACGAATGTATTCTTAAACGTGGTATGCTGTATTGAGAATTTTATGAAAATCAATGGACGTTATGCAGTAAAATAAAAAAATTATAATTGATTGAGTTTTTGAAATAATATCTCAACCTTTTGAGGTCTGTTTCATTTCATTGATGAAAAAAAAAAAAAAAAAAAAAAAAAAATGAAAAATATGAAAAAAAAAAAAAAAAAATGATTTATCTTTAAAACATTTTGAGTTGTAAAATGTTTTGTGAAAAAAATCGATGTTTCGTAAAATCTAAAAATGTGGATCGCTAATCCGTATTTTGTTAAAATTTTTATATGCTTCGAAAGTAGATTAAATGGTCTTTCAAAATATACCGGTTGTTAAGAAATGGGACAATTACTGTGAGCAAAAAGCAGCTTATTTATTGCTTCAAATATAATTGAGTCGCAATTTGTCGGAAGAGGACCATTAACTGATATCGTCATATCATTCAGAGCTGTCTCCGCAGTGATCTGTCGTCGCTTGCTGTTATGATTTTCATTTGTTGACGTTAGTGATTTACAAACAGATTCTACTGAAGATATCATCGATTCTACATATACTGAGTGAATGCATTATAAGTTCTATGCTTTTAAAGAGATATAGTTTGCTGGAAAAGAAAGTTTTTGAGTCTAATACTTTTATTTCTTCAACTAGGCTTTCTGTAATAGCTGCCGATGCCAAAATTTCTTCAATAGCTGTCGATACCAAAGCTTCTGCAACAGCTGCCGATGCCAAAGTTTCCGCAACAGTTGCCGATGCTGAAGTTTCCACATTAGTTGTCCATGCTAAAGATTCCGCATCATTTGCCGAAATTTGCGGAAAACATACACTGTTTTCTGAAACAGATGCCGAGATTTCTGTAATAGAAGCCAAGTTTTAAGTATCTGTAACAGCTGCCGAGATTTTCGTATAGTCAAATATCGTTTTCTGACCAACAGATCGTTTGTTTGTCGTATTTTAATTTGGATGTTTCCACTGCAGATGAATTTGATAATTTTTCTCACAAAGCTCTCCTCCACTAATTTACGTTCCGCGTTAAACTTGGGTAACTCATTTTTTAAATTCAATATAAAATATAAAAAAAAAGAGGGGGATTGTTTAAAATAAACAGACAATAGCGCGTAAATGCCATACTTTTCAACAGCAAACAGCAACACGATACCCCATGAGTTTTCCACGTGTGAGAACAAACTCCATATGTTGTCAAACGAGAAAGCTAAACTATAATGCAAAACTAAATGCCATGCCCCAACATCAGCTATGACAAACTACGATCTACGTAGTTACTTCATAAGCAATCAGCAACGGCTCCAACATTGCCCAAGAGGCACACGGTCGCGATGATATTTACTTCTAGAACTGAATGTCGCTCGAGAATTCCAACATATCGTGTACAATTTTGAGTTACGTTTTCAATACAGAAAGTTTCGGAGACATTACTTGAGTGACAACGATTTAAAATCGCGGCGTTCGTTCTTTCTTTCTTCTTCTTTTTTTTTTTTTTTTTTTTTCTTTTAGTTTTGATTAATGCTAAAAAAACTTCTGCAAACGGCATTCACGCGTTCATGTATATTATCCACCTCTGCATATGACTCTAGCTGATTTAATTAGCCTGAAGGTTCAAAATTAACAGTTGTTATTTGTACTTTGTCTCTAGAAAATTAATTTGACAACTATAAAACTAAATCAAGTAAACATTTTTAACGCCTGATTTTTGACCAGATTAAGAAAATTTTTTTTTTTTTTTTTTTTTTTTTTTTTATAATTTACATAATACTTGTTTCTTAGTATCTTTACAAAATTATTACATTGCTAGTTTAAATGCATAATAAATACACTCAATCAGTCAGAACAAGCAACTTTAAAAATACATTTAAAGAAAAAAAAAAAAAAAAAGCCTAAATTAACAAACAAAATATCATTTCTATTTTTTCACTTCATTTTACAAATCGTGTAAGTATAAAAATAAATTTCTGTTAGTTATCACTATGTTTTAAGGTACAAGACTCGGTATTCAAATTATTTCAAAAAGAAATTAACAAACTGGTAAGAAAGATGTAGAGCACAGCCTGACTTATCCGAAGTAATGTGGACAGAGGGTAGATTCTTCAGATAACACGGACTCTGAGGCGAAACAAAAGGAAAACACAGAATAAAGTTTACAATGATTGAAAAAATGTTATTGCAGTAAAAGGATACATCTAATATATATTTAAATGTAGTCAGTTAATGCAATGTAATACATACATAAATTATAAAAACTGTTCTCAGGGTTTAATCTAGCTGTTTAAAAATGGTACCCCATTTGTGAATTTATAAAATAACTCGTAAAAAAATAAAGTAAGTTTGTGAAAATTGATAATGCTTCAGAACAATAACTGAAATGGGTAAAGCAGTTTCTTTTATAAATTACACTTAAAAAAAAAAAAGAAAAATAAACAGTTGTGACGTAAATATATACGTAATCGAGTTATTTCTTAGTATGTGTAAGGTAAGAAAGTAATTAGGTATTTACCACTGTATCCAGTAAATTACCATTGTCTCCAGTCATGTTTACTTCGATGCCGCTATGATTTAGGTGAAACAAGAAACGTGAGAACGCTTAAAATTTCACTGACAACATTAAAAAATCTACTCACAAGTGATCAAGGTTTCAGTATCAAGAGTACTATAGAAGCATAAAAGAAAACTCAACCTGAATTTAAATCGAGAAAGTATGAATAGATGTTTGCATCCATTTAAATGAAAAATCTTATTTCCACACTTAGTCCTTATTTATCTTTGTAACTGAAAGCCGATTATTCTCTTATTTAAAACTTTAATTGAACATAATTTATATGTTCATTGCAAAATGTTCAATGCAGACATGCATGATCTGCAAACTTTATAAAATATAAGGAAGTATATAGTAGTAGTTATACTATGTAATGCTTGCTGTAAACGAGCTAAAATCGTTTAAATCACTCGCAATATCTTCTCTAGATTTCGGAGCGAGCTTATTTCATTACTTCCTTATGAGATAGGTGAAAAGTAGGTTTCTTACTAAACCTAATATACAACTTGGGCCTAGTAACTAAGCCTACTATAAATATAATACCCTCTATATTACTTTAAAGAAAAGATGTATATTATTTTTTTAAACATAAGAATATGTAATAAAGAACAAAATTTCTTACCTGAACCGATTATTAAAGGATCACGTAAAAAAATCCACACATGAAACCGACGAAACTATACTCGTAAACAAACAATCCACATTGCAGCAAACAACGAAACGAAACAACAACAACTAGCGGTTCACTTACGCAGTTGCGGTTAATGAAACACTGACAAAAATATGATGCTATCAGGGCCTGATTAAGGGGGAAACTCGCTCTTCACACATTATTTATACTTACACCGTTATTTTTTAACAAATACTTTCCTCCTATAATAAACAGAAAATTGTCATTAAAAATTATTTAAAAAGAATTCTGGTGTCTAATAACGGTGAGTAAATTGGATTGTTTTACACCGTTCATTTTTTATAAAAAATATTTCCTCGTCAAAGCGTGGAATTTCTATGACATGAAGTAAAAAATAATTGTAAAAATATTCTGGTATGAGCGAGCTTCCCCCTTAATCAGGCCCTGGATGCTATTTCGATAACATTTAATTACTTTAAAAAATTATGTCAAAAAATTAACGTGTTTCTGGTATCAGATCGGTAACATATTTTGTACAGGTTAGTGTGATGTCGTAAATAAGTCGTGTATTAAATATCATTTTGATAACAAATGTTTACACTGAAAATACATGTCATGAAGTCGGTATGCTTTGGATACTTTAAAGACAACAAGTAGATGGTATAACTTTCTTTTATCTTGAAAAGGTACGTAAATGTTACAAGAAAATCGACATATCTGACAAGTCTGACACATCTGACAACATTATGACCCGTTTCTGACACTTGTGTGTTTGCTGGGGCACTATGGGATCCAAGGAATAAACGATAGAAATGAAAATAAAATGATGCTTTATGGTGCTAAAAGCCTATATGATTTCAAGCAAAAGCTTAAAGTTTATGAAGAATTCAAGAGAAACAGTGACAAATATAAGTATAAATTTGAATAAAGTAGAATTGAATGTAGTCCTAAATCCAAAACCATAATAAGTAAAGTAGTCAAAAAATTCAGTCCTAAAATTGAAATAAGTAATAAAGTTTTAATAACTGTTGGAAAAAATCATTTTTCTAAGAATTGCCCTCCTAAATATAAAGGGGTCAGGTGTTTTAAGTGTAAACTTTTCGGGCATAAGATTCCGGAATGCCCGGGTTCGAAACCCAAAGTTGAATCAATGTGCATTATTTTAAATCTAAACCCGGGTAAAACTGTACAAATAAATAACGTGAATTTTACTGTTGTTATTGACACCAGCAGTGAAGTAATATTGCTTCGCAAATGTATTTTCAATAAATTGAATGTTAATAGATTAAATCCAGTGAATTCCACTTTGAACGGGTCGGGGCAAATTTCACTGAACCTTTAGGATCTTCTGAAGCAGTTGTAAAAATCGATTATCTTGAATGTAAATCTAAAATATGTGTAGTAAATGATGACGTCCCCTATGACGTCATAACTGGATTAAGTGTATTGATGTTGGGTGAAACCATAATAAATGAAAATGGTATTACAGTGAGAAATAAATCCAACAATTTCGAAGTTAGCTTGTTATCAGTGCTTCCGGTAAATGTATGCTCCAACGAAATTGAAATTGATGTTGCAAATGACAATCCCATTATCTTTTAAAGTGAAGTTCAGGATTTGATTTTAAATTATAAGCCGAATAAAACATTGTCTACGGACATTGATCTCAAAATTCTATTGATGAGTAGTGAAGATGTTTATCACGAACCTCGAAGATTACCGTTTTCAGAAAAAAAAAATGTTGAGGAACAATTACCAGAATAGCTCGACAAGAATATTATTAAGCCAAGCTCTTCCCAAAACAGTAGTCCAATTGTAATTGTAAAAAAAAAGTAAAGATTGCATGACCAGAATTTGTATTGACTACAGACGTTTAAATAAAATAATAGTTAAAGACCGATTTTCCTTACCTTTGATAGAGGATATTCTCGATCGTTTACAGGGTGCACGTATTTTCAGCACTACTGATCATAAAAATTCTTTTTTCCATGTGAACGTTGATAAAGAAAGCCGAAAGTATGCTTCGTTCGTGACACAGGAGAGTCAGTATCAATTTCTTAAAGTACCATTTGGACTGTGCAATTTGCCTGCCGTATTCCAGAGGTATATTAATACAATTTTTCGACCACTAGTTAATTCTGGTATTGTTTTGCCCTATTTAGATGACTTTATAATATTAGCATCCTTCTACGAACAAGCTGTTAACCACTTAAAACAGACCCTAGTTTCCGAAAGTAAATATGGCATGGAAATTAATTTTAAGAAGTTTCATTTTTTGAAGAAAATAATCGAATTCTTAGGTTACATAATAGAAGAGGGCAAAATTTTTCCATCTCCCTGTAAGTCACAGGCCGTCATGAAAGTGGCCGTCGGAGCCACTTAATCTAAAACAAGTTCAAAGTTTTCTATGTCTAACTGGATACTTTGAAAGTTTATTCCAAATTATTCTACCATTGTTAGACCATTACGAGACATGCTAAAAAAACGATCGCAAGTTCAAATTCAGTGACGAAGAGATAAATTCCTTTAATTGATTAAAATCTATCTTTGCCGACAAACCAGTTTTGGCCTTATCCTAATTATGAGACAGAATTGCATACCGACGCCAGTATTGAAAGTTATGGTGCAATTTTAATGCAAAAATCCCCAAACGACGCTAATTTTCATCCTACATATTGCATGAGCCGTAAAACCTCAGATGCTGAAAAAAGAATTCAAGTTATGAGTTAATAAAGGTGATGGCGATAATTGAAGCCTTAAAACAGTTCCGCATCTACTTACTAGCGATTCCATTTAAAATAGTCACTGACTGTTTCAAAAAACAAAGCTTTTCAAGAAACAATGAGATAAACAGATTTAGCCACTAGAGTAGCACATACGGCTTTTTTGTTACAAGAATTCAACTACACTATTGAACTTCACGCTGGAAGTAAAATATCCCATGTTAACGCTCTAAGTAGATCACCAATAAATGTACTCTGCGTATCCATACAAAATATTCTACCACGAATTAAACAAGCTCAGGATAACGACCAACAAATAAAAACCATTAAAGAAATATTAAAGCATTCTAGTTATGAAGATTACTATACTAGAAATAAAATTTTATATAAATTCGTAAATAGAAAAAACTAATTGTAATACCGGACACTATTCAAATTGACATCATTAAGGAAGCTCACGAGAAAGGACGCACAAGAATTAATTATACTGAGAAACACATTGAATGATTTTATTATATTCCCAAGCTTCGAGAAAAAATTCAAAATGTCATCGCTAATTGTGTACATTGCATACTTATAAATCGTAAAAGCGGAAAGAAAGAGGGACTGTTACACCCACTACACAAACAAGATGTACCAATTCATACCCATATAGTCCATCTCGCGCCGTTAAAAAATACACATAAAATTATAAGCATCTTTTACTCATAGTTGACTTATTTACAAAATTTGTGTGGATATATCCTACCAAAAGTACGACGACTTCAGAAGTGTTAGCTAAACTAGAAATTCAAAAAACAGTTTTTGGCAACTCATCACAAATAATTACCGACCGCGGTACAGCATTTACCTCTAAAGAATTCGCCGATTATTGTTCAAGTGAAGGCATTAAACACCATTTAATTACTACCGGTTTGCCAAGGACCAATGCCCAGGTCGAAAAAATCAACAGAATCATCATATCAGTACTTTCAAAATTATCACTGAAAAATCCAGCCGAACGGTACAAACATGTGAATGAATTACAGTGAACAATAAATTCTAGATACCAAAGAAGCATCGACGTGACGCCTTTTGAACTGTTGAACAAAAATGAACATTAAGGGAAATGACAAGACGAAAGAGATGCTCCAGTTCGAATTCCAGGCTGATTTTGAGGCTCAAACAGAGGATTTGCGTAAGCACGGAAAAAGACAAATTTTTAGTATGCAAAAGTTTAGTATGCATTAAGAAGGAAAAAAACAAAATCTTACGAAGTAGGCGACCTAGTTGTCATTAAGAGAACACAATTCGGCCCCAACCTTAAACTGAAGTCAAAATATTTTGGCCCCTATAAAATTGTAAAAATAAAAGATGGAAATACTTATGATGTGATAAGTAGGGATGCCATGAAGACCCCCTTTGTAATTCCATTCCCATAGAATTTCTTCAAAAATGGATGACCTGAAAAAAAAAAAAAAAAAAAGAAAGAAAAAAAACAGTAAGACTATAAATATTGTAAATATACTTGTTATCATTTTGTGTTTCTTTTTTGTTAGTTTCTTTTTTTTTTTTTTTTTTTTTCTTTTTGCATTTTTCCGTATGGCCTTCTGAAGGACCATTTCCATTCGAGGTAGGATAGCTGAGAATATGTAGTAGCAATACTATATATGACTGATTCAATTACTTAGTTCAAATATTTTCTTCTGTCCAAAATCCTGTTTCGAAGTGATGAAGCAAGCGATGGAGCCTTGATGGAGCTACGAAACCATGACGTAGTTTCAATGTAGGACAGACATCACACACAATCTCCACGCTGCCGCACAGTGGATCGAAGTATAGGCAGTGGCGAACATAGGAAGGTTATGGTATTATTATTATCTATGTATGATATTTTTTGTCACATTTCGATTTAAATATGTATATATGTATGGAACTAAGAGTGATTTTATGTTTTTTTTAACCCTTTAATGCCGCAGGGATAAATTTCCCCACCAAATTCGTTATCGTTTTATTCAACTGGCACCATTTTTTTTTTTTTTTTTTTTTTTTTTTTTTAATAATGAATCCTGTGTATCATTTCTCTAGAAAAATATCAGTATAAATAACATTTTTATGATATTGCTGCGAAAAGAAATAAATAAATAAAAACAGTCATTTGTAGCAATTCTGCTTATGCTAATACAATGGGTTCTGAGAAGTTTACGATTAACTAAGAGAACAAATAATGTGTCAAAATTAAAATTAATTATTTCTAATAAGCTAAATGAATTTTTTTCTTTACATCAAGTTTTATTCGTGAAATTAGTTTAATGTGCCATTTGAGGAAAAATTGGCATTATAAAGGGATTAAACGGTATCATATTTTTCTGCTGCAAACAGGTATTTAGAAACATACCTGATAAAGAAACAAATGTTGCAAAAAATAAGAGAAGAAAAGAAAATAAATTAAAATTTCAGGAAGAAAATCTATATTTATAACACAATTAACTTATCACACAATGTTAAATATATCATCATATTACTGCTTCTTTTTTCTTTCATTTTCCCAAATTCTTATGTACTTCTCATTCACTACGGTATGTTTGTGAATCTCAACCAAATAAAAAATGCGCCTCTATTTTAAAGTAAATACAAGCTTTTCCATTTGTCTCTACATGGTTCAGGTGGCTAGAGCGCCATGCTAGTAGTCCGGTGGTCCCGCGTTCGATACCCTGAAGGTCCGAAGTGTTAATTTTTGCAGACAATTAGTAGAAAAGATGTCAATTGATAAAAGAAAATTTATCTTTGACTACACAGTATCCTAAGAATTTTTCAAGAGCTTCTTTAAGAAGCCTTTTTTCTTGCACCTCTTTTTAGAAGCAAAAAAGAGTTTTTTTGTGGACTGCAAGCGTCCTCTATTGGGCGAAATATTCACTAAAATGTTAATGAAACAATTAACAATACAAAATAAAAATAAAAATGATTAGGGAAAATTCATAAACATTAACCAAATCAGTATAATGTTAAGTTATAATATAAAAAAATAATAATAAACTACAACAATAATAAAAAGGTAATAACAGGAAACTTGGCGTTGGTACATTAAAACCCGAATAATATTATTTTTATTCGGGTTTTAATAATAAAAAGGTGCCTCAAACGAATATTAAATTGCAGATATCGGCCCTTAATCAAAAAATGAAATCACAAAAGTTATAGGCAATCGTATGGTGCTGCCATCTGTTGTGAATTTTAAGAAATAATTTCTATTTTCTTAACACAGTTCAAATTTCCCCAATTTAGGTTAATAAACAAAAAAAATTCTTTTTTTTTTTTGCAAATAAAATTTTATTCTAACTTCTAAAAGATTTATATGATACGCTATAATAAGAATTTGGCTTTTAAAAGTTTTTTTAAATGGATTATTTTATGTAGTATTTCCATAGAAAACACATGCAAGCACATACTAACAAACTCTATGAAAAATTCACATTTGTCTTTATTTTTATTGCACAGAAACTTTTAATTTAAATCGTAATATGATATTATAATATTAAATTTTAACATTTAGTAATTTAACATGAAACATTTAATTAATTTATACATTTTATGACATATCATAGCAACCATTTACATTTCCCCCCTTTTTTGGGTCCAAGGTACTTTTCAGTACCTTTAAAGTAAAATTAATTATTTTATTAAATAAAAAAAAAAAAAAAAAGAAATTTCTGATTTATTAAATCTATTTCAATAATATTTTCACTATAAAAAATTTAATATTTTTCTGTCATTATTGAATACAGTTATTCAGATAAATTTTTCGATTGGTACTTTGGGGGTAAACAGAATAAAAATTTATTTTTCTCTAAAAGTGGCGATTTGTGGCGAAAATCCTTTTCACAGATTAAAATGTATACTTTTGGGAGTAGTAAAATGTGTTTTAAATTTTGGACAATTTTGGACAAAAAAAGTTGCTTATAAATTTAATTTTGTTGTTAATTTTATATTCACATTTCATGCGGGAATCACAACATGAAAAACCAACATAATGTTAGCAGAAGTACCTTAAAATTTTATTAGGACATTATTAAAAGTATTTTTATTTCGTATATTTTCATACTTATCTTAAGTGCCACTTGATGGCTATTCAAATGAAGTCACTGGAATTTATCGAAAAATCTTATTTCTGAAAGTTTTCGTTTTGAACTTATTTATATATAATAAAACTTCGTGTAATTGAAGAAATAACCATATATTTGTATTTTTTAGACACTCTTTTAAATTATTTCACTGCAAAATATCAGTTATTTAGAGATTGATTTTTGGGCCTATGTTTGTATTTTAACATTGTTCGATCCACTGTGTGCCGGCGCGGGTATCCTCGTGCATGGAATATTCTCGTAAGACGTAGAACATTTCAGACTAGAGTCCGGAGCGGGTTGGGTTTTACCCGACCCGAACCCGACAGATGGATTTTAAATCAACCCGAAACCCGACCCGAACCCGACAAAAAAAATTTCATCAACCCGAAAGCCGACCTGAACCCGCAACAGAGAATTTTTTGCGACCCGAACCCGACAAAAAAATTTTCATCAACCCGAAAACTCACCCGAACCCGCATTAGAGATTTTTTGCGACCCGAACCCGACCCGAAACCCGAAAAATAAATCAACATTCCTTATTCATCTAAAAATCATGCAAAGCAAGGTAAAATGATATAACATGATATAAAATAAAGCAAATTTTCATTGTCATACAGTTGGTAAATTATAAAAAAAACTAGTATGTTGTGGCCACTACAAGACATTCTTCTATATTTTTCTGCGAAATTCACTAAGTGCGAATAATTTATTAAAACTGTTATTAAAAAGTTTAACGTGATGAATGCAAATAATGAATGCTCATCTTAGGGAAATCTAACGCTAAATCTCCAAAGAGAGACAGTTTTATCGTCTATAAATAACTTCTTAAACAATGCGATTTTATAATGGATTATCTCACATATCATGGTTCGTTCAGTTATATGACATAGAAGTTGAGATATAGCCATCCTGTTATCGATGAAATTTGCACTATAACAGCGCCACCTATTGGCCGACAAGCATTCAAACTGAGTCAGCATAATGTCTCATAATCGCCTTCTCACATATTAAGTTTTGTTTGATGATACACAATAGAACCTCACATATAGCTTTCCTTCTAATTGTGGAAATCGCTGTGTAGCAGCGCCACTTGTTGAGCGGTTTACACCAAAAGTTGACAGGCGCTAACATATATTAAAGGGCACATACATACAAATTTATATGAAATTATGTGCAGTAGTTCTTGAGATATAACCTTTCCTTAAATAGTTGAAATCGCTGTGTAGCACCGCCACCTGTTGGTTAATAGGCATTCAATTTGAATCAGCGTAATATCTCATATTGGTCTTCTCACATATCAGGTTTTCTTGTATTATACGCAATGAAACCTGACATATAGTCTAGACCTCTCAAAACTTGTAAATCCGCCGAAAACCGGAAGTCGAAAATTTTTACGAATCCAATACTTTCTTTGATTGAATACAGAAGAAAGTAAAAAGAATAAATAAAATAAAATGTAATTACTGATTGTATTGAGTAAAAAAAAAAGGTTAATAATAATGTTTTAACATTTATGTGAGTTGTGAACTTCAAGATTGCAAAAATATGCTTCATTTTAAGTGTTTGTAGTTCGTTGTTTAATGCTTACATTCGGAAAATTTATTTGTTTATTTATTTTTTTGTTCGACGTGAATGTTTATAATAATTTGGGTAGCAGGGATATATGACTCGCAATTGAACATTTGCTTTCCCACAATCACTTTTAATTCACACGATTAGCAAATTATCTTCTTACAGTTGCAATTTTCGTTCGTTGTTTATTTGTTGTAGAGAAGACGTTAAAGAATATTATTATTATACCTTGATGGAATCCGTTTCCTAAATGTGTTTATTTTTCATTACTTTTTACTCTCTTCTGTAATCAATTGAAGAAAGTACTGGAATCGTAAAAATTTTCAGCTTCCTTTTTTTGATGGATTTACACGTTTTGAGGGTTCCAGAACGCAATTTGACTAGGTTTCTTAGAAAATATGTATCTGTCTGTTTATGTGTCTACGTGAAAAAAAAAAATTGTGTGACTGTATCTCGGGAACAACTGCAGTTATCTGGATATATATTTATATGCAGATGTACCTTGACCTAAATTAGTACCTATCAACTTTTGGTGTCAATTTCTTAAGAAGTGGCGCTGCTGGACCGGGATTTTGAATATTTCAGGAAAGGCTATATTTCAGGAACTACTACACGATTTTGTATATAAATTTATATACAGATACACTTTGACTTAAGATAGTGTCTACCAAATTTGTGTCAATTGCTTAACATGTGGTGCTGTTATACGTCGACTTTCGCATTTTCAGGGAAGGCTATATCGCAGGTTCTGTTTCGTATAATCAAACAAAACGACATGTATCAGTGTAGCCATTATATGACATTACGCAGATTCAATTTGGATGCATATCAACCAATAAGTGGCGCTGCTATAGTGAAATTTTCCCTGAGAACGGGATGTCGCTACAGCTCAACTTCCATGGCATATAGCAGTACGAAACCCGACGTATGAGGTAACCATTATGAAGACACTTTTTTTAAGACTTTATGCATAAAGAATTAAACTGTCTTTCTTTTCTTATATTTAGTGTTAGTTTTTTCTAAATGAAAATCATTCATTATGGTAAATAATTTTAGTAAATAATGGTTTTAAGAAAATATTTTTACTCAGCAAATTCCTATAGGAAAATATAGAAGAAAGTTTGAGGTGGTCGCAGCATACTAGCTTTAAATGAAATCACAACAAGTATTTCTTTTATATTTGCTCTATAAACGAGTATAAATGGAGGGAAATTAAAAATTTCGTTTTCATAAAAGCAAGGATTGAATTTCATTAAAAGTTAAGGTATTAAATACAAAAAAAAAAAAAAAAAACTAATATGTTGTGCCCACCACAAGACTTTCTTCTATATTTTCTAATACAAATTCGCTCAGTACAGATAATTTACTAAAGCTATTATTTATTAAAATTACCTACCATAATGAACTCAGACAATTTTCATCTTAGAGAAAAATTACATTGTACAATAAAAGACAGTTTTATTCTCCATAAGTAATATATTAAAAAATACGTTTCCATAATGGTTATTTCACTTATCAAATTTTGTACAGTTATACACTATAGAAGTTGAAATATAGCTTTTCCGTTCTTGGGAAAAAATGCAGGACAGCAGCGCCACCTATTGGCCGATATGCATCCGAATTGAATCAGCATAATGTCTGATAATGGCCTTTTCAGATATCATTTTTTTTAATTATACACAACTAGCAGGCTTTGCCCACTTCGCTGGACGTTAAACTTAAATGATTTGTCAAAATGCCATATCTTTATTAATAACCTAAGTTCTCGCTGTGATTGGTAGAGGTTTTCTCGCTCCCAATGTTAGGAGTCTGGGTCCCCACTGTCTTCGGCACAACTTACCCACTTCTTACTTCCCCACCCTCAGCGGAAAAGTTCGAAGTTTTGCAAAATCCCACTAATGTACATAATGCGTACACTTAATCAATACCCACACACCAAAATTCGCCAATCTAAGATAATTCAAGGCGAATTCAAACGGGAAAAACATGTTTTTACACATGTTTATTGCCATCCGACTCCGAGAAGGGGGGGGGGGATTTCGAATTTCATGAAATGCAGTTACAATAAGTGCCGGATGCATACAAACAATTTACGCACCAAATTTCGTGACCACAGAAGTCTTTAATAGACAATATTATAAATAAAAAAATACGTGTGGCACTCGAGGACTGCCGCGGTAAAGCTATTGCATAGCATTTTTTATCAACTTATGCAACTATAATTATTTATTTATTTTATTTATGCAGTATTTTTTTTTTCTTTGATATTAATTCAAGTTTTTTCTTTGATATTAATTCAAGTTACACTTTTTGAGCGTGGTGACCGATAAGAAAAGAAATTTTTTTTCTTTTATTGAATAAATGAGAATATATCCGCAATGAGAATATATCAAAAATATCCGCAATCGATTTGTAGGTATCGAAAACCTCGATGTACCAAATTTGAATGATCTAACTCTATTTTTTGAGAAAAGGTATTTTAATAGGTTTTTAAAGGCCTGCAAGTCGAATGGGGATATTCAAGTTTTTTCTTTGATATAATTTCAAGTTACACTTTTTGAGCGTGGTGACCGATAAGAAAACAAATTTTAATAGAGAAAAGGTATTTAATAGGTTTTAAAGGCCTGCAAGTCGAATGGGGATATTCAAGTTTTTTCTTTGATATTAATTCAAGTTACACTTTTTGAGCGTGGTGACCGATAAGAAAACAAATTTTAATAGAGAAAAGGTATTTAATAGGTTTTAAAGGCCTGCAAGTCGAATGGGGATATTCAAGTTTTTTCTTTGATATTAATGAATAAGATAACAATAATGATAAGAAAACAAATTTTAATAGAGAAAAGGTATTTTAAAAGGTTTTAAAGGCCTGCAAGTCGAATGGGGATATTCAAGTTTTTTCTTTGATATTAATTCAAGTTACACTTTTTGAGCGTGGTGACCGATAAGAAAACAAATTTTAATAGAGAAAAGGTATTTAATAGGTTTTAAAGGCCTGCAAGTCGAATGGGGATATTCAAGTTTTTTCTTTGATATTAATTCAAGTTACACTTTTTGAGCGTGGTGACCGATAAGAAAACGAATTTTAATAGAGAAAAGGTATTTAATAGGTTTTAAAGGCCTGCAAGTCGAATGGGGATAGTCAAGTTTTTTCTTTGATATTAATTCAAGTTACACTTTTTGAGCGTGGTGACCGATAAGAAAACAAAATTTAATAGAGAAAAGGTATTTAATAGGTTTTAAAGGCCTGTAAGTCGAATGGAGATATTCAAGTTTTTTCTTTGATATTAATTCAAGTTACACTTCTTGAGCGTGGTGACCGATATAAAACAAATTTTAATAGAGAAAAGGTATTTAATAGGTTTTAAAGGCCTGCAAGTCGAATGGGGATATTCAAGGTTTTTCTTTGATATTAATGAATAAGATAACAATAATGATAAGAAAACAAATTTTAATAGAGAAAAGGTATTTAATAGGTTTTAAAGGCCTGCAAGTCGAATGGGGATATTCAAGTTTTTTCTTTGATATTAATTCAAGTTACCTTTTTTGAGCGTGGTGACCGATAAGAAAACAAATTTTAATAGAGAAAAGGTATTTAATAGGTTTTAAAGGCCTGCAAGTCGAATGGGGATATTCAAGTTTTATCTGATCTACTTTATACACAAATTTTACGCGTACAGCTATTAACTGTTGTACATAGATGATAGATACCTATACACCTATATACTTTCTCACAAACAGCTGCTTACGTATTCGTCCGATTTCAGAGCAGCTCGTCTCGATCCGTGCGAGCTTCGTACAGCCGAAGTCTACCGAAGTCTGCCGAACTGTGTTAGGTTTTTTTTCGTTACGGAATTTTTTGATTCGGTCGCCGCGCTCAAAGCCCGCGATAAAAGCTATACAATAGCTTAAAAATAAAAATAAATAATAAAAAATAAAAATTATACAGACACGACATTTTTTCATTATTTAAAACATGAAAATCTGACATTGACAGATTTTAATTTAGTGCCAGAGGCCTACTGCTAAACTTGTTAATATCGACAAATTCTTCTTTAGTTAATTCGTGACGATCTAAATTCCATGATAAAGTTTTCATTAAATCAAACCAATGTGTTTCAGCTGCAGATATTGTAACAAATAACGTTGGAAGTCCAAACTGTCTTATAGCCGCAAAACAACGTTTTTTCTCTTTTTCCCAATGAGGGGGAGGTGTGCCTTGGGGGGGGACTCATGTCAAAGGTGTGCCTTGGGGGGGACTCATGTCAAAGTTGTACCTTGGGGGGACTCATGTCAAAGTTGTGCCTTGGGGGTCTCATGTCAAAGTTGGACCTGGGGGGGTGGGACTCATGTCAAAGTTGGGCCTTGGGGGGACTCATGTCAAAGGTGTGCCTTGGGGGGGACTCATGTCAAATTTGTTCCTTGGGGGGGACTCATGTCAAAGTTGGGCCTTGGGGGGACTCATGTCAAAGTTGGGCCGGGGGGGACTCATGTCAAAGTTGGGCCTTGGGGGGACTCATGTCAAAGTTGTACCTTGGGGGGGACTCATGTCAAAGTTGGGCCTGGGGGGGACTCATGTCAAAGTTGTGCCTTGGGGGGACTTCATTCAATAAATCCCCATTCAATAAACCGACTGAAATAGGCCCTTAGCATTATTAAGAGTGTATTATAAAAATTCGACAACGCTGTACCGACTGAAATAGGGGTACCTTGGGGGGGACTCATGTCAAAGTTGTGCCTGGGGGGGTCTCATGTCAAAGCTGTGCCTTGGGGGGACTTCATTCAATAAATCCCCATTCAATAAACCGACTGAAATAGGCCTCTAGCACTAATTAAGAGTGACCTATAAAAATTCGACAACTGTAACGACTGAAATAGGCCTCTAGCACTAATAAATACAAAAAGCACAGCTTAAGTATCGGAACCCTTTGGTGCCTTTAAATATTTTAAGCCATTTTTGCGATGAACTGAATTGGCTATCTCAATTGTGCAATTAAAGATCTTGGCGAGAAACGTCCGAGCTACTTCGGTGCCGAATTTCAAATTTTGCCAAAGGGATCCAATACTAAAGCTGTTCCATATCGAATCTGGGTTGAAAACGGAAAAAGGGTAAAATAAATTAGAAATATCAGACCTATATTTATAAATTTGATACCGAATGAAAGGGGCGATTTTACTGAATCCAGGGGTTCAAACAGTTTTTCGATGCGACAATTAGATTTTTAAAAAGTAACTAAAGTATGAAATTTAAGTGGCAACGGAAAAACGGATAAAGGGAAAAATAAATTAGAAATATCAGACCTATCATTACAAATTTAGTACCAAATGAAAGAGGTGATTTTTCTGAATCCTGGGGTGTAAACAGTTTTTCGATACGACAATTAGATTTTTTAAAATTAACTAAAGTATGAAACTTAGATGGCAGCACTTCATTTCAATCTTTTCATAATTTGTAGTGAAAATCACGCGAATACAAAAGTCTTTAACTTAAAAATTTATTTTTATATTTCATTTTTTCATTCAAAGAATTTTAGTGAAAAAATATTTATGGCGCATGCGCAGGCGTTTTTTACACACAATTTAAACACTAATCATAATTTTGAAAATTTCTATAGATATAATTTCAAGTTGGGTGAAGACCTAAGTTTCTGCCAAGCGCCGTTGAATTCCGTCCAGCCGTTCTCGAGTGATGCCCGGACAAACGTGTTTTAGTCTTTTACCCCCTAGGGGGGAACGGGGGGGAATTTCAGAAAAGTTGATAGATATAATTTTAAGTTGGGTGAAGACCTAAATTCCTGCCAAGCGTCGTTGAATTCCGTCCAGCCGTTCTCGAGTGATGCCCGGACAAACGTGTTTTAGTCTTTTACCACCTAGGGGGAAACGGGGGGGAATTTCCGAAAAGTTGATAGATATAATTTTAAGTTGGGTGAAGACCTAAATTCCTGCCAAGCGCCGTTGAATTCCGTCCAGCCGTTCTCAAGTGATGCCCGGACAAAAAAAGCGACATTCGGACACGATGACACACACACACAGAGTCTCGTATTAGGTGGAAAGCGAGGACTGTATGTATTGCCTATCAAACCGAGGACTTCTCAAAAAATAATAATACAAATAAAAAATTAGTGTCGAATGTATTCAATCTGTTAGTATAATAATATTTTGAAATAAAATTTCAAAATATCCTATTACTTTTTAATGCACCTGCAAACGAGGACTTGTTATACACACTGTGTGTAATCCGAATGTCATTACATACAATCAACCGAGGACTTTGTATACGGACAGTCAATCGAGGACTTAGTAAAACGACAATCAACCGAGGACTTTGCAAACATACAGTCAACCGTGGACTTGAACACACACACAGTCAACCGAGGACTTAGTAAAAGGACAATCAACCGAGGACTTTGCAAACATACAGTCAACCGAGGACTTGAACACACACACAATTTCAACCGAGGACTTTACATGCTGCCTCCCCCCCGAGGGGGAGGAATCGTTTGCAGATACTTTCGAAAAAATAAAATTATTTAGGGGGGGGGGGGCAGAGGGCCAAATAAAAAAATAGAGATAAACTTTGAAAATTGGCAATAATATATATATATATATATTTTGGGGGGGGGGGGGTGAAGATTAGTTTGCCAATACTTTCGAAAGTCTAAAGTTATTAGGTTTAGGGGGAGATAAGGGGAGGATTTTTTAAGATTAGGTTACAGTCTTTATTTATTTATTTATTTATTTATTTTTTTTTAAGGGTAAAAGTGTTTTAAAGGGTAAAGATTTTATTGTGGATACTTTGGAAAGTGTAAAATTATTAGGGGACAGATAAGGGGGGGGGGGAATTTTTTAGAGAGATGCAGATTTAAAAAATTGTATTTGTAAGTTTTCGGAGGTTAGGAGTCGAGTGCGAATAATTTCGAAAGTACAAAATTATTAGGGGAGCAGAAGAGGTGGAGTAAATTTTTAAAAATAGAGCTTGAAATTTCGTATCATCGAGTTTTGTGTATAACAAATAGATTGTGAATCTTTGGAAAGTGTAAATTTAGAAGGGGGGCAGATGGGGTTGAGGGATCGAAAATTTTAAAGTAGAGATAAAATCTTGAAAATTTATATTATTATGTTTTTGTGGGTAACAGATAGATTGCGGATACTTTGGAAAGTGTAAAATTATTGGGAAGGCAGATGGAGAGCAAATTTTTTTTTTTATGGAGATGCAGCTTTAAAAATTTGTATTTTTGGGTTTTGAAAAGTTAGGAGTCGTTTGTAGATAATTTCGAAAGTGCAAAATTATTAGGGGGGCAGATGAAGAAGGGACAGGTGGAGGGGACCAATTTTTTTAAATTAGGGATACAACTTTGAAACTTTGTATCATCGAGTTTTTGGAATGTTTCAAAAAATATCAATACAAATAAAAAATTAGTATCGAATGTATTCAATCTATTAGTAAATGTTTTTAATACACCTGCAAACGAGGACTTGTTATACACACTGTGTAATCCGAATGTCGTTACATACAATCAACCTTTGTATACGGACAGTCAACCGAGGACTTAGTAAAAGGACAATCAACCAAGGACTTTGCAAACATACAGTCAACCGAGGACTTGAACACACACACAGTCAACCGAGGACTTTGCAAACATACAGTCAACCGAGGACTTGAACACACACACAGTCAACCGAGGACTTGAACACACACACAGTCAACCGAGGACTTTGCAAACACACAGTCAACCGAGGACTTTAAATGCACGGGATGGGGGGAGGGGGAGTTGGAATCATTTTCAGATACTTTCGAAAAAGTAAAATTATTTAGGGGAGGGGCAGAGGGCAAAATAAGAAATAGAGATAAAGGTTTGAAAATTGGCATTAAGATGTTTTTGGGGATGAGTAATAGTTTGCCGATACTTTCGAAAGTGTAAAGTTATTAGGCTTAGGGGGAGGTAAGGGGAGGATTTTTTAAGACTAGCTTACAGTCTTTATTTATTTATTTATTTTATTTTATTTTATTTTATTTTTTCAGGTTTTAAAGGGTAAAGATTTTATTGTGGATACTTTGGAAAGTGTAAAATTATTAGGGTAAATTGTATTTATAAGTTTTGGGGTGTTAGGAGTCGATTGCGGATGACTTCCGCGCAAATTTTAAAAAATAGAGATACTAACTTGGTATCATCGAGTGTTTGGGAATAACAAATATATTACGAATACTTTGGAAAGTGTAAAGATATAAGAGGGCAGATGAGGGGGAGGAGTTTTAACATAGAGATAAAGCCATGAAAATTGTTATTAGGATTTTAGGGTAACAAATACATTGCGGATACTTTGGAAAGTTTAAAATTATTAGGGGGCAAATGGTGGGGGGGGACTTTTTTAAATAGAGTTGAAGCTTTAAAAATTGGTAATTATAGGTTTTGGGAGTTTAGGAGTCGATTGCGGATAATTTCGAAAGAGCAAAATTATTACAGGGACAGATTAGATGGAGGAGACAAATTTTTAAAAAGAGAGATACAGTCTTGAAACTTGATATCGTCAGGTTTTTCAGGGTAATAAATAAATTGTGAATACTTTGGAAAGTGTAAAATTATAAGGGGGCAGATTGGGGGAGGGAGGGGGCAAAAATTTTACATAGAGATAAAAGTCTTGAAAATTGTTATTATTAGGTTTTGGGGGGTAAGAGAAAGATTGCGAATACTTTCTAAAGTGTAAAGTAATTAGGAGGAGGGGGAGCAGATGGAGGCAAAATGTTTTAATGGAAATGCAGATTTTTAAATTAGCACTTTTAGGTTCTGGGATGGTAGGAGTCGATTGTCGAAAGCTCAAAATTATTAGGGGACAAGTATTTTTTTTTTAATTGTATATGTATACATATATATATATATATATATATATATATATATATATATATATATATATAAAGGTCATTACTTGTTTTCTTTATTCTAACAGATAGCGCTCATTCCTCTAAAACTTGTTCTTTTGAATCCATGAAACACTTCTTTTTTTTTACATGATACTTTTTAATTGCGAATTTACATAACTCAAATTAACCTCTGTAATAAAATAAAATTTAATTTTAGTTTTAAATTCAAATTTTAACTTTTAGGTTTATTAGTTAAAATTAGAAGAAACTATATAAGCTAAAATTTAAACTAAAGAAAAGTTAAAGAAAAGAAAAAAAAGCATAAAGCATTTTAACAATTTTTTTTTATTTTTATTTCGATTGCAATGGGAGGCGAAAAAAATCGCACTGGAAAAAATCGCACGGAAAAAATCGCACTTGGAAAATATCGCACCGGAAAAAATCGCACAGGAAAAAATCGCACTCGGAAATAATCGCACTCGGAAAAAATTGCACTGGAAAAAATCGCACTGGAAAAAATCGCACCGGAAAAAATCGCACAGAAAATAAAACTATATCACAGAACTTATTTCTAAATAGCTGTGTAACATATATATACATATAAAGCAGTGTTGGGCATAATTGATTAAAAAGTAATTGAATTACAATTAAATTATAATTATTTTACTGTCAATCGATTAATAAGTAACTGATTACAAATAAATTGAATAAGTAAGTCAAGTTATTGAATAAGTAATTCGATTTATTTGTAATCAAGTACTTTTTAATTGATTGACAGTAAAATAATTGTAATTTAATTGTAATTCAATTACTTTTTAATCAATTATGCCCAACACTGAGATAAAGAGAGAGGGTATTTAATGAAGCAGTTATTTTGTTTCTTTTATTTGAGGTCTGCAATCTTGCAAATTCTCATTTTGTCTGTGCGCAGTAAAAATGGCTGCAGTTAGAATAGTAATCGGGAGGAGGGGGGGGGGGAGAAATGATACCAGAAAGAATAGCTACGAAAAAATGGAATTTAGTTAAAATGTAAACGGTAAAAATGGCAACCAGAAAGTATGGCAACAAGAAAAAATGGCAACGATAAATATATAAAAAAAAGGGTAACAAAATAAAGTAAAACGAAAAAGGATAATTTGAGAATTCTTACTAGTGAATTATATGCTAAAATATCTCAAGAGTAAAATATATTTCATCTTTGGTACTGATAAAATTTTTCGCCGTCAGATATAAATGTGTATATATATATATTTTTTTTTTTCCAAGGGGCTTTGAATATTAGAATCATTCATTTTCCAACATTTTTCAGTCTTAAAGAAGGAATTTTAGCCTTTATTAATATATTTATTCACGTGTTTTCAATATTTGTGCGATTTTATATCAATGTTAGTTATAAAAAAAAAAAAAAGAATAAATTAAAATAAGTAAATAAAAATTAAAAAATTAATGGTTAAATAAAAAATAAATAAATAAAGAGTTGAGGATGGGAGGGGATTGAATGCTAATTTTATTTTTTGAGCACGGATAAACAGAAATCCTTCTTTGTGTAGACAATGAGGGAATTAGGAAGGAAATGTTTTTCCTAGAAGCGTTCTCCAGTTTTTTCTTTCATCAGGTAATGTCATTGAGTTACCCTCTCCTATTCCAACCTCTGATTTTGTATTCTCACTTCTCACTTCACAATCATAATCTATATAGTGGTCCTTCTCTTTATAGCCCTACTCTTTGAACATTGAATAGATAAGAAATATTTTAAAAGGCCAGAATTTGTGATATTTCTTTCTTTTCAGATACAGAAAACCCCCTTTACCTTCTTTCCTTTCTAGAAGAATCTTGTTGTCCTATAAAAAGATGTAAAGAAATGAAGACAAAAGCATATTATGCAATACCTCTTTGAAAGGTTTGACATAAAATATTAAAAAGACATACAATCGAAATTTCAATACACAATTTTGATTCGTGCAAATTTAGTCTAGACAAGTGATTTTTTACGTAATATTATTACATAAAATAATAATTAAGAATAATATTTTAAAATTTTTAACGTTTTCAAAGGTAGATTCAGTTTGTTATTTAATAGTAGTATTTAATAAAGTATTATGAATTTACATTTTTCTAATATAATAATTAAATTTTAACATTTATTATGATTGCTTACATTAAGTAAAATAATAATAATAATAATCTGGTGTGTCACTCACTCGACTTTCTCTTACCCTGAAATTTAATACTAAAAATGCAGGTTGCAGATTGAAAGGTAAGATAACGAGTACTGTTATGTAAACCTGTGTTAAACAATTCAAATTAGGCTTCGGAAGAGTTTTATATGATAATTAGTTCTGTGTGAGGGGGACTAGCCCCCCTCAACCCGCCGTTTCATTAATGCACCTACATTTATATAGAGTTGAATTCGGTTATTAAAAAATAATTCTGTTTTTAAAAAATAATTTATTAAAATTATTATTTAAAAAAAATATCTTTTATGATAATGCAGGCGATTTCCATATTATCTCAATATTACAAATTTTTCTTTTACTTTCTTTTCTTTTATTATTTATTTATTTATTTGTTAAAAATGAAAAAAGGTCGATAACTTTATTTTAAATTATCGCAGATCGATGGTTCAACCATTCGTTTTAAAGGTATTGGCGAGCTCTTTTGAAAGATACCCATCATGAAAATTTACTCCCCTCGAGGGGGGACTTCCCCCTAGGGGGGAGGCGAGGATCCCACATTCACAAAATTTTTTTCCCGGTTGAAAATCTCTATTACGAAAAATATATATTCGTTTCATCTGGTTTAGTGCAGTCTATAGATGTTAAACGCTATAGATCTTGAAATCGTTTTTTTTTTTTTTTTTTTAATATTGAGAATAAAATGGACTGTTTTTGGATATTTGATGTTATACTACTTCTCTAGTAAGGAAATCGTCTGCATTATCATAAAAGATAATTTTTTTAAATAATAATTTTAATAAATTATTTTTTTTAACTGAATTATTTTTTAATAACCGAATTAAATTCTATGTAAATGTAGGTGCATTAATGAAACGGGGAATTGAGGGGGGCGGTAGCCCCCCTCACACAGAACTAATTATCATATAAAACTCTTCTTACCCAGTAGAGAAAATATTGTTTTGGGGTCAAATTTTCGAACGCGAGTTTTTGTTATATTTGCATGTTCTGAGGGCCCCTGAATACGAAAATCATGTTTTTACCAAATGGTCTGTTCGTTTACCTACCCTCCCTTACGCGTAACCTAACCAGTTTACACACCAACATTGTGAGTAACCGCTGACTATGTGAGTAACTTTTGCCGGTTACTCGGATTGTTTAAGTATACCATAGCCTTTTTGACGCTAAGTTTTATACTATGAGCCCGTTTTCTGAAAGTTACTGGGAAATGCGTTACTGTGCTATCATTGATATACACTGTGTGTTATAAACAGTTTAATAACGATTCAGCGCCATCTAACGGTGTGTAAAAATGCAGCCTCAAAACCAGACAGTTTCCTTCAGGTTACTCGCTTATGCGGTAGAATTTCAGTTCTAGCAACCCCGGTGTGTATTGGTTTATTAAAGAGCAGTATTCCTAGATTAGCTAATTAAGCTATTTTTAGCTACAAATCTGCTTTTAAATTTTCTGTCTTTTTAGTAATTTTTTTTTCTTTCAATAATGCCTTAATAATTAAATTGCGTCCCTTAATTACTAATATAAATGAAATTATCAAAGCACGTATTTAGGAATATTAGGTCTTTCATAATTTGAGGCCCAAATATAAACTGTCAATTCACTTTACAACAAATATCATGTCAAAAAACAAACATGGAAACAAGAACATTATAGATATATTTCTCACCTGTAGAGATTTTAATTGTTTTATAAAAATTAAAACATTTTTTCTTCATGATTTGCGTGTGTGAGAGCGGGGTAGTAACAATATTACATTGAATAATTACCTTACTTATCAATTTCCAACAAGGTTGAAATGTGTTTATGAATTGGGTTTTTCCGCCTCTCTGTCCGTCCGTCCACTATCTCCTATAGATGTTGATGCATTTCCTTGAAATTGACATATGTCATTCAAATTTACTATCGGATGTTCTCTTTTGAAAATGGGAGTAAATAGCACCTCTATAAATACTTGGTTTATGTACAGGGACTCGCAAAACAATTCCAATACATTACGCTCTATGACAGGTATTTAAAAAAAAAAAAGCATTTGCATATGTTTACACAGCACAAATCAAACTGAAATTGACATAACACTAGAAAATATTTTCTATATAATATTGTAAGATTAGTATTATGATTTGCAGAGTTGCATAGAAATATTCCGATACAATAAGGGCTATGATTGGCAATTGCTGCAATTTTATTTTTATATGCGTTAAGCATTTTAAAGCACTTTCAAAATGCTTAAAAATGATTATGATTTTATATAGTACATCTATCTGTCTGTCCGCACTGTAATTTTCGTTAATATTAATTGAATGTTTTGAAATGAAATTATGTTTTTCGAACCTCTTTGACGATAAAGACCCTCCTGCGCACTGTTTGCATCCACATGTAAAATTGTTCGTGTAGTTTAACTTGTTGTACATAATTGGGTGCATGACATAAAGAAAAATAATAAATTCACATGAGCAGCTGTAGTATTCATTGAGTTATTACAATTAAAATTTTTAATCAATGATTCGTTAAATTTATTCATCGACGCATTCCTAAATATAACTTGTGTTATTGAATTTATTAAGCATTTTCTATTTAAAAAAAAAATGATGCGTGTAACTTTTTTAACTCTTTATAGAACTGCTCAAAATAATTCTGATGCATCGGCTTTAAATAGATTTCAATAACATTTTATTTTTTGAAACATGAAAATTTTATATATATATATCACTTAAGTACTGGATAAAAACCTATCTAATGATGATCACGAAAATACTTTCGATGATAATAATAATAAATAATTATATTATTATAATTGCAAATTTGTGTGTGCAGTTTAATAAGTATAATAAATGAATGTGTATATAATATTTATGTGTACCCAATGTCCTATCTTCCTTTTTGAATAGCTGAAACAATTTAAACACCAACACACCGAGTAACCAAATACAAAGTGAGTAACTTTTGTTCGATACACAGACCCTTATCTACACGATAAAAACCTATCTTATGATGCCCACGAAAATTTCTTCAATAGTAATAATAATTATTATTATAATTATATTATAATTATTATTTTGTGTATGCAATTTTATAAATACAATAAATGAATGTGTATATAATATCTGTGTGTACTCATTGTCCTAACCACCCTTTTGAGTAGCTAAAGCAATTTAAACACCAACACACCGAGTAACCAAATTACAAAGCGAGTAACTTTTGTTAGCGACATAGACCCTTATCTACACTGATAGCGTCTAAATTTAAAATTTCTCGTCTTGTTAAACTTGTTGTATATAATCGTGTACAGGACTTGTCACTAGACACAAAGAAAAATAACTATAAATGCACATGTGCAATTGTAATATTCACTGTGTTATTCAACTATAATTTTTTAAGCAATGATTGATTCAAGTATATTCAATGTCGTATTTTTAAATGTTATTAAATTTATATCTGTTTCACAAATTACTATAACTAATTTCAAGATAAATGACAAAAACTAATTTGCATAAATTAGGCTTTAAAAGCAGCACTATATTTATATACAAAAATTAAACAGTGTATTTAAATTATGATAAGAGAAGATATGAAAGTGGAAGGTAGAAACAAGGACAATAATTTAACAATGTTAGTAAACAAGAAAATTAGTTAAATTTAACTCTATTTAAGCTAAAAATTTCAGTTATGCTGTGTTTTCCTCTTCATCAGTTGGGAACACAGCTGTGTTCCCACCTGCTTGATTTCTTTTTCTTTCTTTCTTTTTTCTTTCTTTCTTTTTTTTTTATTTTTTATTTTTTATTTTTGCAATTTTAAAAGTAAATATGATAAATATTCTACGCATATATTTCTGTAGGCAGCATTTGAAGTTAAGGCAGAAAAAATTTTACAACTTGCTTAAAATGAAATTTGCGGCTATTTATGAGTTGAGTAATTTTAAGAATATAGACAATTGTGTTAGGCAACATTTGGAGTAACTAAAGCGATTTAAATACCAACACACTGAGTAACCAAATGCAAAGCCAGTAACTTTTGTCAATTACTTAGTTAGTTTCAAAATTTTGCGAGCTCTCAACAAATAATAAGTGTCATCAATAATACTTGACTAATTTACGGATTTTTATTCTGACTATCCTAATTAGTAATGCAATAATAATAATATATTATATATATATTGTTATAAATTGTCCTATATATTCTATCAATGACATACACATTAAACATTACCTACAGTCTTTTATGTCTTTTAGAGTAACTCATTTAATTGATACTAGCATTGTGAGTAACCGATTTCAGTTTTATTTATATTGTTCCCAAACACAAACTATTGAACTCAGGTTTCATTGTAGATTAATTAAGAGAATGTTTTATAACTTCACTATCTTAAAACATGATAAAATTAATAGATTATACAACTGATTCATAAAATGAAAAGATCATTTCTTTGTTTATTGTTCTTATATGCTGCGCAAACAAAACTTACCCTTTAAACAATCCTAAAATAATTCAAATATTTTTTAATAGATAAGAAATTTTACAGTCCCTGTGTGCGTGATAAAAATTTTGTGTCAGCACTAGCGCAAAAATTAGTCTGCAAAATTTCATATAAATTTATATGTAAATGCATACTGACATAAAATATTGCCATTCAACTTTTGTTGTAAATCACCCAATACGTGGGATTTCCATTCCGTTTTATTATGCAATTCTTAATATTGCAGTAGAGAATAAAATTTGCTCAACAAGATAAAAATCTATAAGGAGTTTAAATATGATGGGAACAATAAAAACCTTTTTTTTAACCAATCAGTGTATGACGTGAAAAAAATAAAATAAATAAATAAAGATGTTGATAATAGTAATAGTCAATTAGAAAAAAAAAAAAAGTACACGTAGGAATATTGCTTCCCGTGGGAGAGAAGAAATACTGCTCCACCCCCCCCCCCCTTTCGTTATCGTCCCATATGATATAAAACTAAAAATATTACATCGTTTTAAGTAATTAATGAAAATATATTTAATTTTTATTTATTACAGGATAATTTAATTGAGGAATTTTAATGGATTTTATTAAGAATTCGCGTGGCGCTCAACGTGTTAAGGGGAATAACAGTTTTTGTTAAAAGCTGTCAGGGAAAAGAAGGATGAAGTCTGACTTATTTGAGAAAATCCTCTCTCGTCCACAATAAACTGATACCGGAAATAAACAAACAGCTTTTAGGCATTCTCCAATTCTTTGAAGATCTTTTAAATTTAATCTAAAAAAATTGCAAGATTAAAGAAAAAAATAATTAAAAAATCTAATTAAAAACTACTTTAATTAATAATAATAAAAATAACTAATACTTAAATTAGTTTGTTTAATAGAGCTATTTGAGATTTTAATTGAAAACATTATTTTTAAATACTTTTAATATATATATATATATATATATTGAAAACCCTTTCCAACATTGGATTATATGAATCCAAGTACCACATGAAGAACTATAAAAAATGAATGAAGTTGACGAAAAGAAAAAAATAAGCAACCGAATATTGAAGCATACAAATTCGTTACTTTTTAAAGGGCATTGAATGAATGTGGTATGCAAAATAGGTGATCTTTCTGTTATGCTGTATGCAAACTGCTAGAAATTTACAGCATGCAATGCCCCGAGGTCACCTAAAAGACACGATAATAATTTCAAACAATTTGTGTGGAAAAAAAAAAAAGTTAGAAACAAACTTATGAAGTGGAAAAATCCAAGAAAGAAATGAACTCATTATTCTTCATTCATCAATTTTTTCAAAATAAATTTATGAAGTGGAAAAAACATGAGAGAATTAAACTTATTAAACAAAAAACACCTATCCCAAAATAATAAATCACCCTTAAGGAAATTTAATAAACTAAATTTTATCTTTATTTACTTTTGAAAAAGGTAAAGCACTCCACAACAGCCATGAGACTCAAAACAGTTAAAGTCACAGTTAATAAGGGAAAAGAATTCATCTACTGAACAATTAAGTAAAATAATTTTTAGTGCATATTTTAGTGTAATTAGTTACTTCTAATTTTTAACAAATAAACCTTAAAGTTAAAATTTAATTAAATTTGAATTTATAACAAAGATTAATTTGAGTTAAGTACATTAGCAAATTAAAAATATCATGTAGAGATAGAAGTGTTTCATGGATTCAATGAGCACCATCTGTTACGGTAAAAAAAAGTAATGACCTATTTTTTTTTTATTTTTATTTTTTTTTTTTTCTCTTCCTTTTTTTTTTTTTTTTTTTTTTTTTAACTTCACAATGCCTCCCAACCATCCGGCCAAACAACACCGCCCATCCTACGTAATCAAGCATCTACCCATCCAACCGCCACTATACATTTTTTTTTCTGTGAATGATTAAAAATAAAAATATGTTCTAAAAACTTGACCAGTACAAATCTAAAAACCATTTGAACTAAAAAAAAGAGAAAAAAAAGAAAAAAAAAAAAATTTATTTTTAACAATTAAATTAGTTGAAATTACTTAATATTATTCTTTCGGCTTTTAATAAGAAAATCTGTTTTAAAATACTTTTAATATTAAAAGTTTTTCTGAGAAAGATTATAAAGTAAAGTTAGCTTGCTAGTTAAAATAATATAGTGTGCTACTTTCTCTTACTCTGCAATTCAATACTATAAAGACCGACTCCATATTAAATCTTATACGAGCTTGCCTGGCGGGGGGACAAGTTCTCTCCAAAAATGTCATATGTGTGGACGGTCTCCTACAAAAATATTTTCAAGCCCTCTAATTTTATACTTAAAAGAACGTAAAAAAAAAAAAAAAAAAAGGCTTTCTAAAGACTGAGATTATTTTCTAAAACTCCTTTATCAGATATGCATATTGTCAGACGATCTTATTTCAATTAAATCCTTTCTCGAATACCCCAATCTGCTTTGTGTTTTCTAGGGGTTTAAAAGTTATCGTAAATTTAAAGTACCTTTTTACTTTCTCTTACCCATAGGGTCGAGAAATTATTTTTTTATGGTCAAATTTTCGAACGCGAGTTTTTGTTATATTTACATGTTCTGAGGTCCCCTGAATACGAAAATCATGTTTTTAGCGAATGGTCTGTGTGTCTGTTATCAGCATATCTCACGAACAAATAGTAGCGGATGCCACAATAAGCTTTTCGTTGAGATGAAGCAAATGGTTTATGTACAGGGACACTCAAAGGTATTCAAATACATTACATCTATGGGGGAATTTGCAGGTAAGTAGAGTTTAACATATATAGACTGCACTAAACCAAATGAAACGAATGAACGTTTTTTTGTAATAGAGATAATCAACTGGAAAAAAAAGTGCATGTAGGAGCCTCGCCTCCCCCAGGGGGGGGGGGAGTCCGCCCTCGAGGGGAGTAAATTTTCATGATGGGTATCTTTCAAAATAGCTCGCCAATACCTATAAAACGAATGGTTGAACCATCGATCTGCGATACTTTAAAATAAAGTTATCGATCTTTTCCCTTTTCAACAACAACAACAAAAAAAAAAAAAAAAAAAAACCTTAGAAAAAAAAATCTTATTTATTTATTTATTCATTTATTTATTTATATTTTTCTTTAATATTGAGAATAAAATGGACTTTTTTTTGGATATGTAGTGTTATACTACTTCTCTAATATGGAAATTGTCTGCATTATTATAAAAGATAATTTTTTTAAATAATAATTTAAAAAAATATTTTTTAAAAGCGGAATTATTTTTTAATAACCTAATTAAATTGTATATAAATGTAGGCGCATTAATGAAACAGGGGGTTGAGGGGCGGCAGCAGCCCCCCTCACACAGAACTAATTATCAAAGTCTTCCGAAGCCTAATTTGAATTGTTTAACATAGGTTTACATAACAGTACTCGTTATCTTACCTCTTAATCTCCAACCTGTATTTATAGTAATTAATTTCAGGGTAAGGGAAAGTCGTGTGAGTGACACGCCAGATTCTTTTAAATGAAAACACAAAATACCCCTTTGCCTGATACAAGGAATGTATCACAAAATTATTATGAATTTTCATCGGTCGGTGAAATAATGATTATATTCTATATACCATATGCAATAATGAATGTCTTGAGGGCTTTTCCTCCCTTCCCTTCCTGAATAAGAAGAAAAGAACAAGTGCAGTCTTTTAAAACCGGTGTCGGGGCTGGGGGTTTTCTTTCCCTATTATGAATGGTTTGCCACAATCTGTGATACGATAGCTTAAAAAAGCAATCAACACAAGCAGCTATGCTTTGAATTGAATGACTACTATACACGGATGCGAAAATCTTTTTCTGCTAATGGGTTTTTAAATTGTCTGAATTTTTTAAAGTAACCTTGTTAACTCGAAATTTCTATTTTTATTATTTTTAATAGATTAATAATTTCATATTTATTTATTTTGAAATTTAGTTTATTCATGTGTTTCTTCTGGTATATAGTGCGTAATCAGTCTATTTGTTAAAATTTCAATGCTTATGGTAATAAGACAGTATAAATTTTATTTTGAGAATCTCTAAGTGTAGGGGAACTTTCATAATCAGGGCGCTTCAAAACGTGATATTATACAAAATAACCAGAGTTGAAAATAGATCTTCAAAAATATTTTGTTTGCTGTACGGATATAATAAATTTAATTTATTTATTGAACAGAATTCGTTAGAATAGTAAAATATTTCGTTAGAATAGTAAAATATAGCAAAGTACTTCCATCAATTACATTCAAAATAGTAGTTGGCGTATGTCGATGCTGCTCAGTTTCCCATCATATCTACATTCTCATAAAATTACAGTACAGGACATTTTGACCTACTTCCGAGATACATGGCTGAAATTTTGCACATAAGTTCTGTAGTGTATTTTTAATAAATTGTCTTTGGGACTTTTAATTAGGAGCAAAAATATTTTGGTAATCCATGTAAAGTTACGCATGAAATAAGTACTTTTTTCAAATTAAAATTAATATTTAAAAAACTTATTGTTATAATCAGAAATCCTGAAGACAAATTGAAGATAAATCTTTTCTGTATATAACAGTGAAAAAAGTTTGTAAATTGAACCATTAGTTCATGAGATATAACAAATTTAAAATTTACCAAAAATTTAAAATTTAAAATTTTATTTAAATTTTTTTAAAGATTATTTTTTTCTCAAATTCGTCGTCAAATAAGCTTCAATTTTAGAAAAAATAATTACTGCAATTCATCAATAAAAAAAAAAAAAAAAAAAATGGTGTCCCAGATCCCCCTTAAAGTTCGCTTTAAAAAAGTTAGATTGTTTAAAATATACAAAACTAGTTGGCATAGGTGGACTCTGCTCAGTTCCCCATCATATTTATGTTATCATAAATTTCTAGTGCGGGACATATTATAATCATGTTAAAAGAAATGAATTTGACCAAAGCTTGATACAGTGACAGAAGGAAATTCCCGCCTGATAGGCTACCCACAGTTCCGTTCGATGTGTTTTTCTTATACTAATCTATTAATTTATTTTATTGGGATTAAATTTGTAATTTATTTCTCATACAACTGTTTCCAATACAACAATTGACCATAATGCATATTTAAATGGAATATCACCCAATTGTGCTATATTGATAAAATATTAAATTTTGAATAACTTACGAAATTTTCCTATTTAAATACTTGTAGTCAATAATGTTCATACAAGTACAATCATAAATGCTATTTTGAATTTGTCCGATATATTTATGATCTTCAAAATGCACATTTATACTCAATTTTGCCTTATTCTGCCATGTTAAGTATATCGTAAATTCAACATAACTTATGAAATTTTTAAATTAAAAAATTCATAGTCAGGAACGTTCATGCCAGTATCCTAAATGATAGTTTAAAGTGTTCTGACATCTTTTTGATGAAAATATCCCTCAAAATGGACGTTTATGAATGAGAAATTATGCCCTATTCGGCCATATTAAGTAAATTGTAAATTTCCAATGACTTAATGCAAAAGAATGAAAAAAAAAAAAAAAAAAAAAGAATAGTGATCTTTGCTAAGGAATGCAGATGGCTGAAGTGAAAAACACGCAAATTGAATAAATTTTAAGAATTTAAAATAGAAAAAATAACGGAACATAAAAAAAAAAAAAAAAAAAAAAAAAAGAAAGTGATCTTTGCTAAGAAATGCAGATGGCTGAAGTGAAAAACACGCAAATTGAATAAAATTTAAGAATTTAAAACAGAAAAAATAACGGAACATTAAAAAAAAAAAAAAAAAAAAAAAAAAAAAAAAAAAAAAAAAACATTAAAAAAATTTAGATCCCCTCATTAATTGAGTTAATATGCTGAAATAGAATTCTTTTCTATTATTATTATTATTATTATTATTATTATTTCCCCACTAACTAAAAATGACAGTTTCTCTTTTCTCACTAAGGTTTAATTGATGAATATATAGTGAAGAATCCAAATTATAAAAGTTAGGTGTTTTTAATTAAGAATTAAATACTTACAGCTATTTATATATATAGAAATTCTAAAATTATTTACACATACATTTAAAGGAGACAAGTGGATAATATTTTTCTCTCTGGTAATTTGCTCATGAAATAATATGGATATATAACATCAACGAATATTTTGTTATTATACATTATAGTGTTCAGAAAATAGAGATTATTATTTTATTACTTTCAGATTTTTTATACTTAGTAACGAGAAAAAATTATCTCTATCATTAACTTACACGTCAAAAAAATATTTTCCGATCGAATAATATATTGTTTTCAATTTTTGCAAAGAAAATTTGTTTTATCTGCCAGTATTAATAATATAAATCTGTATGTGTGTCGTGTGTGTATATATATATAAATATATATATAGTAAAATTTAGAATACAAAATTTAAGACTCAGTAGAAAAAGAAGTAGCAGATGGTTATATCCCGCAAAAAATCGAATTAACCATTTAGTTGGTATGTTAATTTTTGAATTAATGGAGTTATATAATTAATGTTATATACAACTTCAAAAGGTGTTTCTTATCACATGTCACATGTGTGCAATCCAGTATATAAGCGGTATACCGTTTGATTAATTACAATTCACAAGAAAACTAACTGTTGTACATCTGTTTGTGTTTCATGTTTGCTACTTCCAGATGACCATTTAAAAACAATTGGCTGGAAAAGCTGCATTTCTGCGCTTCAGTACTATACAAAGCCTATGTCTTTCCTTCCAGCGGTATGTTTCTTACTTCTTACTAACTGTTCTAAGAAAAAGGAAAAACTATTGGAAGGAAGATGATCTCTCAAGAAAGTCGGCAAGCGAGCACTAGAGAGAGAGAGCTATTGCAACATACTTTGAACGAATTTGAAAGCAGGGTCCGAACTATAGTTTATTTGCTGCCCTTGCAAAGCATATTTTTGCCTTTCATGTTAAGTTTTAAATAAAATAACACTCCAGACCAAAAGTAATGCACTATCATATAGTTTATATTGTCATATTATCATATAGTTTATATTATAATATTCACAATTTTTTAATGAAAACGTTTTGCCCTGATTATTAAAACAGAAATCTGGTTTCTTCGAAAATTAAGGAATATTGATTAAAAAAAAAATATTTAATGGCAATTTAATTTGAATTATCTTAATTTTCTGGAGAATTAGCGTTCATTAGTAAACCGCGCTATGCCAGGGTGAATTTTTTTTCCTTTTCTGTTGAAAATGGACTGATAAACTCACTTTTAAATTTTAAAATCAATATGACTTATTATTCCATTTTTTTTTTTTTTTTTTTCGTTGAAAAAGACTGATAAAATAACTTTTAAAATTTAAAATCAATATGATTTAATATTCCATTCAAGAATATATACTGTTTTGCTGATAATCTGGTTATTGATCGGCCGAAAACATTAGAAAAGTCAAACGACTTTGGAAAAATCCATGAAAAAATTTTACATTTTTTATTTAAAAGTGTAAACACGTGCCAAGTGTATATATATATATATATATTTAAGCAATTAAAAGATTATAAGGATCCAAACATTTCATTTAAAAAACGACTAAAAAACATTTTTATTTTCTAGTGTTTAATATTAATTACGATAAATCAATGGATATATTTTAGTTTTAAAATTTGGTTTTGATTATTTCATTTGGTCTCAAAAGAAAATTTTGCGATATATAGTGGAAGGGGAGGGGGGCTTGAGCTCAAATATGCCTTTACCTTTAATACGCCCCTATATATATATATGAGTGTGTGTGATATTTTACTTAATCCATAAATTATCTTAAATTTAAATTAACAGTAAAAGATGCATGAATTATGTATAATGAGATATATCATATATATATTATATATATATATATATATATATATATACGTGAAATTTTATTCTTATTAGTCTATATGCTTTCAGTAATCTTAAATCTGTTGTTTGGCTTTTAATACGTTTTAAAAAATTATTAAAATATGTATATGTATGATAATTTATCATTACAAAGATCAAACGTCGGGAAAGAAGACGTAAATGGATGAACAATGAAAGACATATGGAAATAAAGCCTTATGCAAAGCAAAGAATATTTTGAAATCTAATATAAAATGTTTTTAGAACATTGGTGGTTGAGATCACGTATAGCGAATGTATCCCGGAAAAAAGGACACAGAAAAAAAGGCACTTGGAATGAAATTTGCAAATCGTAAAAGTAATAAATATCAAACAATGAATTTAAAGAATGACTTTAAAATTACATTTTTAAAAATTTCAATTGATTTGGTATAACATTCACTTAGTATATACCTGGGGAAAGGGGGGGGGGGAATAGGACCAGATCGAAATAAAATAATTATTTTTATACCAATTTCTTACGGATTTTAATGAAACTTTGTATAATCACGTACAATTTGTGAAAAAATTACAGTAAGTATCAGACTAAAGGGGAAAGGAGAAGGGCTAAAGGGGAATAGGCAGAGGAAAATAACAAGATTTTTTTGTATCACCATTTTACCAATTTTAATGATAAATTACAGTGAGTGTTACGCATATCGGGGGGAGGAGTTGCTAGGAGGGGAGCAGAGTAAAAAATGTGGTTGTTTTCTTATCACCCTGCTAGCTATTTGTATTAAAAAGGGGGGGGGGGAATGAAAAATAAATTATTTTTAAACAACACTTATTATCGATTTTTTTATTGACATTTTGTGCAAATGTCACTTTCTGTGAATACAAAATTAAGTGAATGTTACATATGTCTGGGTAGAGATGGGGGAGCTGGAGACAGAGAGATAGAAAATGATGTTTTATATCATTATGCTTTGCACTTTAATGAAAGTTATTTTATAAATATCACTTATGAAAGGTGTTTTTTCAAAAAGGTTGCACTGTAATCACTAAATTGGATTAAATTTGACATGAGTAATTAGAAAACTAAACTTATTAGTAGCAGACGAATGGATGCCGTAATAAGTATGTGCTAGTAAACATTAAGTAAGGATTTAAATAATAAATGTAGAAATTCAAAACTTCAGTGAAAAAACTTTCTTGGTAATTGCTATTATATCCTTCAGAAAGAAAAAGATCTATCAGCAATTTTATTTACATGACGAAGAATATCTCCATGAACTTCTCTATATTATTTGCCTCTCAATCCAACCGATTAATCTTCTTCTGGGCATTTCGATAGCGAAGAATATTATGTACATCGAAACAATATGTCAGCAGATAAAAAAAAAGAGAATGAAATTACACTCACTTTCTTGCTAGACAAATAAAAGAAAATAAGGGAAAATAAATCTAGAAAATAAGCTAAATCACCAGTCATTGAATTGCATTTAAAAAAACTGCACATACAGATATTTTTTTTTAGTAGCAATTTTAAATACAAAAGAATGCGTGTAAAAACTAAAAATGTGTATTTATGAAAAAAAGAAAGAAGCTGAAGCTAATTTTTTGTTTCTAAGTAAGATATAAATTCTAATACAAAAAAAGATTTAATTTAGGACAACGAGACTTTTATTGTTTATTGAATTAGAATTAGCGTCACACAAAATACTAATCCTAATTCTAAACTTTTATCAGAGTCGTTTCTGAGAATGCCAAGACATACATGCAATATTAAATCATTTGTTTATAATTCGGTCGTTTCATAAATCGTTTGTTAATAATCTTTTAGGTAAGCATTCAGATAATAAATATAGAAATAGAAAATTTCCGTGTAAACAATGCTTTTTCAGACTCTGTTATAAAAATAAATAAATAAGATAAAACAAATTAATAAATAAAATATATAACGAGTTTATTGTACTTATATAACCAAGAAGCTTAGATATAGCCTTTCCGTAAATGAAAAGCCCCACCAGTGGCCGAGCGGTTCTGCGCTGAAAGCTGATATACGGAAAGTGCCAGGTTCGATCACAGGTAGCGCTCGCTCGTCGACCTAGTCGTTCGTAGTTTTCCATGGTTTTATCCGAATTTCACGTAAATAAGGACTAAGACCCATTACGAAAATCCCCAACGAAGGGCCTTTAACCCACAGGCCTAGGACCCTAGCGTAATCAATCTGCTTTAACCACACAACCACAACCGTAAATGAAAATAATAATAATTATAATTATACAGCATAGCAACGCCACCTTTTATCCGATATGCATCTAAATTGAATCAGCATGGTTTCACACATTATCCATACAACATATAAAGTTTGGTGCATTTATAATGTCATAGAAGAAGAGGTATGGCCGTCTCATAGACGAAATTAAATCGCAGCACAGCAGCGCAATGTGTCGGCTGATTTGCACCCAAGATGAAGCAGCACAGTGTCACATAATGTCTATCTCATATACTAAGTTGGATGCTGTTATACACTACAGAAACTGAGTTCTAATCTCCAATTAAATGGGTCGAATCACAGCATAGCAGTGCCACTATTGGATATGATATATTCCAAAAGCTAATCTTCATCAAATAAAATCAAGGTCTAACCAAACACTAATCTTGTTTAGAATCTGTCTAATGGTTTGTGAGATACAAAGTTTTACCAATACATCATAAACATAAACACAGGCAGCCATTTTCTAAAAATGGTTGAATCATGCTTAGGGCATCTCAAAACATGTAAATTCGTTGAAAATAGGAGTCGAAAAATTCACGAATCCAATACTTTCTTCTACATCATTTCACACAACAACGTCACCTACCGATTAACATGAACAAAAATTTAATCAGTTTACCTTCTCATAATCACCATTTACATATGTTATTCTATACAATTTTCACCAATAGTTCTTGAGATACAGTCATCTGGGAAACCACAGAATGTAATACCAGTTTTACATGTCAGCCTATATTCGCCAAATTTAATAAGAATATTTTTTTAATAATATATAGCACACGGGGGTTTGATGCATAGTATAGAAGCTCAGATATAGCTTTCACGTAAACGAAAAATAATGCAGAATAATAGCGCTACCTGTCGTTCGATGGGTCCCGGACAAAAGCCCCACCGGACAAAATCCCCACGGACAAAATCCCCACGGACAAAATCCCCGCCGGACAAAAGCCCCACCGGACAAAAGCCCCGCCGGACAAAAGCCCCACCGGACAAAAGCCCCGCCGGACAAAAGCCCCGCCGGACAAAAGCCCCATCGGACAAAATCCCCACTAAAGCTCAAATATACATGGGGGGGAGGCTAAAGGGGACCACAAAGAGTATAGCAAGATAATATATATATATATATATATATATATATATTAAGATATTAATGGAACTTTGTTTAATTATCATTAGAGTTTTTAGTAATATATACTGAGAGTTACATATATCTGATAGGGAGGGGTTCCTGCTAAAATTTAGCAATCATTACTACTCGTTGTGTGTGTAGATGAATGTATATGGATGCTTTTAATTTCTGTCAAAATACTTTGTGTGTGTATATATATATATATATATAATGTTATGTGAAAAATTATACACAAAAAATTAAAAAATAAAATATATATTAAAAACATCTTTATTTATTAAAAGTGAAAATTTTTAATGTTTAAATTAATTTGTTTAATAGAACTATTTGAGATTTTAAATGGAAAACCTATTTTTAAAAAAATTAATAAATATATTTTTTTTTTCTATGAATGATTAAAAAGTAAAATAAAATAAATAAATAAATAAATAAAAATAAGTTTAAAAAATTAACTAAAATTTTTAGAAAACTAATTTAACTAATATACATATAATATATGCATATAATAAATTAGTCGAGATTATTTAATACTATTGTTTTGGGTTTTAATATTAATTTAAAAAAAAACTGTTTTAAAATACTTTTAATAATAAAAGATTATATATGTATATATATATATATGAATGATTATAATGAAAACCTAGTTATAAAAATATTTAATGAAATATTCTAAGTAAAAAACTAATTTATTAATTAAAAATAAAATTTTTAAGATTTCAATTAAGTGAGATTGTTTAATACTGTTGTCTGGACTTTCAGTTAAAAAGTTTATTTAAACATCCGAGCGGTAATCGATGCTAGTAGAATGGAAATGTTAAGTTCGATCCGAAGTCGCGTTCGTCGACCAAGCCGTTGAGAGTTTCCCGTGGTTTTCTTCGAAACTTTCGCAAGTATAGGCTAAGGCTCCCGCCCCCCTATTCCCACCCCGGAGAACATTTCACGCAGGTGTAGGGCACTCAAGTTATCAACCGGCTTTAACACTACCACAATCACCACGAAGATTTTTTTTTTTTTAAATATAAAATGATTCTTTTACTGTAAATGATTATATATATATATACATAATTTATAGCAATATATTTTAATTAAAAATTAATTTAATTATTAAAAATATTTTTTTTTTTTAAATAATTCAATTAGTTCAGATTGCTTAATACTATTGTTTGGTCGTTTAAATGAAAATACTATTTCAAAATGTTCTTAAACATCGAAAGATTTTTTACTATCCCTTCATCACAGAAATAAGGAGCTGATTAAAATTATTTAATTTAAAAGACCTAATTGAAAAACTAATTTAATTATTAAAAATATACATTTCAATAAAAAAAAAAATAAAAAAAAAGAGAGAGAGAGATTGCTTGAATAATAATGTTTCAGATTTTAATTGTGAATCTTATTGTAAAATATTTTTTAATAAAAAAGATTTAAAAGAAAAAAGAATGCATATATATATATATATATATATATATATATATATATATATAAATTTTTTTTTTCTTTTTTTAAGGTTAAAATTCATTTAATAAAATATTTTAATTGATAATGCGTAATTTAATAATTAAAAATAGATTTTTTTTTAAATTATTGAATTATTTAAGATAATTCAATATTGTATTATATATAATATTACTGTTTGGATTTAATAGAAAAAAAAAAAAAGTAAAAAAAAAATTTTAATATAAAAATGTTTCCTACTAATAATTATCGAAAAAGGAACTAATTAAAATAATTTGTATATTCTATGCGAGGTACATATTTAAAGCACAATTTGGGACCTTTATACTAAATACGATGTAACAAAATTAATATACATATATTTGATGTATACAAAATAATTTTTCCTGTAAAATAAGGGCCGCTAGCACTCGAGAGGTTCTGTCCTGTAAACTGGTAGACGTAAGATTACGAGTTCGATCCCAGGTCGCTCTCGTCAACCGAGCCGTTCGGTGTTTTCCGTGGTTTTCACCAAAACTTGTGTAAAGGCGCTAGGACCCCTTAGAAAGACCCCCACGGAAGGCACTCCCCTTCAGGTCTAGGACCTTAGTGCAATCTTTTGCCATTACTCCCAATACCAATAGCAATATCTGTGAAATAAGATATGATTAGCGTAATTGATTGTTTAACAGGGTGTCACAAAGTATTTCTGATTCATTGTGAAGTATATAAATGGGAAAAACTACTTAATATTAATTTTCAGTGTTGTACGAATTTTTTATAGTACATCATATGGTGTGCATGTACAGTTTACACGATATATATTCGACATAAAAAGTAATCTGTTTAATGCTTTTTCTTATATATACATATGTATATATGTATTATGAATGCGTTTTCATACATGCATAAATATACACGTTTCACACACCATGAAAGCCGAAAATTATTTATTATACTTTTTTGCCCCTTCGCCCTCCCTTCCCGCTCCTCTTAATAATTTTACACTCTCAAAAATATTCTCATTCGATCTGTAGACCCCCAAAACCTTTATGTACCTATTTTGAACGAGCTAACTCCAATTCTATTTTTTACCCCTTCGCTCCCCCCCCCTTTCCGATCTTCCTAATAATTTTAGACTTTCGAAAATATCCTCATCCTATTTATAGGCCCCAAAAATCTACATGTACCAATTTTAAGCGATCTCACGCTAATTTCAGTTTTTTGTCGTCCCCCCCCCCCCCCTTTTCAAGCACACTAATAATTTTGCACTTTCGAAAATAACCTCATTTGATTTGTAGACCACAAAAACATAGTAAAATTAACAATAACAGAATATTAAATGTCATCGAAATCCACGTTAACCAAAAAGAATTAATTTGTAATTAAATTAATAATAACACGTGAAGAATTTAGTACAGATAAGAAAACAATTAACAGTTAATATCTTTAATAAACTATGAACTATCACACCGAGTTTCTAGTGGGAAAAGTAACAGATTTATTGAATAATTTATTTTATAACGAGTTTAATTAATTTTGAAATGTTAATTTTATCCAAAATATCATACGTAGGGCCTTTGTCCGGGCTAAGTGGTGTTTTTGTCCGGTGGGGATTATGTCCGGTAGGGATTATGTCCGGTGGGGATTTTGTCCGGTGGAGCTTTTGTCCGGTGGGGATTTTGTCCGGTGGGGTTTTTGTCCGGTGGGGATTTTGTCCGGTGGGGATTTTGTCCGGTGGGGCTTTTGTCCGGGGGGATTTTGTCCGTGGGGATTTTGTCCGGTGGGGCTTTTGTCCGTATCCCTCGTTCGATATGTATTCAAACTGAATCAGCATAGTTTTATCTAAGGAACATTGCACATGCCAAGTTTTATATTCTTAAACACTGTAGAAGCTTAAATATAGTTTCCCCAAACAAGATTAAGTTGAAAATCTAACAGCGTCACCTGTTGGCCGATATGCACTCGAACTCAAACAGCAGAATTTTACATACTATATATATATATGTAATAATAATAATGATGATCTATTAAACGTAGTAAAAGCCAAGCAACAAATACAAGATCACTGATACCACATAGACTAATAAGAATGAAAAATTTTGTTATATAGGAGAAACTCAGAAAGGTTAAAAAAATTCTTCAGGGGAGACCTTTTTCACACTTGAGCACTAATGTACGATTTCGTTCAGTAGCGGCTATAATAGCAAATAGCTAGCGGGCTCCCTATCGTACATGAAAAACTGAAGTGAAATTTAAAGTGGAATAATCAATTAAGCGCAAAATAACGGAGAATCTAACAGAAAACAACCAAGCCTTTCCTGAAATGAGAGGATATCGCAACCTGGTAATGTCAACTTTTGGATGTTATAATCAAATAATCAGCAATTATTCAAGTCAAGAACCAATAAAATATCAAGTTTGGTTAAATTATATCAGAAAATTCAACTTGACAGTTGAATCAGGAGGTATAGTGTTTGTTCACAATGTCTACTAACATAAAAAGACAAACATCTACTAAAAATTGTCGAATTGTGTTCAGGAAATCTCAAAAAGTGTAAATTCGTCGAAAACCGAAAATCAAAAAAATTTCTGGATCTTTTACTTTTTTCTTATATATACAGAAAATTAACTATAAATAATCCACTTTTTAAAAATAAGTAGCCAATTTCAATTAATTGAAATGCATTATGTTTTACCTTAAAAATATGTCTTTAAATTAGAGCTATCGTAAATTGAAAAAAAAAAAAAAAAAAAAAAAAAAAAAAAAAGAAAAAGAGTGCAAGAAAGAAAAAAAATAAAGATATTAGAGCATAAATTAATAAAAAAAAAAGAGCTTTTATAAACCAAATCCTTTTATAATTTAAATATACGTTTAATAGTATAAAATAATTACAAGATAAAAATAACTTTTGGAATACCATGTTTTTAAATTTTCTGCTGAATCATAAACGCTATCGGAGACAGCGGAATCCGAAATAATTGGCTAAAAGTATTTAAAAAATGCATTGTCACCTGTTCTGAGCTATTCTGAAAATTTCAAATGTCTAACTAGTCGGGAATTTACATGATTGTTGGATCATATAAACGCTATCGAAGGCAGCGAGTACCTGAAACAGTTGGCTAAAAATATTTTTTAAATGCATTGTCACCGTGTTCTGAGCTTTTCTGAAATTTTCAAATGTCTAACTAGTCGGGAAGTTAGTTAAAAGTCGATTGCATGATTTGTACAGGACACACAAACAAACAATCAAGAATCGAAGTTAATAAAAACAGGGTAATATCCAATACTCCATGTTTTTATTTAAATTTTAAGAAATTACCAAATTTAACAACTTTTTTGTTTAAGAATTTTTAATTCAAAAGATTACGTGTATAATATGAAAAATTGCATAAAAATAACGATTAATTAAAAAACTTTATAAGATTGTAAGACAATATTTTCCCCCTTAAACTCACATTAACCATAATTTTCAAACGATACTACTTTGAGTCCTCTATTCGTATAATTAATGTGTGTAAAATGTACGACAATTTTCATGTTTGTGTATTAAACCCTTTACTGCCGACGAAAATTAAAGGAATTCGCTTCCCAATCCACCGTCCTCTCTAAACTCCACAATGAGTAAATCTTTCAAAAACACTGTAAAGATCACTTCCAGGATTATTTTAAATTTTATTGCATTAACAGATCGTGTCACTAGTTTCAGTGGTAGCAATACAATACAAAGAATCGTACTTTGAAAAGACGAACATACACACCCGGGACAGGGGCAGGACGTATTAATTAAGTGTTTAATAGAATTGTCACTTAGAATCAAAATGGAAAAAAAAAAATGCATATACATTAAATAATTTTATATATAAAAGATAAATAAATGTAAAGATGTAAGAAAGATGAGTTTTTGTGTATATTTTTGAATAAACATTACATGTACTTAAAAAAAAATAATTATTTAGATTCATATAATATAGTACATGATTCCAATTTACATAAATAATATTTTTTATGCTTTGACAAATAAAAAATCATTCTAATTTTTAATCTTTTGTTTCATAATATAACACCCTCCCTTTTTCTTTTCTATTTATTTATTTATTTATTTTTTTTTCTGTTTAAATTTTAACAGTATCAACAATTGTCGATTTAAAAAATGTAGGACATGTTTGACAGAATCACACATGCGACTTTTTTTCGGAATGGTACTATAAGTTTGCAGATGTGTGAAACCAAACTACGTCACTTTCTATTATAAAACGCTGGAACACTTTAAAGAAAGCAATTATTCTTGGAGACGAGAAAAATGTCAGTACCACAGTAGAGAACATCCCCTCCAAATAAGCCCTAAAGGTCTGGTCATTTCCTGTTGCATTGTTATCAATATGCTTTGAAACCTCGGCTGTAGGTTGTATGAGAGATAGATTATCGAATTCCAGCAAAAGCCCTACAATAATAATAATAACAATTGATACTAAAAATAATTTATCCTGTTGTTTAAAACGTGTTTGAAATGTTAAAATACCTTATATTTTAAACTGGAATAATATATGTATATTAATATAGGATATGAGAAAGTGGTGTGAATGCAATACCAGATTATTTTTCGTAAAAGTGGAAAAATACAAGCACTGTTACTTTACTTGAAGTTGACACAAACATTTAATAAACAATTAAAAAGAAACCGGCTTCTCAAAATTTAACTTTAAAATCGAAATTAAAAGGGCCTGGATCATTAAGTACCTGATAAGTAATGCTATTGCTATAAGTAATGCTGTAATACCATTAAGTAATGCTGATATTCCAGTACCTGATTATAATTGTCATGGCTGTATAATTTAAACATAAATACATCCTGAATTTTTTATATTAAAAGAAATGCGATATAATTAATTAAATAAAAATAAGTAATGATAAAATAACACTACATATTTATTGATAAGTAATACATTTAAAAAATAATTAATGCAACAGACAATTATTCAGTGATGTTCAGAAATATTCTTTGAAACTATAACACAAAATTTCACAACGAAATAAAATTTTTTTCACGGGAATAATAAAAAACTTTTAATAAATTAAAGTTTGATCCATTAAAAAAAAAAAAAAAAGAGAGAAAAGAAAAGAAAGAGAAGAAATAAAATTAGAAATTCTAACTCCTAAACTTTCATTAAATTATTTATTTTAATTTATAATTGTTGCCAAAAAAATTAAACTTTAAATTTTACATCTACTTTTTAAGATAGCACGCGATCGTGTTTTATATAAAAATTAAATCATTAAATTCATTTTTTTTTTCTTTTTACTTATTTTTATTTCATATTATTGCACGCGCAATTTTTATTTCCTAATTCAAAATTATTAAAATAAACTTTTTCGATATAGTTTGTAACGATACTGATTATTATTAATTTTCTTTTCTTTTTCTTAAAAAAAAAAAAAAAGAACAAAAAACTGTTTTTGATGAAATTCTGGCAAAAGCAGAATTTAGTTTAGGACGAAGGACTATTAGTTTTTTTTTTTTTTTTTTTTTTTTTTTTTCAAATATTCATTTATATTTTCGATAAATTTTAGATTTCCATAAATGTTGAACTACCGAAAAATGATGCCGCAAAAATCCCAGATTGAGACTAATAGTCCTCAGTCCTATTTAAAAAAAAAAAAAAAAAAAAAAAAAAAAATGCTTGACGCATTCACGTCTTCTCCCTCGAAATAACAGTCCCTCCCCCTCCCTCTTATAATTTCCGGGCCAAATTTTTGAAACTGTGTTTCTTCTATAATTACGCGTTTTGAGGCACTGCGATTATAAAAACCGCTGCAATATTTCTAATGTTTTCTTTTTCGAAATAAAGCTATGAAGACATTTTTGTGCGCTTCCTAATGAAATATAATTATAATAGTTGTTATAAATTCATGAAAATCATTTTTCGAACTTAGCTATTTTTTTTAGACAATATACAAGGCTACATAATATATGTATATATATATATATATATATATTTATTTATTTATTAAGTAAATCTATTAAGCTACAATATTTTGAAAAATTTTTATCTTTCAATCTGTTTTTTCCTTTTATTTTAAGGAAGACTATGAATGATTGACTATTTACAACTGTGAGAAGGACATTGTATATTTATATAGTATTTTAAATTATGTTCACAGTATTCCAGTATTTGGGCGCAGTCAGCATATATCGTCTTTTTATTTGAATATTCTAAAAGCAACATAACAATTTTTTATAGAAAATCAAGATTAAATATATATATATATATATAAAATCAGTAATATTTTTCATTGATAAATTATTTTTTATTACAGTATAACAACAAACAATTATAAATCTATATTATAGTATATAAAAATGAATGTTTGTCTGTATGTCCCTTATAAAATCGTAAACGGCTTAACCGATTTCGATCATTCTTTTTTTGTTTTTTTCCTTATAGGTCAGGGATGGTTTAGGGAAAAAAAATTTGAAAAAATTCGCCACCAAGGGGGGGGAGGGGGGCAAAACGTGAATTCAAAAAATCCTTCATATCTCAAACAAAAAAACAGATATCCGTAAAATTTTTGCTTTAAAATATAGCTAATATATAATAAATGTCTAAAAACCAATTTCTGGAATTTTCGAAATTCTGTCCCCAAGGGGGGGGGGGGGGGCAAAACGGGATTTCACATGCGTAAAACGCGATTTCGCATAATCCTATATATCTCAAAAAAGATATACGTGAAATTTTTGCTATAAAATATAGCTAATACAAATATCTAAAAACTTATTTCTGGAATTTTAAAAATTCAGCCCCCAGGTGGGGCAGCAGGGGGGGGGGGGAGATGCAGCAGGGGCAAAAACAATTAGAAATACAGTTAGGCCTTTCAAAATTGGTACAGATAGGTTTCAATAGCCTGCAAGTCGAATAGGGATATTTTCGAAAGTGTAAAGTTCTTAAGAGGGGAGAGAAGAAGGGAGGGGAGAGAGGGGGGCAAAAAAAAAAAAAAAAAAATAGAGTTAGATCGTTCAAATTTGGTATATGGAGGTTTTCGATACTTACAAATCGATTGCGGATATTTTCGAATTTGTAAAATTATTAGGAGGTGCGGTAAGGGGGGGGCTATGGGCAAAAACAAATAGAAATACAATTAGGGCATTCAAAATTGGTACAGATAGGTTTTAAAGGCCTGCAAGTCGAATGGGGATATTTTCGAAAGTGTAAAGTTATTAGGAGGGGCGAGAAGGGGGGAGGGGATGGGGGGGGCAAAAAATAAAAATAGAGTTAGATCGTTCAAAATTGGTACGCAAATGGTTTTTGATGCTTAAAATCGAATGCGGATATTTTTGAATTTGTAAAATTATTAGGAGGGGCGGTAAGGGGGGGGGGCTATGGGCAAAAACAAATAGAAATGCAGTTAGGCCGTTCAAAATTGGTACAGATTGGTTTTAGAGGCTTGCAAGTCGAATGGGGATATTTTCGAAAGTGTAACGTTATTAGAAGGGACGGGAGGGGGGGGCGAAGGGGGAAAATAACAGAAATAAGAGTTAGAGCATTTTGGGAATTTTTTCCGAAGGCATTGAGAACCCGGTGCGACATTTTTCCTAATCAGATTTTGTTTCGCCCTTTTTTTTTTTTTTTTTTTTCAATTAATGCAATTTTGCATTAATGCAATTAATGCAATTTTGAGAATTCAGTAATTATAGTGATTCATTTAAAAATAGGGTCCAGCGAAGCGGGCGAAGCCTGCTAGTGATATTATAAAATAAAATCTTATTTAAAAAAAAAAAAATAAATAAATAAATAAAAATAAAGGAAATATTTAAATACTGATCGCGTAAAAAAAAAAAAAAAAAAAAGAAAGAAAGAAAGAAAGAGAGAGAAAGAAAGAAAGAGTCCGAAAAGTTTATTTAATGGAAATGTTTTCTTTTTCTTATTCTTTATTTCATTTCTTCTTCTTTTTTATTAAATAGTAGGAAAAAAATATTATTTCCGAAAATTGAATAATTTTGCATTGGAGATAATGAAAAATCACTTGAGATAAATTGAAAAGCATGGTAATTCATGTATTGTTGCATATATTCTAACTCAGTAAGTCAATAATATTCAGTCCAATAACATTATATGCATTAATATTGCAAATGAATTAATTTGAGGAAAAATCTGGTGTGCTACTCCCACTACCTTCTCTTACCGTGCATTTATGAAAAAAAAAAAAAAAAAAAAAAGATTATTGCAATTTAAGGTGCAAGAGGTACATTTTAAAAGTAATTTAAACAACAGTTGAAAATAATATTCGAAAACAGTTTTATGTGACATTCATTACTGTATAAAGGGGCTACTACGGATCTCTGAACACTCCATTTGAATATCGTAGCTATATCAATAAAACGCACAAGACTGTTATTATATATATATATATACATATAATATATAGATATAGATATATATAAATGATAGATATCGTAATAAAATTTAATCTTAAAATTTAGCAATTAATAGATACAAAACAATACCAACACAAAAAAATAGAACTGATTTTAACTTATAGGAAAGACTGACACAAAATTGTTGCGATACAGATTAAGAACCACTAAGAGACAAAAACAATTTAAATTACTTACGCCGACATGAATGATAATAATAAGGAAAAGGGGCCATTAAACTTAATGGCAGAGAAAACAAATAAATGACCCCAGAATTAATTGGATTAAAATGCTTAAAATTAGAAGTAAGTACTCATCAAGGGGCATGTACTTCATAAAGCTGGGAAAGCTGCATCGATTTCGTAAAACAATATAGCTAATCATAGTAATTTATATTGTTCCAGCCCCGATCGAAGCAGCAAAACCATATTGAATGAGAAATTAAATAAAATATTAAATTAAATCTTCATGGATTCCAGAGAGAAAACTAAAAAAAAGCATAGTAGCCACATGCAAAAATTTTTAACACAAACTGGAGAATAGGATGATGCAAACGAAAAATGAAATTAAAAATAAAAGCTTTGCAAACATCGATTAATCGATAAAGAATGAACGACTGAGTATTTTCATTAACGATAAAATACACAGAATAATTTATATACAGAGAGAGAGGGAGAACATTTTTGCACACACGTTTGTTTGAAACTAACGAGTGTTTGACTAATTCTATATAACCCTATTTATTTTGAATCTCGGAAAAAATCGCACAGAAAAAGATACATGTTTGCGTAAACATATCCTTCTCGGGATACGGAGAAAATCACCTCGGAAAAAAAGCACCCCGTAAAAAAATCACTCCTGGAAAAAAGCAACCCGGAGGAAAGCATCACGGAGAAAAAGGAGCCGACATATTAATGTATTACAGATTCCATTATGGTATTGCGGGTCAATAGGAAATAAAAATTCTGAAATAGTAAACAACTCATTCGAATCGAACATTTTTAGTGATAGGATTGATTATTCAATATTATGCCTCTGCTAAGTATTTTGCATTTTGTTCTGGAAAGAAAATTAATGTTGAAATACTTTAACAGGTGTATGGCGTTCATGCTGAATGATTTTTCTTTTTCATTTCTTTGTTTACAATAGCCACATATAACCCCTCTACCACATATACCCACCTACGAAGCAACAAATGGACATACTGAAGCTGTCACATCTTAAAACTGATAAATATGAAAGTTTTATTTATTTATTTTTAAATTTATTTTAATCTAATTTCTTTCTTTCTTTTCTTTTCTTTTCTTTCTTTCTTTTTCTTTTTTTTTTAGCGTGATTCATTTCAGTTCTAATTTAAAGACATATTTTTAAACCAAAACAAAGTGCATTTTTATGCAGTAGTTTCTGAGATACAGCCTTTCCTTAAACTGTTGAAACCGATACATAGCAGTGCCACCTGTTGAGCATTTGACACCAAAAGTTGACAGGCACTAATTTATATCATGTTGCATCTATATATAAATGTATATGTATTTTTGTGCAATAGTTCCTGAGATATAGCCTTCCCTTAAATTGTGGATATCCCTGTATAGCAGAGCCACCTGTTGAGCAGTTGACACCAAAAGTTGATAGGCAATAATATAGGTCATGGTGCATCGAAATATAAAACTATATGCAGTTCTGTGCTATAGACCTGTTAAAGCGTTACAACAATGACTTTCTTTCCAGAGCGAAATGTCAGAATATTTACAGTGAGAAAAAATTCTGTAACTGACATCTAGAAGCTAAATTGTGGCTCTAGAAAAAATAATTCCGTGTCATCCTTATAAATTCTAGTCACCTTAAAAAGCGAGTTCTAGAAGCCCGTATTAGAATTCTAGAGCGTTTGCCTATCGAGGGCAAAGTTATTAAAAAATCTCTGCAAATAAGTGTGACTACAGAGGCGGGTTTCAGCAACTATAATCTTGGTTTAGTACCCAGTTCTAGAAAATCAAGCGAGAATTTCTCGCAATACAAAATATTCAGAATATTCAGAATATTGTTTCATCATCTAGAAATATGTAGACTAGAAATTCTCGATCATTTCGTCTATTCAGTTTATTGGCGTGCCTTATGCGCATAGCTCGGAAATCTATATTTCAAGTTAAGGGATTTAGAAAATGGCCACTTATTCATTCTAGAGGAAGGCGGTATATATATTTTTTCTCAGTGTATTAAAGGTATAATAATGAATTATTAATTCTATCATTAAAAATGTTCAATTCAAAACAGTTGTTTTCGAATAACTATTTTGTAATTTGTAATTGACCTGCAATACCATAATGGAAATCTTAATACCTTAATATTTCATCTAAGGGTGCTTTTTTACGGGGTTATTTATTTATTTATTTATTTATTTCGTCTCCCGATATAAACATAATTAATTACAAAAATTCAACTTTGAAAACTTAAAACATCGTATTATGAGCTATTCTAAAAATTTCCAATGGGAAGTTTGTTAAATAATATATCTGTTGATTCATATAAACTCTACCGAAAGCAGCGGGAGCCGAAACAATTCGCTAAAAGTATTGAAAAAATGCATTGTCATCGGATTCTGAGCTATTCTAAAAGTTTCAAATGTTCTTGCTAGTCGAGAATTTATATGATTGTTGAATCATATAAATCCTACTGAAGGCAGCGAGGAGCCGAATTAATTGACTAAAAGTATTAAAATACTGCATTGCCATAGTGTTCTGAGCTATTCTAAAAGTTTCAAATGTCAAGCTAGTCGGGAAGTTATATGATTGTTGAATAATATAAACGCTACCGAAAGCAGTAGGGTCCCGAAACAATTGGCTAAAAGTAAAAAAAAAAAAAAAGTCATCATGTTCTGAGCTATTCTAAAAGTTTCAGATGAATAGCTTGTCGGGAAGTTAGTTAAAAATCAATTGAAAGATTTGTACTGGACAAACAAACAAACAAGAAAGCGAGTTAGTAAAAATTTGCTATAAAAGCATTTATCCACTGATATATGAACTTTTTATGGGGAATTTTTTTGTTTTCAGGGATGATTTTTTCCGTGGGGCTTTTTTCCGTGTCTCTCTTCCCAGGAAACAAAATTTATCTTAAGATTCATATGAGCCTTAGACAATAAATTTTAAATTATATTTAATCTTATAAACGCAGTTAAAGAAAAAAGATGGAATTATTATGAAATTGTAATCCCTGTACCTCTAGAGACGGAAAAGTAGATATATATGATAAACTGCTCTGCATGAAAATTGCCCCCAACACCATTTTAAATGTACATTAGATAAAGATGCATGCACTAATATCAAATTTAATAATTTAAATAATTTAAAGTCATTAATATCAAATTTAATTTAAAAAATCAATTAATTATTTTTTATACTGTAAATGATTGAACATAATTATGTTGAAGTCTGTAAAACCTAATATAAAAACTATATATTTCTTTTCTTTCTGTCTCATAACCCTATTGAAATATGCAACTCTGAACAGATAATGAAAAGAGGAATATATCAAAACCTTGGAGCGATTGCACTCGACTCTCTGAATAACTAATAATTAACAATTGCGTAAATAAATTCAAATAAGCCGGTAAGTAAATAAAAGTGAAAACCATTATAGTGGATTTGAGTATCCCCCCCCCCCAAGTTGTATGTTGTTTGATGAACCGTAATGTATCCAAATTCTTTTGTGTGCCCCTGTAGAAAGAGTTATAAATATTAATCTCAGAATATCAAATATTCATCTTTATTATGCTTTAAGCAATTTAAAATTTAAAGTTACTAAATCGATTTTTAAGCACTTAGAGCCTACACACACCAATGCATAAAAAATTTACTTTTTGTACTGGTAAAAGAAAAGTTATGAGTTCTAAACTCCTGTAAATATCTACATTCTTTGCGATAATAACCTATAACATGCCTATAAATTCATATTTTAATTGAATGTGGAGTTTAAACGCTAGCGCACTTCAAATAATTAGAGTCCATAAACCGCAATCACAAATAATTTCTGCTTGAATTCCTGTTAAAAAAAAAAAAAAAAAAAAAACTATTAAACTAATTAATTAACTAACTATTAACTCATCAAAATCTAAACAAATCGTGCGACGTTGATCAGTAACATACCTATCAATTTTAAACTCATTGGATAAAGCCCTCATCTTAATATTAGAAGACTTTAACTTGACGTTAAAACCTGTTGCTTAGCAATCGGGAATCTTTTAAATATCTTCTATATATTTGCTGTTTCAAACAAACTCCATTTCAATTTCTAGCAGGCGCTGTTTTTTTTTTTTTTCCTTTTGAGCACCAAATGGAGTTCTCTTCATCATATATGGATTTTATAATTAATGCCTAAAGATCGAAAAAGCTTATAATACTAATGAAAACACACAATACAACACAAGTATTAATAAAAATTTACTTTTAAAGGTACGGAAGAAAATGAAATTAAGATGAATCAATGGTAATGAGAAGTATAATCGAACTGAAATTAACGTCAAAATAGTCTATCGCAAAATAACATTTTTTTTTTTTTTTTCCCCTTAGAAAATTGATAAAGGTATATAGCATAAAGCTTTCACCTGGAAATGAAAAGTAATAGGGTTTTAATTAACAAAAGAGCACATGTGTCCCAATCGTAATGGTGATGAGTTATAATTTGTATTTTACATCCGAAACATCTGTTGTATTTACTTTTTCCATTTTCCTAGACCACGCTACCAATACGGCTGACCATTACAGCGAATGTCTTCAACATGAGATGAGGGTGTAATCTGATACCTCCATCTTTTGTTCTGAGTCTCGGAAGTCACGTGATCTTGGCCTAGGGGTGATTCCTCTCTCTCTCTCTCTCTCTCTTTTTTCCCGTATGCAAGCATAATCTCATACTTCTCTGACGGAAGTAAGAATTCAAACGCAATTTTTTCGCTTGCAAAATGATTTATCATAATTTTTTTTTCTATGTAATTAATCTATGAAAGTTTAGCTTTCCATCCATGTGTAAATCTAAATGCTAAAATAAAAAGTGCGTGCACAATAAAAATATTAAAAAACACAAAATTCGTTCCTACAGAAAAATAACATAGTGATCATTCTCCACTCTTCCTCTAGACCAACATCACGTGACAATTTTGCTGGGGAAGCTCGTTCATGATGCAGTCAAATAACGAAGGGGAATGCGTTGTCTAGTATATAAGGTCTATGCCATTTTCCGTGAGGGGTTGACTAAACACCTTGACAGTCCTTTGAAGGGAACGTATTTGGTGAACTCTGAGTAGACTGGACAATAGATGAGAAAAAGAGCTGATATCGGTACAAGCATCAATCACAGTATCTTGTTATTTTAGACAGATAGTATATTTTATGTCGTATATGCTGATTATTTTTCTGATTATTTTTCAATAAGAAAGTATTGCTCCTTTGTGCTCATATAAAAAAAAAAAAGTAGGTCAAGTCTCTGAAAATGGGGTAATTTTGGCCAAAAATGCAAAATTGTGAATCTTTGGGCCCTTGGGAACAAACAAATACTGGAATAATGTTTATATATATATATATGAAGCTTAAAATGTACATGTTCTAAAATAATTAAATGCATAAAATTTACATATGTGATCAATCCGATTTTTTCCTTAATTTTAGGGCCAAAAACCCCCCTAATAGACCCTCATCCTTTAATGATTTTGTTCATTGAAAAAAAGGCATTTTTTCTGATATCGGCAAATAGTCTATTCTTACCAAACATTTCATGTTATACTTCTATGAAATAAAAATCGACTCCATTCATCATGGAATTTTAATAAGTAATTTGCACTGGGTAAATTTGTATGGGAAAATATATAAGAAAGATTTGTGGTAGACACAATGCACTTTTTTTTTTTTTAGTGCTAGAGGCCTATTTCAGTCGGTACAGTTGTCGAATTTTTATAATACACTCTTAATTAGTGCTAGAGGCCTATTTCAGTCGGTTTATTGAATGGGGATTTATTGAATGAAGTCCCCCCAAGGCACAACTTTGACATGAGTCCCCCCCCCCCCCCCCAAGGTACAACTTTGACATGAGTCCCCCAAAGGCCCAGCGTTGTCGAATTTTTATACGTCACTCTTAATTAGTGCTAGAGGCCTATTTCAGTCGGTTTATTGAATGGGGATTTATTGAATGAAGTCCCCCCAAGGCCCAACTTTGACATGAGTCCCCCCCCAGGCCCAACTTTGACATGAGTCCCCCCCAAGGTACAACTTTGACATCAGTTCCCCCCAAGGCCCAGCGTTGTCGAATTTTTATACGTCACTCTTAATAGTGCTAAGAGCCTATTTCAGTCGGTTTATTGAATGGAGATTTATTGAATGAAGTCCCCCCAAGGCCCAACTTTGACATGAGTCCCCCCCCCCAAGGTACCCCTATTTCAGTCGGTACAGCGTTGTCGAATTTTTATAATACACTCTTAATAGTGCTAAAGGCCTATTTCAGTCGGTTTATTGAATGGGGATTTATTGAATGAAGTCGCCCCAAGGCACAACTTTGACATGAGTCCCCCCCCCCAGGCCCAACTTTGACATGAGTCTCCCCCAAGGTACAACTTTGACATGAGTCCCCCCAAGGCCCAACTTTGACATGAGTCCCCTCCCCAGGCCCAACTTTGACATGAGTCTCCCCCAAGGTACAACTTTGACATGAGTCCCCCCCCAAGGCACACCTTTGACATGAGTCACCCCCCCCAAGGCACACCTTTGACATGAGTCCCCCCCAGGGCACACCTCCCCCTCATTGGGAAAAAGAGAAAAAACGTTGTTTTGCGGCTATAAGGCAGTTTGGACTTCCAACGTTATTTGTTACAGTATCTGCAGCTGAAACACATTGGTTTGATTTAATGAAAACTTTATCATGGAATTTAGATCGTCACGAATTAACTAAAGAAGAATTTGTCGATATTAACAAGTTTAGCAGTAGGCCTCTGGCACTAAATTAAAATCTGTCAATGTCAGATTTTCATGTTTTAAATAATGAAATAATGTCGTGTCTGTATAATTTTTATTAATTTTCTTTTCCTTTCTTTTTCTACACAGAAAAAAAAAAAAAAAAAAATATTTTGATGAAATTCTGGGAAAAGCAGAATTTAATTTAGAACGGAGGACTATTAGTTTTTTTTTTTTTTTTTCCCCAGAGAGAGAGAGAGAAATTATTTTTATTTATAAATTAATTTAAAACAGTAAATGTCAGCAAATAACAAGCTTTATATGAAGAGAAGTATCGGCATGGATATTATATAGTTGTATTGTATATTTACATGCACACACAGTAAATAAGTGTTAAAAGTCTTTCATTTATTCTCTTTTAAGTTTCTGCATCCATATTTTGCAAGTATAGTCCATTTTTTCATTTTTTTTTTTTTTTTTTTTTTTTTTTTCTTCTTCCTATTCAATTTAATGTAAAAATGCAGGGGTATATGATGTAAAAAACTGTTTATTTTTCAGTTTTCTAAAATTAGCGAAATTTTTATCGCAGTCCTTATTTATTTGTTGTTCAATTATTAATTATTTTAAATTTCCTTAAAAAAATTCTTCCTATTCTTATAATTTATTCTCTTCATTTTTTAAATTTCAACTTTTGATATGCGTTCAAACATTCGTGTGACAAGTAGAATGTAGAGGTAATACTGGAATAATGTAAAGCTTCTTACCACCTGTAGTGTAAAGAATGTAAATGGGTTTTATACAGTCGAAAACGATACTGGGGCAAATTTTAGAATTCTTATCTCTACAAAGACGCAGGCTGGGCTGGACATCTGTTCTGGGAAAAGGTATTTCTTGTTCGGGATTCCGAAAGGGAAATTAGCGCCCCTCTTTCAACTCTCAACTGTCATATGTGCTAGAAAACCATTAGTGCTAATTTTCAAGACATCCGTTTCAACTATCAATAACCAGTATTTAGGGGCGTTTTTCCGGTGTGCAAACCTTTCCAACACCATATCTAAAAAAGAGTTGAATTTGAATCAAAAGTCAGGAAGCTTTTAGATTTCTCTTTTTTCTGTTACGAAAAAGATATTAATTACTCTGTTATTAATTATGAAATGATTAAAATATTAAAATGAAAAGATGTTTTAACCTAGTTAAAACAATACATATGATTAATATAAAAACAGTTTAATTTATTCATTATAAAATATCCATAAATAAATCTTGTTCCTGTTTTTTTTTTTTTTTTCCTCTCTTTTAATTTAAAATTTATAAAGTAAAAAATATGTATACGATTTACTTCCTTTCCACTGATTAATTTTTAACTTACACGTGTAAAAATTATAATATTATGGAACTTCAAAAGAAATTGTTTCAATTTTAATAATGCTCAATGTTAGCGTTTATTTTATGTAAGGAGGAAAGTAGCAGCGCACAATATCTACATAAAGCAACGCATCATCATCTAATAATAATAAAAGAACATTTTGCAATAGGAATATAGCAAAAAAAAAAAAAAAAAAAAAAAAAAAAAAGCATATAAAGAAGCAGAACTGCATTAATTCTGGATTATAAACTATGTGTATAAATTAAGAGAGGTGTCTGTGTGGGTGTGCCTTTCTGCGCTCTGGTGCTCACACTACCGATTACACAGCTACAAAACTTGGCATATGGATACCTAAGATCCTGTAAGTGTGCACATCATCCAGTTTTTTTCCGAATTTCGAATTTGAATTTTTTTAATTATTATTTTTCAATTTTAAATATTGGCTTCTGTGTTTCATTTTTCATAAATTTATTCTACCATTGTTATTGTCTGCGTATCTTTAGGAACGGCTATTACGCTACTTATTTTTTACTAGCAGGCTACGCCCGCTTCGCTGGTCACTATATTTAAATGAATTTTCAAAAGAATTGGATCAGTATTTATTTTTTACATCACATTATAAATAAATACTTAATTAAAAAAAAAATAATAATTTATACATAAATAAATAAATAAACATTGAAATTGCTCTAGACCTTGCTTCGAGTACCCGCTGCCTACGGTAGCTCTTTTTTTCGCCTGGGCCGCATCGGAGGGTCCAGGTTCTCACTGTCTGCAAAAAGGTCTTTCCCGGGCACTTCAATCTGGGTATTTATCTTCTGTTATTTAAGAACTACGATTTTAAAGATGACTGTATCTCAGCATCTAATGTATGTTTTTGTTTTCGAACCATGTGTTTTATAGCCCCTGTTATTTACACTGTATTACGATATGATTCCGACCAGTATAACAAAATAAAATAAAAAGTAGATTTTTTTTTAAAGGAATTAAATACATGAAAAACAAATAAATTTTAATCAGTTTAATCCTTTTCCACTATATGCTACCATCCCCCCCCCCCCGCAAAAAAAAAAAAAAAAAAAAAAAAAAAAAAACGGTTATTGACATACCACAATTTTAGCTGGCGAAAAATTATACATATTTGGTAAAAACATTAATCTGTAACTGTTCTAAGCTCTAAAGATCCAAAACGAAAAAAAAACAACAACAACAACAACAAAAAAAAAAATCATCCCCAGTTAGCCTAATAACATATTTTATTTTAAAATGTTATTCATGTGAGTGAAACACAGTTAAATTAGGAGGGAAAAAGATGAAGATTTAGAACTATAAATTCTATAAATTTTAACCATTAGTAAAATTTTGGGCCCCTCAGAAATTTCGTGCCCAGGGCTCGAGCCCCGGGTGCCCGTGCGATAGTCAAGCCCTAGCGGTGGTACAAAATTTAAAATATTTGAAATACGAAGAGCTCTGTTATCTTAAGTAAAAGAAGCATACAATACACACAGTGCAAAATTTATCACATTATTTTATAAAGTTCTTTAAACTATGCATATCACTTTAAACTAAAAATAAATATAAAAAAATTGATTTAAATGATTAATTTTGAATTTTAATCTCGGACAAGGTAAGGACCCACAGCTACTATAACTGTATAATGGCAAAAGATTTTTTTTTTTCACCGTTTTATTTTTTTTACTGACCATGCACTGTATAGGAATATTCGAAATGCATTATTCACAATACAATGGTACGATACTAAAAGTTGCTCACAGTTCTGTACATTTTAACTACACAATTTCCTTCATTATTATTACTATTATTATTTTAAGCATGGCATAAAATATTGTGTGAGAAAATTTAAGATTCAAGGCGTCTCCTGTGGGAAAAATTTCAAAAAAGAAAGTCTGCAATAAAATAAATAAATAAATAAATAAATAAATAAATAATAATAATAATAAATAATCGAGGAGTATGAATAATTATTAAAATTGCACTTATTAAAATATCATATTTTAGTGCAATTTTTTTTTAATTTTAAATATTATGCTTGCAAAAAAGCTTAATCGTAATATCGTTTTTAAAAAAATTCTGAAGTTTTAATTTGAAATAAAATTTAAATCTTTATGTGGGATAGAATAGGTATTTCTAAAAAGAAACATGAAAGGAAAAGGATTTAGAAAAATACGATATAAGAGAAGGACGCAAAATAAAATTTCATTTATTTATTATTATTATTATTATTTTTTTATTGTAGTTAAATGCAAATTAATTCATACCTAACACATTCCTGCATCCATTTTCACTCATAAGTATATGGAAATCGTAATGAAAGAAAAATTGTTTAAAATATGCATTTAAAGTTTCAATTTCTTTTAAAAATAAATTTAAATATTTTATATAAAAACCTAATAATCTGAAAAAAAAAAATAAATAAAACTGATTCTCACTACGATTGATTTTTTTTTTTTTTTTTTTTTTTTTTTGTTTTGTTTTTTAATAAATGCTGAAATTTGTTTTAAAACCTATTTAGATTACATAATGTCTCAGATTTCTTTAAAATATTTTTTTCAAACTAATTAAAGTGTCTCCATCACATCTATGTGATAATTTCAAGAAACAGGTTTTACTTCTAAATTACATTTCATATAAAGGAGATCGAAAGATCTTTCAAGATGCTTTTATTAATCTATTTTTGTAGCTGATGAGATTTTAATTTGTTAGACATGGAGATAAGTTATGATAATTTAAAAATAAACTATTAAATACAAATTAGAGTTTTTTTTTTTTTTTTTTTTTTTTTTTAATAATTGTTTACAGATATTCATTGTTAGTAATATTTATAAATTGGATATAAAATAATAATAATAATAATAATACTTGTTATTATAATTTAATTCTGAAAAATTTAGTGATTTATAAAACAGTTCTAATAAATCCGCAAAACGAATTTTAAGAAACAAATGTAACCAGACTAACATGTGTGATTTTATAACTAAACGTGTCTAATTATGCATTCAAAAATAACTTTCATTCACTAGTTTTCATTCCTGTGTTCAATCAATAATAATAATAATGATAACCTTATAATATCTAAATTCTAAACGACAATGCATGAATTCGTTATTTCACAAATTTACATATGTACGTGAATAATATAAATCATCTTCCTTTACATTTTTTGAATGATTATACTTTGATTTAAATTACATTGCAACGCAAGTTAGTTATGCTATGATGTTAAAAAAAAAATAAACTACTATTTTTCAACTTCAACCAATCGTAAACTTTATAGTAAACCTTTGACCTCGTAGTAATTTTGCCCCGCCTCTCGTAGTAATTTCGCCCCGCCTCTCGTAGTAAAATAATGGATACTGTTTTCCACCGCACAACCGAGGACCTGAGTGTGTAAACCTTTCATTTGGACTTACACACTTCACACACAAAAATGTGCTCCTTTTATGGAAACCGAGGACTCGAAAAAAAATCACCTGAGAAGTCGTCAATGTACTAAATAATACTTATATATCACAATACAATACGAATTTCTTATGTTTTGAAACCGAGGACGTCCTCGTTTTCCGAGCGTCCGCGCTTAGAAGGTGTGTATAGGCATTGAAGTCCACGGTTTCCACCTTACGGGAACACACACACACACACACATACTGTCCTACCAGCCCTCCCGAGTAACTTTACATTTTACCGCGTTTCGAGTTCTTACCGAAATTTTACACATATCATCTAAATTTTATTATTTTATGTTCGAATACGTATTTTATGCATATAAACAGCAAAAAAGTTTCCTTTGACAAAAAACTGTGTTTTTTATTAATTTAAAATTGCGTGTGCACATTTCTATCTTTCCGAGTAAATTGAGGTTACTCGTTTTGAAATTTTACACAGTCCTTCCGAGTAATTTAATCTCGAACTCAGATATTATGTGTGGTTACTCGATTATTCGATACATTGCTCAGCAAAGTGTATAATTTAATTGACGCATTTGAGACATAATTGTAAATCTTTGAAATATATTTTCTTTAAAGGCAAATAAAGAACTGTCATATAGATAAGCTAATCTCTCTATAAGTATCTTTTACAATTAATTAAAGTAAGAAATAATTTATATCTGGTTTATATATACGTATGTGATTATATATGTATTGTTTTATAGTAAATACTTTGCGAGTATTTGGAATGTCTAGAAGACAAATGAAATAAAAGAGGTATTTCACTCAATTTTACCAATTAACTACTGAACTGATTTCTGAAGAACTTAGTATAAATGTATTTTAAATGAGATGAAATTCCATTTGCTAAGTTATGTCTTTCAAGACATAGGGTAATGGATTGTTCTTAAATGTTTTTACAGATTTAACTATTGAACTTGTTTCAAAAATACTTAGGTGGGCTTACAAGTGACTGAAAGTTTCTGCTGTCGAAGCTGGTATACGAGAAGTGTCGGGTTCGATTACCAGATCCCATTCGTCGACTTTATTACAGTAAAAGCAAGAAAGTAAAATCAGTATTACTCATAAATTATGAAAATCTTTCTATTATTTATAATAGTCGCGGTAAAAATTAAGCATATTATTTGAACAATTTAATTTAATTTTATGTGTTTGCATGTGTATTTCATTCTTGTACACTCCGTTTAATACTTTATTAAGACATTATATTACTATTTATATTATAATACTATATATATATTTATATTGTATTGATAATTATATTATGCAATATTTATATTTATCTTAATAACTTGACACTAAATTACGTATACTTGAAACTATTGACTATAGCTATAAGACTATTCCATTTTATAATGGAAAGAAGTAAAAGTAAAATTATTCATCACTCTTAAATTTTGAAATATTTCTTTTTTCTTTCCTCCTCTTCTTCTTCTTCTTCTTTTTTTTTTTTTTTTTTTTTCTTTTTGTGTGTGTGTGTGTGATTTATGTCAGCTCTAATTTAAAGACATATTTTTAAACGAAAACATAATGCATTCCAATTAACTAAAATCGAATACTTATTTATTTATTTATTTAATTTTAAGTTTTTATTATTATGCATTATTATTATGCATGTTCTTATTTTCTGCATGTTTTATTTTCTGCATATATAAGAAGAAAGTATAAAATTTGGAAACATTTTTGATTTCCGGCTTTCGATGAATTTACACGTTTTGAGACTTCCTTGCATTTCAATTAACTGAAATTTACTACTTATTTTCAAAAAAGGGAATTTTAACTTTCTCATGTATTCTAAGAAAGTAGAAAATACAGAAAAAATTTCGATTTGTGGTTTTCGATGAATTTACACGTTTTGAGATTTCCTTGCATTTCAATTAAATTAAATTCACTACTTATTTCTAAAAACTGGACTTTTTATTCGATCCTCTGCATATATTACAAGAAAGTATAAGAATAAGTAAAATTTTAGATTTTCTGTTTCCGATAAAGTTACACGTTTTGAGATTTACCGAACTCAGTTCGACTGCTTTAGAGAACATCTGTCTTTTTTAATTTAAACACTGTGCTTTACGAACCAATGAAAATAATTTAACAGAATTTGATATTGGTTGGACCTTGGTTTGACATGGTGCCGATTAACTTTGGGCTATATCACCCAACTAAGTGTGCTTCCATGCTGCGATTTCCTCTCATTTCTGGAAAAGCTCAACATCTACAGCGTACCAAACTTAGAGAAATATATTAAGTAAAACTCTGCTGATTCAATTTGAGTGGATATCGACAAACAATTGTCGCAGCTATGTTGCAGATTAACTCCGATTACAAGGCAATAACTTTGCTTTGTCTTGATTTGCAAAAAAAGCGGTAGAGTTTTGAACACTGGGCGATACTAGTAAATAATATTAACACAAGATTGTGCGAAATTTTGCCCTATTCTTTCATGTTAAGAAAGTCGTGAATTTCTAATAACTAGCGATATTTTCAAATTCGAGCGTTGAAATTAAATAGAGTTCTCGCTACTATCATAAGTAATAAACTGATCCTAAGTGATAATTATAATAAGATAATTTTACACAGACTAACAAAGTAACACACAAACTTAATAAAAAAAGCATCACAAAACTGGCGTTGTAAAAAATATTACTTACAAACTTTGAATAAACACCAGAAAATGCAATAAACTCGCAACAATTGTTTCGGGTCGAAAAAACACACGACCCTTCATCAGGCGAATAAAGTAAGCACGAGTGCTGCAGTCAAAGTGGCAACGCACAATTGTTGCGAGTTTATTGCATTTTATGGTGTTTATTCAAAGTTTGTAAGTAATAACACACAAACTGACACCCCTAATGACGGACTTCATATCGATTTTGTGATTTTCGAATTTCTAACACTTCAAAGCCTGTAAAACCGTCAAAAACTGCGACAGAAAATTTTTTCGAATACCTAAGTTCCCCATACCTATAGTATGATGTGAACTAAAAATATACAGTAACAGTGAATGAGCTTTTATTTAAATTAAAAGACGCAACTTTATATTTTAAGGCAAAAAATCAGTTTTTGTTTAGGCTTTTGGTACATTTAAGTGAAAATATATTATATCATATTAAAGTTACGAAAAAAAGAACAAAATTAAAATTCTGTCACAAAAAAATTTAAGAATTCTTTTTTCAAAATTAAATTTTATTTAAAGAATTTAATTTTTTAAAATGAATTCAATTTTTATTTATTTATTTACTTATTATTATTATTTTACCTTTTTAATTGTACTACAGTTTTTTTATCCGTTTTATACCATGAATGAAATGTTATTTCCTTTTTCTCAATAAATTGTTGCAGTTGTGAAAGAAAGAAAACGGAAACAGCTTATATTTAGCTTATTTTGTCTGGAAGAAATACTTCTCGTCTCTATTAAAATAATAATAATAATAAAAATATTTTTTTTTATATATATATAAAGTGTTTTATTTACCCTGAAACATATCTAAATTTTGTAATAATTGTTTTATTTTTAAGAAAGGAGAACGCAAATGCTTTGTTTTATTGATAATTGTAGACTTCACTCCAACACAAAAAGAAATAGTCAATTGCGTTTCTCTGTATACCACCCTGCAACAGATAAACAAAGTTATCACTGCCCGCGGCACGGGACACAAAGGAGTAGATAATTTTTCAAGGAGGACAGCTTCCTGTCAATTTCCCCCATTCCTTTTGGAAAGTATCGCCCTATTCCTAGCCGCTGTGCGTCTTTGAAAACCCATCGATCTTTTTGAGCGTGTAGCGTAATGATTATTAAATGAACCTGATCCCCTGAACATTTACATCTGGAATTCCTCAGAACCTTTTGTAACATTATACACTGTAATTTAGAATTATATCTTGGAAGCATTTAGTTTTCGAATGAGAAGAACATAAAAGGATTTTTTTTTTTTTTTTTTTTTTTTTTTTTTTTTTTTTGCCTGTGTTAAATTAGTTAAAGAAAGAAAGATATTTTTGACAGTATTTTAATTGTTTAGACAAAAAGAGATAATTTTGTAATTAACATTTAGCGGAATAAATTATTATGTGCATAAAACAGAAATAAAGAGTGTGTTATAAAAGAAAGTATAAAGAAACACCATTTCGCAGTTTTAAAAGTTACCGAACAATATCTTAATCAAATTCGTCACAATCTTTAAATATTACATTTTAATAGCAAACCCTTCTGTAAATAATATATAATAAATTAACATCTATGTCCTTCATTTCGAAAATATTCTATACATCTTCCGATGCATTTATATGGACCTGAATTTCAGCTTCAGTGCTGCTTGAACTAAAATCCAACTCAATGTATGCAAATATAAACCAAAAACCGAAATACATGGCAGTTTTTTCAAATCGAAATATTTAAACATAACGTTTTATCATTGGAAAAAAATAAGTTTGAGTGTGCCATGTAAGCAACAACAATGCGTGCGTTGCTGCTTTCATGCTGCTCTCGTCGCTGCCCTTTTCTCCCGATAAAGAGTCGTACTGATATCTTATTCTATATCTTTCTGTACAGGAGTTATTCAATGCTTTTATTGCAAAATTATCTAATTAATACAAATTAGGTTTTCCTTATGAACATGTTTATAAATAAATATACTCTTCACTAGTGAAAACGACAACTTTAAATGAGTGATAAATAAATATTTTACATAATGTGAATTCTTCGGTTAATACTGTAAATATTTAAATTTATTTTGTCTTTTTTTTTTTTTTTTTTTTTTCCCTACCTTTCGGCAAAGAACATAAAATTTATTTACATGCTTTTTTAACCAATTCTTCTAATTTTCTTATTGGTTATTTCAGAAAGCTGATATCATGAAATGGATAACGGTTAAATGTGTAACGGAAAACCAGGTAATTTGCGAATTGCTAGTTGCGAATCCTATATTAAAAATGCCCAACATTTGTTATAGAGTAAAACTATGATTCGAGATTAATTCGTCTTTGATATTGATATCATATTTGATTGTCAGATAAAATATTATTATTCTGAGGTAGTAAATAGAGCAATTTTGTCCCTTTCTCACCCTTGTACTCAGGAAAACTAGTTAGTATAGGTTCATTCTGTTCAGTTCCCCATCATAGTATATAAGTTCTCACAAAGTTCTAATACGTGACATACTATATTCGTGTTAAGCGAAATGAATTTGACCATTCGCTCAGCATAGTGACATACTAAAATGACCCACCAAATAGGCTACTCACCGTTCAGTTCGATACATTTAACTTTTTCTAATCTATTAATTTATTTTTGTGGATCATTTTTGTAGTTTAGTTTTCTTGCAATCGCATACTATTTCCAATGACAATCCCCAAAATGCAAGTTTATGTAGAATACCGCTCAATTTTGCTATATTGATAAAATCTATATTGATAAAATCTTAATAATTAAGAAATTTTCAAATTAAAATATTTGCGATCGATGATGTTCAAGCCAGTATCACAAATGATATTTTTAAAGAGGTCGGAAATCTTTATGATGAAACTAACCCTTTAACCAGCTGGCATAGGTTGACTCTGCTCAGTTCCCCATCATCTGTATGTTTTCATAAGTTTCTAGTACAGAACATATTATATTCAATGTTAAGATAAATTAATTTGACCAAACGATTGATCATTTTTAGAAAATTAGAAAATGCTCATCTGTCTGTGATAAAAAAAAAAAAAAAATTGTGCCAGCTCCAACTCAAAAACATATACACAGAATTTTTTAGATTTAAATGTATCTTGACATAAATTAGTGCTTATCAACTTTTGGTGCAAATCATTCAACAGGGGGCGTTGTTGTATTGCGATTTTTCCTTTTTTAAGAAAGATTATATCTCAGCCTCTATTAAGTATAACTGAATAAAACCAGACATGTTTTATGCAAGAATCTTCGAATACATTTAACATGGCTTGGAAATAAAGGTACTGATTGGGTTTTGAAAATTAAATATAAAAAGGGAAATAGAGGTGTGAAAAAGGTATTGAAAACAATTACTAGTGTTAAAGTGATCTCTACAAATGATATAATCTAGATTATATTCCTCAGCTGCAAATCTGTCTGTATGAAATTCTGCGGTTATCATACATTGGTGAAGCTTTGTACAGCATTGTATTAAAATTGCAAAGTCTTATTGTGCATTGCATTACCTGCATTGCATGGAAATGTTGAGAAAAATTATGAAAATAAATAAATAAGGTAAGACTTCATAATTTAATAGATCAATTGTCTGTAGACGTTTTGTACACAGACAGATAGCAAAGCTCTATATGATCGCAATTACATTAATTATGCAAATAAAGTATTGCATGCATGTAAAAATTAATGCATAGTGTGTTCAGAATTCTGGCGCATACATATTATCATAAAATGTGCATACTGTAATATTTTCTGACATAAAACTAGATGTTTAACGGAAAAAATTGCATTATAAAGCAAAGTTTATCAGATAATATATGCACATAAAATAATTTTGCGTGTAATAATAATAATAATAATAATAATAATAATAATCTTAGTTTCACAAAAGCATAAAAAAGCTTAATTTCACAAAAGATAAAATGTATCAACACTTAAAAAAATATATAATATCTTATTTAACAAGAAAGAGAAATCATGCAGTACGCATTGATTAATAACACTTTCCAACTGTACGCAATTGTTGTATCGAATAACTATTAATATTCTTTGCCTACGTTATCACACAGCAGACAGAAGAAGTGAAAAACATACAGATAGACTAATTGATTTTAAAATCACTTTTAGGCATTTTGGAAAGTGTTAAAAAAGCTTAGCACAAAAGAAAATGCAGCCGTTAGATTATAATTACAGCTTTTAAACTCTCTGAATATTTTACTGTAGCCCTGTAAATCTGAAAGTTAATCATATCATATTCTATACAAAACAATATTTTAGAATATTAATAATACCTGTCAATGTTTTTAAGACTTTTATAGTAGAAAGTTTTTATATATAACTTTTAAAAAATTCCGTCCTAAAACGTAATACATTGGCTTTTTTTTTTTTTTTTTTTTTTTTGTTATCCCTGTAAAGAAACTAGTTGTACAGGACCTATTAATGACTTTAAATAGGGAATATTCCATAGGGAACATGAGTGTATCATTTTAAAAAAATTCTCAAATTATTCGCGAATCAAAGGAGCCGGAGACAAACAGATAGAAAGGTAGACAATCGCACAGACAGATGCACAAATTGAAATCTTATTCCCACTTAAATTATAAGAAAATGTTAAAACGCTCATGTAAACAAAAGTTCAATTCCAGCAAATTTTTATTAATACCTCTTAATGTAACTGATTATTTTTATGTAGCACTGTAAATCTAATGCTAACCATACTATATTACATAGAAGACACACTCTTTTGTGCATACGAATAATATATTTTAATTGCATTAAGCTTTGTGGAAGATAAAATTATTAAACTTTGGTTTATAAAAATAACTCTCATACAACACAATGCTTTGGAGTACTTTCAAGTGCCCCTGTACACAAACCAGTTAGAAATGTACTCTACTTTACATAGGAAACATCCGATAGGGAATTGAATAACATTTTAAAATTTCATTAAAGTTTCTATACATTAAATGTATTAAAATATGATTTATAGAAACTCCTCTCATAGAACACAATGCTTTCGAATACTTTTGGGTGTCCCTGTACACAAACCAGACGTGGTATCCATTCCATTTTCAATAGGGGACATCCGATAGTGAACTGCAATAAAATATATCGATTTAAAGAAATTCCATAAACATTTACGGTAATTAGAGCGCAGAAAAACAGACAGAGAGACAGACAGACGGACAGAAGAACAATCAGACATATACACAAATTGAAATTATATTCACACTAAAAAAATGATAGAAAGTGTCAAAAACGCTTAATGTAAATGAAAGTACACTTCTAGCAATTTTTTATTAATAGCTCTTAATATAACTGAATATTTTTGTGTCACCCTATAAATCTAATGGTAACCATGCTATATTCCATGCAAAGCATTCTTTTGTGCATATAAATCACATATTTCAATTTCCTAAAACTTCGTGGAAAGTAAAGTTATTAGAATTTGATTTATAAAAATATCTCACAAAGAACGCTATGCTTTGGAGTACTTTTGAGTGTCCCTGTACATAAAATAGTGGTGGTATGTAATCTATTTTATATAGTGAACTTGTTTATCGAATAGTGAACTTGAATAACACATTTCAATTTCATGAAGATATTGTACAGTAAAGGTATGAAAATATGGTTTATAGAAATACCTCTCATGGAACACAATTCTTTGAAATACTTTCGGGTGCCCCTGTACACAAACCAGTAGAAGTATAAACTGCATGTTCAATAGGAAACATCCGATAGGGAACTTGAATAACATATATCAGTTTCAAAAAATTCCATAAATATTTACGGAAGTTAGAGTGAGGGCAGACAGACTGAGGGACAGACGGACAGATACACAAGTTGATATCATATTCACACTTTTAAAAAATGTTAGGAAATTTTAAACACGCTTAATGTAAACTAAAGTAGAATTCTAGCAAATTATTAATAATAGCTCTTAATATAACAGAATATTTTTGTGTCACCCTGTAAGTCTAATGCTAATCATGCTATATTCTATGTAAATCATTCTTTTGTGCATATAAATAACATATTTCAATTTCCTAAAACTTCGTGGAAAGTAAAGTTATTAAAATTTGATTTATAGAAATATCTCTCATTGAACGCAATGCTTTAGAATATTTTTGAGTGTCCTTGTATATAAAACAAAGTTGGTATTTAATCCATTTTATACAGGAAAAATCCAATAGTGAACTTGAATAACATATTTCAATTTCATTAAGATATGTTTACAGTAAAGGTATGAAAATATGATTTATAGAAATACCTCTCATAGAACACAATGATCCCTGTACACAAACCAGTAGAGGTATAAGCTCCATTTTCAATAGGGAACATCCGATAGTGAACTTGAATAACATATATCAGTTTCAAGAAATTCCATAAATATTTACGAGAGTTAGAGCGCGGACAGACAGACAGACAGACAGACAAACCCATGACATAAACACTTTTCAACCTTGTTGGAAAGTGTTAATAAAAATTGAGTAAATGACACTATTTTCCAAGACAAATATGTTAAAATCTCAGTTTCACAAAGTTCTTAGATTTATATGTGAAAATCTTAATTTCACAAAAGATAAAATTTATTAATACTAATTAAAAAATAAAATAAAATAAATAAAAAATAAATAAATAATAATAATAAACTTTTTTTATTTTTTATTTTTATTTTTTTTTATTAAAGGATATTATTTACAAACAAACATGTACAAATTGTGACAAATACGTTTACTAATTATAATTAAAATATATCAACACAAGTATAAAATCAAAATAAATTCAATTTCTACTTGTCTCACAGAAATTCATGTGGAAGGCGGAAAAATTCTCCGTCACGTTAGCATGCGCGACTTATAAAGAGGCTATTAGCCTCTTCCTAATCGATGTAAACATACCGATTCTTATGTCACGTTGAAGCTAATAAAATTTCCAACATATTTATGAATTTTTAAAAGTATATATTTTAACGCAGAGATAAAAAAAAAAAAAAAAAAAAAACATGAAAATTGTTTAAAACAAAAAAGGAAATTCTGATATTTAAAAAAAATTATTGACTTAACTATTGATTCTAGAAAAATACTGTAAATACAAAAACTGAAGAAATTATTTTTTGGGGAAAAAAAAGAGTGAGTCGTTAATGCTTTTAGAAATCTCTGCCCAAAAAGTAAAAATAGTCTCCATTCTACCACGCCCCGTTTACAATTCTTTTTTCTCTTTTTTTTTTTATTTTAATATTATGGTTTCTTTTAAAAAATTATTGAGATCTCTCAACTATTGAATATGTAAATAAAGGAATAAATAAGAACTTAATATTCTTCTTTAAGACCGAAAAGGACTCTAAAATCTGTGAATGATTCTAATATTCAGCCACTTAGAAGAATAAATTTTTATCTGACGGTGAAATAATATATCATCAATATCAAAGATGAAATAACTTCGAATCATAGTTTTACTCTACAACATAATTGTTGACATTTTTTGTGTATAATTCGCAAGTAGCAATTCGGAAAATACCCATTTTTCCTTTAACGATTTTTTTGTTACTCATTTTTCCGAGAGGGGTCTTTTTAAGGGGTCCTATCCCATCTTTACTCAAGTTTGACAGAAAACCACGGAAAACTCCGAATAGCTAGGTCGACGAGCTCAACCTAGAATCGAACCGAGGACCTCACGTCTACTAGCTTTGTGCGTAGAACCGCTCGGCCGCTGGTGGACCAAACGGAGGTTGGGGAAAAACAACATGGTTGCAATAACCCCCCCCCCCCCCCAAATTACCCTATAGCCTTGTTGCGTCGCTAAACTGAAATAAACTTTGACTTCATCTGCATGAACAGGTGCGTCATTATTCAATCGCTTAGTAAATATTAACATTTTTATGTTAACTCATAATTTAATTAAACATTTACAATTAATTTAACTTAAATATCTGCTATAATTTTCAAATTAAATTTAAATTTGTTTCAAATTTTAATACCTATTAAAATTTAAAATTCAAATATCTGTTAATTTTTCATTTTAATTTGTTTCAAATTAAAATATTTATTAAAAGAATAATTAAAAATATATATATATATATTATTATTATTATTATTATTATTTATTAAAATCAAATTAAAATATTTATTAAAATACATATTTATTTAAAATCGAATATATATTTTAATCTTAAAATTTCATAAAAGTAACTTTTACGTCTGATTTATCAAATTGGGTATTTGAGATACTATTTCATTTATAAAACTATCATTCATAATTATCATTTATATGATTAATCAAGTGAAATGTTAAAATTACATAAATATGATATATTTATATGGGTAATACAGTAATTAAATTATTTTTAAAGGGAGTTGTTGTGAATTTCCACTCTCTCTCTTAGGTTTCACTTCCGTCGGAGAGTAATTAAAAAACTTAGGTCGCACTATCCAATTTGTCTGAGATTTTAAGTCACACTGACGAAAATAAAATGTTTTGAGTCATATTGAAAGAATAAAAGGTGAATTATACTCATTCTGATGGCTACAAAAGCATTAACTCAAATTAATTTGTAAATATTAAACAATGTACGAAATAATCATTAAAAATTTGTGTTATTAAAAAAAAAAAAAAAAATACCCCCCCCCCCTTTTTTTTTTTTTTTTTTTTTTTTTTTTTGACAACTCTTCTGTGAGTAAACTATTCTTAAAACAATGTAAACTAGTATGTTGTAACAATTACAAAACTTTTTTCCGGGAACATTCTATATTCTATCTACACCAGTTGCTGTTTAACATGCACACAGGGCCGGTGACAGGAATTACGGGCCCCTGGGCAAACGAAAGTAAGCTCCCCCCCCCCCCCCCCCCCACATACACATAACCACTTCTTAAATTTTAATCGAAAAATGGTTTAAATTTTTGGGTACTACGGTATTTCAAATATCTCCAATAAAATACAGTGATACAATAGGTAGAACATTATCGAACTATACATTTATACAATGAAATTTGATTAAATATGAAGGCTGACAAAAACGTACAATTGCTTTGCATTTCATTCTCAATATATTTAATTTACAAAGGAAGACTTGTGATCAATCAGTGATTGATATATGCCTTACCTATTGTACTTTAAAGCTAAATATAAAATTTTAAAATAAAGGTATCACGTTTGAAATATAAATGTAATATATTTGAAAAAATGGTAATTTTATCTAAAAATTTCTTTTAAAAATTCTGCATTTCTTTTTGACAACCTTGAATTTTATTTATTTAATAAGCTATCCCCTGAAAATTTGTTTGGTCTGTAATTCAATATTTTAAAAATTAACTTGTGAATTAAGTGAACATTAATAATTACCGAGTGGGCTGAGTAGATTCATTAAAGTATATACTATTGATATCAAAATTATTCGAGCGCTAGCAACAATTCCTATATGGAAAAAGTACATTTAATACTGTTTTATTAAATAAATCCTTGTCAAATTATGTTCTTAGACTGCCTAAAAACATGACTCGACAAGGATTTATTTAATAAAACACTACTAAGTATACGTTTTCATAAAGGAATTATTGCTAGCGCTCGAATAATTTTGCTGCCTACAGTAACGCTGAAAGTTTTCTGATAAATTCTTTTCTGTACTTTTTTTTTTTTTTTAAGCTTTATTTTCTGTGATTAACAAGATTTAAAATAGTAATTTTTTAAACAAGCAAAAGTAAAGGCATAATCACTTAGGCTTTTATTATAAGTTTTTATTATTGTTATTAAATATACATATTAAAAATTAGATAAAAAAAGAAGCAAAAAAAACAAACAAACAATATATATATATATATAGGTTTATAAAAAATTATGTTTTTTGTATTTTTTAAGCAGTAAGTAGTTCCTTTAAGTGAGTAAATTTTGCAGTAAAAAGATGACTTATGAGCCTAAGAAAAATGATATATTATCAGAATGTTTTTGTCGAGTATAGATTCCAGCTTTTTTGAATACGATTCTAGAAAACTGAAAAATAACTTTTTTATTTATATTGTGCTTGAGGAGATTATGTATAATAACCTAGTTCCAAAGATTTTTCGTCGTTGAAATGATGCTACTAATACTAAGGGCCATGGTTAGGAAACTATTCATGTATCTTCAGAATACACATGTATACCGAAAGTTTAAAAAATATTGTATGCACACACACACATATATAAGAAAAAATATATATATATATGGATTTTTTTTTGCTTTTTTTATTGCAAAAGCATTGGTAATTTCATCATTTATAATTTTCTTCTTTTCACTTATCAAAATCTACAAACTACAAACTGAATCTGAATGTAAACTAGTATGTTGTGGCCACCACAAGACTTTCTTCTATATTTTCCTATACAAATTCACGCAGTAGCAATATTTAAAAAAAAAAAAAAAAAAAGATTTTTTTAATTTTTTTTTTTTTTTCGTTAAAAGTAAAAAAAAATCGATAACTTTGTTTTAAATTACCACATATTTATAGTTCAACCCTTCGTTTTAAAGGTATTGACGAGACCTTTCGAAAGATACCGATCTTGAAAATTTGCACCCCCCTCCGGGAGGGGGTTACTTCCCCCTAGGGGGAAGGCGATGCCCCAAATTTTTTCCCTAATTAACTACTACTATTATCAATAATTCATATTAATTTCACAATCACAGGTTAAGAATAACTCTCATTATGTACATTTATACGAAATTTTTTCCTATACTGCCATGTTAAATACGATCACAGCACCACCTGTTGAGCGATTGATCCCCAAATCTAATCAGCCTCAGTTTATGTCAGGGGCCAACTAAAAACCAAGTCTGGTTAAATTTCGTTTAAAAAAAAAAAAAAAAAAAAAAAGATTTTTTTCTAAGTTTTTTTTTCGTTAAAAGTAAAAAAAATCTATAACTTTGTTTTAAATTATCACAGATTTATAGTTCAACCATTCGTTTTAAAGGTATTGACGAGACCTTCCGAAAGATACCCATCTTGAAAATTTACTCCCCTCGAGGGGGGACTTCCCCCCCCCCACGGGGGGTGGCGAGGCTCCTACGCATACAAAAATTTTTTCCCAGTTGACTATCTCTATTTTAAATAATTCTTGTAAATTTCATAATGATTACTAAAAAATAATTCTCTTTATGCACATTTATACAAAATTTTGTCCTATATCACCATGTTAAAAATTTAGAAAAAGCGGGATGGCAACGCAACCTGTAAGACAATTTTTACCAAAAGTTGATAGGCACTAATTTATGTCAAGGTACGACTACATACCAATTTGTATGAAATTCTGTGCAGTAGTTCTTGAGATACAATTGCCACAAAATTTTGTCACACACACACACACACAGACAGACAGACAGACAGACATTTTCTAAAAATGGTCAAATCGTGTTCTACAGCTCTCAAAACGTGTAAATTCATCAAAAACCCGAGGTCGAAAATTTTTACGAATCCAATACTTTCTCTATATTACATATAGAAGAAAGTAAAAATAATGTTTGGCGTTTGCGTTTGTTAACCATGTTCCAAAATGAGAATTTTGGTAATTACATAGTTTTTACCCCCATCCCCTTGGACAGCGGCCAATAGACATTGCACAGATTAGATTGGGGGCACTGCTTGAGAGATAAGCAAAGCACCAAATGAGAGGCAGACCCCCCATCTATTTCTTTTTAACGATGAGCAGTGATTACTCTTTCAAGTTTCTCAAGTGAAAATGTTTCCCATGTCACTTAAACAAGTAACAGATTCATCCTTTCACTTGACCAAACATTTTTAGCAGGAACACAACTCACAACACCTTTTGATCTGCGTAAAAGATAAAAAGAGTTTATTGATTGTACTCCCGTTTCTGCTTCCGAGTTGGCATAATGAATGACTGACATGAACCTTCAGTCATTGTATTTGATTTTAGGAATGAATTGGTTGAAAATTTAAATAGATACAACACAGTAAATAAAAACTTTCTTTAATTAAAATTTTTGCTTCTTGAAAAAAGAAAAAGGGGAAAGCATTAAAGAATAATTTAAAATGTACTCAGGGTTGCTACGGTACCAGGAAAACCTGGAAAACTCAGGGAATTTGAAAATCTATTAAAAAACAGGGAAAACTCAGAGGATTTCAAAATTTATTGCAAAAAGAGGGAATTTCAAAATTTTATGGAAGAACATTGAAATTTTTTTCATAATCAAATATTTTTTTTTTAAATATAGTTCTTTATAATGAATCAACTATATTTATTTATTTTTTTTTTTTTTTCAAGTTTATAAAATTAATAGAGAGAGAGAATGTGATAAGACAGCTTTTGTAGCATTATTTAAGAAATGTATCGTAACGTTTCAAGTTTTATTTTTAAAAACAGTATAAATCAGCTAAAAGCTGCCATCTTGAGATATATTTTCTTAAAGTACTTGTGACTTTATAGAAAAGTGAAAAAAAAAATTTTTTTTTTCTTCTTTATGAGTAAACGTACCACTACCAACCAAAAAATTATGTGTATAAATAAAATTAAAGTTGTCGTTAAAAAATCGGGTGATATGAAATTTCTAATCCTAAATTCAAATATTTTAAACATTTTCTATTACAAAAGTCGTTCACCCCCTAGCGGTTAATATTTCAAGATGAACTTATTTCCAAATTTACTGCTTACATATTATAACTGGCAAGCCATATACGCCAACTCGAAAATAGTAGTTAAATGCCACAAATTTATTATTTTTTTCTCATGCCAACTTAATTTTTTTATCATAGAAGTTTTACATTGAAATCCTTAATAATTAAATTTTCTTTTATAGTATAACAAATCTGCTTAGACCAACGTAACACAAATTATATGTTTGCTTTGATCTCCTTTCTTTCATTTTTATTTATTTTAATTATTTAAAGTCACGGATAAAATTATATTTATACAAATTATATTTAAACAAGAAATATATTCCCCGAAAAAAATGACTGCGAGTGATTATTACGGTGAGACCGAAGGAACTCGGTCATCCAGACGCACAATAAGCAAGCACCATATAGAATCAGCTTTAAAAGTAATACAGTGAAATCCCGATCTATCGTTCTGACATTGATCGTTTTATTTCTATGGTCCCCGCACAAACCCTCATGTATCGTGCTACAACAAATCGTTTTCCCACATTCATCTTTGTAAAATTTTTGTACTGAGCTTGTAAAAAAATTTACTCCTGAAGGTCAAGTGGTTCCATATGGAATACAAACTGGAATTACTTCTTTCATCCTAAAATAACCCTTTTCCCATTTCCATGGAAGATCAAAATTGTGATGCCATGTCTCCGGACCATCTATTCGTTTTGTAATTTCACCATGGCAGGAAGTAACCTTTTCAGTAATCCAAAAAATTATTTCGTGAAGTGCGGTTAAGCACGAAAAAAAATGATGAATACCAAACAGAAGGGCAAGAAAATTATGATGATGCTGATAATGCAGATGAAGAGGTTGTGTGTCGCAGAGGATGCGTCTGGTAGTAAATCTGGAAAAATTCCTGTTTAATTTATAAAAGGAACAAAAAACCCAAAATAAAATTACTGATTTTTTAAAATAAATTTTACTTAATGTTCTACAACATTGATTTATTTCTTTGACAGTTTGTAAAGTAACAATTTGGTTTTTATTAGTAGTATACTGTATACATTGTGTGTAATTCATAAACAATGTTTTCATCGTGTTTTGTCTTTAACCCGCATTCGTCATTTACCCGCTTTCATCGTTTTTTTTTTTTCACGCACCCCTTCGTAAACGGTGGATCGAGGTTGTACTGTAATTACAAAACTTTGAATAAACACCATAAAACGAAATGAACTCACAACAATTTTTCGGGTCAAAAGAGCACACGACACTTCGTCAGGCGAACAAAGTAGGCACAAGTGCTGATGTCAAAGCGACAATGCACCCATCAACAAAATTAAATTATCTTTACTTAAAGATCCCATTCCTACTGGAAAACGTTCTGGCATTTATTTAATCCCCTGTTCGTCGTGTTATTTAGGTTATACATTCGTCAAACCAGGAGGCGTTTGGAATATAAAATAAATGAGCCTCGTCGAAATGCATCTAATGAAAAGATCTCTTAATCTTCTATTGCTTCCCACTGCTGGGCTCATGGCCATCATTTTGATTTTTTTAAAACTAACATAAATTCATCTCCTGTCTCCTCTTCCTATTTGGATATCCATGAAGCTGTTTACATATTTAAAAATTCGAAAAATCTTGTTAATGATATTTCTTCCATTCCGTTCTTATCTGATCTTGGAAATTACTCACATAAGTTCGATTTTTGCTTAATTTTGATATTTTTTTAAGATTTTGTTACATTTTTAATTTTATTTATTTATTTAGTTTCTTCTTTTATTTCATAATTCCGCTCACGCCATTCTAGGTGTGTTGCCGCTTTGATTACACCACTCGTGCCTACTTTGTTCGCCTGACGAAGGGTCGTGTGTTCTTTCGACCAGGAACAATTGCTACGAGTTTATTGCGTTTTATGGTGTTTATTCAAAGTTTTGTAATTATTATCCAGACACTACTTTAATTGATTTTTTCTTCTCTTTTATTTCTTGGAGCCTTTTGGACTTTAGAGCATTATAATGTTAATGTGCAGAAGGTATTACTTTTGAAATAGCATGAAAAGGAGTAATAAATTTATAAATAAGTTTAATTTAAAATGTCTATCGCTAAGAGGACAAATGACCAATGACCAATTTGTAATAAAATAAAGATAATTTATTTTACAATAGAAATTTAGCGCCATAGAGTAGCCCTCAATAAAATAAATTTTTAGAAATATTTGATGTTTTCGAAAATTGAAACACAGGATAGATTCTGATTAATGTAATGACATAAAAATATTTCATTATAAAAGTTAAATATTCTTGAAATAAAAGTTTTTACAAATTCAATATCATTCTTCCTTTCCCGATAATTGAATAATATTTTACCCAGCAAGAAGTGATTATTTTATTATATTGAGTCACACAAAACATATTACTCGTAATTTCATGGGCCATGGCATTGAATTAAAAAGCGGACAATATCTAACTTCGCTGACAGCCAAAGCCAATGTTATTCTATGTTGAAAATTGTTTCAACAATTACTCATTACCTTTTTTTTTTTTTTTTTTTAAATTTAGTAAATTCATAACCGTTAAATCGTTAAATTAGCCCTCGTTTACCAAATATTGATTTTTCCCGTTCTAAGTTTTAGTTAAAAATGCAAAAAATACATTTGTTAGTTTTTCGTTTTTAAAACTCAAAAATAAAATATAATAAATAAATAACGAGAATGAAAAATCATACAGTTTGCATTGATTATTAACATTTTCCAACTATACTGCTCTTTGCATCATTCAACTATTAATGTTATTTTTTTTTTTTTTTTTTTTTTTTTTTTTTTTGGCTTCGTTATCATATAATGGACAGACAGGACAGAAAGGCAGACAGAAAAACTAATTAAATTCGTAATAAATCTTATACTTCGTTATGGAAACTGTTAAAAATTCTTAACGCAAACGGAAATACAATTCCAGCATTTTCCAATTGTACCTCATAATGTATCTGAATATTTTAGTGTAGCCCTGTAAATCTGAACGCTAAACATATATTCTACACAAAAAATTATTTTAGCATATTAGCAGTAAATGTCAATTTTATTCTGGATTTTGCATTAGAAATAGAAAGTTATTTAAATGTGATTTATAAATATTGTTTATCATAAAACGCGGTACATTTTTTTTTTTTTTTTTTTTTTTTTTTTTTGGGGGGGGGGGTCCTTTGTACAGGAAACTGTTGTACAGTGCCTATTAATGCCACTTTAAATAGGGAATATTTCGTAGTAAACTTGAATAGCTTTTATCATTTTGAAGAAATTCTGAAAATATTTAAGGATGCAGGAGGCGGGCAGAAACACAGATAGACAAACCGACAGCCAGACAAACAGCTGGACTAAATCAAATCATATTAACTTTTAAACATTGTTACAAAGTATTAAAATGCTTAATAAAAATGAAATTGCAATTTCAGCTATTTCCTTAATAGCCCTTGTATATCTAAATATTTGTATGTGGCTCTGTAAATCTTAATGATAATTGTACTGAATACTACAAAAAGCATTCATTTGTGCATATGAATAACATATTTCAATTTCGTAAAACTTTCTGCAAAGTAAATGTTTTAAGTGTGATTTACAGAAATAAGTGTCCCTGTACATAAATCAACAATAGCATTTAATCTATTTTTAACAGGGAACCACTGATAGTTAATTTGAATAATATATATCACGTTTCAAGAGATTTCATTAATATTTACTGAGTTAGAGCATAGACAGATAAACAGGTAAACCGAAGTCATAAACACTTTTAAATTTTGTTGGAAAATGTTAAAAATGAGTACTAGTTGAACGGTTGTGAATTTTCTAAATCAAAAAATGGAATTTAAAAATCACAATAAGTAACGAGTAATTGTGGAAACAAATTTCCCATGGAATAACACAATCTTTGGCTGTTGACGAGGCTGTTGTACTGTACGCTTCACTTAATTCGGCCGGCAGTCTATTCCCATGTAATTCCATGGAGAAATTTATTTTATAAGTTACTCATTATTACCTAACGTATTTTTTTTTTTTTAATTATCATTCCGTTTTCACATTTAGAAAATTCATAGCCGTTAAAATGTTTCTCGTTTTTCAAGAATTAATTTTTAATATTTTTAAAATTTTGTTTTAAAGCTGTAATATGCGAAAATTTAACTAAGATCATTTATTACTTTTTAGCTTCAAAATGAAATATTAAAAAGTAAAAATTTAATTCTTGTAAAATAAGAAACATGTTAATGGTTGTGTACTTTTCAAATGTGAAAACAGAATTAAAAAAAAAAAAAAGATAATGAATAATTTAAAAAACTACTTTCTCCATTGAATAACATGGTAGGACAAGGTTGCCATCCACTTTAGGTGAAGTATCCCTTGTGCTAGTATTGGTGTTTTGGACTAAGGCAGATTGCCTACACTTGGGACTTAGACTTGAATGGAATGCCCTTTGGAGGAGGGGGGGGGGGGGGGTTCAAAAATGTCCCAGCCCGTACTCATTCGAATTTCGGAGAAACAAAATTTCAAAAAAGTAGGTCGAAGAGAGCGATCCGCTATTTGGAATCGAAGCCGGCACCCTCCCTGCTGCAGTCAGAGCAGGGAGGAGCTTTCATTGCTTTAATGTTTCACAATTGTGAATCACACGAATATTAAAATTAGAACTTGTATAAATCCTTCTCTCTTCAGTATTTTATTTTCACCGTTCTTTAACGGTACAAGACTGTTCGATTTTTCGTGACTTGTACTGTAAGAAAATAATAATAATAATAAAGTTTAAAGCAGCTTGCTTTTTATTTTCTTTCATTCATTCTTTTTTTTTTTTTTTTTTTTTTTGGCGTTGTTCCTTTTTTTCCAGTAGCTTGTTTTACATTTCCACGTTTTTTATTGCACTGTTTTTTTACTCCAGTAAGCCTTTGATGGTTCCTGCTTATCTGTCATGTTTGTAAAATAACTTATAAAATAAACGTAAATTATTTTAATTTTTAACAGAAAATTTAGAAAATATCATAAAATACCGTTCAAGCGCCCCTGCGATCTTAATGAAAAATCAGAATATATTGTGGGAAGGCGGTGGATTAACGGTAAAAATCGGCAAAAATATTAAAATTAGAATGTATTTTCCTGCTAAAATTTACTGGCATAAAAAATGATTTTTAAACAAAAATATATTTTTTTAAAGTTGCAGTGAAGAAAATAAATAAATAACTACAGTTAACTCTTGGTTAACCGCCTTTCAAATAACAGGAAATATTCGGAAAATTCTTTTTTCCTCCCACTTCCGATTTTTTAAAAAAAATTTGCTGCTATTTTTGGAAGTTTACGTTTTACATTTTCAAATAATCACAGTGTCCGATTTATCGTAAAACAAATCAATGTTCGAATGTTCATGTATTTATAAAGGCGGATCTTAAACAAAGAAAAAAATAACAAAACTGCTGCCCTATTCGAAATTCGAATAGAGTCTTAGGCACATATTAAGTATTTTAAGAACAAGCAAATTTCATGAGAAATGCAGAGGGGGCGTGTAATCGATGGGGGGTGCTTTGAAAATGCTCTCTCTTCTATGAAGATTTAGTAGGACAATGAAAGGGAAAGAAAACTGACCTCGGGGTGAGCGTGAGATTCTCGGAAGAAATCATAAAATTGTCAAAGAGAAAATCCATGAGTGTTTCCAAGGCAGGAAGATAAGGAATTGGGGAGGGGGGGTGGGGGTGGATAGTGGTTTTTTCTGTTTCATCTTCTCTTTGCAGAGATAATACTCTGATTACGATTTGTAGGCAAACATTTCGTATAGCTTAAAAAAAAAAAAAAAAAAAGCTTCTCATAATTGTAAATAAAAAAGTCCTAGAAAATTTTCGTTGTTTTAGCGCCCTTTCATTTGTGCATCGAGCGAGCGCCCCGTGCGACCGCACACTTCGCACACCCCTTGGTCCGCTCCTGTCATTCACTGAGTTTCATTCAAAGTATTATTATTATTAATATTTTTTGTGTAAGCTGAAATAAAAACTGATGAATTAATATATATATATATCCAAAAAATAAACTTTTTTCTTTAATGCCATATCGTTAATAAATGAAAGTGCCTTCATTCTATAGATTTAAGATAGAGAAAAGTGAAATCTAACTGATGAATAATCGCGATATATTTTATTAATTTAAAGTAAATAAATTGATTATTCTAATTTTAACTTACAAATTAAATTGAAATATTTTGCTTGATTATTTTTCATTTAAAAATTTATTATTATAAATCAATGTACACAAAATAACAGAAAAATAACTTCGGGAAAAATGTACCTAAAAAATAATATAAATTAAAATTAAGTTTTAAAAGAGATGACTGTTCTTTCGATTACTCAGCCATTTTAAACAATGCGAAAATATTTATTTTCGTATGTATGAACATTTATGTAGAACAATACATCTTAGTAAACCAAAATTATTTGCATTCTTATAAAAAGAAAACTAGCCATAGTTATTTAACAATCTCCTTGAAGGACTGTCTAAAGGTCTTTAAATATTTCATCCGTATTTATTATTATTGTTATCATAAAATTAAGTAGGGAAAAATTATTTTTATGTTTTGATTGCTACATGAACTCCACATGACAAAAAATAAGTATTTAATTCTCTTTTCCTTATTAAGAGCCTACAGCTAAAAAATTACCAAAGTTAAATTTTTGTATTTTTAAACTAAAAAAATAAAATATTGAATATTTAAAAAATCAATCTTTATATAGAAATCGCATTTAACGAATGCGAATTTTCTAAATGTGAAAACGGAATTTAAAAAAATGTATTAGATGTGGAGTAATTCTATAAACTTTCCCATAAGAATAACATTGGCTTGGGATGTCGGCAAAGACAGGTAGTGCAGGGCCTTAATCCTATAAAAGTCGTAATGTATCAAATTAAAAATAATAATAAATAGAAAAAAAATAGTAATGTAAAATAAATATAGCAGTCGTTTTTCAAAGTCAATCTGACAATATAAATATCTGACGTCACACTGAAAACACCTGCATGCATAATTATGCCTCAGCATAGAAAGCACCCTTGTGACACCCCTGTCCACCGCCCTCTAAGGTACCCAGCACGGGCCTGGTTAAACGTCCACTCTGCATTTCACATGAATTTTGTTTATTCTGAAAATACCGAATATGCACCGAAATTTCACATTCTTTCCTTTTTTTTTTTTTTTTTTTTTTTTTTTTTAAAGAATCGATTTGATCAGTTTCATAATAAATCGCATCACTGTGATTATTTAAAAATGAGAAACATAAGCTTTCTGAAGTGGTGGAAAATTTTTTAAAACAATTTTTTGGAACAGGAAAAAAGGAATTTCACAAATTTTTCCATTTAGATGTATTTATTAATATATACATACATACAAACATACACACACACATAGAGATAGATAGATAGATTCTCTGTAGCTTATTTCACTTTAAATTTCACTTCAATAATTTTCATGTACGATAAGAGGCCCACTAGTGATTTGCTATTATAGCCACTAGTAAATGAAATCGTACATTGGTGCTCAAGGGCGAAAAAGGTCTCCCTGACGAATTTTTTTCGGATCCCGGAAAAAAGGGCATTTTCGCAATACGCAAATTGCAAAATAATAAATAACAAATAATGAATTTAAAGAATGGCTTTCAAATTACAATTTTCGAAATTTCAATTGATTTGGTACAAACATTCATTTAGTGTACACCTGGGGTAAGACCGTAAGGGGAAGGGGGGGGGTGAGAGCAGATCGAAAGAATATAATTGTTTTTATACCACCTCCTTACCGATTTTAATGAACCATGAAAACTTTGTATAATCATGTACAATTTGTGAAAAACTTACAGTAAGTGTCAGCCATAATTGAGGGTGGGTGGGGGGAAGGGGCAGAGAAAAACAACATGTTTTTTTTTTTACATTATCATTGTACCTCTTTTAATGATATATTCTATAATTATCACTTACTTATTATCAAGATCACAATGAGCGTTATATATACCTGGGGAGGGAGGGATGCGAGGTGGTAGCAGATGAAAATAAAAAATATTTTTTTAAACTACAATAGTATCGATTTAAATAGAATTTTGTGTATGTACCACTTACTGTATATATATATATATATATATATAAAATTACAGTGAGTGTTACACATATTTGGGGGGGTTCCTAAAGGAGCAGGGAAGAGTAGGAAAAGTGGTTGATTTTATATCGTATGTTACCTATTTATATGAAACTTTGTAAGACTATCACTTGCTTTTTATTAATATTACAATGAAAGTTACTTGTACTTAAGAAAGAGGGGGGAGGGGACGTAAAATGTCGATTTTTTTATTGACATTTTTGTATATATTTCACTTACTTTTAATGCAAAATACAGTAAGGATATGTCTAGGTTTATGTGTGTGAGGAGGGGGTTGGGGGTGGGGTGGGGGAGACAGAAGGATAGAAAATGAATGTTTTGTATCACTATGCTTTGCATTTTAATACTATTTATAAATATCGCTTAATGTTTAGAAAAAATTAGACTAATTGTTGTATATATCTTAAGGGGCTATGGGGAATGGGCGGAAGGGAAAAATGATTGCAAATATCACAATGCTACCAATTTTAATTAAAATATCAACAACTATCACCTATGTTTAATGAAAAATTACGGTGATTGTTACCTATACTTGGGGGGGGGGGGGGGCAGAGTGAAAAAAAAAAAATATTGTTTTAAATCACACCGCTTCGTATGTTTAGGAAATTTTGCATAAATATTATTTATGAAAAATTATAGAGAAGACTATGTATCGCAGTATCTTTCAGCTCCTAAGTTACTATGCAAAAATTCAGTCTAATATTAATATCAGACTTTAGTTAAAATGTTAATATCAAACATTGGTAAAAAGATTATTCTAAAACGGAATTTTTTTGTTTAATCTGTCTCACCCCCCCCCCCCCTCCCCGCTTTTATACGAAAAATTTTCACTATCGTGCATGCTCTGCAAGTATTTAACAAGTAACAATTAAAAAAAGTGCCCTTTTTTCCGGATCACGGAAAAAAGGGCACTTTTCAAAATAGTTGCTGTAAAAGATATGTGTCTTCGAAATTATTTAAGGGGTTCTAAGAGGGAAAGAAAAAGAATATGATGTTATGATATAAAAAAACCTTTTCTTTTATCTCTCTGCACCTTAACCTCCAAAACTTTGTATAATCATACATGTATTTGGCAAGTAGCAATTGTACAAAGTGTGGGAAAAAAGAGCACTTTTTTAAATTTCTACTTGTAAAATACATGCTAAACATCAATAATATTTTTTTATAAGCGTAATTTTTTTTATTTCTATGTGGAGGGAGGGGAGGAACAAAAAGGACAGAATAAAAAAAAGATTTTTTTTTTTTTTTTTTTCATAATTTTTTAACAGATTTAAATCGTGCATTGAATTTTTGCGTACAAACATGGGAAGAGAAAGAGACTGATTAAAATAAAATTCTAATTTTATGTAAAAACTACTGAAAAGAACAACGACTTGAAAAAATTAAATATGAAATAAGACAGACTAAAAAATTATAAAACTTTCACTTACAAGTTTAAAAAATATATAGTGAGGGTATAATTTAATGTGCAACTGATAGTAATTGAAGATCTATCCCTAGTAGAAGAAAATGGAAAGCACTTTTCAAATACTATTTAAATAATAATTACTGAAAGTTTGAAGCAGTATTGAGTGCTATTAGAAAATAAACCTTAAATTTAGCCTTTTTGACCACCTTTAACATTTTTATTCAAATATTTACTTCTAAACATCTGACAAAGGAATGTTTAAACGAAAAGCTTTAAACTTTAACAGAATAGGCATCTGGAGCTTATTTTTCTTAATTGACTCATGCCTGAATATTTCACCTCGAATCCACCTGTTTTTAAATAAGCAGGAACTTACATTTTTTTTTTTTTTTTTTTTTTTTTTTTACCTTTTAAAATGTCTTCACCGCCTTTTTTTTACACATGGTTACTTTTTACCTTTAATATAACTTTTGAAAAAGCTTTTAAGTATAATTAAATACTTAGTCAATTATTTTGTTATCATAAGTATTTTTATTCCATTTAGAATTAAACGTACTTGTATCCACATATGTTTCACAGTCGTTGTATTCAAAATATCATTAACTTTTTCGTTTCTCTTTTAATTCTATTTAGACAGATAGTTAAATTTGTACAACGACATTCTTTTTTCTATAAAAGTACATTATAAAGGATGTCTGACTTATCCTTAAAATAAGTTATTATTATTCATAATTATATTCTTATTATAATGCTAATTGATTGCCATCACCATCTATTACTCGTTTATCACGGAACAATTTTGTATATATTATGATCAACATCTTATTATAGCTAAATTCAAGAGAACAAGTGTTGCACTTCTAATATAATGATATATCGGGTTTATATTCTAAAAAATGTTTTTTAATTAATAAATAAATATATATATATATAATTAATAAATTATATATATATATATATTTTTTTTTCCCCCGAGGAATAAATTCCTTGATGTACCTTATTAGGAGTTACATTTTATTACAATGCAAATGATATTAATTCAATATCATTGCATTACAATGCAACATAATTAAATTTTTTTAATTATTGCCGGGTAGTTTACTTCAAACATGATTTTGGTAGCAGAAATTACTCGGTATCATTTAAAAGATTTTCTATTGTTTCCCTTTCTCATTAATTACTTACTGTGAATTGTATAGGAAGTAATGTGTTTTAGATTATAAATGCATCATTTCACTGACTTTTGTCCCTATTATTTCTCACGCCTATTTCTGCTATTACGAATTGCTATAAGAGCACATAGATATACCATATACGCTTTAACAACCCTTGAGAAATATATATATTATACATTACGATATTATATATGTAATGACAACAATAATAATGAGAACGGAAAATAAAAAATGAATAATTTGCCATAAAACCCCACAAAAGCCAATTTAGTAACTAATTAATTTAATTAAATAATTTTATCAGTATTTTTAAATTTAAATTTGAAAAAAAGAATACTCATTTAAAATTAATTCCAATGAAAACACAAACAACAAAACACACACATATATTGTATTATATGTATGTATTATATACATAATACATACATATAGTGTGTATATGTATAATAATAATAATTGTTCAATACAATAATCAAACACCAGGAATGAAGACCAGAATGAATGAACAAATAAACACACGTATATATAATCTTCATTTTGATTTTTTCTTTGTTACCATACGACTCTGCACAGGTTTGGGGAGGAAATTGGGCTTCCAGCAAGCTAGCTCTGCTTCATGCGTTTTAAGCCGTGATGTCCTCTGCTCCTTTTTTATAATCATTGTTATTGCTACTATTCTTTTTTATACTTTATTGATATAGTGTTACATTTATTATATTTTAGTAATCGTTATTATTATTATTTATTATACATTATATATATGTTTTAAGTGTTAAAATAATTCTTTTCTTCTGTCCATAAAATTACCAAAAGGTGATAAAAATTGGTGGAGGGGGTGATATTCCAAGAAAATGGTGGGTGATTGGACAACATGGGTGTCATATTCGGATTCAGGAGGTCATTTTACATAAGAATCTGCAAGAATAGTATCAAAACTCGATTATTATTATTATTATTATTTATTTATTTATTTATTATTATTATTATTTATTTATTTATTTATCAGATACGTAACAGAAACGTTACAATCACTTAACAGATAGAAAATCAAAACGGGCGAATGTTTCAGAAAGGTATCAGAGAGCATACTAAAATGTGTTACGTTTTTGAAAGATTGTAAGCTTTTTGCAACGTAACTGAAACATTCTGTGCTGTATGGGTAACAAACTAGCGAATTAACAAACTGATGGTATAACAAATTAACAAAATGACCACCCTACAGATGATATGACAATATTTTTGTTTCGTATTTTTCACACAACAAAAAGCTTAAAAGCATTAAAAAAAAAAAAAAAAAAAAAAAAAAAATCCACGAAATTTTAAAAGAGCATCTTTTTACAAAAGACGTCTCTCCGCAACTACACCACTAGAAAAAAAAATATATATGATCCTAATTGCGATGGTAACTATCGCAAAATCTCAGTTGATATAAAAATGGACCCACAAATTAATACTCTCTTCATAATAGATGGGGAATAGGAAGGGAAAACATGTTCACAATTAAAAGGGCATTCAGATTTTAAATAAAAAAAAAAAAAAAAAAAAAAAAAAGAAAAAAAGAAAAAAAAGAAAAGAAAGAATAGAAAAAGAAGCAATGTAAAAGAAATTCCAGTTATATAAGCTTTAAAAATCGTCTTTTCTTTTATTACAAATTTCCTTTCATTAGAAATGTTAAAAACATAGAAAATAGACTCATATACAGAAGAATGCAAAGGACATTGTCCATCCTGTAGATTCGCAGATGAAAGAAAATGCCTTAGGCTCTATCACTGCTCACAGGGAGGAAGATAAAATAAGGGATACTCAAGGGAGTCTCTTTGCCTTACCGGTCCGCTCCCATTCAAGGGGACAGCAGACGAGAACAAGAGAAGGCTTCGGCATTCTATTAGAGCCCTCGATTCATCATTGCGATAAATATTGTTAGCCGAAAATAGTAATTTGGGTGATACAACAGCGAAACATCAACACAGACACACACACACAAAATTAATGAATATATCAAATAAAATAAAAATAAATTAAGGATATTCAATTTTTGTAATATATAGTCGGCAACAAAATTATTGAAGCCCACATCCATATTTTTCATTGTATATAGTTTAATCGCTAATTTTTATCATCAACTTAGTTTTTTATAAACGGTATAAGACTAAGATCATGACTCGACAAATATTTATTTAAAAAAAGAAAAGAAAGGAAAAGGCGCCCGTCTTTTATGTAGGAATTATTGTTAGTGCTTCAATAATCTTATTGACGACTGTATTTTTGTTTTTGAATGTTATATTAAAATAGAATCTACATTTAAACAGCTTTCAAAGAAGAGTCCTTTAATTAAAAAAAAAGAATGACCTTAATATATATATATTTAAAATGTAAATTAAGATTTTTTTTTTTTTTTTTTTTTTTTTTTTTCAATGAAATGAAATTAAACAGGAATTACTTAAATTTATCTACTAAATGCATTGAAATAGCATATCGATAGTCACTGAAATCATTTTAATGCGATACAATAATATATTTCTGCTTATCACAAAAAACATAATTTAGCTTATGTATTTAATATAAAGCAAAAATTTTATATATTTATCTATATTTTTGCTACAAATAGTAATTTTTAATAATGCAGACTTACAACTTAGATATTAGTCATAAGAATAAAATATTTTTTATTTATTTTTTTTAGCTAAGCAATTTTGTTTACGAATTGCCTTAAAAACTATATTCTTCAATTAAACAGTATGTAAAATTCTTAAAGTCTTCTAACAATTTTTTTCTATAAAATAGAATCATATTCCATAAAACATGGCAGCAATACTTATATTATTCCATCGACAAAAAGAGTTGTGATTTAATTATATGTTCACGAAATCTAATTCTTCCTTTCCTTTGAAATGTTTGTCGATAAGTAATTAATATGTACTGGTAAATTTATATGCCACTAAGTAATTAACCCATTTTAATTCATATAACATGGCTTTCTTGCATAATGTTACTTTAAACGTGTGTACTTATGTATTACTTAATGATGCAGTACTAGCTGAAATAAAAAGTAAAGTAATATACTGTTCATAATCTATTCGTATAGTTATGTATAATACGAAAAATCCTTCGTTTTGAAGTCGTGATTCTGCTCTCAAAGCTGGTAGACGGAAAGTGACGGGTTGCTTTAATCGACCTAGCCTTTTGGAACTTTTCGTAGTTTTCTGCGAAAACACATATCTATAGACTAGAACGCCTTGAAGGATCCCTCCCTACGGTAGGCACTCCACCTTGTCTCAGTTCCATAATGAAGACATTTGGCCTTAATTCTAATACACCTTCCACCTTCTTTAGACCGTAAGATATATATATATATACATATATTGAAAACTTTTTCAAAATTGCATTTTTTATTCATCTTTATGTATGCAAAATTTTGCATTTTCTGTTATTTTTGGTGCGCCCTTGTTTGGCAATTTCTATATATATATATATATATATATATAAATAATAGATAACGTAATAAAATTTAATCTTAAAATTTAGCAATTAATAGAACTAAAACAATAAAGGCACACTAAAATATAGAACTGAATTTAACATAGAGGAAAGAATGACACAAAAAGTTGCGATATAGATAAGGAACCAATGAGTTACCATATTAACTTAAATACTTTTAAATTTAATAATAATTGTCAAAACTCATTTAGGCACATACAAACTACTAAAGGAATATCCCAATTTTGAAATTAGATAAAACAGTTCTACAACAATGAGCCATTAAATGCATAGATCCACAAACAGCCAAACATTGTAAATGATTAACAATTGAAATAATACACATCAGAAAAAGCGCCATTGCAGTTGTAATCAAAGTGCATGTAAACTTTTAGAATATTGATGGTAAGCCAAATTGGCAAACATATGTATATATATATAATAATATATACATTAAGATATAAACAAGATTTTAAATAAATAAAAAAACTGTTTATATTAAACAAAATACATTTAAATTTAATCCGCATAAGCAGCAGATAGAATTTAAATGCAAATATAAATAATAGATAACGTAATAAAATTTAATCTTAAACACGTCCGACTATTGATTTAATTTTATTATTTAAACCTTAAAAATATAAAGATTCCCATATAAATTATATCAATCTAAAATTATTTATTTCCTTAAATTAGCATAAAATAATTCTCTGGGTGTTTCATGAGATGGCATCAATGGTAAGGCATTTTTTAATTTTTTTCAGCGATATCAATTTTTAAAAATATTCGAATTTCCAGTAACTTTTTTTTAATTATTATTATTATTATTAAATCACATCATCGATTTTTAACAATAAAAACTCTTTATAACTCAAAAAATTTTCGCGAAAATTCCCCCATTATTATAATAATAATAATAATTATTATTTTTTTTTCTGTTCTTTTCTTCCTTTTTTTTTTTTTTTTTTTTAGATTGCAGCACCAGTACACAAAGCTTTTCTCAAAAAATTATAAAATTTGCTTGAAATTATTAAAAGTTATGACTTTTCTGTTTGTTTTAATTATTTTTTCCAACTTTTTACGACCGCACAGGAAGATGAATACAGTGCAAATCCAATTGAGATTCGTCATTCATCTGCGAATTTGTTTACTTTCCGAAGGCAAACAAGCGTTGCACCAGGCAGTGGAAATTTCCTAAACAGGCGTAACAAACAAAATATTTTTAATTAGCCATTTAAATATATGGTTTAAATTTAGCTGTTGCCAAAAAGGTTTTCTGGTTCCTTTTTTTTTTTTTTTTTTTTTTTTTCTTTTTACACTTTATTTTCATGTGATTAACAAAAAATTATAAAAAATTAGATTTGCTTATGCACATAAAAAAAATGACGTTATTGTGACGTTGAAATTTAAATAATAATAATTAAAATGCTTTTAGACTAGCAAACCCATGCGAAAATTTTCAGTTTATTTTTATTTATTATTATTTTTTTTTTCCCTTAACCTTTAAAATTTCAAACTTATAAGTCTTATCCAATTTCACCATACAATTAAAATTTTAATTCGCCAGAGCCAAATTATTATTAGTTTTTATGGGATGAAATGCTAACGATACTTAAACTAAATCATTCAAAGAAAAGTTTCAAAATAAAATTCATGTTTGATTACTTAGTTTTCATATTTCCCCTGGCAAGACAGCTTTAATAAAGGACACCATTGGTGAATTTTAAATTTTTACCTCCATGTTGGCGAGATCCCTTTTATTTTATTAAAAATTAAAAAGTCACCAAGTGGAGCTATAATATTGGTACCATGATGTCGTTAGAGATTTATTATTATCATTTATATAAACGAACCGCTATTAACTAATCATAAAGTTCTAAAACGGCGATTAGTAGGGACAGGCGCCACCGAGCGGGATTTTGCTAAAGTCAGAATTTTCAAAGATCATAACACGGTGAGTGAACAGACTGTTTCAGATATTGAAAGGGTAAGAGGGCGCCGCAGCCGCTACCAAGCGGGAATTTCAATTTACTACGGTTACATTTTTCAATAAAGCTATTTCCACTATATGACATTAAGCTGTTGTAGGACTTGAAACGGTAAAAAGGCACCGCAGGCACCACCGAGCGGGAGTTTCGTAAAGTTGGTGCTTCAAAGATCGCGAACTAGCTTCGATGAAGGCGGCTAGTATATAGGGAATGAATTAGATATCTTTCATTTTTGTATTTCCCTTTTTCATGTAGTTTTTATGAAATTATAATAGTTACATTTTCTTCAATTAGAGATGATTATTGCGAATTTAATGTTAATTTTATACGTATAAGCACATTTTTAGAAAGGGGTAAACAAATCAAATAACCGTTGTTATTTATTTTGTTACTATTAAAGTATAAAGTAAGTTTGAAGTTACATTAAATTAAATAAAAAATTCAAAGCTAAATTTCTAATTTTTCAATAATGAACTAAAAGTCTTTACAGAAAAATTTAATTTAGAGCAATTTTATTATTTTATTTCCCCATTTAGTTCTTTGTTAAATTATGACATTCCTCTTTCTCTTTAATTAGACATAGCTATAGCATATTCAAAGTTAATTTTAAATTCATAAACAAATGTATAAAAACATATAAACAAACCGAGTAACTATGGTTACTCGCTTTGTTACTATTAGAGTAGCCACTGTTAATCAAAACGGAAAGTAGAGAAAGTACAGAGCGAGTAACTATGGTTACTCGTTTTGTTACTGTTAATGCAAACATTGTTACTCGGAAAGTAGGTAAATGACACGACCTCTTATGTATATATATATATATATATATATATATGTGTATATAGGGAGTGAGTTAGCTATCTTCACTTTTATATTTCCTTTCTTCATTTAGTTTTTTGTGAAATTTTTTTTCTTTTTTTTTTTTTTTTTTTTTTTTTTTTAAATTAGAGATGACCATTGCAAATTTAATGTTAATTTTAAATGTATAAACACATTTTTAGAAATGGGTAAACAAATCATGTAACTATTGTTATTCAGTTTGTTTCTATTAATGCATAAGTTAAGTTGAACTTAAATTAAATTAAATAAAAAATTCAAAGCCAAATTTTCTAATTTTTCAATAATCAACTAAAAATCTTTACAGAAAAATTTAATTTAGAGCAATTTTATTACTCTATTTTCCCATTTAGTTCTTTGTTAAACTATGACATTCCTTTTTCTCTTTAATTAGACATAGCTATAGCATATTCAAAGTTAATTTTAAATTAATAAACAAATGTGTAAAAACACATAAACAAACCGAGTAACTATGGTTACTCGCTTTGTTACTATTAAAGCAGCCACTGTTAATCAAAACAGAAAGTAGAGAAAGTACAGAACGAGTAACTATGGTTACTCGTTTTGTTACTGTTAAAGCAAACATTGTTACTCGAAACGGAAAGTAGATAAATGACACGACATTCTTAATATATATATATATATATGCATATATAAAGAAAAAATTAGATATCTTTCATTCTCTTATTTCCTTTATTTTTTTCTGAAATTATAATAGTTACATTTTCTTTAATTAGAGATGACCATTGCAAATTTAAAGTTAATTTTAAAAGTATAAACACATTTTAAAAAGGGGGTAAACAAATCAAGTAATTATTGCTATTCATTTTGTTACTATTAAAGCATAAGGTCAGTTTGAAGTTAAATTAAATTAAATAAAAAAAATCGAAGCTAAATTTTCTAATTGTTTCATTAATCAACTAAAAGGCTTCACAGAAAAATTTAATTTGGAGAAATTTTATTTATTTATTTATTTTTTCCATTTACTTGTTTGTTAAATTATAACATTCATCTTTTCTTTAAATAGACATGCCTATAGCACATTCAATGCTAATTTTTAATGCATAAACAAATGTACAAAAACTTATAAACAAACCGAGTAATCATGGTTACTCGCTTTGTTACTATTAAAGCAACCATTGTTACTCAAAACGGAAAGTAGAGAAATTACATAATTTTCTGAGGAATACACACACACATAAATAAATAAATATATATTGTGAAGAAATCACATGTATCTACGCTTTGTGTGTTTTTTTTTTTTTCCATTAACATATTTGTCAAATTACAGCAATGAGAAATTTAAATTTCACATTTAATATTACTTTGAAATGCACATACCAGGCGAGTCGTAGGAAAAACTAACAATAACTTTAATGTCCCAACCCACCTCCCGCTCGGTCGATGACTTTTTCTTGTCAAATTTTCATTTTTTTTTTTTTTTTTCCCCAAGTGTGAGTTTAAAAGTGTGAGTTTTTTTCGTTTTCATCCCATGCTTTTTCGATGGATTTTTAGCCTCTTCCCCCTGTGTTTTTCATTTTAAAGTGTGGTGGAAATTAGAAGCACATATCGAAATAAAAAATAATATATCATCGTATACTTACATAAAGCATTAAACGATTAAATTTTATGCTATACTTTAATAATAAATTAATTACTTATTTTTTAATCTTTTAATAATTATTTGTCTGGCATATTTGAAATAAACATAAAAGGTTTAATTATGTTCAGTTTATGCAATACTTTTTTATTTTCTCTGTGTTAATATTTCCAGACCCGAAATTAAAATGAGTTTGGTGCCTTTAAATTCATAATAATGCTTCGATTTGTCTAAATATTTATTACATATATAAAATATTTCAATTTTCCATTTAATTGATGCACTTTTCAGAATTTACGTTTTCTTTAAAAAATGACACGTTTACTGTTTACATGATTTGTGCAAATATTTCTAACTGTGGAATTTTGTATTTATATTTTACAGCCTTTTGAAAGTAAATTAATTAGTAATATATTATGAAACGTAAATTTCGTAATTTTTATTGTAAATAAATTTATTGTAAATAAGTCATTGTAAATAAATTGCGTAATATTCCAGATCATAGATATAGTAATTTACATAAATCTATAATCTCCATGTTTTAAGCCAGATATTTTTTTATTTCATCGGTAAATTATTGCAACAGCCATTGTAATTGAAAGTCGGAATTGAAAACTTCAGTGACTTAAAACTCAGTATTAGAATAAAATTATTATGCCGAAGTTGTACGTGTCTTTTAATTGTTCCAATAAATTCGTTAAAGTAAGTGATATACCTTTTCATACGTAAATATATTCGACATATCGCTGTATGTCTAGTTTATTTCACTAATTTATGAAAAATATAATTTTTTAATCAGCTGCCTCGTTATTATTAAGATGTAAATACTGTTATTATATTTAATGGATAATAATTATTTTTTTTTAAATTTAATATTTTATATAAGTAAGTGATATGGAATTTTCATACTTCATTTAAATAAAAATAGGAGTGGCGCAACTAAAGTACGCTAGTTAAAAAATAAATAAATGAAAAAGTTTAATTTAAAGGAAAGGTGAAATGAAACTTAACAAAATCTACATATCTTACACTATTTTATATAAAGAATAATAATAATAAAAATACTATTCCGTGAATTATTAGTAGAAAAATTATTCATAAATTTTATTTGCTAAAACATCTGTGTGTTTTCAAATGCTATGAAAACTCTCTCTAATACAAGCGCAATTATACTCTCACTCTCATAGCCTCCTACTGAGGAATCACATTTTATTCCGCGACGATTAACCTATACCTTACTACAATATCTATGCTCCAGGCAGCTAAAAATAGCTTAATTAGCTTATCTAGCACATCTGAGTAACAGAAATAATAAAGATACTTAGGTTGCCGTAACGAGAATTTTTCCGCATAACCGAGTAACAAGCAGGAAGCAGTCTGGGTTCGAGATTGAATTTTCACACACCGTCAGATGGCGCTTATATTTATCAAATCTTATACGATACACAATGTGTATTGATGATTGCCTAATAAATCATTTTCGAGTAACTTCAAAAAAAGTGGTGTGTAGTACAAATAACAGCGTCAGGAAGGTCATGGCATGCTTAAACGCTTCGAGTAACCGAGAAAAGTTACTCACAACGTCAGAGGTTACTCGCTATGTTGGTGTGTAAACAAGTTTAGTTACTCGGAAGGGCTGGTAGGTAAACGCACACACACACACACACACACACACACACACACACACACACACACACACACAGGCAAAATTTCCTGAAGTCATTTTCGGCTTTCATGTGGTGTGAAACGTGAAGATATCGCAAAATTTTTCGATTCCGACAAATTTACAGACAAAACTCTGATTTTATTAATATAGATAGAACTTGAGATATCTCTTTCCCTTAAATTATGGAAATCGTTGTATAACACCGCCACCTATTGAATTATTGGTAGCAAAAGTGGAAAAACAATAATTTATATCATGGTACATCCACATATAAATTTATGTGCAATTTTGTGTAGTAGTTCCTGAAATATAAGCTTTTTCTTGAACTGTTGAAATCATTGCATAGCTGCGCCACCTTTAAAGAAATTGACATAAAAAGTTGATAGGGACTAGGTTATGTCAAGGTGCATCTACATATAAATTATATGCAATTCTCCGCAGTAGTTCCTGAGATATAGCATTCCCTTAAATTGTGGAAATCACTGTATAGCAGAGCTATCTGTTGAGCGATGGACACCAAAAGTTGATAGGCACTAATTTATGTCAAGGTGCATGCATTTATAAATTTATATGCAATTATGTGCAGTAGTTCCAGAGATACAGTCGCCACAAAATTTTTGTCACACACATACAGAGACACAGACTGATACAATTTTCTGTTGAGCTATCTACTATATGATAGACCAGATGTTACTGCCTAATGATTGTCTGAGTGAGTAATGTCGACCGGTTGTCGGCCTGGATAGCCTAATTGGTAGAGCCTTGACCTCTTAAGTCAAGGATCCGGGGTTCGACTCCCGGTCCAGGCATTATTTTCACTCAGTCGGAAAAATAAATTTTCTATTAAAAAAAAAAAAAAAAAAAAAAAAAAAAAAAACACAGACTGATATTTTCTAGAAATAGTCAAATCGTGTTCGGGACTCTCAAAACGTGCAAATTCATCAAAAATCGGAAGTTGAAAATTTTTACGAATCTAGTACTTTCTTCTATTAAATATAGAAGAAATAAAAAAAAAAAAAAAAAAAACTTTTAAACTGCGAAATCTTTTCAATTTCCAGAATGTAAATGGAAATATACTGTATTTGTATTTCTTTAATTTGTATATTAACAACAGTCGAGAAAGATTTATAATAGTTTTCTAATTTTCATACAATTTCTACAAAAGATAAATATTAGTTCCGTTAAAGAAAAGAAAACAGATCCAGATTCAAATACAAATACGGATCTATTTTTCTGGCGGATATCCGCGGATACGAATAGGGAGCTCCGGTACATGTCTGCCCACCAGAGGCCGAGCGGTTCTGCGCTCGAAGCTGGTAGATGGGAGGTGTCGCGTTCTATCACAGGTCGCGATCATCGACCTAGTCGTTCGGAGTTTTCCTCCGAAACACGCGTAAATACGGGCTAGGACCCCTTAGAGAGACTCAAACGGACGGCATTCCCCCTATAGGCCTAGGACACACAACCAACCGATACATGTCTAGTATGTGCAGAATGATGTAATTAGTAACATAGTTGTAAACATGCCTATAAATTTATGTTTATAATTGTAAAAAATATTTTTAAAGGTGTTCTCAAGTCGACTCGACTTGTTGAAAACCAAACCCGACACGAACCCGAACCAGACCCTCAAGAAGAAAAATTCAGTCAACCCGACCCGACTCCGAGCCGCACGAAAAAAAGACCAGTCAACCCGATCCGAAACCGACCCGCAGGTCGGGTCGGGTTCGGGTAAATTCGGGTTACCCGACCCGATGCAGGACTCTACTTCAGAAGGAATGAGACTCTCGACGTTGGAGTACTTCAACTTTGCTCTCCGTTGTTTACGAACTGTAGAAGACGTTCTACTGTAATAAAAGACAAACCTTTTCAGACGAAGACAGAGAGAAAGCCGAGCTCTCTGATTAAGACTAATACTGGTGACTTTTAGACTGTAATTATACACTATTTTGAAATAAAGTGGATGTCGTTAAATTTATGTGTCCATAATCTTAAATGGACTAATCCAGCTTAACTACTCTCTATTCTATAAATCTATATAAATAAAGAGAAGTGTCTGTGTGTCTGTCTGCTCTCTGATGCTCACACTACTGATCGCACAGCTTCCAAATTTGGCATAAAGGTACCTGGGCCCCTGCAGGTGTGCACCTCATCGAGATTTTTTCGAATTTCGAATTTGAATTTTTTTAATTAATGTTTTTTCAATTTTAAATATTGTCTTTAATGTTTCATTTTTCATGAATTTATTCTTCGATTGTGATCGTCTGCGTATCTTAGCAACGGCTATTATGCAATTCATTATTTATTTAATACATTCATTTGAAGGCGATTTTCTTATATTATTATTATTATTATTATTATTATATTTATTGAAAATCAAATGGTAATGCAATAGAAATAAATTGTTACGTTTATGTATAAATTTTATGCTATAGCAACTTTTTATTTTTCATTTCTTTAATTAACTCCTTTAAAAGAAAAATCTTTTTTTTTTTTTTTTTAATTATTATTATTTACAATATTTACTGGGTGAAAAAAATGGTAGTTCAAAAACCAAAATATATAATAGATGCTGAGATACAGTCATCTTTAAAATCGTAGTTCTTAAATAACAGAAAATCCACAAGCCGTCGATAAATACCCAGATTGAAGTGCCCGGGAAAGACCTTTCTGTAGACAGTGAGAAACTGGACCCGATGCAGTACGGGTAGAAAAAAGAGCTGCCTTAGGCAACGGGTACCCGAAGAAGCGAGATCTAAAGTGTTTTCAGTGTTTATTTTATTTATTTATTTATTTTAAGTTTTTATTTGTAATGTGATGTAAAAAATAAATACTGATCCAATTCTTTTGAAAATTCATTTAAATATAGTGGCCAGCGAAGCGGGCGTAGCCTGCTAGTAATGTAATATAGCAATTCTTCATTAAATCAATTAAATAATACAAAGTTCTGGAATTATTAATTATAAAAGCCCACCGCAACTCCCACATATATGATATGATACGATATAAGAAATCAATTCATATATTTAATTTCAGAACTGAAATCCGTGTGAAAGAAGGGTAATATTCAAACAAAGTAAACTTAAATAACAATAAGAAGGAGCAGAGGCTACCACAGCTTATATATATATAAACAATAATTCGATGACATAAAAATCTTTTATTACCATGTTTACGAATAATTACACTAGTCGACAAAAACAATTTGGGAAGGGGGGGGGGTAACAAAAATGAAATTAGCTATTTTCAACTAATTCTGTAGCACAGAATTAAAAAATAATAGTGAAAAATTTGTAACACGTACAGTTTTTTGTTATGATAATTTAATCTGTACTGGAAGCAGTACAAAAGTCTTTAGAAGACATGCATTATTACTATCAATATTATTAATTTAGCATGGAATACTGTTAATATAGAGATAATATACATATTGTACACTAAGCAGAACATAAAAACATGGAAAATACACTAAATGATTGAATTGTTATTTGTTATTTTTAAACCAAAATACAAAAAATAGCCTTTTTTGCGTCTTGTGTTAAATGTCTACCTTGTGATTTTAATATGAATAAGTCACAAATACAGCAAAACTTATCCGGTACGGTTTTGAATGTTCTACACTGAAAACTTGCCATTTTGAACATGAAATTTTAACTATAAAACAGTACAATCATACTTAACAATGAATATCTGTTAACTAGAAACCAGACAAAAAAAAAAAAAAAAAAAAAAAAAAGATAAAGTACGAATACAGGGTTGCCAAACAGGGGGTACCACCAGAGAGGATGGCCAGGAGGCAGGGTTGATAACAAGAAAGATTACCATGTGTCACACAGTCGGCAGCAAAAGTATCTGAGCACTAGCAATAATCCCTATCTAAAAAAAGTACACTTAATACTGCTTTGTTAAATAAATCCTTGTCGAGTCATGTTCTTAGTCAGTCTAAGAACATGATTCGATAAGGATTTATTTAGCAAAATAGTATTAAATGTATTTTTTTGACATCGGAATTATTGGCTAGTGCTCGGATACTTTATCTGTCGACTGTATTGTAAAAATCATAAAAAAAAATACATTGAAATTTGCCATTTTCTGATACTTTAACAAAAAAATCGAACAAACATGGTTGCCTGGACTCTGAGTTGCCAGGACTCTGGGTTGCCATCAAGAAGAGTTACCACCTGTGATACTGGTGAAAATGATACAAAATCGTAAAAATTGCCATTTTCTGATACTCTAGTAGAAAAATGTGACGTGGTGGGACATTTTCGCTTGCAGATATTTAAATAAAAATAGGAATTAATAATAAAAATAATAATTTCACCGTTGTTACCGAACCACTGTAGACCAGTGTTATTATTATTATGCATAAAAGTTCTGAGGTTGCATAAGGGTTAATAAATAAATAAATAAATAAAAGTAAGCAGCGATGTTTCAAAAAACATATAAGGAATAAATACACAAACTAAAACGGAAATGCGGTTTTTTTTATAACAGATTAAAAAATGTTTAGAAATACGTAATTGCAAAAAAAGGGGAATATATTTTTTTTTATTTGCAAAGTTTTATAATAAGGAAAATATGCTGCTCCTCTCTCATAGAGTATACATAAATATATATGTATATACATTGGTTTATGTAGTTTCAGTGGTCTAAAATTTTCTGTTTCTCGGCTATTACTATGTTTTAAAAAATTATATATATACATACATATATATAAATTCTATTGATTTTGTTACGACTTTTAACATTGAGTAAATACCTTTGAGTAAATACCTATAACATTGAGTAAATACCTACAGAATACATTTTTGATAATTTAACTCTGTATTGATATAAACAAATTATTGCTTTGTACCATACGCAGGATTTTTAGTATAAAAAATATAAATTATTGCTTAGCTATGATTCAGAAATTGATGTAAAGTGTCTGTAAATAGTAGTATTCCTTCCATTAATAGAAGTAGTCCATATATTGAGACAAAACAGAAAACTGAGTCTGTTTATTCTAAAATTAAATATTAGTGAAAATGTATAATTATATATTCTGATATAAACATAAAACTGCAACAAAAATCTATATTAAAAGAAATACAGCGGTATCAGTGACACTTAAAACAATTATGTTAATTTAATATATATGTTTCGAAAATACCAAATAAAAACGGAATTTATTACAAGTATCGGCCAGTGGTCGAAATTGGACAACTTTCTTGCAAAGCAAAGCAAAGTTATTGCTTTTTCCTAAATGGAATTAAATTGCAACACAGCTGCGGCAATCATTTTTCGATATGCACTCAAACTCAATAAGCAAAGTTTTATTTTATATATACAGATTTAAAAAAAAAACTACCGTGAAATGTGAGACCATAGGTATCATACCCGTTCACAGTAACTGAATAAAATTTTGGTGGAAGGAATTTTGAGGTATGCGTTCAAGAATCATATAAAAAATCGTTAAATTCTAACAGTTACGGTTACAGTGAAGAAATTTTGAAAATTTCAAACGGCAACACCTACTTTTTTTTATTGGAATGGGATCTTCATACCAAAAAACCATAAAAGCGTTGAAACTCTACCTGTAGAACAAAAATTGTAAGAGCTAGAAGAAAAGAGCAAACAACTGTGATGTGCTTACCAAAGACAGACTAATGATGTCAGATTTCTCACTGAGTCTTCGGCTTAGAGCTCCTATAAACGCAAGCCGACTTGTGGAGGCTGGCTTATAGCCTCAACGTGTAGATTATCCCCATCTTAAATAAGAAGTGTATAAAAGAGGGAATTGAAGACGACAACTTAAACCTAATCTCCGTTCAAGCTGACACTTTCACCGAAACCATCGCCATCTAACACTGAAATCAATTTTTGACCTTGACAATTCCAGTGGAACACTTCCTAAAATAAAGAAGCTGATTCAGAACTTAATTTGTTAAACTTTTATTTGGGCATTATTTTCGACTGTTAGGGTCTGTAAAGTACGACGTATTTTGAGTTGGAAGAGTGAAGGTCACCAGTTGGATCTACTGTTGAATTGTAGTAGTTTCAGTGACAGCGTCGAGCTGAGCATAGATGTGTTGAGTTGGAAGTTTTAAGATCACCTGTTGGATCCAACGTTAGATAGGGGTGGTTTTCGGTGACAATGTCGAGTTGAGCATAGTAGTGTTGCATTGGAAGAGACAAGGTCAAATGTTAATTTCAGTGTTAGATGGCGATGGTTTCGGTAAAGGTGTCAGGTTGAATAAAGATTAGTTTTAAGTTGTCTGCAATTCACTCCTTTACACACTTATTATTTAAGATGGGAGATAATCCACACGTTGAGGCTGCAAGCCAGCCTCCACAAGTCGGCTTGCGTTTATAGGAGCTCTAAACGGAAGACTCAGTGGAAAATCTGACGTCATTAGTCTGGCTCTGGTAGGCACATCACAGTTGTTTGCTCTTTTCTTCTAGCGCTTACAATTTTCGTGCTACAGGTACTGTTTCAACGCTATTTATGGTTTTTTGGTATGGAGATCCCATTTTAATAAAAAAAAGTAGGTGTTGCCATTTGAAATTTTCAAAATTTCGTCACTGTAACCGTAACTGTTAGAGTTTAACTATTATTTTTTATATGATTCTTGAGCGCATACCTGAAAATACCTTCCACCAGCATTTTATTCAGTTACTGTGAACGATATGATAGCTATGGTCTCATATATTGGGTAGATTTTTTTATAATCACCCTGTATATCACTAAGTTTGATACACTGTAGATGTTGAGCCTTTCCTAAATGAGAGGATATCATAACGTAGAAGCCCCCCATGTTGGTTGATATAACTCGAAAGCTAATCGGCATCATATCAAACAAAGAGCCAACCAACTATAAAATTCCACTAAATTAATTCCATAGGCTCATAAAGTACAGTGTTTGAACTCTAAAAAACAGATATTTTCAAAAAATGGTAAAACTGAATTCAGGAAATCTCAAAACGTGTAACGTCATAAAAAACCGATTTTTTTATTTATTTTATTTTATTTTATTTTATTTTATTTTATACTTTTTTTATATATGCAGAGGATAGGATAATAAATCCACTTTTTTAATAATAAGTAGTCAATTTCAGTTAATTTGAATCGCAAGGTAATCTCAAAACATGTACAGTCGGTAACAAAAGTGTCCGAACACTAGCAAAAATTCCTGTGTAAAAAAAGTACACTTCATACGGTTTTGTTAAATAAATCCTTATCGAATCATGTTCTTAGACTGACTAAGAATAGGATTAGACAAGGATTTATTTAACAAAACCGTATCAAGTGTACTTTTTTACATAGGAATTTTTTCTAGTGTTCGAACACTTTTGTTACAGACAGTAAATTTATCGAAAACCGTAAATCGGAATATTTCTGTATCGTCTACTTCCTTCTTTTATATGTAGAAGTAATTATTATATCCACCTTTTTAAAATAAATAGTCACTTTCAGTTAATTGAAATGCAAGGAAATCTAAAAAAGTGTAAATTAATCGGAAAACGAAATTTTTTCCGTATCTTCTACTTGCTTTTTATACATACGGAAGCTAGTAATAAATCCACTTTTTTAAAAAATGTGTAGTCCATTTCAGTTAATTTGAAATGCAAGGAAATCTCAAAACGTGTAAATTCATCGAAAACCAGAAATCGAAATTTTTTCTGTATCTTCTACAGTTTTCTTATGCATGTAAAAGCTATTAATGCATCCATCTTTTTAAAAATAAGTAGTCACTTTCAGTTAATTAAAATGCAAGGAAATTTGAAAGCGGGAAACTGCAGGGAAACCGTAAATCGAAATTTTTACCGTTTCTTCTAATGGTTACTTATACATACAAAAGCTAGTAATATAGCCACATTTTTTTTTTTTTTTTTTTTTTTTTTTTAAGTAGTGAATTTCAGTAAAAAGAAAAGGAAAGGAAAGAAAGAAAGAAAAAATTAGATTTTAAATACATTAGAAAAAAAATTCCGAATTTTTATAAATCAAATCCTTTTTTAATTTGCGTATATTTTCAACAGATATTAATAGCCGTTTTCTCTTAGAAAAAAATAAAATAAAATAAATAAATAAGTAAAATTATATTATAGTGATTATAGAATATATCACTATAATCAATAAAATGGTGATATAAACAAACCATGTTATTTTCCTCTGCCCCTCCCCCGGTTATGTCTGACACTTACTGTAATTTTCTCACAAACTGTAGGTGATTGTACAAGGTTTCATTAAAATTGATAAGAAAGTGGAACAAAAACAATAGTTTTCGTTCCATCTGGTCCTAACCCCCCCCCCCCTCCTTTTCACCAGGTATATACCAAGCGAATGTTGTAACAAACCAATTAAAATTTCTAGAAATGTAAGTTGAAAGAAATTCTTTAAATTTATTATTAGATATTTATTATTTTGCAATGCGGATATTGCAAAAGTACCTTTTTTTCTGGGATTCCGTGTAGATACCTATTCACAAAAATCGTTTCTGATAACATTTCAGACACGTATGAGAAAGACAACCAAGCTGAAACTGTAGGATCCTGGAAAAAAAGGGCACCGGAAAAAGGGTACTTTTCAAATTCGCAAATCGCAAAATAATAAATATCAAATAATGAATTTAGAAAAACACTTTCAAATTAAATTTTTAGAAATTCTAGTTGATTTGGTAGAACATTCATTCAGTATATACCTGGCGGAAGTTTGGGGCGGGGGGGGGGGGGTGAATTGGAGCAGATCGAAAAAAAGAATTATTTTTATATGAACTCTTATCGATTTTAATGACTCTTTGTATAATCACGTACAATTTGTGAAGAAAATACAGTAAGTGTCAGAAAAAATTGAAAGTGGGTGTTAAAGAGGGGAGAGCTGAGGAAAATAAAATGATTTTTTGTATCGCCATTTTACCGATTTAACGATATATTCTGTAGCTATCAATTACTTTATATGAAGATCGCAATGAGTACATTATATACCTGGGAGGGCAAGGGGAGGAATATATAAATAAAATACATTCATCTTTAAACTACCCTTTTATCGATTCAAAAAAAACTGTATAATCTCCTATAATTTGTGAAAAAAATTACAGTAAGTGTCAGGCACACTTGAACGCGGAGGGGGGGTTAAAGAGGGTGGGGCAGGGGAAAACAAAATGATTTTTTTTATATCACCATTTTACCGACTTAAATGATATATTGTATAACTATCACTTAATTTTTATGATTTTCTTAGTGAGTGTATTATATACCTGGGGGCAAGGGGGCAGATGAAAATAAAATATATTTTTCTTTAAACTACCCTATTATTGATTAAAAATTTCTTTACAATCACGTATATTTTATGAAAAAATTACAATAAGTGTCAGACATATTTAGGGGGGGGGGGAGGTTAAAGAGGGAGGGGCAGAGGCAAATAAAATGAATTTTTATATTACCATTTTAGCGATTTTAATGATATAACTACCAATTACATTTTTTTAAGATTACATTGAGTGTATTATATACCTGGGGGCAATGAGGTGGGTCCGATGAAAATAAAATATATTCTTCTTTAAACTACCCTATTATCGATTTGAACAAAAACTTTGTTTACTAACGTACAGTTCAGAAAAAATCACAGTAAGTGTCCGACATACTTGGGGAGGGGAGGCAGGGGAAAGTAAAATGATTTTTTATATCATTATTTTACCAATTTTAATGATATATTCTATAACTTACTTAAGATCGCAATGAGTATATTATATAACTGAGGGGGGGGGGGGGGCGCAGATAAAAGTAAAATATATTAGGGTTACATACAAACGGAACAATTGCAACTTAGATGACGGAAATTTTGCAAATTTTTTGCAAATATAGTCGGCAGCAAAAGTATCCGAGCATTAGCAAAAATTCCTATGTAAAAAAAAGTACACTTAATGCAGTTTTGTTAAATAAATCCTTGTCGAATTTTGTTCTTAATCAGTCTAAGAACAAGATTCGACAAGGATTTATTTAACAAAGCAGTGTTAAGTGTGCTTTTATTTATATAGGAATTTTTTCTAGTGGTTGTATACTTTTGCTGCCGACTGTAGTCATACATTTGGTACGCAAGCAAATGGCTTTGCAGCCGGAAGTGTTTCATTTGTACGTACCCCTAGTTCTTTAAACTACCCTATAATCGATAAAAACTACAACTTTCTGTTTATAAAAAATTACAGTGAGTTTTCACATATCTGGACGATTTGCTAAGGAGGGGGGAGCGGGCAGAGTGAAGAAAATGTTTGTTTTTATATCATCATGCTACATATTAAAGGAGATTTTTTACGACAATCACTTTCCTTTTATTGAAATTATAGTGAAAGTTACCTATAGTTGATAAAACGGGGGAGAGGTTGTGGATGAAAAATAAAATAATCTTTTTTAAACAACACTTATTATCCCTTGTTTGATTTACATTTTGTGTAAACATCCGTTACTATTAATAAAAAATTACAGTGAGGTACGCAAAAATTCAATGTATGATTTAAATCTGTAAAAAAATTACTTAAAAATAAATTTTCTTCTTTTTATCTGCCACTTTTATCCCCCCCCCCTCACGTGGAAATAAAAACTTATTCTCTCGTTGACGCGTAGCATGAGTTTTATAAGGAGAAAAGAAAAGTGCCCTTTTTTCCGCAATTCGGAAAAAAAGGGCACTTTTCTTAATTGTTACTTGTAAAATACTTGCTAAATATGGACAATAGGAAAAAGTTTTGTTTCTAAGAGTGAGGGGGTGGAGAGACAGATTAAACAAAAAAATCTTGTTTTAGAATAATCTTATCAATGTTTGATATTAGCTTTTAATTAATGTCTGACATTAACAATGTATTGAATTTTGGCACACTAACTTAGAAAATGAAAGATACTACGATACGTAGCCTTCTCTAATAATTTACATAAACTATAAGTAATATTTATACAAAATTGCCTCTAAATTGAAACCGGTATGACTTACAAGCAATCATATTTTTTTCTCTCCCCCCCCCCACTTGCTTCCCCGCACGATGCAGGTAACACTCACCGTAATTTTGCATTAAAAGTAGGTAATAGTTTTTGAAAGTTTAATTAAAATTGGTAACATTCTGATATTTATGCAATCATTTTTCTCTTCTGCTCCACATAGGCCCCCAAGATATATCGAACAACCAGTGCAAATTTTCCACTTTTCCTAAAAGCTAGGTGATATTTATAATAACTTTTATTAAAGTGCGAAGCACACCTCTCCCCCCCCCCCCCCCCTCCCACATATGTAACTCTCATTCTAATTTTTCATTAGCAGGAAGTTAAACTTCCACAAAATGTCAATAAAAAAATCTATAATAAGTATTGTATAAAAAGATTATTTTATTTTTCATCTGCCCTCCGCCCCCCCCCACACACACACACTTGCACCTTTTTTAACAAAAAGTAACTCTTATTATAATTTTAATAAAAAGTAAGTGATAGCCATACAAAGTTTCATATAAATAGATATAAAAACAACCACTTTTTTCACTCTGCCCTGTCTTATCACCTCCCACACACACACAGATATGTGTAACACTCACTGTAATTTTTATTAAACAGTAAGTGGTATGTACACAAAATTTTATTTAACTTGATACTAGGGTAGTTTTTTTTTTTTTTTTTCCCCATCTGCAACATCCCTTGTTCTCCCCCATGTATATATAACACTCATTGTGATATTGATAAAAAGTGATAGTTATATAACAGTGGCGGATCCAGAACTTGATTTTTGGGGGGGGGGGGGTAAGATTTTTCAAAGTGTTATTCTAAAGCAATAAAAAATTTACAATTGCAATATTCAATTGCGAATGTCAGTGCTTTTTCTTGGGGGGGGGGGGTCCTAGCCCCCCTTAAATCCGCCACTGTTATATAATATATCATGAGAAATCAGTAAAACGGTGATGCAAAAAAAAACATGTTATTATCCTCTGCTTCTTCCTCTTTCGCCCCACCCCATTTATGTTTGGCACTTACTGTAATTTCTTCACTCTGCCCTCCCTCCCCCATAGCAAATCGTCCAGAAATGTATACACTTACTGTAAGTTTTCATAAGCAGAAAGTTGTACTTTTTTTTAATCGATTATACTGTAGTTTAAAGAATATTATATTTTACGTCTATCTCCGCCCCCTTTCCCCCAGGTATATAATACACTCATTGTGATCTGAATTAAGTTATAGCAAAAGAATATATCATTAAAATCTGTAAAATGATGATATAAAAAATCATTTTATTTTCCTCTGCCTCCCCCCGAAGTATGTCTGACAGTTACTGTGATTTTTTTTTCTAAATTGTACGTTATTAAACAAAGTTTTTGTTTAAATCGACAAAAGGGTAGTTTAAAGAAGAATATATTTTATTTCTATCTCCCCCCCCCATTGCCCACCAGCTATATAATACACTCACTATAATCTTCAATAAATTTAAGTGGTAGTTATAGAATATATCATTAAAATCGCTAAAATGGTATATAAAAATTCCTTGTATTTCCCTCTGCCCCCCTCTTTAACCCCCCCCCCCAGTATAACTGACGCTTATTGTAATTTTCTTCATAAATTATGTAAAATATTTTTAAATCAATAACAGAGTAGTTTAAAGAAGAATATATTCTATATCCATCCGCCCCTTGGTATATAATACACTCCCTGTGATATTCATAAAAATTAAGTGATAGTTACAAAATATATCATTAAAGTCGGTAAAATGGTGATATAAAAAAAAAAAAAACATTTTGTTTCCCCCTCTCCCCTTCACTTATATTTGACACTTGAAGGGGTAATTTTTTCACAAATTATACAGGTTTTTGAATGGATAAAAGGGTAGTTTAAAGATGAATGCATTTTATTTCCATATTCCCACCCAGGTATATAATACACTTATTGCGATCTTCATATAAAGTATAAAAAATAATTTTATTTTCCTCAGCTCTCCCCTCTTTAACGCCGACCCCTAAGTCTTTCTGACACTTACTGTAATTTTTTCACAAATATTTATGATTTTGCGATTTGCGAATTGGAAAAGTGCCCTTTTTTTCTGGTGCCTTTTATTCCGGGATCCGAAACTGTACGCAAACACAAAACTCTTAAATGAAATACAGTAAACTCTCGTATAACGCAACAAAACATCTACGACTATTACCCATACAACGCGATAGAGTCTGGTATAACTGTATAACGCGTAATATAAAAGAAGTACGTGACGACATCTTTTCTACTTTTAACCGGTTAAAGGTTACTTACTTTTGACTGCAGATAAGGGTTGCCCCGTTACTATGCCAACACACGACGCTTTTGGCCTCATTACGGATTGCAATCGACTGCTCAACGTATGTCTCCTATAACGCGATTTCCTATTACGCGGAAAGTATTCCTCGCGTTATACGAGAGTCTACTGTAATAGAATTTTTTCTGATAAACTGAATTCTAATATAAAAATGTAACAAACATAATAAACATCTATAAAATAAGAAAAAAATCTTTATGCTTTATTATTCATTCAAGGTTTATTAGATTACCTTACAAACAAATGCACACCATAAATACAAAAAAGTTGAAAAATCTAATTCCTATTCAAAAAATTCTTGAAATACTTGCGGCATTTCTTCTGTATGAGCCCGCAGATATTTCCTGACTTTATTTTATATAAAACTTTTTAGAACACACACACATTCGTATGCCATTTCTTTGTATGGGTGCTTTTAAGATTATTTAGATGTCTGTTTTGGGAAAGTATTTCAGAACATATTTTAACACACGTATGGCTTTTCTCCTGTTAGGCTGAGGAGATGTTCCCTTAGGCTACTTTTTACAGAAAATCTTTTGATGCATATTTCTCACACGCAGGGCTTTTCCTCTGTATGCTTGCGTAGAAGTGTTTTCAGATTTACCTTTTGAGAAAATGCTTAAGAAGATATTTGACACATGTATGGCTTTTCCTCGGTATGGATGCATTGATGTGTTTTCAGATTTTCCTTTCGTGTATATCTTTTAGAACATACTTCACATATGTATGGCGTTTCCCCTGTATGGGTCAGTTGGTGATTATTCAAATGTCCCTTTTGAGGAAATCTTTTAGAACATACTTCACACACGTACAGCTTTTCTTTTGTATGAGTGCGTATATGTTTGTTTAGATTACTTCTTACAGAAAATCTTTTAGAACACAATTCGCACACATATGGCTTCTCTTTCGTATGAATGCGTAGATGTCTTATGAGATATATGTTTTCAGAAAATCTTTTAGAACATACTTCACACACGTACGGCTTTTCTTTTGTATGGGTGCGAAGATGTTTATTCAAAGTGCTGTTTACAGAAAATCTTTTAGAACATACTTTACACACGTACGGCTTTTCTTTTGTATGGGTACGAAGATGTTTGTTCAAACCATCCCTTGCAGAAAATCTTTTAGAACATACCTCACATACATATGGTTTTTCGAAAGTATGGATACGCAGATGTGTTGTCAGATTTTCCTTCCTGTTAAATCTTTTAGAACATACTTCACACACGTATGGCTTTTCTTCTGTATGGGTGCGATGGTGATTAGTTAAATGTCCTTTTCGGTTAAATCTTTTAAAACATATTTCACACACGTATGGCTTTTCCTGTGTATGGATGCGCAGATGTGTTTTTAGATTTCTCTCTTCGGTAAATCTTTTAGAACATACTTCACACATGTATGGCTTTTCTCCTGTATGGGTGCGTAAGTGACTATTTAAATGTCCCTTTCGGGTAAATCCTTTAGAACATACTTCACACACATATGGCTTTTCTTTTGTATGGATGCGCAGATGCGTTTTCAAATTTCCTTTTTGGATAAATACTTTAGAACATACTTTACACACGTATGGCTTTTCTTCTGTATGGACGCGCTGGTGAATGCTGAAATGTACCTTTTGAGAAAATCCTTTAGAACATACATCGCATACGTATGGTTTTTCCAGTTTATGGATGCGTAGGTGTGTTTTTAGACTTTCGTTTTGGGAAAATCTTTTAGAACATACTTCACACTCGTACGGTTTTTCTTTTGTATGGATGCGAAGATGTTTGTTTAAACTATCCTTTACAGAAAATCTTTTAGAACATACTTCACACACATATGGCTTTTCATCTGTATGGATGCGCAGATGTGTTTTCAGATTTTCCATTTGGGTAAATCCTTTAGAACATACTCCACACACGTACGGCTTTTCTTCTGTATGGATGTGTAGATGTCTTTTCAGATTTTTGTTTTTAGAAAATTCTTTAGAACATATTTGACACACGTAAAGCTTTTCCATTTTGTATGGATGCTTAGATGTGTGTTCAGTCTTGTTTTCAGAAAATCTTTAAGAACATACTTTTCACACGTATAGTCTTTTTCTCTGTTCTGTTTTTGCGTTTATAGATATTTTCATGTCCTTCACGAGAGAATCCTGCGGTATTTAAAACTGCACACACATACGGCTTTTTCAAACTGAATGTTAACTACACCACTTTAAATTCCTGTTTTAGAAAAGCCTTCATAAGAAAATTGCCATGTGTTTTCCTTTTTTGGTACATTTGACAAAAATTTGACATTTATTGAGATTTACAGTTACATGACTTTCGTCTCCATTGCTCCATATTTTTTTTACAGAAATTCACAGAAATACATGCTCAAAATATCGTTGAAGTCAAGGAGCATGGTTGCCTGCGATTCAACCATTCCTGTTCAGACAAGGGGAAAAGACCGTACAGCGAGAACTTACATATTTTACCGCTACCCAGCAATTGGCGCTGTATACAAGTCTGGCTTTCGCCTGATTTAAAGGTCTAGCCATAGGAATAACATTATACACAAACATTTGTAATTCAAGCTGTAAACTCATTAAAATGCCGAAAATTTTTTTTGAATATGCATAATAATTAATATCAGCGCATGTAGAATTATATGTTTGTTTGTCAAAATATTTTTACCACAAAAAATATAATTAAAAAAATCGTTTCTTCATCGCTAATTTAAAGGTCCGGTCATAAGAATAACATTTTATATATGCATTTGCAGTTCACGCAAGAATCATTAAAATGTCGACATTTTTTTTGAATGGGCATAATAATTATATCAATGCATGTAAAATTATACATGTTTGTCAAAATGTTTTTATCATAAAAAATAAAATTAAAAGATCGTTAATTCATCGTGATATTCGCGTCCTTTAATGATGATTTGAAATATTAATGCCTAATAATATATTTTTAGAACCATTCCTTTGTAATAAATAAATTAAATTCGAAAGTACTACATATATATATATATATATATATATATATATATATATAACGAATAATAGAGTGCATTTTAATATTTTTCTATTAAGGCATTTTTTTTTTTTTTAATTCGTATCAAAATATGAGTATCTTGAAACATCTCATACCATTTTACGGTGATAGTAAATGCTTTAAACAAGGCGCGAAATTTCCGCTCGCCAGCTCGCCATTGGCGAGTGAAATTTTTACTGTGGCGAGTAAAAATTTGGTCTAGTTATAAATAGAATTCTTACACGATACGGTGGCAGAAAACATTCTTTTTTATATTTAAATGTTGCAAAATCTTGCCATTTTATAACCTCATATTTAACCTCTCCTTTTAGATTCTCTGATAGCCGAGTCTGTGTGTGTGCTACCCGAGATCACCCCGGCCTGGGAAAGGAAAAATGTTTAGTGCACACATAAAGTATTTTATCGAAAAATTTATTCCGAAATGGCTATTTCAAACGACAACAGTGGAAGAGTTATACACATCGACATTCCATCTGATCGCAAAAATAAAATGGACGAAAAATACATTTCTAATATAAAAAGTTAAGTAAATAAATAGATAAATAAGGAAACTTAATCTTTCATAATGAAAAGATTTTAACAGGATATTGTTTGACAAAGAATTTTTTCGTTTTCTTTTTTTATTTAATGACTCTTTGCATTTATGTTATTACATATTTTAATCTTCTTCAAATCTCAAATACAATATATTATAATGATTTTTAATTATAGATTATTATGAAACAGTATGATATACGACACACATTTAATATATATACTTTTGGACATATTTCTAAAAGCCTTTCAAATAGTTGGGAAAAAATAAAAAACCCAAAATGCGTAAAAAAGAAAAAAAAAAAAAATGACAACCCTATTTTGTGGCGAGTAAAACTTTTTTTAGGCGAGTGTAATCTGAGTTGAAATTTCGGGCCCTGCTTTAAATATATATATTTGTTATTTATTGCATTACAGTTAGGAAAATTTGCATATGAAAATTTCTTGAAAACTATCTAAATAAAAAAGTACATATATATATATTATTTTTTTTAATGCTCTGTGCTTAATATTATTATTATTATTTTTTTTTTTTTTTTTTTTTTTTTTTTACTGGATTTTGCATTATTACAGTTTTTTAACAATATATTCTAAACATACTTTGATATTACTTTGTGGATTCTTTGATTTATTTTTTATTTTTATTTTTATTTTTTTTATATAATTGAATGTTTGAATGCTGAAATTTAATTCAAATTTTTAACATTCAAACATAAAAAAAGCGTATTGATGAATACACCTTACTTAGATTATATTAATAAACTGTGGTAGATAGGATGTGCTGGGTTCGATCCCAAGTCGCACTCATTGACCTAGCCGTTAGGAGTTTTCTGTGGTTTTCTGCAAAACTAACAAAAATACAGGCTGAGACCCCGCCCTCCTTTCAAAGAGCCCCACGGAGGGCATTACACCTATAGGCCTAGGACCCTAGTCTAATAATCACCCTTAAGCCACACAACCGCATAATTTTAAATTGTAATACTCTAAAATCGAGGGTAGTAAAGAAAAATTCGTTAACAGGAAACATTTTTAAAATATTAAAAATTTTGAACTTTATTTAATTTAAATAGTCCTAGTAAAATTTTAATATACGTAATATTGTTTCATTGAAGAAATGCCTATGCATGTAGATTTTTTATAATTCTGAGATTATGTAAAAAAGAAAAAGAAAAAAAAAAAAAATCTGCAATGACTGAAAATAAACTCAGGTCACCTGAAAACATATAGAAGCATTAAAATTTCAAAGTCGGATTTTTGACATGATTACAATATTTTCCTTAAATATGTATGTACGGAAAGTAAAAATTATTATAATGTCCATAATTTTCCATTTTCATTTGTGTACTATTTTAGAGTTGTTATTTCCAAATAAAGATTTATCACTTTAGTATATGTTGAGAAGTTAAAAAATTTATATAAAACTATGTTAGAAAATACTTTTAATTTTGAAGAAAATCGAACTATGAGAATTTGGTATATGTATACGTTTTAAGGTCTCCTGAATTCATTTTTACTTTCAAGCATATACTATGTAAGGCTGTAAGGTAAATATTTTACCCATTAAAAAAAATTATAATTCACTGTGGGTTTTTGGTATATTTATACGTTTTGTGGTCTCCTGAATTCATTTTTCTGTTTTTATGTGTCTGAGTGAACACAATAGCATTTAAATACTTTATCTTATTACTATATTTCACTGCATATGTATAATGATTATATGTATGTGTGTGTAAAACAGTAATTTAAAGCAAAATAATAATAATAATTAAAAGAAAAAAAATTTTGTTTAAAGGAATTTTCGGTGTGAGTACAAGAAGTAGATATTATTAAATAACAAACTGTTTTGCTACTAGGGATAATGTAAATATAATTTTTTTTTCTATCCCGCATTTAAGCAAGTATTGGAAAAGATTGCGAATAAATCAGAATGGCTTTATCGACGATCGCAACATGGCTTTGAACCCGGCATCTCCCCCTCTACCAGCTTGGAGAGCAGTACCTTTCGGCCACAAGTGGAGCAAAAAGATAGGGGGGGGGGAATTAAGAATTAATTAGCAGGGAGCATTAGAACTTCTTTGCCCAAAACTTTTTAAAATATTTATTTATTTATTTTTGGAATAATTTTCAAGAAATGTCAGTATAATAATTATTAATGAGTTTCATTACATATGTATAATAAAAATATCTTAGACAATTACTTAAAAAAAAAAAGAAAAAAGAAAAGAAAAGAAAAGAAAAAGAAAATTACGTAAAGAAAAATTTTTAATGTGCGTACAAAACGTAGATATTATTAAAAAAATAAAATAAAATAAATAAAAAAATATTTCAGATGCTAATGTAATACATACTTAAAATGATTTCGACTATGGATTTGATTTTTCAAGCACAATTATTAAATATTCCTTATATACAGTTTCCTCTTATCTTTATTATTATTATTTGGCTTATTTCAAACAGATTTTTATGTCTGTAATTAGTGACATTTAAAAAAATATATATATCCAGAGACTCGGCAGAGTCTCAAGTGACGCAAGCGCAAAAACAAACGAACGCCACGACACTCAGCGGAAACGGAAAAACGAACGAAAACTGCGACAGTTATATATACGGCTAATTTGAGATCAAAGAAAACGCTGAAAGCCGACACTTAATATCTCAGGAAATATGGGAGGTTATGTTCTGATATTTTCAAAATAGTCTTTCACCTTCAGTCTGATCCTACCCTGAAATCGTTACATTTCTGCGTGCAATATATTTCGAGATATGAATTGGCTCATTTAAGTTATACATGGACGGACTATACGTAGTAAAATTTTTTCTCGAATATGGCTCGAGCGAATGTCGTTTAATTTATATATGATATTAATCGCTTTTATCTGATGTGCCTGACATCTCCCTTTTCCCTAGGAAAACTCTTGTTTTTTTTATAACTCAGTTTAAAAATCGAACTATTTTTACTCCGCGATGCAAAGATTTCTATTGCTAATTCTCAGAATTCTGAACAGGTGTTATTCGGTTTGGTTTTGTAGTTGGTTGGTTGGTTCAATCTGAATGCAGTCAATAAAAAATTTAGATTTTGTTTTTTAATGCAAGAAAGAAACTTTATTGTTTCTTTTAAATATTTATTGTATATATACGAATTAAATTTTCACTTAAATATATATATTTTTTGTTATAAAGTAACTATTTAAGATTTTAAAATTTCGCATTTCGTCAAAAAACTATTTCGATAATATTTTAAATCAGGAAGTATTTTGTAATTATAAGTATTTTACTTCATAGTTATTGATGATAAATTTACAGTTTTTTAAAGAGAAAATATTTCACATTTTTCTTGGCTTTTAGTGTGACGTAAAACGCATCCATCAATCAATCCATCCATTCTCGGCTATTGGCTAATTTTCAACTTTTCATCTTTTATGTATAAATCCGCCGGGCAACAAGAACAAATCGTAAAAAAAATAAACTATAGCATATTAACTATTTATATTGTAGATATTAAATAAAGGATTTTTTACAGTAAATACAGGCTTACGGATATTATATTTCAGGTAAGAAATATTATTTTAATAGTTTTATTATATTTTTTCATCCATTTTTAATTTTTGTTTACAATACTTGTGTCCAGTTGTAGATTAAAAGTTGCCGTAATCTTTGAAAAAAATATTTATTTTATACATCTGAAATATTTTAAGAAATGTAAAAAAAAAAAAAAAAAAAAAAAAAAACTTAGTTTAGCATGCATTTAAACGTCCATGAAAGAAAGGGGCGAATTATGTTTCATGAACTTGGTCATAGAGTATTATATTGTCTGATATGTATAAAATCCTGTTAACAATTTAAACTTTCTATTACATTTTCATTCAGATTATTTTAAATGAATAAAAAAAGGCTCACAATCAGAGATAATACGTGCCCTGATTTTTCTGAATTCTAAAAAAAAATTCCTGAAATATCTTTAAATATCATTAGTTATCCTAAATTTCTTGAAATTTTCCTGCTATTATGCTACGTATTGACATTTAAACCACCCAAATTACACAATCAAAAGCCAAACTGGCTCCATACTGTCACACTTTTCTGTGATCATTAGATAAATAATACTAATTAGATAAAAACTCCTTTTGCCCAAGTACAGTAGAATCCTGATTCAAGGGCATCTCTTCTCTGAATCGATGGAGATATCCACCAACCGCAAATAATGACAGTCGTTAATTTCAACTTTTACCGACTCCTTTTGCTTATAAAATAAGCCTTTCCTCATGAAATTAAAATGCCTAAACCATCTTTCATTAAAATATGTATACTTGTATACCATGAATCATAAAATAATTTGTGATAAAAATAATAATCAACTTAAAAATTCCAACAACAATTTTCTGAAACTATCTGCAGCAAAATAAAATTTATTTTCAAACCATGAAGGCTGAACCAAGTCTCGTATCTCTAGAAATTATATCAATTCATAAAATATTTAATTTGTAGATGCAAATTTTTCATAAATTAAGACTATACAACCAATGCAGTAATCTGGAGCTATAATGCAAGTGTATTTTTAAGCCTAAACATTTCTTTAGTTGTTATATTCATCTACAGAGCTTTAAACAATATGCAGCACCCCATGCCATGCTACACCGTTACTGCTACTGGGATAAAAAGCTTTAAGTAACTTTAAGATCATTTTTAGTGTTGCACTGAGTAGCACTTTGGCTGAGTACCGAGTAGCCATGTATCAATTACCGAGTAGTTGTAAGAAAGAATAATTGATGTACATATGAAGAATTTAGCACATCTTGAAATTAAAAAAGACCTTTTGAACACAAAATTAAGTTAAATGGCAAACAGCATGTTTTCATGAAATGTTTCAGAACTTTTGTAGTGCATATACACAGTTAGGTTCATCGTTATATTTGATACTTCCAGCTTAGTGGATTATTAAAACCATAATAACTGATAACTTCATTCTTTATTATATAGTCTTTCTCATATGTGAATCATTCTCAGATAATTCTTAGAGATTATAAAAGTTCCTATACACTCAGGCTTAATTTAAGATGCATGAAGTTCACATATGAAATGAGAACATTAAAATAAATATTTTATCATTTCAAACATAATAGATTTCATTAATCTTCAAATTCTAGAAGAGTAAAAAGGATAGGTGGTTTTGGGCCGTAATTTGAAAAACAACATTTTTGATTATTAAAATATATTAATAACATTTTAATGTATTTACCTTTTTCATAATTATTATTTTTTTAATTAAAAATTAATCTTTTCTTACAGTTTTAACAGATCTTACAGTTTCTTACAGATCTTACAACAGTTTATAGAGATATAGTGAAAATAGCTTTATTGAAAAATTTAATCGCAGTAAATTCCCGCTCGGTAGCGCCTGCGGCGCCCTCTTCCCATTTCAATACCTAAAACAGCCTGTTCGCTCACCATGTTATGATCCTTCAAATTTATGACTTTAGCAAAGTCCTGCTCGATGGCACCTGCGGTGCCTTATCCCCGTTTTATAACTTACAACGCCATCCTTGCTCATTAGAATTTGAAATATTGAAATTTTAAAATATTACAGCACCATCTGGTGGTAGAAATTTCTGTAATCTATTGTTCAATTCTAAATCAACAAAGCTTTCAAATGATGTATTACTTATGAAATTATTTTAATTAATAGCTGAAATACCAAAGAAAACCTAATCAGGAAATCTTAAAACGTGTAATTCAGGTGAAATCTCGAATTCCACTTTCGATAATATAAAAGTACTTTAAAATATCTTTCGAATAATGTATTAAAAATAATTTAATCGTAATTAGAATTTGAAATATTGAAATTTTAAAATATTACAGCGCCATCTGGTGGTAGAAATTTCTGTAATCTATTGTTCAATTTCAAATCAACTAAGCTTTCAAATGATGTCTTAGTCATGAAATTATTTTAATTACCGTAATTTTGTGTATATAACCTAGAGGTCAAGACTCACGATCGCCACTCGCCACGTGGCGACTTAATTTGAAAAGTGGCGATCAAAAAAAATTGGTATGATCGCCATTTTTCCCCCGAATTCGCGAAAATATTTTTTCCGTTTTTAAAAAAATCGCGGATATCGTTTGTTTAAAAAATAAGAGAAATCCCATTAACGATCGACGATTGTTAATGGGATTTCAATGATAATCGCGCGTTCCGATTTCCAATCTTTCTCCATCCACAACATAAATGTCAATATCCATTTAAAACTTGCTTTATGAGATTCTAGAACCTAGAAAGAAATAGAATTGTTAAGTATTTCTTGTTTGTGTAATTATTTTTTGCCCCTCTCCCCCTTTTCTTATTTCCATCTAGCGATCGCCGATCAAATGTTCTGCAGTTGTTTCTCAGTCTTTCTTCATCCATAATATAAATGGCAATATTCATTTTAAACTTGCTTTATTAGATTGTAGAAGTAGAATTGAGAATTTAATATTTCTTATTAATATAATTATTTTTTTAATCCCCCCCCCCCTCATTTCCCCGTTTCTAGATAGTAATAAATGATCAATCTAGAAACAATAAAGCGACAGAAGTGCTCAATAACTTGATGAATATATTTATTTTTTCTCAATTAAATTATATATTTATATTTCATATCTATACCAAATGTGTAAACAGGGGGAGGGGGATGAAAAACAGATTTTTAGGTACGACATTTTTTTTCTAAATCAGTTTAAGAAAATTAATGCTCAGTTGATTTCATATGTATTTAAAACTGATAAGTAAATACTATATATATATATATTGTCGCGATGACTACAGAACAGGCACAGCTAGAGAGACAGGAGTTTATTACATGACAACAAGGAATACACTGTTTACATTAAGTCGCGAGCAGTTAACAGCCAGGACTAGCACATGCGCAGATCACGATGCGCACAAGAGCAGATGCATGGAGGCAATAGTTGCTCGCTACATCTCCCCTGAAAATAGAAAACAAACATTTAATTATATTACATCACAAAGAGAGTTTATAAGTTCAATTTCTTAGGTGGGCGGATAATACGGCCTGATCTGGTTTGGACAGTTTTAGGATTACAGTCACTCTTAGGCAAAGTTGCTGGAACTGGCAACACTGATGATGGGGACGGTGGTGACACTGATGATTGAGGTGGTGGCGATGAATGTACTTCACTAGTTGGCTCAGTGAACTTAAAGTTTGTCACACATTTATGGGGGACAGGAAGTTCAGCAACTGTAGGCTCTATTTGGATAGTATTACGTCTCCAACACTTATCTCCACTTTTGATGATAGCTGATCGAGGATTGACCATGCTTTCAATCTCTCCTCCTACACAATTTTTATGATCTGTTTGCACTCTGACACGATCACCCGGACTGATAGTATACGATGAATTTTTCGTGTGTCGATTTGCAAACTTTGTTTTCTTTATTCTTGCCGCCTTCAATAATTCAGAAGCATTCTCAACAACTTTAGGCATCAACGCTTTTTTAGTAGCGGGAAGCAGTGATCTGGTTGTTCTGCTCAGTAGACGTTGGTTAATTGACATCAAATTGTTTTCTCTCGGAGTGTTTCTTATATTTAACAAAGCTAAAGCAACATCACTATTGTCTCTGAGACATCTTTCGAGAACAGTTTTTGATGCTTGAACTGCTCTTTCGGCTAAGCCATTGGACTGAGCATGATATGGGCTAGATGGTTCCCATGTAATATCCCATTCTTTCAAAAAATGATCTGAATTCTCTTGAGGCATACTGAGTCCCATTATCAGACTCGAAAACTTCTGGAATTCCATGAACTGAAAACCATCTTTTAAGAATTTTTATGCAGTCCCAAGATGTCACAAGCTTTAATTTTTTAAAATCATAAAATCCAGAGTAACTATCTGCAATTACGATGTACATGTTTTTGTTGAATTTAAATAAGTCTGAAGCCAATCTTTGCCACGGGTACTCAGGTATAGGTTTCATGAGGACAGGTTCTTTCTGTTTTCCAGGTTGGGTAGACTGACATATTCTGCATTTTTTTATCATTTCTTCGATATCTTTAGACATCATATACCAATAAAAGGATTCTCTGGCTCTTCTTAGTGAACTCTGGATACCCATGTGACCTCCATGGAGACGATTCAACACTTTGTTTTGTAGGGATTTAGGGACTACAATTCTGTTTCCTTTAAAAATTAGTCCATCATAAATGGACAGTTCCTCACGAAAGTTCCAATATTTTTGTAAATTATGTGGCACATTAGATTTTTTATTGGGCCATCCATTCTGAATTATTTTTCTTAATTGAACTAACTCAAGATCAATTTGTTCTTGATCCTTAAAATTACCTAACATATTTTCAGACATTGGCAGTACCAGATGAACAACATAAATGTCATTTTCATTATCAGAGTCTGTTTCTAAACAATCACGACTCAACACATCAGCAACAGGAATGGACTTTCCTTCTTTATATACAATTTTAGGATTATATTGTAAAATGTCATAAAATATGCGTTGAAGTCTAGGGGGGCCCTGTGTTATTGATTTTTTACCTATAATTTCTAACGGTTTATGGTCCGTTTTAATTGTTACCTCGTTCCCGTAAATGTACTGGTGAAATTTGTTACACCCAAATAGCATCGCTAATGCCTCTTTTTCTATTTGCGGGTAATTTTGTTGAGTTTTTGTCAAAGATTTAGTTGCATAGGCAATTGGTTTATCATTTTGACTTAAAACTGCACCAAGTGCTGAGGAACTTGCATCAACGGTAAGAGTTACTGGGTCATTAACATTGTAATAGCCTAACACTGGAGCTGACGATACTAGCTTCTTAATAGCATTAAATGCACTTATTTGTTTTTCAGCCCATTCCCATTCAACATCCTTTTTCTAGAAGTATTCTTAATGGTTCGGTAACTTTAGAAAAGTTCGGAAGAAATTTTCCTAAATAATTTGCTAGTCCAATAAATCTACGCAATTCTTTAACACAGGTAGGGGTTTTGATGCTTTCAAGGGCTTTAACTTTATCAGGATCTGGGGAAATACCATTTTCATTAAGAATATGCCCAAGGAATTTTACCTCTTTAGCAAACAATACACATTTATCTTTATTTAAACGAAGGCCTGCCATAAAGATTTTTTTCATTACTCGATCAAGAATTTTATTTAACTGACATTTGTTTTCAGCGTAAATTAGAATATCATCCATAGAAAAATCTACATTTTCAAATTCTTGCAATAACTCAGACATTTTCTGTTGATATATTTCAGGTGCAGAAACCAAACCAAATGGGATTCGTTTAAAAGCGTATCTTCCCCAGGGGGTATTTACAGTGAGATATTTGGACGTTCTACGCGTGACAGGAATTTGCCAAAATCCTCTTTTGCAATCTAATAAAGCAAAACATCTTGCTCCCTGTATTCTCCCTGCAATTTCCTCAATTGTTCGTAAGGGAAAATGACGTCTTTTAACATGTTTATTTAATTTAGACGGATCTATGCATACCCTTAATTTACCATTTTTTTTAACAATTACTAATGGACTTACACAGTAACTTGGCTCAGTAATTGGTTCGATAACATCTAATTCTACCATTCGGTCAATTTCTTTTTTCACAGCTTTTTCAATAGCATATGGTATTTTTCTGGGGGGTGATATGTCAAATTCTACATTTTCATTAACATCTATATCATGTTCAAAGTCTTTAAGACAACCTAATCCTTCATAAATTTTTGTTTTCCAGTCTGGTGGAACTATTTCATTTTCTGTAGCCAAAATTCTTTTTATTAGGCCTAATTGTACACAAGTTTCACCACCTATGACTGATTTCACATTACCTTCAGGGACAATAAATTTTAAATTTACAGTTTTGTTCTTAATTTTACCTGTAACATTAATTTCCCCTATTACTTTCAATTCATGATTACTGAATGAAATCAATTTATTTACTTTTGTTTTGACAATAGGGATGTTTAATTCCTTAGCTAAATGATAACTCAAAACATTACATTGAGCTCTTGTATCTAATTTAACTTTTAAGGATTTATTACAGATATTTACTGTTTCATACCAATCATTCTCTACAGAATTAACATCACAATTTAAGTGAATAGCATCTAAATACATTTTTGATTCATTGTCAGCTACAGAGTCATTACTAGCACTGTGGTTAAAATTTCTGTTCTCAAAATCATCAATAATATTAATATTTTTAGATTTACAAAAATTATAGAAATGGCCTACCTTATGACATTTCCGACATCTTTTATTATATGCAGGACAAGATTTAGCGCCATGTTTCTTACCACACCGCTGACAATCAAAACTTTCGTTTTTAAATCCACCCCTGTTGCCAGATGAGCCGGACTGTTTAAACTTTTCCGCACTCTTTTTAAACTTTACTCGGTCTATACGATCTACTTCTGGTTTCGGGTGCTTGAATTCTTCAAGTTGTTTTGAAGCTTGTTCAGAAATTCTACAAATTTGAATAGCCTTTGCTAATGTTAAATCTTCTTCCACCAACAGCTTTTCACGAACACTATCGTTTTTAATTCCATATACTATTTTGTCTCTGAGAAGCCCATCCGATAAATCTCCAAAGTTACAACCTTGAATTTTCATTTTTATTTCTGTTAGGAATTCATCGAATGTTTCTGTTCCTTGTTTCAAACGAAAGAAATTCCATCTGGTAAATGATTCATTCTTCTTCAGTGCAAAATGATCTTCGAATTTTTGAAGAATAATATCTATGTCTTTACCTTCTTCATCCGTTAATTTAAATGTGTTAAAGATATTTAAAGCTTCAGTTCTAATAGTAGTCATCAACACCGCAGCTTGTACTTCAGCTGGTTTCGCTTTCAAATTCGTAGCGATAGAATACCAGTTGAACTGTTGCTTGAAGTCTTTCCATACTTCTGACAAATCAAATGGCTGAATTTTTAATGGTTGGGGCGGTTTTAAACCACTCATTCCAGTCTCAGTCTGTGATGTTGTTTCTGTGTCAGGCATTTTACGTTATAATGGTTAATTTTACTTCTGACACCATGTCGCGATGACTACAGAACAGGCACAGCTAGAGAGACAGGTGTTTATAACATAACAACAAGGAATACACTGTTTACATTAAGTCGCGAGCGGTTAACAGCCGGACTAGCACATGCGCAGATCACGATGCGCACAAGAGCAGATGCATGGAGGCAATAGTTGCTCGCTACATATTAATGTATTATTAATGTACATACATAAAAATTTTATTCTATGTATGTCTGAAAAATTTGTTTTTCTGATGGTATGAAATTTTTATAAGGTTTTATGTGGATATAAAAGTAACTGCAGTTGTATTAAAGAATTTTTTTGTGTAGATGAAATAATCCTGCAAATGTTTAAAGTAGATAAAAGCTATCCTATAACTGTTTAGGTAGTCAATTTATTGAAAGTGATGCTAATAATGTCCATCCAACTAATCATGTTTACAGAAAATTTTCAGCAAATTTCTAATTTTAGCAATCAAATGCCAGTTAATAAAATTAAACCTCTGATAATAGGCTAGTACAGATTCTTTGCTAAAAATGATAAATTTTATAAGCATGCACCATAAAGTAAAATAATAATAATAATAAATTAATTAATAATTGTTTTTTGTACTCAAAAAAAAAAAAAAAAAAAAAAAAAAAAAAACCTATATCCTCGTCAGAAAAAAGCAGGGTTGGCAAGTTTCTTCCAAGTGGAAGAATGGAAGAAACTGTTTTTCTTAAAAATTTGTTATAAATTGCAGATTTGTAAGATACAATGGATGCATTTACCTTATAAACAACTTTAAGGAACTTTAAAATTATACCTATAAAAATTTAATAACATATTTAATTAATAATTATGTAAATTTTTACCAAAGTGATCTTTGTTATCTGATGATTACGTTCTAAAATACTAAAAATCCAGTTTTAAAAAAATCAATTTCAATTTAAACAGTGTAAAGTTTTATAATTTAGACAGTATTATTTATTTAACTGGTAATAAATAATAGTTTGGATCACTTTTTTATATTTTCTGATAAAACAGGTTTTAAGAAACATCCACTTAATTAAAAGAACCAGTAGTCAATACTGTATTACAAAATGTCATCAAAAACTTTATTTTCTTTATTTTCTTTATAGTCATATACAGTATAGTCAACTCCCTCTAATCCACAGATTTATAATCTGCAAATCCTTCTAATCCATAATTGATTTTTTAATGTAAAAGAAATTTACATCTCATATTTCAAAAAAATTCACCTTTCTCACCTTTTTACTTTTTTTTTAAAACCAAATTTTTATCTTAATCCTTGCTTTGAAACACAATTGGAAAGGGGGGGGGGTAACATTCTTGTATTTATTATCCTGCAATTCATGCATACTAGCACTTAAAACAAACCACTATTACATCAATATTTAACAAAATTAATCAGTGATGAATATTATTTCTGAACTTTCAAAAGTATTTTGTTTTCTTTTTTTTTAAATATTTTTATTTACATTATACAGGTACCTATTGTATACAAATATTATGGCTAGAAATTCCATAATTATTATCACTTGCACTGTTTGAACGTATAATAATTATCCCTGCTTTTGAGACTTTTTTTATTCATATGAAATAATTTGAATGAAACTGTATTATAGAAAGTTTAAATTGTTTAACAGGATTTTATACATATCAGACAATATAAAACTCAATGGCCAAGCTCATGAAACATTATTCGCCCCTTTCTTTCTTGGACGTGTAAATGCATAACTAAGATTTTTTTTTTTCATTTCTTAAAATATTCCGGATGTATAAAATAAATTTTTTAAGGAGTACAGGGACTCTCAATCTGTAAACTTGACACAAATAAGATACAAATATTGTAAGCAAAACTTAAAAATGGATCGTTTCTACGTGCTTGACAATGCTTGTTTTCAGACAAAAAATATAATAAAACTATTAAAATAATAATTCTTACCAGAAATATAATAGTCCGTAAGCCTGTATTTAATAATTCTATAAAATACGTAATCTATATCTATAAAATGCTACAATATCTTTGAAATACGTAAAATCACTTTAAGTAATTTAAGATGCACAATAAGTTAGGGGAACAAGCTAATTGTTGCGGTTTGCCTTTAAGATTTACCTTCCACATGGAAACATGATGACAACTTTCATAATATCATTACGGGGTCTTTGAAAGATGAAAAAGGGAGGTGCACAAACCCTTGTTATAACAAACCCATATACCAATTTGCAATATTCCACGACCAACTGTTTTTGAGTTATGCAAGATACACACATACGTACATACAGATGTTATGAAAAGTCATGTTAAGTCATAGATATTTCTAAAATGAAAGCTCATTTTAAGACCATTGTTTGCATATGTACAACTAGACATCAGGACCGTCACAAATATAAATTTGCAACATTCTACGATCATTAGTTTTTGAGCTGTGCAAGATACGAAATCCATTTCACAAATCGGGAATACTACAATACTTCCTTATACTTTGTATGAGGAAATAAAAAAAAATCAACCCACCCTTCCTACAAGCCAGAACGAAGCAGGACACTTTGGTTTTGTCGTTTTGATCCCGCTAATTTTTTGCTATCTTTTAAATATATGAGTTTTTTAGTATGATAGATATTTGTTGATACGGACAAATTGAAATGCTCTTAGAATATCTTTAATAATTAAGTTTAAATTGTTTAACAGGATTTTATACATATCAGTCATGTTAAGTCATAGATATTTCTAAAATGAAAGCTCATTTTAAGACCATTGTTTGCATATGTACAACTAGACATCAGGACCGTCACAAATATAAATTTGCAACATTCTACGATCATTAGTTTTTGAGCTGTGCAAGATACGAAATTCATTTCACAAATCGGGATTACTACAATACTTCCTTATACTTTGTATGAGGAAATTAAAAAAAATCAACCCACCCTTCCTACAAGCCAGAACGAAGCAGGACACTTTGGTTTTGTCGTTTTGGTCCCGCTAATTTTTTGCTATCTTTTAAATATATGAGTTTTTTAGTATGATAGATATTTGTTGATACGGACAAATTGAAATGCTCTTAGAATATCTTTAATAAGGAATGTCTTACAGGTAAATATATAAATTTTCGACATTATGATTGCTCCCTAGCCATTGAGATTCAGGGAATTTTGTTCCGATTTTTTAAATGAAAATTTAATATATTTAATTATTATTATATTATTATTTTCATTGCTATTGCACTTTTTTTTCTGTTTTTCATTTTATTTAGATTTAACTTACTCTAATTGATGTAATTTGATTTTTAATTTACAATTAGTTACTAAATTTTGTGATTTGAAAAGTATTGTTAATAATGACAACAACCTTATTATTGAAAAGGAATCGCCATTTGAATATATGCATTAATAAAGTCTGAATTAATTTAAAAATCATAAAATACAGATAGTTTTGTTTAAAAAAAGGAAAAAGAAAGAAAGAAAACCTTAGGATATTAAATATAATTTGCTTTTAGTGACAGAATGCTATTTCTTTCAATGAACTAATTATTAACTTGCAACTATCATAGACTCTTTTTCATAAGCATAAGCGTGTGATCATTTATGAAGTTTTTGAATTTATATACAGTAGAGAGCCAGAAATCCGCCGACCTAAAATCCGCCGAAGTCCGATATCCGCAACAACTTGCCAGATACAAACAATGAAATTCACTATTAATAAATTACAAAACTGCAAATCAGAATTTTTGAAAAAGATCTTAAATAATAATTTTATGTTTGCATTTTATGATTACAAAATAAATAAATAAATAAATAAATAAATAAATAAATAAAAAATAATAATATGAAAGACTGCAAGATCCAAGTTGCTGCTAATGAAATTATTGACACTATATTAAATTCATCAAAGAAAATAATGATTATTGTGATATGATGATATCAATCAGGTAAATAATAACAAACTAATTTTTTAAAATGCTTTTTGATGAAGGCATAATTTGTAAGGAAGAACTCAATAAAATTCGTAGAAAAATAAATTTGTGTTACTACTATTTACAATAAATAAATAAATAAATAAATCGTGCAGGTTCAAGTTCAGTTTAAAATTAGCTACGTATGAACAGATTTTATCTAAGTTTAACATTTTTTTTTTTTTTCATTTTTATTTATTGTTTTCATTATATATTTTTGTTAATGTTCATTATTATTCTTATGTACCTAGTAATTTAATATTCAGTGTTATTATTCACTAGTATGCGTTTAGTTTGATTAATATTCTGTTTTTATTTTTCAAAGTGAAAATCATTTTTTATGGGCCCCGAAATCCTAAAATCTGCACAACCTCTGGTCCCACGCTGTCCGGATTTTTGACTCTCTACTGTATTAATTAATTAATATATATATATATGAATGTGTGTGTGAGAGAAAGAGAGATGTTTCATTCGATTTGATTGTGATTTAATTTTTATCATTAATCTAAAAGGAATTTATTTCAAAATCTGTATTATATTTATAATAATAATAATAAAATGTATTTTTGTTTATTCGGGATATTTAATTATGTTAATCATGTACGTAAATTGCTAACCATGTACATAAATTAATTTTCTTTCAATAATAGTTATTTTATTTTAAAAATGAAAAAAATGTCAGTAATCCAATATTTAATCAAATATGCACATTGCATGTGTCAAGGTTTAGAAAATGTTGATGCACAATTTTTTATCTTTTTAGTTCATGTTTAACTTATGTTTTTCAAAAAAATATGTTATGTCTCTATGACTAAAGACAATGCCCTTGCCCGCATTGAAATCTCAGTAGCACTTTGCGATTTGTTTCACACATTTTCTTCCACAGACAGTAAAAAAGAATTTCGCTGTTTTGTTTCAGTGCATTTGAAAAAAAAAAAAAAAAAAAAAAAAAAAAAAAACAGGTGGGGGGGAAGGGGGGCACTTTTAATAAAAAGAAATTTTAAACAATATTGTAAGGGGTTAAGATGGAAGAAAAATGCTTTTCCTATTCTGTGTGATATATAACTATTTTCTGTATTTGACAAATATATCCAGATTGACAGAGAAGAAAATGACTCAAGTTTAGCAGATCTGTACAAATTAAATCCAGAGATCATTATTTAGGTTCTTCGTATCTTCTTTTATTATTAAACTAACATTTAGGAGATGCTTGGATAAAGCATCAATTTCCTACAAATTTTGTATTCGAGCTATCTGAATTTGAATGTGATAATTAAAAGTCGTATTACAGTGTTTTATATTAAAAACCTTGTATTTTACTTAAACTGAAATTTTGGGGACTTTTATAAATTAACAATGCTTAGATCTTCGGTGATAACTGATAAACTTTATCATTCAAAATTCAATCTGAAATAATAAATTTTCTGCTCCATGTGTCCTATTGTTACATCATTTTCAACAAAAGTTGAATATGAGGTAATATCAGTCAATAAATATGCTATCATACTAAAAAAAAAAAAAAAAAAAAAAAAACTCATATATTTAAAAGATAGCAAAAAATTAGTGGGACCAAAGTGTCTTGTACCCAAGCCAGAAATACTTGTTTTAATCTTTTGATTAATTAATCAATAACCCTTAAAAAGTAATGATAGCAATACAAAAAACCCTTAACGGGTTAAAAGTTTGTGACACAGCTACTTTATGGCTAAAAGAAATTAAAATATGGGTCTTAAAAATAATGATATCAAATTTTAAGTGACGCTTTGCTATTAGTTAAAATATACATAGATCTTCTTATTTGATCATTTGCTTTTATCTTTTATTTATATTTACAATGCAAACATAATATTTTTAACTTCAAGATAAGACAAATATGTAAAATATACTCACTGATGCTTTTTCATTTGCATTTCAATTTCAAAATAACAGTTTTAAAAGGAATGATATCAAAATTCCAGTGACGCCTCAATGACACTTTAAAAGATTTGTTTTTAGATTCCACTAAAATTACCTTTGTTTTGTCTAATAAAGTATATTTACACATTGAAACAGTGCTTTTAATTTTCAAAAATACTGTCAAATAATCACACTTTCACTGAGTTTGCATTATAAATTGAAATTATTTATTTCAATAAATTGATTTGTCTTTTGCGTCACTCTATCCAAAACTGTAAGTAAAATTTGTGCAAATGTTTTCTTTGCATCACACTATCTCTTTGCTAAAATTTTGACTTAGTTGGATACTATGATACAATTTTTCACCAAAAGTTGATAGGCACTAATTTATGTCATTTGCATTTACATACCAATTTGTATGAAATTCTGTGCAGTAGTTCCTGAGATACAGTTCCCACAAAATTTTGTCTCACACACACACAGACAACCAGACATTTTTCTAAAAATGGTCAAATCGTGTTCAATTCCGAATCATATATCCCTGCTACCCAAATTATAATAAACATTCACGTCGAAAAAAAGCAATAAATAAAGATATATAGATACATATACATATACATTTTTTTTCCCTTTCAGAATATAAGCACTAAACAACGAACTACTGACACTGAAAATGAAGCATATTTTTGCAATCTTGAAGGTCACAACTCACATAAAGGTTCAAACATTATTATTAAACATTTTTTTTTTTTTTTTAGATTTTTTTTTTTTTTTTTTTAACTCAATACAATCAGAAATTACATTTTATTTTATTTTTTTCTATATTCAATCGAAGAAAGTATTGGATTAGCAAAAATTTTCGACTTCCGGTTTTCGACGGTTTTACAAGTTTTGAGAGGTCTAGACTACATGTCAGGTTTCATTGCGTATAATCCAACAAAGCCTGATATGTAAGAAGACCAATATGAGATATTATGCTGATTGAAATTGAATGCCTATCAACTAACAGGTGGCACTGCCACATAGCAATTTCCGCAATTTAAGGCAAGTCTATATCTCAAGAACTACTGCACAGAATTGCATATAAATTTGTAAGTAGGTGCCCTTTAATATATATTAGCGCCTGTCAACTTTTGGTGTAAACTGCTCAACAGGTGGCGCTGCTACTCAGCGATTTCCCCAATTACAAGGAAAGCTATATCTCAGGTTCTATTGTGTATCATCAAACAAAACTTAATATTTGAGAAGGCGATTATGAGACATTATGCTGACTCAGTTTGAATGTTTGTGGGCCAATAGGTGGCGCTGCTATACTGCAAATTTCATCGATAACAAGACGGCTATATCTCAACTTCTATTCCATATAACTGTACGAACCATGATATGCGAGATAACCATTATAAAAATGCATTGTTTAAGAAGTTATTTACAGACGATAAAACTGTCTCTCTTTGGATATTTAGTGTTACATTTCCCTAAGATGAAAATTATTTGCATTCATCATTTTAAACTATTTAATAATAGTTTTAATAAATTATTCGCACTTAGTGAATTTGACAGAAAAGTATAGAAGAATGTCTTGTGGTGGCCACAACATACTAGTTTTTTTTTTTTTATATAAATTACCAACTGTGTGACAATGAAAATTTACTTTATTTTATATTATATCATTTTACCTTGTTTTGCATGACTTTTAGATGAATAAGTAATTTTGATTTATTTTTAGGGTTTCGGGTCGCAAAAAATTCTCTGTTGCGTGTTCGGGTCGGTTTTCGGATTGGTGAAAATTTTTTTGTCGGGTTCGGGTCGGGTAAACCCCAACCCGTGCAGGACTCTAGCGCCAACTAAACTGATCTAATATTCTACCTGAGATTCAGTCTAAAATAACTTCAGTATTGCTTCATACTATGTCTTATAATACGACTTGCACAATTTATTTATTTATTTTTTAATCTTGTTTCGAACAACCACATGACTTCCACCTTTCAGTATCGACTATTATCAGGGACGGAACAAGGGGTGTGCGTCACACGGGGCTCTCGCTCGATGCACAAATGAAAAGGCGCTAAAAGGACGAAAATTTTCTCGGGACTTTTTTATTTACAATTTTCAGAAGCTTTTTTTTTTTTTTTTTTTTTAATTAAAAAAAAAAAAAAAAAAAAAAGCTATATCTAATGTTTGCCTACAAGTTGTTGAGTTGTTGAGTATATACGAACAGTAGCTTACAGAAATTTCTGCCGCCAGATGGCGCTGTAATATTTAAATATTTGAATTTCTAATTGTGATTGAATTATTTTTAATACATTATTCGAAAGATATTTTAAAGTTTTTTTTATATTATCGAAAGTAGAATTTGAGATTTTACCTGATTTACACGTTTTGAGGTGTCCTGAATCGGTTTTCTTTTGTATCTCAGCTACTAATTAAAATAATTTCATAAGTAATCAATATTTTATTAAAACCCGAATAAATTACTACGTCAGAAACGCCAAAGAAAAATACTGGAAATGCGTACAGCTGTTTCGGCAGCCTTAAGCGTGCTGTCTTCAGTGCAAAAAGGATCAATTTCGCACTTCCTTTCGGATCCTTTTTGCACTGAAGACAGCACGCTTAAAGCTGCCGAAACAGCTGTACGCATTTCCAATATATTTCTTTGGCGTTTCTGACGTAGTAATTTATTCGGGTTTTAATATTCCAACGCCAAGTCTCCTGTTTTTATTTTTTAATCAATATTTTTACCTAGTATAAGGCTTAGTTCATTTAATATGGGTGGCTACAAATATTGTGCCGAATCATATAATACAGATCATAAACACTTCGTTACAAATCAAAGATAATTCCAAAATAATAATCTAATAGCTCGACGATACAATTCACAAGTTACTTAGTTTTCACTTCTATCGGCAGTCCCCAAAGTCTGCTTTTAGTTTTTTTTTTTTTTTTTTTTTTTTTTTTTTTTCTATGAATACACGAGATTTTTCAGAAGAAAGTATATATATATATATATCTGCATAATTTATGAGCACTAAATTGCAATCACCTTTTTCCGAGATTGGGGGGAGGGGGCGCTGATATGGATACTCGCACGGGTGTCAAAATTCCGTCGGACCGCGCCTGACTATTATAAACTATTTTGGAAGTAATACGGTCAGAAGGCATAAATGACACAACCGAGGCTATAAAATTAATGCAGAGCTCATAGCAGTAATCATTTAAAATATTTCTCTACCTATTAAATAATTGGTTCAATAAGAAGAAAATTCTGTTTCATTTACTTGTGGTATGAATTCTGTACCAATTTTCCAGCCTTGTAATCAATCACTTGCCTAAAAATTTTTCTGTGATAGAAAAATAATACGTATGTCTTAAGGCATACAAAAGATAATTTATACAGCAAGTTTAAAGAAAATGGGAAAAGCAAATTTTTTGGGAACAATAATTTCTGATATCTAAAACTGACCAATCTTATGCTACCTATAAATTTTTCTGTGGTAACCAAGTAATGCAGGCAAAACAAGGTTCACGTTAGAGAGTGGGATTGCGAGAATCCCATTATATTAAAATAAAATAAAGTAAAATAAAAAGGATTACACCAAAATTGAGTGAGTCTTTATAAAATTTTTCTTAACTCTAAATATTTGTTAAGAGAATATACAAAGAAGTGTGTTTTTTATTTAAAAACAGCTAAAAAGTGTGGAAGCTAAATGCAATTATATATGAAATAACTTTGGCAAATTAAACAAACACTGTCAAAATGAAAAAATGTTCAAGATGACATAGACTTCATAAAATTAAAAAATAAATAAAAATTCAGGTATTGGGAGAAATAAAAAAGTTCTTTTCCATTTCACTCGTCAAAATGATACAACAGACACTTGTCTTTAAGCACCTAAGAAAGTAATTGTTTCAAAACACTTGGAGTAACAAGAAAATTAAGAAGACTTTCATTTATTAAGTTTTTTTTATTTTAAGAAGTAAAGTTTTTGAAATTTTGCTTAAAGCTAAATACAACATTTATTTTATCATATCCATAATTACGGATGTAAATTAACTTTAAATTAAAAAATAAATAAACCTAGGTTACAAATTAAATAATAATCCATTAATGCATCACTGTCGCCAATAAAGTTTTGCTTGGCTAGAATTGCACCAGCAAAATGGAAAAGCACAAAAAAAAAAAAAAAAAAAAAAAAAAAACTGAGTAGTAGATGTTTAATATATTAATTTAAATAAACTTTATCTTTTATCTTGCACTTCTTCCTTAAAAAAAAAAAAGTAAAAATAAATAAAAAGTTTCCGATTCTGTACAAACTTGATATGAAAAACTAAGTAAGACATACTGCACTTAGTTTTACTTTAATAATGCATGCACTTGTTAGTCAGATAAGTTATGCTTACTGTTATAACAATCATACACTTATTCCAATTAAGCCATTCACTAACAGCAAAAAAAAAAAAAAAAAAAAAAAAAAAACGCCAACGTCTATGAACGTATTTTGCCTCCAATATTTAATTTTATAAAAAATCTATGCTGTATTAAACTAAATACTCAGGTTTCTGTGGTATTGTGTATAAGTTCTGTAGCTCTAGAAAAAGTTCATTTTCGAAACATTTCTTGAAGACCTCCATGTAGTATGGATTTACAGATTTTTTACATTATTATGTGACGTAAGTTTGATAGATTTTTTTTCTTTATTTATATGCTATGTATTTAATATGCACTTGTAACAGATGTGCATGTGTTTACAATATGTATTATAATAAACTAGTATCGCCCAGTGGTCGAAACTCGACCATTTTTTTTGCAAAGCGAGGCAAAGCAAAGTTATTGCCTTGTCCTAAACGGAATGCAATTGCAACACAGCTGCGGCAATTGTTTGCCGATATTCACTCTAACTGAATCAGCAGAGTTTTACTTAATATAACTGTTTCTCTCTGTAGATGTTAGCCTTTCCTGAAATGAGAGAAAATCGCAACGTGAAAACGCCCCTTCCCAAGTAGCACAGGAACGTTCTGTGAACGTCTAATAACGGTTTCAATAGTTCAAACACCGTGTTTCGTGTCAAAAGAACGTTCTAAAACACGTTCAGAAATAGTATTATTTAGAACGTTCTGAAAATGTTTGATTTGTACCATCTATAAAACGTACAATTCTAGTTCTATATAGAACGTTCAAGTGTGACACCGTCATAACACGTTCTGTAACAGTGTAATTATAACGAATATGACAAAATGACTTTTTAGTACTATTGGTTGGGAAAATAGGTTAATCATGAAAATTTTTGACTTCAGTTTTTGATTTTTTTACACGTTTTGTGGCGTGAGGAATCCGGAAGTCAAAAGGTTGGTATGGTATCTGTTAATGTGTATCGGCTTCGGCACCTATTAGTGTGATAGCCCGTTAGTTCATGTACACGATATCTCAAGAACAAATGATTGCAGAGAGATCGGACCAGTTTTAAAATATCACTTATGATATTGATAAGAATCTTATTGAGAGATTTGCAACATTCTAATTTAAAAACTTCGTAAGTTATTCGAAATTTATAATTTTTAGCAAGATACAGAATAGAGCATTTTTTACATTTTCAGTTTAACGTTTTGTTAGCACGTCAGTAAAGAATGCTTTTCAATAATCAGTAGCGGTGAGGTGAAAAAAAATTACAAAATTTTAAACTCATGGAAAAATTTTGTCGATTTTGTATTTCAGGAATCAATGTATGGAATTCAACCAAACTTGTTACAATATTAGATCTTGCCCTAAATTGGAGTTTATTTGAATTTCATTTGGGATATATCGTCCGATAGATTGCGGTGCTATGCAATGAAACCCTCCATTTATGGGACGGCTATATCTCAGCTTCTATAGTGTACAAATGCATTAAACTTGATATATTGGCATGTATCATCATAACCTCTGCTAATACAATTTGGATGTATACATTGTCCAACAGGTGGCGTTGCTAATCTGCAATTTAATCATTTTAACGGAAAGGCAATATTTTAACTCTTGTGATTTAACAATAAATTTTGTGATACACTGAAGTTATAAGTGAAATCAATTTTATGTAAAGCTTTACTGGTCCATTTTGGATGCACATCGGCCAACAGGTGGCGTGGCTATGTTCCAATTTAATCTCATAACTGAAACGGAAAATCTCAACTTCTGTGATTTATAAATATTGTAAATTTGGTAAGTGAAATTAATATTACGTAAAACTCTACAGATTGCCTTTGGGTGCATATCGGACGACAGGTGGCACTGCCACGTTCCAAAATTTTCCATTCACAGAAAGGCTATCTATCAGCTTCTGTAATATATATACTCACCAAACCTTCTGCGTGACATACATTTGATATATATTATTGATTCAATTTGGATGTATAACGAGTAATAGTCAAACAGTTTTTTTTTTTATTATTATTATTCGTAGGACATTGTTTTTTCCCCTAGGAATAAGTATACATCATCCCTGGGGGATGGGGGAGGGGTGGATAAAAATTTTCACTATGATTATCTTTCAAAAGAATTCGATATCACCCTTAAAACGAATAATTGAAACATCGTTTTCTGATGATTTAAAACAAATTTACCGTTTTTTTTTTTTTTTTTTTTTTTTTTTTTTTTTTTTTTTTTCATTTGTAATAATAATAATAATAAACCCTTAGAAAAATACATTTTCTAAGATCTTCTATACAGCATAAAAATGATTGTCTTTTGTCATGAAAATCTATGCATTCCCCAGACCCAGAGTTTAGATACAAAAAGCTAATCACGGATGTTATTGAATAAGTAATATAGTGCTTTACGCGAGTTTCAAAGAAAATCACGGGAAAACTCCGAAAACCTAAGTCGACGAGCGTGACCAGGAATCGAAACCAACACTTCCCGTCTGTAAGGTTCGAGAGTAGAACCTCGCGGTCTCTAATACTCATCGGGAAGTTACAGAAATGAGTTTTTTTCTTCTTTTCTTTAAGTTATGGTTCTATTTAAGTTTAAATGATACTGATAAATTATCAATATTGATCATGTTGTTAAATCATTACTCTGTTTGATTGGTCTTATTTTATTTTATTTATTTTCACTGAATATTTTGTTCAATACTGAAATATACACTAAAACAAGATATGCTTTTCCGTTTAATTCGAGATTTTAAAATGGAAAAATAAAGTGATCTCATAAATTTTTAAAATACTTTATAAAAATTTAAATAATTGTTTAACTCCACTAAATTTTTCCTTAAAATGTTGACTACAGCTATAAATGCTTAATAAATTTCTGTTTCAAATGTTGAACTTTGAAACATGATTATTGCGGATGCAAGAAGGAAGGGAGAGCAGATGATAAGATAACATCGACATCTGTGGATTGCATTTATTTAATTTTCGCTGACCGTGCAACTGCAAAGTCAAACGCCAGGCGCGGCGCCAGGTCTTGGAAAAGTCGTGTCGTTATGTGAGGCGGTAATTTTAAAACATGTAATCTGATTTGTTCAGTTTTAGCGTTATAAAGACTAGGATAAGCTTTAGAAAAGGTAAAAATGTAATATTTTTAACCTGTAATATTCTCTATGTTCTATTTATTAAAGTCTTATTTTAATATCAATTAAACAATCATTTTCATATCTGCGTATGTTCTTAAGCCTAACTTTTGATACTTGAAAGTTGAATCGCAGAAAAAACTGCTCCTGTTACAGACAACCGCTTAGAAATTATGGATTCATTTTATTAATTTAGTCTTCTGAGATGGAATTTTACAAGATAAAAACTAATTTTAAGTGAATGCCCTTCCGACTGGTCATTGTGTATTTTAAAATGCTAGTTGGAAGGATGTTTTCTTGAAGAAAATTCTTATGAAAATTCAGAAGGTTCGTAATTCTTTTTTTCTTTTCTTTTTAAATTCTGAAGTATTTATTTAATGTTTATATGATAATATATATACAATCTAGGTTATGCAAATTGCACATTTTTAAAATAATATCCTAAGTTTCACCGACTTACAATTTTAAATATCTCTTTACTGTTATTTATTAAATAAAATATATGAAATTGTTTAACTGCATAATAAAACAAAGATTCAATTCAATTTTATTCCACATCTTTATAAAAAAAAGATATTCTGCTTAAAAAAAAAGGACGATTTACTATATTATTTATTAATACTAATAATATTTACATTTATCAATTATTTAATATGCCATATGATAACATAATTACATCAAATGAGGTAAAAATTGCGTTGACTCAATTTAAAGAAATTTAAACATTTAAAGAATACCAATTACATTGCCATGTGGAATAAATTTAAATACCTGCAAACATCTTTTTTGTAAACTGCTGCTGTAAACTGAAAATATTTATACACACATGCACTGAAATTTAAAAATATGAAGTATGATAAATATTTTAGAAAAATATTTTGATTAAAAATATATATATGTATATATGTATTTAAGTATTTGGAAATTTTTAAAATTTCCTCCTTCTAACTAATTTTTAATTTTTTGTTTCAATTTCTTATTATTATAAATTAACAATATATTCTAAACTCAATTATATATTATTTTAGCGGTGTATTGGTACATTCATTTTTGAAATTATTTTTTATGTTGGAATATGAACTTCAGCATTCAAATATATTTATAAACTATCCATGGACTTACAAGGTAGTACCCAGAAATGTTTAGAATATACAGGGTGCAAAGTTGAGAGTAGGCCTTTATTTGCGCAACAATTGGTCTCAGACGTCCTCCAATAAGAAAATGTATTTTAAAAAAATGTAAGAATTCATTATATGACATGTTTAAATTAAAAAAAATAATTTATTAAAAATCACAAAAACTGATAATTTTTATACAATTTTCATGACACTAATAGTGAAAGTTGAGTTCCAACCTAAAAAACCTATATAACACAAAAAGTTTCACTTTTGTGCACCCAAAATTGTCTGAGATAGTTAGTTTCAAAATTTAGGATTATTTCGCATTTTCTCGGGCTTTATTAAAAAGTCAATGAAAAATTCTTTAATAAGCCCAGGGAAAATGCAAACAAAGTCCAATTAGGATTTTTAAACCGATCCCTTATTTAAGGCCGAAATATGTTAGAAAATCTAAACTTTAAATATCTTGTTCCATTTTGGGAGAATATAAATGAAACTTCTTGTTAGGATGAGTGTCAATTTTTCTAAATATCACTATAGGGGACTGGGACTGTACAAAAATTTAGTTTTTGAAATTTTGAAAAAATAGATATTTTAAATTTAAACATGTCATACCACAAATGCTCATATTTTTTAAAACATTTTGTAACTGAAACTATATGTTTGCGACCAATAGTTGCGGAGATAAAGACATTCTCGTGACTATCTTTGCACGCTGTATTAAAAAAAAATTAATATATATATGTATAAATGAATTTTTAATCGTAGTTAAAACCAGGCAACCGATATAAGATCTCTGAAACCACATAGAACAATGAGAAGGAAATTACAACAAATTTAAATAACCTGTGGAGACTGATTGTGATTTATTGAAACATTTATTTTTTGTTTAGTGATTTTTATTTTATTTAACTTCAATCTAATCATACATTTATTCCTAGATTATCCGTTGCAATTTTAATAATTTTGCCGGTGCGTAAAAACGACATGAAACTCAAATCAAAAGATACAAACAAGCAATGAGAAAAAAAAAAAAAAAAAAAAAAAAAAACAGCATTTTTTTTTTAAGGAAAAGCTCAGAACGGTGAAAAAGAAGAAAAAAAAAAGAAAAAAAACTCGTCAGTGGTGACCTTTTTCACCATTGAGCACCAATGTACGATTTCGTTCGTTAGAAGCTATAATAGCAAATCGCCAGCAGACACCAAATCGTACAAGAAATTAATTGAAGTTAAAAATGAAGAATAAAGTGGAATAAACCAGGGGTGCAGAATATGCCCGAACGAGGTTCGGGGGAAATTTTGAATATTTTTTTAAGAGAAAATAAAAATGTAAATCAAAAATAACAATTTGCTACTTTGAAGTGCTTATACACTAACAGCGATATTTTTATGTTACATTGTATATTTATTCTCTTAAAGATTTATTACATAGAACAAATGACTTTGTATAGCAAAGTAGATTTTTGCATTATTGAGGGAAATTTATATTGTGTTTGGGGGAAATTTCCGAGGTTTGAACATTTTCTGCATCCCTGGAATAAACTATTAATTCAAGAAATCAGAAAATCAAACAGAAAACAACTATAAAAAACAAACATTACTCACAAGATGATGCATTCGGAATCCCAAGGATTAAAACAAGCAAAATAATTCAAGAGTTTAGTTGTACATAGCAGATAAAGAATGATACAACACAGCAACAGGGATATGAATTACTTTTTTTAAAATTCAAATAATGTTTGTGAAATTTTAACATACTTAATTTCAACGTATGTGCATGAGAAACTCCATATTCTACGACAGTAATTCCCAAAAATTGTCATAACGTCTCTATATCCCTTAAAAAGTTCCTTAAATTTTTGCATTTAAAAAAAAATTCTTTTTTTCCCCTAATCTGAAGATAATGGCGTTATAGTATTAATTACGAAACTTTAATAAACACCATAAAAGGCAAGAACTCGCAGCTGCTAAAAAAAAAAAAAAAAAAAAAAAAACGCATTCAACACACTCAACGTGCTTGTTTGCAGCTCTCGCGCTTACATTGTTCGCCTGATGAAGGGTTGTGTCTTCTTTTAACCCGAAACAATTGTTTCGAGTTCTTCCATTTTATGGTGTTTATTCAAAGTTTTGTAATTAATACTATAACTTCATTATCTTCAGATCAAGGTAAAAAAAGAAATGAAAAAAAAAAAAAAAAAAATGAAAAAATTTAAGAAATTTTTTAAGGGATAAAGAGACGTAATGGCACATTTTTCGGAAAACTGTCATAGAATATAGACTTTTTGATTCATATACGTTAAAATAAAGGAATAGTAAGTATGTTAAAATTTCTCAAACATTATTTGAATAATAAAAAAAAAATGTAGTTTATATTCCTGTTCCTGCGTTGCATCATTATTCGTCATCAGCTATGTACTTTTTAATAAAAAAACACCACAAAACTAGCGTTGTAAAAATTATTACTTACAAACTTTGAATAAACACCATTGCGTTGCCGCTTTGACTGCAGCACTCGTGCTTACTTTATTCGCCTGATGAAGGGTCGTGTGTTTTTTCGACCCGAAACAATTGTTGCGAGTTTATTGCATTTTATGGTGTTTATTCAAAGTCTGTAAGTAATAATATGTACTTTTTACTTTTAAACGCCCGTACTGTGGTGGTTTTTTTTTTATAATGACGTCACAGTTTATTTTTTTCTACACTATTTTAGAACGTTTAAAGTACGTTTTCTAGAACGTTCTGAAAATGTGTATAACGTTTTGAAAACGTTCTAAAAACGTTTAGAACGTTCTGAGACCGTATACGTAGAACGTTCTCAGAACGTTTCTATAACACCGATGGTGATAGTTACACGTTCATTGAACGTTCTCTGAACCGTACTATTGTACGGCTTCAAGATGGACAAATAGACGTCTATAACACGTTCAAAGTGAACGTTCTTAGAACGTGTTTGTAGAACAATTTTTGAACGTTCAGAGAACGTTTCGGTGCTGCTTGGGTTGTTGTGTGATACAGCCCAGAAGCTAATAGGTACCATGTCAAACCAAGGCCCAACCAAATATCAAATTCTGTTAAATTGATTCGATTGGTTCATAAAGTACAGTGTTTGAACCAAAAAAAAAAAAAAATATTTTTCAAAAATGGTCGAATTGAGTTCGGGAAATTTCAAAACGTGTAACTTTATCGAAAACCAAAAATCTAAAACTTTTCTGAATCTTATATTTTCTACTTATATATGCAGAGGAAAGAATAAATCCACTTTTAAAAAAATAAAAATAAGTAGTCAATTTCACTTAATTAAAATGCAAGGAAATCTCAAAACGTGTAAATTCATCGAAAACCGGAAATCAAAAGTTTTTATGCATCTTCTACTTGCTTCTTCTACCCACAAAAGCTAGCAATAAAGACACTTTTTTAAAAAATAAGTAGCCAATTTCAGTTAATTGAAACGTAAAGAAAGCTCAAAACATGTAAATTCAGCAGAAAACGGAAATCGGAATTTTTTCCGTATCGTCTATTTATACATGCAGCAGTTAGTAACAAATCCATTTTCCTATTATTTAGTATATTAGTTGAATATTTATTGTTTAAATATCACCCTTTGAAATGAAATGTTTATGTTTCAATTCGAAACTGGAAGTTTGCCATTTTTTTTTCTGGAGTTTTGTGATTTTAAATTAAAATTTTATTAATTTTACAGAAAAAATAACTCAGTCAAACACATGTAGACAGTAACTTATACACAACTATACCCAAATATCGAAATTAAAGTCGGCAGATAATTTCCGTTATTTTTTAATTATTTTTTACAAAAAATCCAATGGACGATTAACAATAGAAAATCTTTTTCGTGGCCCCATGGACAGACAGTGACGTCATCACTTCGCTTGCGTATAGTGATGCTACATTATACAAATCACTGTGTCTATGGTTTTATTTGAGCTTTGTGAAATTGCCAGATTTAACAACTTTCTACTTTTAGGTATTTTTTAATGTAAAGGAATACGTGTATAAAAGGGAAAAATGGGGGGAAATGCATAAAAAATAAATGTATTTTTAAATACCTTCTTGACATCTTAAGAAAATAATATTTGTATTCGCACCTTCCGGCTAACCATACCTTTCGAATGATATAATTTTCAACCCTCTACTCCCATAATTAATATGTTAAAAAGGGACTACAAATTTTATGCTTGCCTATTAATATATAGATTATTACTCTCTTGCACAAAATGCTAATAAAAACATTGCGTGTTGTTGATGATGAATTATATAAAATTATTTATTTATTTATTTTTCTTTTAGAAATGAGGTATATTGTATAATATATTTAAAATATAGTTTTATGTTTATCCCTGTTATTATTACAGTTGTTTAGGCCCTATAAGTACATAAGTATAATAATTTAGCATTTATTTTCATATCGAATCAGCTGACTAATAAAAACAATTACAGGTTATAAAAATTTTAATGTTCACTTTTTACAGATTTAATTTTATCTGTTTTTTAATCTAATGTCTGTATAAATGTATTACATATGACATTCTAAAATATAACTGTGTCATTAATTTTGCAAAGGAGCATTGTTAATAGTATGGAAATACTAAAAACTAAAATACAAAATTGAGCCTAAGAAATTTAATCAGCAAATTAGGATAAAGTAATGTATCAAAGCATAAGGGTGGTAATATTATGATTGGAGCATTGTATTTTTTATTTTTTATTATTTATGGTTATGATGAAAATTCGGGCATTAAAAATTACCTTAGATTTGTAGACAAAGAACAGTGATTTGTTTTAAAATCATTACTTCAAAGTTGCAAGGTAAAATTCTAACTTTTGTTTTACATAATTTATTTTATTTAACTTTCGCTCCACATTTTCTTTTGAAAAGAGCTAAACTAATTTTGAAAATGACAATTAGGCAAATAGTTTTGATTATAAATATTAAATAATAATAATATTAATAATTTTTGAAAATTTTTTGGATTGAAATGTTTAAATTATTACCTGATAAATTCAAATAATAATTTATTAAATAACTGAGTAAACACTAAAGTTTGTAGAAATTCCACAACAAGGGGGAACAACATCCCATAATTTACTGCCATTTCTGTTCATTTTTTGTGTCTGCGGCCCTATCTTATCACAAATGAGATGATCCTCACCATTGTGAAAAATACCGATACTTGCAGATTAATCCAAGAAAATTGTTTCTCTTTGTCTGGAATCTCTATGACCATAGTTAGTGAAGTTATGAATCTATAATAATAAAGGAAGATGTCTGTCTGTCTGAGCATCTATACGTTCAGCCTCTAGTGAACGTAGAAGTGCAAAATTTGACATAAAGGTGCTTCGAAGCCTTCCCGAGGAGATAGTGAGAAAATACTTAAAAAAATTTAATTAGTTGCGGAGATATTAATTAAAACGTCAACCTATATCAATTAATGAACCAGTCAATTTTGAGCTTAAGATACTTTAAAGGAGAGTAAAATGGCTAAATAAATTTGAAATATGGATTCGATCGTTAGAAATGCCGTACCAAATGAAAGGGGCGATTTTTCTGAATCCAGCAGTGCAAACAGCATTTCAACACGATAATTAGATTTTTTAAAATTAACTAAAATATGAAATTTAGATGACAACATTTCATTAATCCTTGTCGAATCCTGTTCTTAGACTGACTAAGACCATGATTCGACAAGGATTTTTTTAACAAAACTGTATTAAGTGTACTTTTTTTATATAGGAATTTTTGCTAGTGTTCGGAGACTTGTTACCGACTGTAGTATTCCTTTCAGTAATAGAAGTAGTCCAGTAGTCCGTACATTGAGACAAAACTGAAAACTGAGTCTGGTTATTCTAAATTTAAATAGTAGTGAAAATGTATAATGATATGGTCTGATATAAACATAAGAACTGCAACAAAAATCTATATTAAAAGAAAAACAGCAGTATCAGTGACACTTAAAACAATAATATTAATTTATTTAATATATACGTTTCGAAAATAAGGAAAAAAAAAACGGAATTTATTACAAGTATCGGCCAGTGGTCGAAACTCGACCACTTTCTTGCAAAGCAAAGCAAGGCAATGTAAAGTTATTGCCTTCTCCTAAACGGAATTAAATTGCAGCACAGCTGCGGCAATCACTTGTCGATATGCACTCAAACTCAATAAGCAAAATTTTATTTTATATATGTATCACTAAGTTTGATACACTGTAGATGTTGAGCCTTTTCTGAAATGAGAGGATATCATAACGTAGAATCGCCCCATATTAGGTGATATGACCCTAAAGCTAATCGGCATCATATGAAACGAAGGGCCAACCAAATATAAAATTCCACTAAATTAATTCCATAGGCTCATAAAGTACAGTGTTTGAAATCTAAAATACAGATATTTTCAAAAAATGGTCAAACTGAATTCAAGAAACTCAAAACGTGTAACGACATCGAAAACCGAAAATTTAATTCTTTTTTTAAATACTTTTATATATATATATGCAGAGGATAGGATAATAAATCCACTTTTTTAATAAGTAGTCAATTTCAGTTAATTTGAAATGCAAGGAAATCTCAAAACATGTACATTTATCGAAAACCGTAAATCGAAATATTTCTGTATCGTCTACTTCCTTCTTTTACATGTAGAAGTAATTATTATAGTCACCTTTTTAAAATAAATGGTCACTTTCAGTTAATTGAAATGCAAGGAAATCTCAAAAAGCGTAAATTCATCGGAAAAGGAATTTTTTTCCGTAGCTTCTTCTTGCTTTTTATACATACAGAAGCTAGTAATAAATCCACTTTTTAAAAATTGAGTAGTCAATTTCAGTTAATTTGAAATGCAAGGAAATCTAAAAACGTGTAAATTCATCGAAAACCGGAAATCGAAATTTTTTCTGTATCTTCTAGCTTTTTCTTATACGTTTAAAAGCTATTAAGGTATCCATCTTTTTAAAAATAAGTAGTCACTTTCAGTTAATTGAAATGCAATAAAATTTTGAAAGCTTGAAAATTCAGGGAAAACCGTAAATTTAAATTTTTACCGTATCTTCTACTTGTTTCTTATACACACAGAAGCTAGTAATAAATCCACTTTTTTTTTTTAAATAAGTAGTGAATTTCAGTTTAAAAAAAAAAAAAAAAAAAAAAAAAAAATGAAAGAAAAGAAAAGGAAAGAAAGAAAATAAATAGATTTTAAATACAAAAAAAAAAAAAAAAAAAAAAAAGATCAGAATTTTTATAAATCAAATCCTTTTTTAATTTGCGTATATTTTCAACAGATACTACTAGCTGTTTTCTCTTAGGAAAAAAAAAAAAAAAAAAGAAAAAAAAGAAAAAAGAAAGAAAGAAAGACAGAAAATAAAAGAAATAAATAAATAAAATTGTAGTATAGTGATAGATATAGAATATATCATTAAAATGGTGATTTAAACAAACCATGTTATTTTCCTCTGCCCCTCCCCCAGTTATGGCTGACACTTACTGTAATTTTCTCACAAACTGTACGTGATTGTACAAGGTTTCATTAAAATTGATAAGAAGGTGATAGAAAAACAATAGTTTTCGTTCTATCTAGTCCTACCCCCCCCCTCCCTCTCCGTTTTACCAGGTATATGCCAAGCGAATGTTATACCAAATCAATTGAAATTTCTAGAAATGTAAGTTGAAAGTAATTCTTTAAATTAATTATTCGATATTTATTATTTTGCGATGTGGATATTGCAAAAGTACCTTTTTTTCTGGGATCATGCGTAGATACCCATTCACAAAAATCGTTTCTGATAACCTTTGAGACTCGTATGAGATTTGATACACAAACAAGCTGAAACTGTAGGATCCCGGAAAAATGGCACCGGAAAAAAGGGCACTTGAAAAAGGGCACCGGTAAAAGGGGTACCGGAAAAAAGGGAACTTTTACAATTCGCAAAGTAATAAATATCAAATGTTGAATTTACAAAGTCACTTTCGAATTAAATTTTTAGAAATTCCAGTTGATTTGGTAGAACTTTCCTTCAGTATATACCTGGAGGGGGGAAGGACTAGGAGCAGATCGAAAAAAAGAATTGTTTTTATATGAACTCTTATCGATTTTAATGACTCATTGTATTCACGTACAATCTGTGAAAAAATTACAGTAAGTGTTCGAAAAACTTTAAAGTAAGGGTTAAAGAGGGGAGAGCAGAGGAAAATAAAATGATTTTTTATATCGCCATTTTACCGATTTAATGATATATTCTATAACTGTCAATTAATATGAAGATCGCAATGAGTGCATTATATACCTGAGGGGCAAGGGGGGGGGGATTATGGAAATAAAATACATTCATCTTTAAAGTACCCTTTTATCGATTCAAAAAACTGTATAATCTCGTATAATTTGTGAAAAAATTACAGTAAGTGTGAGACACACTTGAAGGGAGGTTAAAGAGGATGGGGCAGGGGAAAACAAAATGATTTTTTTATATCACCATTTTACCGACTTTAATGATATATTTTATACCTATCACTTAATTTTTATGAATATCTCAGTGAGTGTATTATATACCTGGGGGCAAGGGGGGCAGATGGAAATAAAATATCTTCTTTAAACTACCCTATTATTGATCATAAAAAATTTTGCATAATCACGTATAATTTGTGAAAAAATTACAATAAGTGTCAGACATACTTGGGGGGGAGGGGTTAAAGACGGTGGGGCAGAGGCAAGTAAAATGAATTTTTATATTACCATTTTAGCGATTTTAATGATATATTCTATAACTACCACTTACATTTATTGAAGATTACAATAAGTGTATTATATACCTGGGGGGCAAGGAGGTGAGGCAGATGGAAATAAAATATATTCTTCTTTAAACCACTTACTCTATTATCGATTTAAACAAAAACTTTGTATAATAACGTAAATTTAGAAAAAATCACAGTAAGTGTCCGGCATACTTGGGGGGGGGGGGCGCCCCCTTTCTCCCAGGTATATAATACATTCATTGTGATCTTAAGTAAGCTATAGTTATAGAATATATCATTAAAATCGGTAAAATGATGATATAAAAAATCATTTTATTTTCCTCTGCCTCAAGTACGTCTGACACTTACTGTGATTTTTTTCTAAATTGTACGTTATTAAACAAAGTTTTTGTTTACATCGACAATCGACAATAGGGTAGTTTAAAAAAGAATATATTTTATTTCCATCTCCCTCCCCCCCCCCCCCCCCTTGTCCACCAGGTATATAATACAGTAACTGTAATCTTCAAAAAATTTAAGTGGTAGTTATAGAATATATCACTAAAATCGCTAAAATCGCTAAAATGGTAATATAAAAATTCATTTTATTCCCCCCCCCCCAGTGTAACAGACACTTATTGTAATTTTTTTTTTATAAATTATACAAAATATTTTAAATCAATAACAGAGTAGTTTAAAGAAGAACATATTTTATATCCATCTGCCCCCCCCCCCCCCCCCCCACGTATATAATACACTCCCTGTGATATTCATAAAAATTATGTGACTGTTGTAAAATATCTCATTAAAGTCGGTAAAATGGTGATATAGAAAAAAAACATTTTGTTTCCCCCCCCCCCCTCCTCTTCAAGCGTATCTGATACTTGAAGGGGGTAATTTTTTCACAAATTATACGTGATTATACAGGTTTTTGAATGGATAAAAGGGTAGTTTAAAGATGAATGCATTTTATTTACAAATTCCCCCCCTTGCCCTCCCCCAGGTATATAATGCACTTATTGCGATAAAGTAATTGATAGTTATAGAATATATCATTAAATCGGTAAAATGGCGATATAAAAAATAATTTTGTTTTCCTCAGCTCTCCCCTCTTTAACCCCCACTACCAAGTCTTTCTGACACTTACTGTAATTTTTTCTCAAATATTTCTGGTTTTGAGAATTGGAAAAGTGCCCTTTTTTTCTGTGACCCGAAACTGTACACAATCTGAGAGGAAAAACTCTCGTATTACGCGACAAAAAATCTACGACTATTACCCATACAACGCGATAGAGTCTAGTATAACGCGTAATGTAAAGGAAGTACGTGACGACATCTTTTCTATTTTGAATCTGTTCAAGGTTACTTACTTTTGACTGCAGATAAGGGTTGCCCCGTTACTATGCCAACAAACGACGCTTTTAGCCTCATTACAGTTTGCAATCGTCTGCTCAATGTATGTCTCTTATTACGCGAAAAGCATCCCCCGCGTTATACAAGAGTCTACTGTAATAGAATTTTTTATGACAAACTGTATCATATTATAATCAATGTTTTTTAATCTATAAAATAAGAAAAAGTCTTTATGCCTTATTATTCAATCAAGGTTTATTACATTACCTTAGAAACAAATACACACCATAAATACAAAAAAAAGCTGAAAAATCTAATTCCTATTCAAAAAATTCTTGAAAATACTCCTGTTGGGCATTTCTCCTGTATGGGCCCGTAGATATTTCTTCTGACTTCCTTCTGGGCCGCGGTAGCCCAGTCGAAAGAGCGCCGGCCTCGTAATTGGAAGATTGCGGATTCGGTACTCAAGCCGGCCAAAGACCGTCGTGTACACTAATGGTGGCTGGTGCCCCTCAAAAATTACACCTGTGGGGGTCACCGAAGCGGGAGAGTCATCCTTTCCGTGGAGGATCAAAATTGTGATGGCATGTCTCCGGACCACCTCTAGGGGTGTGTCCCAGACCGTCGCCAATTCCCCATCTGCGCAGCACTAGTGCTACGTAAAACCCATCCATCCATTCAGACTTCCTTTTATATAAAACATTTAAAACAAACATTACTCTAGTATGTCATTTCTTTGTATGGATGCGTTATGATTATTTAGATGTCTATTTTGGGAAAGTATTTCAGAACATATTTAACACACGTATGGCTTTTCTCTTGTTTGGCTGAGGAGATGTCTCCTTGGACTATTTTTTACAGAAAATCTTTTGAAGCATATTTCACACATGCAGGGCTTTTCCTCTGTATGCTTGTGTAGAAGTGCTTTCAGCACGGAGTATTATTGAAAGAGGAGATGAAAGTCCAATGGGAGGAAACTTTAAAACTGCGATGTGAATTTCTGCCAGCTATTGGGGGCGACACTTGTCCCTTTACCCTATATTTCGGCATGAAGTACTATTGTTTTCAGTTTCATTCTACTGACGTGCTTTTCGAATTTTAAACAGTTTAATACTTTTGTACGTGCTTAAAACTACTTAATTCAGATGGGTTCATGTAAATGCTTCGTTCCTGGATGTAAAGCAGGTTATGATAGTGACAAAAAAAAAAAGAGAAAAGCCCAAGGACAGAAATGCCCGAGTTTGTTTTCTGCTCCACGGGTAAGTATTATTATTAGAGTCCTGCGCGAACCCGACAGATGATTTATTAAATCAACCCGACACCCGACCCGAACCCGAAAAAAAAAATTTCATCAACCCGAACCCGCAACAGAGAATTTGTTGCAACCCGAACCCGACCCAAAACCAAAAAAATAAATCAACATTACTTATTCATCTAAAAATAATGCAAAACAAAGTAAAATGGTATAACATGATATAAAATAAAATAAATTTTCATTGTCACACAGTTGGTAAATTATTAAAAAAAAAAAAAAAAAAAAAGAAAAGAAAAAAAAAAAAAACTAGTATGTTGTGGCTACCATAAGATATTCTTCTATATTTTTCTGTCAAATTCACTAAGTGCGAATAATTTATTAAAACTATTATTCAGAAGTTTAACGTGATAAATGCAAATAATTTTCCTCTTAGGTAAATCAAACAAAGAAAGACAGTTTTATTCTCCGTAAATAGTATATTAAAAAATGCGTTTTCATAATGGTTATTTCACTTATTAAATTTTTGAGATATAGCTTTACCGTCTCGGAAAAAATTGCAGGACAGCAGCGCCACCTATTGACCGAAATGCATCCAAATTGAATCGGCATAATGCCTGATTATGGTCTTTTCAGATATATATATATATTTATATTTAATTATACACAATAGAACCTGAGATATCTCTTTTCCTTAAATTATGGAAATCGTTGTATAACACCGCCACTTACTGAATTATTGGTACCAGAAGTGGGAAGACTATAAATTATATCATGAACATCCACATATAAATTTATGTGCAATTTTGTTTAGTAGTTCCTGTTTTTGTTTAGTAGTAAATCACTGTATAGCAGCGCAATCTTTTGAGAAATTGACATAAAAAGTTGATAGGGACTAGGTTATGTGAAGGTGCATCTACATGTAAATTTATATGCAATTCTCTGTAGTAGTTCCTGAGATATAGCATTCCCTTAAATTGTGGATAATATCATGTATATCACTTAAATCATTGTATAGCAGCGCTATCTGTTGAGTGATGGGCACCAAAAGTTGATAGGCACTAATTTATGTCAAGGTGCATTTATTTATAAATTTATATGCAATTATGTGCAGTAGTTCCAGAAAGACAGTCACCACAAAATTTTTGTCATACACATACAGAGACACAGACTGATATTTTCTAGAAATAGTCAAATCGTGTTCGGGACTCTCAAACCGTGCAAATTCATCAAAAACCGGAAGTTGAAAATTTTTACGAATCTAATACTTTCTTCTACTAAATATAGAAAAAATTAAAAAAAAAAAAAAAAAAAAAAAAAAAACTTGTAAACTGCGAAATCCTTTCAATTTCCAGAATGTAAATGCGAGGTTATACTGTATTTGTATTTTTTAAATTTATATATTAACAACAGTCGAGAAATATTTATAATAGTTTTCTAATTTTCATACAATTTCTACCAAAGATACATATTAGTTCCGTTGAAGAAAAGAAAACAGATCCAGATACAAATACGGATCTAATTTTCTGGCGGATACGAATAAGGAGCTCCGGTACATGTCTGTCCACCAGCGGCCGAGCGGTTCAGCGCTCGAAGCTGGTAGATGGGAGGTGTCGGGCTCGATCCCAGTTCGCGCTCATCGACCTAGCCGTTCGGAGTTTTCCGTGGTTTCCCCCGAAACACGCGTAAATACGGGCTAGGACCCCTTAGAAAGACTCAAACGTAGGACCAGAGCCTCCTTAAGTAGATGCCTAGCGAGTCGCTCCAAAACTTGGCAACAGTACAAGAAGAGCATAGCCAGTAGATGGCGCTTGGTACCGTACGTAAAGTTCTGTTTATTTCCCACGGTTCAATTGAGTTCTTTATGGTTTATGTTTTATTAATTTAACAAATGTGAAAGGTTTTTTTTTATTATATGGTGTATTGGGTCGTTCCATTTTGTAAATCGGACAGTCGCCGTGAAAATATAAGTTTTCACGAAATACTAAGTAATGCAATTCTGCGTAAAAAAAGGCTTACAAATATTTCAAGACAAGGTATGTAAACTGCATAAATAAGTAATGCAAAATTACCAACCCTCCGGATTTTTGAATATCAAGAATATTTTTCACAAAAAACATTATTTTTATTAATAATCGTAAATTCTGTGATTAAGACGAAGATAAATTTAAAAGAAATTATGATATAAAAATTCGAAGGGTTGACACCTCTGTTAGTAAGTTAGATTTAACAAATAAAATAGTTATGCTTATTACAAAATGAAATGAAATTTTTATTTATTGATGTAGGAATACAGAAAAGTAACTTGTTCTTAGTTACTTTGAAGTAACTCTATATTGGAGTATTTTATAGTTTTATTCATAAATTACATTAATAACTTATGAATAAAACTATAAAATACTCCAATATAGGAACAAGATTGATTTATATTTTTTTAATAGCACTGTTTTTTAAAGACTTGCGTAAATGCGTATACAAATTTGATTATTTCAGTTAAATCGAAATAAAAGTGTTGCGAATCTTGAAAAGAAAAAATAGAAAATTTTTATTTCTACTTTTGTTCTTTTTAAAAATATTAAGTTTTAAGATTCAAAACATTGCTTTTATTATCCTTTTACTACACAAATGGAATATGGAATTAAAAAATTCAGGTAAAAATTAAATATCATGAGTACTGATTTGAAAAATTATCAGATATAACAGAAATATGACTTGATTTTTTGAAATAGAAATTACAATTTAATCATAAAAGGGAAAATGTACAGAAAAACTTAAAAATGACCTATTTTACCATTTTCCCTTCTACCCCACAGTTTAAAAATTCACATAATTTAGCAAAATAAGCAAAATAAGCCTCAATTTTGAAGTTTCGCAATTCCATCTCTATTAATTTCGGAGATATAATAGTCAGAAAATTCCCCACATCCATACACTCACATACACACATATACTGGCTAATTGCCAAGAAGGACTTTTTTTGGACTCATGAGACCTTAAAAATATAAATCAGGGGAAAACTCGATATCGAATTTTTGGACCGAACACAATACTTTCATTACCTACGGTAGTAGGGTATTGGAAGTAAAAATATTTGAAGGATGTTATTAATTTGCCAATCTTTATCAAATTTTCAAATTGAAACCTAATACGAGTTTTAAAATACAATTGTAAATTTCCTGCATTTGTTTGTTTTTAAGTTATTCGGATAATAAATATGCATGTAAATCAATCGCTAAAAACTAAAAAAAAATTGTTTTTCTTTGTATTCAGGGAACCTCAAAACGTGACTTTATTCAAAAACCTGAGTTGAAAACAGAACTTCAAAAAAATACTTTGTTTACATTATAGGCTCGAAAAATTAATTTTTCTTCTTCAACAGTATTCGTCGACATAAAAAAAGTGTAGCAAAGCACTTCCGTCAGTTACATTCTACAGAAAAGAACGTTTAGCTTAATTTTGGGTAGCCCTGTATGTTTTCAATAAACTATGTGCATATCAGATTGTGCATTTAAATTTAGTCTTATATGAAAAACACCTAACACAAAATGAAATACACTTTCAGCATTTTCCAAGTATATCCGAGATAGATAAACCGGCGCGCACAGACCAACCGCTAAAAACATTATTTTTCGTTTCAGGAGACCTCAAAACATGTAAATATAACACAACTTTATTTCGAAAATGTCTATCAGTTTCGAAAGCATACCCTCTCGGAACTGGTGGAGCTAACAAAATCTTGAATAAAAAAAAAAAAAAAAAAAAAAAAAACTTGGTGCGAGAGAAATCCTTAATTTTAAAAAATTAAATCTTAATGGTTATTTATTTATTTATTGTGACGGACTAGACAGCAGATGTTTTCTTCTCCAATTTTTATTACTGAATGTTAACTTATCTCGTTAATGCGCTGGTCTATTTTTCTTATAAATAATATAAAATTTTCGATTTAAGAAAAATAATTCACACCTAATAAGGTAAAAATGTAACGTAAAGGACATGACCAAAAAAAAAAACAAAGACATGATTTTAATAATTTATCATTATAAATTATTCATTCTAAACTGAAACTCATTTAAAGTTCAGAGATTTTAATTCATATAAACGAAACTTTCATCTGCTATCTAAATTAAAAAAAAAAAAAAAAAAAAAAAAAAAAAAAAATTGAAATTTTTATTGAATAAATATATAAAAAAAATAATTTAATCGCGTGATAGACATGCCATGTTTTTGCTTATTTAATTTTAAATTTCGTTTTGTAATTAATAATATATTAAAAAAAATAAGGTGTTAATTATTTGATACGTTGTAATTCAATTAGTTGAAAAGCTAAAATAGGTCTTGTCCACTTTCGAAGAAAATTAAACCCTATACTTTTTTAAATATAAATATTTGAATATTTTATTGAAAATATTTACGATAAAGCACTTTCACATCATTTTTTCAAATTAAAAGAAAAAAAAATACAATTTTAGACTTTGAATTGAAATTAATAGCTATATTTTTAGATGAAAAATATAACTTATCTATGAAACAGAAGGAATTTGTTGCTCTGCGTAGGTGCTGTCACCTAGCGTTAGTTCAGTTTTTTAAATGTTGCCTAATTTAACATTGAGATTCGCCGTGCGTGGAAGGCATCTACTTAAGGAGGCTCTGGTAGGACATTCCCCTCTATAGGCCTAGGACACATCTGGAGTCAATCGGCCTTAAATCTTCCAAACAAACAACCAACCGATACATGTCTAGTATGTGCAGAATGTTTAAATTAGTTACATAGTTGTAAACATGCCTATAGATTTATGTTTATAATTGTAAAAAAAAATATTTTGAAAAGTGTTCTCAAGTCGACTCGACTTGTTGAAAACCAAACCCGACCCGAACCCGATCCGCACGAAAAAAAGATCAGTCAACCCGACCCGCAAGAGAAAAAAAATCTTCGGGTCGGGTTCGGGTAAAATCGGGTTACCCGACTGGATGCAGGACTCTTATTATTATTTGTTTTTGCTGCTTATGAATTATCTTGATCCGTGTAATGCCTGCCGTTTCTCGAGATAAATTAAAGCTGTTCATGATAACAGAGGTTACAACATTGACATATTTTTTTCATTGTTAAGTGTGTGTTGGTGTTGCGGAATAAGGCCGATAGACTACTCTTGGGTGCTAGGCCTGAGGGGAGTGCCTTCCATGGAGGTCTTTCTAAGGGGTCCTAGTCCGTATTTTCGCAAGTTTCGGAGAAAACGACGGGAAACTCCGAACGGCTAGGCCGACGAGCTCGATCTGGTATCGAACCCAGCACCTCACTTCTACCAGCTTTGACGCAGAACCGCTCGGCTGCTGGTGGGCCTTTCATTATTAAGTGCGACATCGATTGCAGGACATTCTATGATTTATGTTAAAAATGGGTAACATCTTTAATTAAAATTCGGAAATTTTTCATGTACTAATTTAGAATATGCAATCTAATGTGGTGCAGTATTTAAAGTATAAAAAATTATTATAAATAATACCTATAAATACTCTGTGATAATAATAGTTATTATTATTATTATGTAAATACTCTGTGTTTAATAATTCACAAAACTAGAATTTAAAATTTAACATTGCAAGATAATTTTCACTTATTAATTATAAATGATTTTTACTTTGTTTTAGTATTTTATAACTTGTATATCTAATTAAATGGAAAAAAAAAATGATTCTACAACTATGCAGTTCCCTCCGACCTTATGCTTGAAAATTTTTTAATTTCCGTTGCAATAGTATTCCATATTGTATGCCACGGTTTACTTAATAAAATTTTACTAAAATTAATTTGGATGAAAGTTTTTAGAGTATGCTAAACATAAAAGTTACACTAATTGTTCTCTTAAATTTCTAATATCAAATATCCTATTACACTAATATTATAAGAAACGAAATGTATTATTAACCCAGCATGATCTCAGAATGAAATGCCTCACTCACTAGGCTATCCTTTCTTCCTCCACTTTGATACATTTGCCTTATCCTAGTTTATTTGTTTAATTTTATTATGCTCAGTTTTATGCAACTCCATATGTACTATGTACTATTTTTAACGTAATAATTCTCCTGATAATCAATTATTATGCGAAAATTCAACTTAATTTTGTATGTTAAAAAAAAGAAAAAAATAATCCTGAAATTTTAATAACTTATGCAATTGCGTAAGTTTCGCACGGGTTTACTAGTATAATGTTAAAATAGTGTACTGCTGCACTACTGAGCTTGTATTTGATTTTCAAAATATTCATTTGATAAATGATGATACTGCAATGCTTAGACTTAGATACTTCATTGTCTCTGATCCCGAGAATGACTCAGACAGTTGAAACTGGTCATAATCTTAATCAAATATTCAATTAAAATATATATATATATATCAGAGGAAAATTTAAAAAAAGCCTTAATTACAAAATTCGCATGCATTGGTGAAAATTTTAGAGAAAAATCTTTACATAAAATTACAACTTTATTTTTAAAATCACTTTTTAAAACTAATTTCTAAAGTGCGAAAAAGAAAATGAAAGAAAGAAAAAATGCATTTCATAAAAGCTGCATGAAATAAATTCAATTACCAAACTAAATAAAAAGTTCAAGTTTAAATCACAAGATGGTCAAAGTTTATGATTTATTCAAATATTCAACATAAACTAGTGATTTATGAGTTAATGACAGTAATTTATTGAAACTGCAAATCACAAATTATGATTTGTTAATTTTATTTAGTTCATTCGAGCATATAATCTTGAGTGTTTCTGCTGTATGATTTAACATGTCTATTCTTTTTTTTTATTTTTTTTTTTAACGTAATTTTTTTATTGGGACTATATTGGGAAATTTCATACCAATAGTAAACCAAAATAACTTTTCCTTTTACTGAAAAATATAATGCCAACACTTTAAAATTTATTGAAACAGTATGTAATTTTATTACACATCAGGTTACACAGAAAAAAAAAAAAAAATGCATAACAAAGAATTATTTTAAGCTTGATGTTGGTAATAGGAAATGAATGAAAAAATCGAATCGCTAGCAACTTCTCTTTTATTATTATTATTACTTTATTACACTGTCAAATATAGCAACAACGAAAAATTAGAAGATTCACTGCCATAAGATATCCATAAAAACCAACATTCTGGAAAAAAAAAAAAAAAAAAAAAAAAAACTTATCTCTTCATAACAATGTAGTTTAGCTTCGGTTTTACGCATAAAGATCAACGTCATTGTATATGTTCTCTCACTAAGTAAAATGCTTAAAATAGTTCTTAGAAAAAAACATGTTGTCAAAAAGACTCTATTAAATGAAATCTGCGTTCAACCGAATTTTTTTAAGCTCAATATTATTCTTAAAAAAATAATAAAAACGAAACATTATTGAATCACGTTACAGAGGCTGGAAAGCAGAAGCAGGGTATAGCGAACGCTGGCGCCCTCTCTAAACGTTAGAAAAAAACATCGCAAAATTTCAGCGTTTCCTTCGTCTCCTTCTAATAATACTCCGTGGTTTTCAGGTTTACCTTTTGAGAAAATCCTTAAAAAGATATTTGACACATGTGTGGCTTTTCCTCGGTATGGATGCATAGATGTGTTTTCAGATTATCCTTTAGGGTATATCTTTTAGAACATACTTCGCACAGGTAGGGCTTTTCTTTTACATGGACGCGTTGGTGAATATTTAAATATTCCTTTTGAGAAAATCTTTTATAGCACACTCCACACACGTATGGCTTTTCCTGTGTAAGGATACGTAGATGTGTTTTCAGACTTTCGTTTTGGGAAAATTTTTTAGAACAGACTTCACACACGTACAGCTTTTCTTTCGTATGAGTGCGTATATGTTTGTTTAGACTACTGCTTACAGAAAATCTTTTAGAACACACCTTACGCACATAAAGGCTTCTCTTTTGTATGAATGCGTAGATGTTTTTTCAGATATACGTTTACAGAAAATCTTTTAGAACATACTTCACACACGTACGGCTTTTCTTGTGTATGGGTGCGTTGGTGATTACTTAAATGTCCTTTTTGGGTAAATCCCTTAGAACATACATCACACACGTATGGTTTTTCTCCTGTATGGGTACGTAGGTGATTATTCAAATTTCCCTTTAGGGTAAATCCTTTAGAACATATTTCGCACACGTATGGCTTTTCTTCTGTATGGACGCGCTGGTGAATGCTGAAATGTGCCTTTTGAGAAAATCGTTTAGAACATACATCACACACGTACGGCTTTTCCTGTTTATGGATGCGTAGATGTGCTTTTAGACTTTCGTTTTGGGAAAATCTTTTAGAACATACTTCACACACGTACGGTTTTTCTTTTGTATGGCTGCGCAGATGTCTTCTCAGATTTTCCATTTGGGTAAATCCTTTAGAACATACTCCACACACGTATGGCTTTTCCTCTGTATGGATGCGCATATGTGTTCTCAGATTTTCCATTTGGTTAAATCCTTTAGAACATACTCCACACACGTATGGCTTTTCTTCTGTATGGATGTGTAAATGTCTTTTCAGATTTCTGTTTATAGAAAATCCTTTAAAACATATTTGACACACGTAAGGCTTTTCCATTTTGTATGGATGCATTGTTGTGTGTTCAGTCTTCTTTTCAGAAAATCCTCAAGAACATACTTTTCACATATATAGCCTTTCTTTTCCCTGTTCTGTTTTTGCGTTTATACATTTTTTCATGTCCGTCACGAGAGAATCTTGCGAAATTTAAAACTGCACACACATATGGCTTTTTAAAATTGAATGTAAACTACGCCTCTTTAAATTCCTGTTTTAGTAATGCCTTCATAAGAAAATTCCCAAGCTTCTTCCTTTTCTGGTACATTTGACAATTATTGAGATCTATAGTTACAATGACTTTCGTCTCCGTTACTGTGCAACCGCGAAAAGATGGCATTCGATCTTGGGATAGTTCATTTTGAAAAAGGGGCGGCCGAATGAAATGCAAATGATGCTTGGCGGCAGTTCTTTTCGCTTACCAGCTTCTTTGGCACCTATACGAGCAGTCAGTGTCTATTGTTGCTAATTAAATAGAAAATTGCTAAATTTTTGTCAATTTAAATATTGTTTTAATTATTTCTTATAATTTTTTTTTATCAGATATGCAGAAAATCGATAAAACAAAATAGCTTTAAACATTGCTTATAATTTGTGTTCACATGTATGTTTATTTCAGGGGTGCTTGTGACTCAAAGGTAAAAACCCTGAAAATTAGAACCTCAAATTAGAAAAAACCCAAAATATCAAATAATATTCAAACTATTTAGGCCAGAAGCCATCAATCTTTTCACATTTCATTCATATATCACCTGGATGACAAATGAACAACCAATGAAAACAAAAAATAACTTTATAGGAAATAAAAAATACACATGGGTTAGAGTAAAAACCCTGAAATCAGGGGTAAACCCTGAACACAAACCCCCCTGTTATTTCTAGTATTTAAATTAATTAAATCCCTAAAATTTACTCGTTTAGCTTTTAACTTCTTAAAGTATACGTAAAACAGTTCTTTTTTTTTTTTTTTGATATTCACTATCATGATTAGTTCAATTATTTAAATCTAAAAATATATCATAATTGAATGTTTTGTAAATATTAACTATCGTGATTAATTAAATTTCTTCCTTTCTACTTTTATTATAACCATTATATGATTATGTCATGTTATTTAATGACAATTACAATAATTTAATGTTTATTTTATCAAAACTGTAATGGTATTAATCATGGTTTCTTTTATTTCATACATTGTAGAAATAAACTTTTAAAAAGTTTAATTAAGTTACTTCTTTCATACCTTTCTGCTGATAATGATTGTACTTAAAAATTTCTTCTCGGAAGCCATTAAGATTACTTTATTTTAAAAAATCAAAATTTCTTTTTGAATGTTATTTGATCGCCGAAACTTTAAAATTTGTAAACAATAGTACCTCCGAACACTTCTTTTAAATAGTAATTAAAAATACCTCCAAACATTAAGTTTATCAACAACTTTAAATTATAATTTCACACTAAGAAACGGGCTAACAACGCCAAATCTGGAAGCCACTCTACTCTGTGTTACCATGGAAACACAACCTCTCACCTTATTTCATTAATGGAATCATCTGAAAACACGTGATTCGCGTGCCAAGTTATCGCGGTTGTACAATACGCCATACTTTTTTTACAGAAATTCACAGAAATCATGGCGTACTTGATCTAACCGCGATTGTAATGAAATGCTCGCCCTCTGGTGGGCTAAGGTGAAATTACTATAACCATGCTTTAATTCGGCTTTCATAAGCCGCCATTGCTTGCCGATGTTTAGTTTCACCTATATTTATTGAATAAAAATGAATAAATCCGGTAAAAAATATAACACATACTGCTGTGTGCTACAGTGTAACTCCAAAGGATCAAGAAATCCAGAATTAAGCTTCCATTTATTTCCAAATGACAAATTTAAAATTTCAGTTGCTTCGGCTAATGGAAGTAAAGAATTAATCAGATGACTTAAAACTAATATTTGTTCAACTTCAGTTAAAAATCTACTTCCGATCGAACTTTGAAGAAACTGAAATATTTTTTTCCAAAAGCAATCAATTTTCCATGATGTAATGGCGGAGAAATTATAGTACGAATATAAGTAGAATAACAAAAAGACAATAATAAATACACGTGGCTATAATATTTTCTAACAACAAAGGCTGAAAAAGCGCCATCTATCGACCATTACAAACGCGGATAAGGCCTCGGAAAGGTGAAACCAATTTTATTTGTAGAGGGCGCTTGCGAGCCTGCGCCAAATGCAAAGCCTGCCAGCACGGAGTAATATTAATAGGAGTGGAAGGTCCAGTGGGAGAAAGCTACGAAACTGTGATGTAAATTTTTGGTAAATATTGAGGGCGCCACTTGTCATTACTCCCTACCTCGGCGCTAATATAGTGTTGTTTTCAATAGAATTTTGCTGGAGTGCATTTTAAATTTTTTATTTTATGCAATTTAATTTTTTTGTAAGTTCTTAAAACTGCATAATTCAGATGTTTCAAATAAATGCTTCGTTCCTAGTTGTTAAACAGACTATGATAAAGGTAAGAAAAAAAAAAAAAAAAGCCCCAGGAGAGAAATAATGTCCGAGTTCGTGTTTTCTGCACCTAAAGTAAGTTTATCTTTTTTCTTTACAAAATTTCATCCATTCTCCTTCCTCCCAATTGTCTGTTTTAGCTAGCTTCGGTTCATAAAGATCGTCATTTTTTAAAAGCTCTCTTTCAAAGTAAAATTAGTATAAAATGGATCTTAAGCAAAACATGTTGGTTAGAATACTCTATTTAATGAAATTTCCTTTCGATCGAACTTTTTTCAGCTTGATATTATTTTTTAAAAAATAATTAAAACGAGACATTTCCTCATTGAATAACATTGCGGAAGCTGGAGAGAAGGAAGTATTGTACGCTGGCGCCATCTGTAAACATTATATAACAACATCAGAAAATTTCAGCATTACCTTCTTCTCCTGTTTTTTACTCCGTGCCTGCCAGTATTTTGCTATAGTTTTCAATGGGAACAGGTGCTAGAATCAAAGTGCTTCAATCGAAATTGGTTTAAATATATCGCATTTAAAAAGAAAGCATTAGGCATTTACAATTTATTTTTTAATTTAACAGTAAATTAAGTTATTTTTTTTAAATAGTTTATTTCTTTCAATGGATGTAAAAGAAACAATTTATTACATTTCATGTTTCATTATCAATGACAATAACTGAAATTAGATAAAATCTAGCAATTTTTAAATTAACCCACAAAGAGCATAGTTTTCTTAAAGCCATTGTTTAAACATCGTATTATGCTTTAAAAACATTTTCATTATTTCTTTAATATTTTCTTTTTCTGTCTTAGAACAATATAACACATAAAGTATTTCAATAACGTAATGACATGTGAAATGTTTGTTAATTAATATTTATAGTATCTCTCGGAAGATATTTAGTAATGAACAATATATACAATTGAAAAGTGTTAAACCGTTGCGATCGCGTAGAAATGTAAACAAAAGCCAGCTGAATTCATAGATATAGTAATAAGATAGATTGATCAGCGAGGGCGAAAAAGTGATGCCTTTTTTACTCGGGGAAAGACGGCCATTTTACTCTGTTGTGGATGTCTTTCCCCAAGTGAATATACATGGTAATACACACAGATTATTTAGCAAATAAAATTTATGAATAATTTATGTACTAATGATGAATGAAAAAACTCCAGATACTCATTTTTCTTTCTCTCTTTTCTTCTTCTTTTCTTTTTCTTCTTTTTTTTTCTTTTTTTTTTTTTCTGTCTGGTTAGAAGTTTTTTTGATCGAAAAAACTATTGAACTTATCCTCATCTTTTGAGATATTCGAGTTAAACCTTTTTCGCCAATCGCAACATGTAGTAGAAATTCAGTTTACTTAGAAATGGATATAACGATTTTGGTTAAAGTTTGGAGTTAAGAGTCTTTTTTTTTTTTACAGAACTAAAACGTTTGGACATATCCTCATCTTCAGGAAAATTAGCGTTAACCCTTTAACTGACAATCGCAACATATAATAGAAATTGATTTGACTCGAAAGTGGATATAACGATTTTTATAAAAGTTTGGGGTTAAGTGTTCTTTAGAGAGCTAAAACGATTGGACATATCCTCATCCTCAGGAAAATTCGCGTTAACCCTTTAACGGCCAGTCGGAACATATAATAGAAATTATGTTTACTCGGAAATGGTTTTAACGATTTTTATAAAAGTTTGGGGTTAAATGTTTTTTAGACAGCTAAAACAAATGGACCTATCGTCATCTTCAGGAAAAATCGCGTTAACCCTTTAACAGCCAGTCGCAATTTATAGCATAAAATGGGTTTACTCGGAAGTGAATGTGACGATTATGATTAAATTTTGAGGTTAAGTGTTTTTTTTTTTTTTTTTAGAGAACTAAAACTGCACATATTCTCATCTTCAGGAAATTTTGCTTTAACCCTTTAACTGCCAATCGCAACATATAATAGAAATTAGGTTTACCCGGAAATTACAGTAATGATTTTGATTAAATTTTGGGGTTAAGTGTTTTTTTAGAGATCTAAAACGATTGAACATATCTTCATCTTCAGGAAAATTTACTTTGACCCTTTAACGGCCAGTCACAATATATAGCCGAAATTGGGCTTACTCGGAAATGGACGTAACCAATTTTATTAGAGTTTAGGCTTTAAGTGCTTTTTAGGGATCTAAAACGATGGGAAAAATCCTCATCTTCAGGAAAATTCGTGGTTGCTGTTAAACCTTTTGAACCATATGGCAGGAATTGGGTTTACTCGAAAATTTATAAAATGATTTTAATGAAAATTTAGAATTAGATGTTTTGAAGAGATAAATTGATTAGACATATCTTCATCTCCAAGAAAATTTGTGTTCGCTGTTAACCCTTTATCGGCTAGTTGCAGCATGGGGAAGATAGTGGGTTTATTTTTAAATGGATATAATGATTTTGTTGAAAGTTTAAAATTAAATATATATATACAGAGGTGTAATGAGGGATGTAATGAGTTACTACTATCGAAATATAATCTCATATCACAATGCAGAAAAAGTAAAACTTATCCTATTAAATTGCAGATAATTAAACTGCTCTGAAAAAAAAAATCTGTATCTGATACCATTCTTACAGATTCTTAAGTAAATTGACCTCCTGAATCCGAATCTGGCCCCCATTTTGCCCCACCACACACCGTTTTCTTGTTACGCCCCCTCCCCCATTTTAATCATTGTTTGATAATTTTATACGCATCAGTTTGATTTGGAGAGGAACGATGACTATTTTTACCGTTAAATGTCTTATGACCTGAGGAACTACAGGGGTAAAAACACACGAACATTTGTAGTAAGGAGAATATTTGAGGGGATTTGTGCGCAGAAAAAAAAAAAAAAAAAAAAAAAAAAACGTTAACACTGTTAACGTGAATTATTTTTAACATGAACTGTTACCACAATCCCCGTCAAAATGAAGATTACTTTAGTTATATGACGATCAGTTACTGATAGCATGAACTACTGATAACATGAACAGATTTTTGATCCCCCTTAAGATTCACGTTAACGAAGTTCGACTGTACATCTTTTCATGTCTGCACAAAAATGATTTTTTTCAGCCTTTATTATTATACTACTTTAAAAAAAAATTGTCTGCATTCATCATGAAAAATATCTTTAATAAATTACAACATAATAAATAATTTGTATTGCGTAAATTTGTATAGAATTATATATTGAAGAAAGTCTTGTGGTAATACTAGTTATAATATATTAAAACAAGCGGGCTTTACCTCTGCCGCTACTAACTACATTTAAAAGAATTTTGAAAATTCGATATTAATTACGAATATAACAAGAAAGAAAAATCATTCAGTACTTCATTGATTAGTAACACTTTCCAACTGTACGTAATTGTTGTATCGAATAACTTTTAATATTCTTTGCCTACGTTATCACACAAAAGACAGAAGGACTGAAAAATATACAGATAGACTGATTGATTTTAAAATTACTCTAAGGCATTAAGGTAAAACTTTCCTTAATGCCTTAATGCAAATGGCTTAATGCAAAATAAAATGCAGCCATTACATTATAATTACAGCTTTTGATCTCTCTGAATATTTTAGTGTAGCCCTGTAAATCAGAAAGTTAATCATATCATATTTTATACAAAACATCATTTTAGAATAATAACAATACATTTAATATTTTTATGATTTTTACAGTACAAAGACTTTCAAATATAAATTTTAAAAAATTCTGTCCTAATACGTAATTCATCGGTATTTTTTTTTTTTGCCGTTGTTGTCCCTGTAAACAAACTAGTTGTACAGGAGCTATTAATGTCATTTTAAATGCGGAACATTCTATAGGGAAAATATTTGTAAAAATAACACTTATAGAACACAACGCTTTCAAATGCTTTGGGTGTCCCTGTACACAAACCAGAAGAGATATTTCTCCATTTTCAATATGGAACATCCGATAGTGAACTTCAATAAAATACACCAGTTTCAAGAAATTCTATAAATATTTACAGGAGTTAGAGCACGGATAGACAGACAGACAGATGGACAGATACACAAACTGAAATCATATTCACACTTAAAAATTTTAGAAAGTGCTAAAAACGCTTAATGTAAACGAAAATGCAATTCTAGAATTTTTTTATTAATATCTCTTAATGTAAATGCATATTTTTGTGTCACCCTATAAATAAAATGCTAATCATGCTACATTCTATGCAAAGCATTTTTTTGTACATATAAGTAACATATTTCAATTGCCTAAAGCTTCGGGAAAGTAAAGTAATTAAAATTTGATTTATAGAAATATCTCTCATAGAGCGCTATGCTTTGGAATATTTTTGAGTGTCCCTGTATATGAATCATTGGTGGTATTTCCTCGATTTTATACAGGAAACATCCAATAGGGAATTTGTATACCATATTTCAATTTCATTAAGATATGTCTGCAGTAAAGGTATGAAAATATGGTTTATAGAGATACCTCTCACAGAACACAATGTTTTGAAATACTTTCGGGTGTCCCTGTACACAAACCAGTAAAGGTATAAACTCCATTTTCAATAGGAAACATCCGATGGTGAACTTGAAAAACATATATCAGTTTCAAGAAATTCCATAAATATTTACGGGAGTTAGAGATCGAACAGACAGACGGACAGGCAGATACACAAAACTGAAATGATATTGTTACAAAATTGTAAATAATTGTGTTTATTTTTGTATAAATACTTTTAAAGAGGCTTAGTAAGTTGATAAAGTGCTAATTTTGTGCATTTCTAGTCGTTTTAGCGATGAAATAGCCTTATTTTCCCTTAAAAACGCATTAAAAAGCCCCAATAAGGCAGATAATGGATTTGGCGCCAAATTTGGCGACTTTTTCCCACCTTGGCGATTTGTTTGGCGACCTTGGCGAGAAAATCCTTATAAGGGATATACCAAATATGGAAACTCTAATCTCATTGGCTGATGAGATACGGAAATTTCCGGAACTTTCCACACTTTTCTACAGAGGTATATAAAGACCGCTTTCCCGCCAAGCCAGTGAGTTCGGTTCAGTTCTCAGCCAGCTTTGTTAATGCTTGCATTGTTTTGAGCCTCTTTGAAAGAGACTTGCTTTTAGTGTTATTGCTATACTATACAGTTTGTACTGTGGATTTGCTATTGACAGCTGTTGTTTAAGCAGAGTTTACTGGTTGAATTAAGCTGATACTTTACAGACCTGTATTTTTCTTGAACTGTCTATGAATAAATTACTGAATTTTTGCAAATTTGGCCTTTCATTCTCGGACAACTCACGAACCCCTAAGTACGCAACAATTCTGGTGCCAGGAGTGGGGTAGTCTGTGAATGGTAATAACAAGAGCTATGGAGCAAGAAATGAAGAAGCTTCTGGAAGGTCTAACTGTCCAGATGAATGAATTAAGATCTGGATTGATAGAGAAAATAGAAACCGGACAAAAAGAATTGAACGACGGCTTGGCTGGAGAGATGAAAGAAATGAAAGAAAGACAAAGAGAGATGAAAGAAAGTATGGAAACGGGACAAAAAGAGATGAGAGATAGATTAACTGAAGAAATGAAAGCAGTACAGGAGAAAATGGAAACATCGCAAAGAGATTTGACTGAAGAAATGAAGGAAATGAAAGCAGTTCAGGAAAAGATGGAAGCCAGTTTGACCGAAGAAATTAAATCTAATCAAGATGAGATGAAGAGTGAGCTTTCATCGGAGAATGAATCAATAGAGGGTAAATTAACGGTGACGGAAATTAGAATGGATGGAAGTTGAAGAGAAAGTTATGAAAGTAGAAAGAAATTTTGAAGAGAGATTTACAAAGATAGAAGAGAATTTTGAGGAGAAAGTTAAAGAAAATTTTGATCAGGAACTGAAAGGAAGGTTTTCAGAGATAGAAGGTAAATTGAAGAGAATAGAAGAAGATCTGGAGAGAAAATGGGAAGAGAAGTTAGAATCCATGCCTCCGGAAACTGAAAAGAAAGAGAGAAGAATCCAGAATCAGGAATTTATTAAGCTATCCACCTACGACGGCAGTTCCTCCTGGCATGTATATAAGACGCAGTTTTCCATCGTAGTTGAAGCTAACGGCTGGGACTCTACCGCCAAGTCAGTCCACTTAGCAGCAGCATTACGGGGAGATGCAGCCGAGATACTGAGGAATGTTTCTAAAGAAGAAAGGAATGACTTCGAGGCCCTGACTAGAGCACTGGAGCTACGGTTCGGAGGGAAGTGTTCTAAGGACTATAGTAGCCTCCAGCTAAAAGCTCGTTACCAGAAAACGGCCGAAAGCTTGCAAGAGCTGGGAGCGGACATTCCGAGACTGTCACAACTAGCATTCTCAGCCTGTCATGCTGACACTCGAAACGTCTTAGCTCTTCAGTGCTTTATCGATACTGTTCGTGATCCAAAAATTCAAAAAGCGCGGAAACTCTCCAACATCAGAGACGTAGAATCAGCTTTAGGCTATGCACTTAGGATAGAGGCAGCCCAACAAGCCTCCCGTAAAGACCGCCATACCATAAGAGCAGTCTCATTAAACGACACGACTGCTGATGAAAATAAATTAAGAGAAGTCTCGCAGAGATCTTGAAGAGATTCCGCAGCCTGGAAAATAATAAGGAAATAAAGGATCGGAAGATAAAGTGCTAGGGCTGTGGAGGGGATGGTCATGTGAAGAGGAACTGCCCTGTACGACCAACTAAAGGAAATCATCCGGCTTCACCATCACTGCAGGGAAACAAGGAGAAGGCCATCTTGCGGGGCGGAGGTTGCCTGAAGTCAAAGAGCCCCAGTTTACAGTATTTCATGTTTCGTGGATGAGTGGCGGCGATAATGGACTTTACGTCTATGGCCAAGTTAACAACACCGCCTGCCGGATGATTCTGGACACGGGGGCCAACGTGACCATCATTAGAACAGATTTGGCTCAAGAACTAAAAGAGAAGATCATCTGGACTCCGCCCTGCGTTAAACTCCAGACTGTGACCGGAGACGAAATCAAAATATATGGAAAAATGAACTTGATCATCACTTTTGGGAATGCCAGTTACCATCATATGGCATATGTGGCAGATATAAGAGATCCTGTAATCATTAGAATAGATTTCCTGAGAAAATTTAACTTTAAATTGGACTTCAAGAATAATGAACTGCATTTGAGTTCGGAAGACATAGCTGTGTTCAACACTGAAAATCAAGACATTCAGCCAATATGCCAGATAACAGCCAAGTCTGAAATTTCCATCCCTCCACATACAGAGACAATAGTTTCAGGAACACCTCCTACCAAGCAATACTTCCGCCATGGATTGATTGAATACCCGAATACAGACAATAGCCCAAGAGGAGTTCTGGTAGCTTCATCTCTAGTTGATCTCGCAAAGAGTACTATTCCTGTGAGAGTCGCAAACACCAGCGATAAGGTCCGGACAGTGAAGAAGGATGAGGTGTTAGCAACCTGCACTCCTGTTACATTCATCAACCGCCCCATGCAATCAACAGAATCCAAATCTTCTGAGCAATTAACAACGAAACTACTCAAGAATGCAGACTTAGGAAGTGAACAGAGATGTGCTGCGGAGAAGCTACTCCAATAATTTAAAGACCTTTTTTCTCGAACACCTGAAGACGTCGGGAGAACGAACATCACCCAGCACAGAATTGATACAGGAAATCATCCTCCAATCAAACAACATCCAAGAAGACTTCCATTTGCTAAACAGGAAGAAGTCACTGAACTTCTAAATGAAATGCTACACAATGACGTCATCGAGCCATCAACGAGTCCTTGGGCCTCTCCCATAGTACTGGCGCGAAAAAAGGATGGTTCAACGAGATTTTGCGTGGATTATCGTCATTTGAATGACGTCACGAAGAAAGACAGTTACCCTCTTCCCAGAATTGACGACACATTAGACACACTTGCTGGCAATGAATGGTTCTCGACTTTAGATCTGAAGAGCGGTTACTGGCAAGTAGAATTACATCCTGACGATCGTGAGAAGACTGCATTCACCACGGGACAAGGACTGTGGCAATTTAAAGTGGTGCCATTTGGATTATGTAGTGCACATGCCACCTTCGAACGCCTGCTGGAGACAGTGCTAAAAGGACTTTCCTATAAAGCCTGTCTGGTGTATTTGGATGATATTTTCATTGTTGGGCGCACCTTTGAAGACCATCTTCGAAACATCCGAAAGGTGCTGGAGAAACTCAGAATGGCTAACCTTAAATTGAATCCAGGGATGTGTAACTTGTTCCGTCGTGAAGTGTGCTACCTCAGCCATATCATCTCTGCCGAAGGTATGAGGACTGATCCTGAGATGATATCTGCAGTCGAGAACTGGAGTCGCCCTGAAAAAGTACACCAGCTACGAAGTTTCCTGGGGTTACGCACTTACTACAGGAAGTTTGTCAAGGGTTTCTCAAATATTGCCAGACCGCTCCACAAGCTCACGGAAGCCAAACAGAAGTTCCTGTGGACAGATGAATGTGAAAAAGCGTTCAAGCGACTTAAAGAAGCCTTAACCTCATCCCCTATCTTGACGTATACACAGCCCGACAGACAGTTCATACTTGATACAGATGCCAGCCATAAGAGTGTCTGTGCTGTTCTGTCGCAGGAAATTGATGGTCAAGAACATGTCATTGCCTATTGGTGTAAATGCCTGTCTAAACCAGAGCGAAATTACTGTACCACCAGGAAAGAGCTACTCGCCATCATAAAAGCCATAGAACATTTCCATCATTACCTGTATGGTAGAAGATTCCTGCTCCGGACTGACCATGCATCTTTAACGTGGTTGCTCCAGTTCAAGAACCCGGAAAAACAAATTGGCAGGTGGATACGCCTCCAGGAATATGACTTCGAGATACGTCATCGTAAAGGGACTCTACATGGTAATGCAGATGCCTTGTCCCGGAAGCCCTGCTTGGAAGGCTGCAAGTACTGCTCTAGAGCCGAACAGAAATACCTGCCGATAAATCCGGTGGCTTGCCAAGTTACTATCTCAACACCATCGGAACAAGATCCCGATCCATGGAGTGACGAAGAACTTACAAAAGCCCAGTTGGAAGATCTTGACGTAAAGCCAATATTACAACTGAAGGAGACGACCAGCGACAGACCTACCTGGCAGGAAATTTCCAGATTTAGTCACATTACGAAAAGTTATTGGGCACTTTGGGACTCTCTTCATATCCGAAACGGCGTATTATACAGAAAGTGGGAATCTGATGATGGGAAAAACTTCAGATGGCAGATTGTATTACCAAGATCAAAATTCGGGATGTTTTAGAACAACTGCATAGTAGCTCTACCGGAGGTAATTTTGGGGTAATGAAGACTGTGCAGAAAGTTCGTAACGCTTCTACTGGTGCAAGGCAAGGGAGGATATGGAGAAATGGTGTAAATCCTGTGATCCTTGTGCGGCACGTAAGGGCCCGCAGAAACGAAGTCGAGGAAGACTGCAACGGTATAATGTGGGAGCACCATTGTAACGGATTGCACTCGACATCTTGGGTCCTTTGCCACGGACCTCCAGTGGAATTAAATACATCCTCGTCGTGATGGACTATTTCTCCAAGTGGCCTGAGGCATATCCCATTCCCGATCAAGAGGCATGCACAGTCGCAAAGGTCCTAGCGCAGCAATGGGTGTGAAAGGTACGGCACGCCCCTACAACTTCATACCGACCAAGGTAGGAACTTCACATCTGCTGTTTTCAAAGGACTGTGTCAACTACTCGGCATAGACAAAACCCAGACAACACCCTTATATCCCCAGTCGGACGGCAGGTCGAGAGGTGGTCGAGAGGTTCAATCGTACCGTTCTGAATAACCTCTCTCTTCTAGTATCAAGGAACCAGCAAGATTGGGACTTGAATTTGCAACTGTTCCTGCTGGCTTATCGAAGTGCTGTCCATGAGACCACCGGCTATACTCCAGCCCAGATGCTGTTTGGACGCGAACTTCGTCTCCCATGTGATCTCCTGTTTGGTTGTCCACCAGATGCGCCTTCATCGCCCGAGGAGTACATCCAAGATCTCCAGGCACGACTTGAAGACGTACACAACTTTGCTCGGGAGCGGATTCACATGGCAACCGAGAAAATGAAGACGAGGTACGATCTAAAGGCTACACAACATCAGTTCCAGGAGGGAGACAAGGTCTGGTTGTGGAATCCTGTTCGACGCAAAGGACTCTCCTCCAAGTTACAGTGCAACTGGGACCGACCGTACACAGTCTTAAAAAGGCTGAATGATGTAGTGGTGCGGTTCACTAAAACACCTTCATCAAAACCGAAGGTGGTGCAATATAACAGGCTAGCCAAGTACCACAATTAACGGTAATATTAAAATTTAAAATGTAAATACTGGTAAAATTTGCGCATGCGCACTGTAAATAGTTGTATATAAATATTTGTACATATTTGTGAATTTTGTAAATATTTTCTCATTTAATTTATATTTCTATGTTATCGTTATGTGCAACGTAGTTTTTGTATTTTAGCTTGTGTAAATTTGTTTAGTTTCACCTCTTAACCAAGGGTTGCACTGCCCGGGACGTGAAGTCCTTGGGAGGGGGGCAGTGTTACAAAATTGTAAATAATTGTGTTTATTTTTGTATAAATTCTTTTAAAGAGGCTTAGTAAGTTGATAAAGTGCTAATTTTGTGCATTTCTAGTCGTTTTAGCGATGAAATAGCCTTATTGTCCCTTAAAAACGCATTAAAAAGCCCCAATAAGGCAGGTAATGGATTTGGCGCCAAATTTGGTGACCTTTTCCCACCTTGGCGATTTTTTTGGCGACCTTGGTGGGAAAATCCTTATAAGGGATATACCAAATATGGATGCTCTAATCTCATTGGCTGATGAGATACGGAAATTTCCGGAACTTTCCACACTTTTCTACAGAGATATATAAAGGCCGCTCTCCCGCTAAGGGAGTCAGTTCAGTTCAGTTCTCAGCCAGCTTCGCTAACGCTTGCATTGTTTTGAGCCTCTTTGAAAGAGACTTGCTTTTAGTGTTATTGCTATACAATTTGTACTGTGGATTTGGTATTGACAGCTGTTGTTTAAGCAGTGTTTACTGGTTAAATTGAAGCTGATACTTGGTTTACAGACCTGTATTTTTCTTGAACTTTCTGTGAATATATTACTGAATTTTTGTAAGTTTGGCTTTCATTCTCGGACGACTCACGAACCCCCAAGTACGGAACAATATTCACATTTAAAAAATGCTAGAAAGTGTTAAAAGCGCTTAACGTAAACGAAAGTACAATTCTAGCAATTTTTTTAATACCTCTTAATATAAGTGGATATTTTTGTGCCACCATGTAAATCTAATGCTAATCATGCTATACTCTGTGCAAAGAATTCTTTTGTGCATATAAATAACATATTTCAATTTCCTAAAACTTCGTGAAAAGTAAACTTATTAAAATTTGATTTATGGAAATATCTCTCATAGAACGCAATGCTTTTGAATGCTTTTGAGTGTCCCTGTGTATAAACCGATGGTGGTATTTCCTCTATTTTATACAGGAAAATCGAATAGTGAACTTGAATAACATATTTCTATTTCATTGAGATATGTCTACAGTAAAGATTTGAAAATATAGTTTATAGAAATACCTCTCATAGAACACAATGATTTGAAATACTTTCGGCTGTCCTTGTACACAAACCAGTAGAGGTATAAACACCATTTTCAACAGGGAACGTCCGATAGTGAACTTGATTACTATATTTCAATTTCATTAAGATATGTCTACATTAATGGTATGAAAATATGGTTTATATCATAGAACATAATGCTTCTACATACTTTCGGGTGTCCCTGTACACAAACCAGAAGAGGTATAAACTCCGTTTTCAATAGGGAACGTCCGATAGTGAACTTGAATAACATATATCAGTTTCAAGAAATTCCATAAATATTTGCGGGACAGACAGACAGACAGACAGACGGACGGACAGACAGACAGACAAACCGAAGTCATTAACAATTTTCAACCTTGTTAGAAAGTGTTAAAAACCTAAAAAATATTAAAATTAAAAAAAAAAAGTATTCCATTAAAAATCAAAACAGTATATAAACCAAAGTAATAACAAAGTAACTGATTATAAAAAATCATATTTTTCATAAATTACTTAAATTTAACTTACTTAAGAAAACTTACTCCACTTCCTTTCATAAATGCATTTCTACAATTAAAAGCTCCGCAGTATTTCGGCATTTTCAATATATATCATAATTCTATTTCATTATTGTTTCCGAGTTTTATAGTCTCTCATGGCTGATGCCAAAAAACTTTTTCGGCATCAAAAATCTTTGCACGTTAATATGGGGATGATAGATCTGTATATATTACTATATCAATGGCTAAATTATGGGAAATTGGGGCAGACCTCAGGATGGATGGTTGGATGGTTGGGTTTAACGTCGCACTAGTGCTGCGCAGATGGGCAATTGGCGACGGTCTGGGACACACCCCTAGAGGTGGTCCGGAGACATGCCATCACAAGTTTGATCCTCCACGGAAGGGATGGCTCTCCCGCTTCGGTGACCCCCAGAGGTATAATTTTTGATGGGAACATGGAGGACATTGCGGCCACGACAGATTTTACGTGCACCAGCCACCATTAGTGTACACGACGGTCTTTGGCCGGTTCGAGTACCGAACCCGCAATCTTCCAATTACGAGGCCGGCACTCTACCGACTGGGCTACCGCGGCCCCGGGCAGACCTCAGGAGAAAGCGGCTTCACTTTTTTTCTCCCTCTTTTCGCGAAATGAACACGTCTTATAGATCAAGTACACCATGCAGAAATACATGCTCAAAATATTGAGCGTGTATAGTAGAACGCCCGATCCACGACTGGTCAATTGATTTCTAGCCAAAGCGTTCAGTGGTTTCGACCGATCCAGAGTCACATCTTTCAGTGGACATAGATATAGTAATAAGACATAGATTGATCAGCGAGAGGAAAAATGTGATACCTCTTTTGAAGTCACTCTGATGGCTGCTTTTCCCCGAGAAAATCACACACAGGAATAAACACGGATAATTTAATAAATAAAATTTGTGAATAACTTATTTACTAAAGGTGAATGAAAATTCCAGATACAGTTTCAAATTCGTTTTTCTTTCTTTACTTTTTTTCAATACTCTCTAATGGCTGATTTTAGAACTTTTTTCGGCATCAAAAATTTTTGCATGATAACATGGGGATGATACACCTATATATATTACTATATCTATCTCAGTGGAGTGGACCGATCTCGACCGGTCGTGGGTCAGAAAGCCCAGAAAAATTTCTTGATCTATTGTGTCACATGACTGATCCAAAGCGCAATAGGATGAAAATCAGGCTCTGACTGACAATATGATGCATAAACCTGAACAATGAAGATCTGTTTTTGACAAAGATTGTTTATTTGTTTAATTAGCTGATGATGAACACTGATGTACTTATTTATATGCATTGTTTGCGCTTTTGAAAATAAGGTAAGTAATTCCATAAAATGCTAAACTATACTATGTTTATTTATTTATTTTGTAAAAAAGATTTTTTACGTAATAACGATTTTCGATACGTAATTTTTTTTATTTCTGATCGTAACATTTAAACATAAAATTAAAACAAAAATTTATACAATTTTAATTGAAACAAAAATATTTTTTTTTTTTATTCGGACGCTATCATATTTTGTTCATTTAATATATGAAAATAAGCTGGGAAAAATTATTATTATTATTATTATTTTTATTTTTCAGACAAAACTTTTCATTCATGCGATTGTTTTTTGTTTACAAATAGAAAAGTTTGTTAACGATTGTATTTTTTACCAATAAACCATTAAGTTAACTATAAGTAAATAAATTAAATTCCTTTCGCATATTCTTAATTTAAGTAAAAATAAGTTTAACCCTTTGCGGCGCAAGACAATTCAGATCGTTTAAATTATACTTCCACCGGAATTCATGAACTAAATTAAACTAAAAGAAATTTTAAATTTTAAGGTTAAAAAAAACCTTCCTTTTCTGATATGTTATAAGCGTAAATTTTTGCTAAAAAGTTTCTGGGATGAATTTTTGCAGCTGGATTTTAAATTTTGCGTCCTCGCAGTAAGGACACCGCGCGTTAAGGGGTTAAGATGTCAATTATTAAATTTAATAAACAAAACAGACTGTAAAAAAGTAGCTATAAAATTAAGCAGTGTTTACATTGCTAGTTTATTTTAATATTCAGTCGGTAATAAGAGAAAAAGCTCTTTATATTGATTCATAAGCAAGATTATTTTTTATATAAATCCGTTGTATTAACTAAACAGCATATTTCATATTTCATATAATTTATTTATTTATTTATTTATTTATTTTCAAAAAGGTTTTTGTAGTACATTTCTGCTCATAATAAAAATCGAAGAGAAAGAAAAGTGTTTTCTTATATCAAGAAGTGCTCATTTAAGATAAATCCACTCTGCTCTTTTAAAAATAAATGTAACGTAACATTCTCAACTTTTCATGATTAAAATTTATACGAGAATTTAGAAAAATCATAACCAAAGTAAATGTATATCGGCAATTTATCAGTACAACCAATTAATAGCTTCTTATTTTATGTTAGCAGAATACAAAAGTCTACATTAATAAGAAAAAAGGAAAATTGTTATTACATAAAAGATCTTTCTTTCTTTTTTTTTTAGAAAAAACGTAATATAATTTAGCATTTTATTAAATTACGTATTAAAAGTCCAGACAAAATAAACAACAGAAATACAATAAATAACTTGCGAATACATGTCAAATTAGATAGATGGCGCTGCTCCAATCACGTTAGAATTATTTTAAATCGTTTAGTAGATTCCTGGCCCGATCCAAGACCGATCCAGGATCAGTGACGTCATCGCCCAGTCGCATTGATCCATCTCGGGTAGAGCATGGCCGCCATTTTGTTGCTTTGAATGAGGGCAGCACTCCCGCTTGGCGTCCTTATCGCTTAACTAGCGATTTTAAGAAATCTTGATCTGAAGTTACGATCGGCCAAGACGGTCAAGAACAATAAGCAACAAGTAATGTCCTATTTTAAGATTTTAAAACTTCTTTACACACCATAAATTTTAATCCAGCAAAACCGGTTTCGATAGGACGTAGCATTTCTTCATCAGTTGCAAAAAGAAACACGTGCCTTGGAGGCAAAAGCAAGACTGGATGCAGGGCAAAATCCTGAGGGGGAGGAGCAACACAAACAACCAATAGGAAGCGTCATGCAGGACCACACACACACACACGCAAAAAAGAAGAAAAATACGGGGAGGGAAGGAATTATTATTTTTTTTTTGTTTTATTTATTTAATTAATATTATACTAATTAGTAAATTTAATAAAAATTATTATTATTTTTTAATTAGAATTGTTGCCGCTCGCCTTAGTTTAGCTATGATGCGCCAACCTGGGCGCGCATCTCATGTCACCTGCCTTCCCGATATCGATGTGTTTCTTTGCAATAAGAGATAAAATTTGCTGTTGTGTTATCAAAATTTTAATATAATGTAATTAGTTTCTGCATATAAAGCTTTTATTTGTGCTGCTGTTAGTGGCTGTTAATGTTTGAAAGTGTTACTTATACAGGCTACCTGTTCAAATTTTTATAGTTCATTACTTTTATTTAATTTCTATGCGCGTATAATTATTTATCATTACACATATCTATGTTTATCTAAGAAAAGAAACTTCATTTTTTATTTTACAGAATGGAAACATTTATTTAAACTGAATTAATATTGCCTTATGTATGTGATTATTAAAAATGTACATACAAAGGTATTATCAATTTTGTTATTGTGAAAACAACAACTTGAAGACTTCATCTAAAGAAAGTGTCCATTTGCATCTTATGAGGAAAATGCCAGCCACTATGGAGGAAAAAAAAAATGGATGCTAACCATAAACTTTAACGGTGAGTTACGGAGATTCATTAATTTAGATATTATTTTTTTATTATTGAAGAAATAATCCATTTCTTATCAACTTTACCTCTCAATTATACATGACGTTAATATATAAATTTTGATTTCCATTGTGTATTTTATTTGGATATTCGTAATAATCTATTTAAACAAACTTTTAAAACCCAAATTCTGAATGTATCCTATCACATAAATCTTTTCGAAGTTAGAATAAAATTTAATAAAAAAAAAAAAAAAAAAAAAAAAAAAAAAAAATAACCTTTTTGTTTATTAACCAAAAAAATTTATGAAATTTGAAATGCAAGTTGGTCTTGTGGGGTACAGGCTGTATATTATATTTTTGTGTTCGTGAGAGAAAATTAAAAAAAAAAATTTAAAACTGTAATTTTTAATCCCACTTCAAAAACATGTGACTTAATGTGAAGCAGATTTTTTTTTTTCTTCTAACGGTTTCCATACAATATTCTGCTGTTGCCACCTAAAGTTCATACATTAGTTAATTTAAAAAAAATCTAATTGTCCGATCGAAAATCTGTTTAATCCATTGGATTCACAAGAAAATTTTCCTTTCATTTGGTACCTTATATGTAACGATACGACTGATATTTTTAATTTATTTTATAATTTTTCTAATTTATTTTCCTCATTTTAAGTAAATACACTTTTTTTTTTTTTTTTAATTCTGTGGAAAAGAAAATGGCAACAATTAAATTATGTTGAGATTCACAAACATACCGTAGTGAATGACAGTAAGTATATAAGAATTTGAGGAAAAAAGTAAAGAAAATATTTTAAGAACAGTCGCTTCATATAAATTGATTTGATATATATATTTTACTGAAATGTGTGATTTTTGAGGTAAATAACAGAAATATACAGTAAAAATTACTGAATTGTTTGGATATTCATTTGTGTTACTGTGGAATTTTGTAGTTGTAATTTGAAAAGTCCTAATAACTACGGGCATGGAACATTTTAGAGGTAATTTCTTTATATAAATTTAATTTACAATTTAATAATATTAATTATTCTATTCAGTGAATTAAGATTAATGTGTAAATAAATATTGTAGGAATAACAGAGATATTTTGCATTTTAAAGATGTGTGTGTTTGGAACAAGAGTATTTTGAAAGGGGTAGATTATACACAAATGTAAATTCATATTGAAATTATATGCTGCTTTAAATTATCATACATTATTGTACATATATTTTGTATTTAAAAGGTGATTTTTTACATCTGTATAGTCTGTGTCTTTAAAAAAATAATTGATATATCTGTGTCATTTTTGTAATGTGCGCTTTGATTTTCATGTGCGCAAAGCACTACAGTGTATACGTGTGTAACACTAATTACTGCAGTATGTTATTTGATGCATTTTATACACATTTCATGCAGAGTGAGGTAGCAAGTAACCAATGTTATTATTTTCTTTTTAATGTACATGAAGTGTAGATATATGCATAATAGCAACTGCTGCAAACTGGGATTTTGAGCATTTATATTGTTCAATATCATACATATTTAATGATTTAAATTTTTTATTTAATTGTAGTTGGTTATAATTTTGTTATTTTTAAGTGAAAATTTCAGTATTTATGTATTAAATGCGTGCCAGAGGTTAATTGCTGGCATGTGGTTAATACAAAATATATATTGCATATGTATTTCTATATATATATACTTATGATTATCATAGAAGTAATCCTATAAAATATATTGTACTATCTTCTTACATACTTGTATTTATGTATATGAATAGCCTACAAATGTCATGCAGTTAACACGTAAATACCGAATTTTCTTTAAAAACTGCTTTGTGATGATTTGTTTATTTCCAACATGTAGTTTGCTATCAGTGGCAGACTTTTGAGACCTTGGGACGAAATTTTCTCTGCTGCCTGTTAATTGGAGCCTTTCCCGTACTGTAGCCCGCCCCCTTACACTTTTTAATTTAAGTTTATTGCTATAAAAAGGAATTGAAGGAAGTTTTAAGATTGCAAAGAGAGATCATTCTCACATTTGCAGTGCATCGCCATTTAAACTTACATGTTGTGTCATAATTATAGAATTGAAAACACAAAGCTACGTGTTTCATAATGGCCGGCTCTCTCACATACCATGTTTGGTGCAATTAAACACAATAGAATCTGAGACATACCTTACCTTTTTCGCTTTGGGGGGAAGTTTCAGTATAGCAGAGCTACCTATCGGCCAACATGCACCCAAATTAAATCAGCATAATTTCTCATAATGCACTTCTAACACAAAGTTTCATATAATTATATGCATTAGAACATAAGTTATAGCCTTCCCTAAAATTGCAGAAAGTACTGTATAACTGCACCACTTGTTGAGTGATTGGCACCAAAAGTTAACAGACATTAATATATGCCAAGGTGCATGTATATATAAAGTTATATGAAATTCTGTGCAGTAGTTTATGAGATACAGCCTTCTTTTAAGTTCTAGGAATCACAGTGCGGAAGCACGTGCCATTTGCATGAGAAGTTGAAAGACACTGATTTATGTCATGGAGCAATTACATAAAAATTTATATGTAATATTACACAGTAGTTCCGCAGATATAGTTGAACAGAATTTTTCTCACACACGCACAGTCATTTTTTAAAAGTGATCAAACCAGGCTCTAGACCTCTTAAAATATGGAAATCCATCGAAAACCAGAAGTTGAAAATTTTTACGAACCCAATACTCTCTTTTGAGTTTCTCCCTAAGATTTTACGGAATAGAAAGTTCTGCTTGACTAAGTCTCTACCATTGAATTGCAGCCTATTTCTGTATGTTATGATTATTGTATCGTTATCGTTTGTGCTGTGATTTTTGCTGTCAGGTGTTATTTAAGCTGCGTGTTCTGGTGAAACTCAAGTTGATACTGGGTTTAACAGACCTGTAATCTTCCGAAATATTCGTAAATAAATTTTTAAACCTCTGCAAGGTTCGTCTTTCATTCACAGCAAATTCACAAGCCCCGAGTGCGCAACAATATGTTTGTCTAATGCGTATATATTATGTGAGAGTGTAATTCTTAGGGAATCCATGTTTATGAATGTGTATTTATATGATGCGGGTGTTTCATATTGACATTCGAATGAATTTCCATCGCATTTATTCCTTTAAATTCTACTTAAAGCCACTTATGTCATTTTTATTTCTTGAAATTTCATAATTAAAAATCTTAATTCACTTCTTTCGACTTTCTGAACATTTAGTAATTAATGATGTTTAAAAAGGTTGAATCGGAAGAATAATTTAGTAAGTAACCGAATGTGAGAACTTTTTCATTAGAAAACTGTCATGCCATTTGGCCCATTTGGCGACTGATGCTCAACAACGAGACACCATGGTAATTCAATCTAAGGAATAAAGTATTTCAGATGCATTTCACTAGTGAAATCCATAAACGATTGTAAAAATTTTGCCTTTAATACAGCCAAGATCGTAGCCAGATAAAAATTTCAGATAAGGTTCAATATTTAGTACGTAATATTAAGTGTTTTAAATGAAATATAATCAAAAAAATTTTCGACAAATCTGCAAAATTTTTCTGATTTTTTTAAAATCCCCAAATACCCTTCCCTTAGCTACGACCTTGAATAAAGCTAAATGTTTCAGATTTAATTTGGCAGTTTATCGCATGGGCCACGAAAGACTGTTAATACTTCCGCGACCGCTAGTTGGCTAAAAGTATAAAAAAAATGCATTTTCACAGTGTTCTGAACTATTATGAAAGTTCAATATGTCTAGAAGTTAGTTAAATAAATTTTCTGTTGAATCATATAAACGCTGCCGCAGACAGTAGGGACCTGAATCAGTTGACTAAAAGTGTTAAAAAATGTATTCTCACCGTGTTCTGAGCTATCATGAAAGTTTCAAATGTTGTTTCTAGTCGTTGAGTTAGTAAAATATCGATTGCAAGATTTGTACTGGTAACGCTGCCAGTACAAATCGCAGTAAGAAAAAATCGTTTGCATGGAGAATTTTATTTTCACAAGAGTTATATTTTTGGAAGTTTTATTTATCTTCTGATATTTAGAATTTTTGTTTAGATGCAAAAATGCGCTTTTAAAAAGGCAATGGATGGAACGATGTGTTTCCGCTCTTTCCAAAGTGAGTTTTTAGTGAAATCTTTATGAAAAGCATTTATCAGGAGAAAAATGGAAAAATGTCGCAACAGTAGATGAATCTTGGGTCTATTTAAGTGGTTGCAATAAAAAAAGATCTATTTATTATCGCAAATGTGGAGATTTTTTTTTTCCTACATTGTTCAAAGAATCAAAAGAAAGTTTTTCTAAAGGATTTATGATTGTCACTGGTTTTTCATACAAGCGCAAGATAAAAGCAAAAGAAATGTGACAAAAATGTCAAAATCAGCTCTAAATACTATCAAGAACATATTTTAATTCCAATTTAAAAAAATGAAAATCCAGATCTTTATCCACAATGCTATCAATCCGTTGAACTGTATCAAGACAAAACAAGCAGCCACACATCACAATCCGCAATTGCTTTTCTAGAAAAAAATGGAACAAAAAACGGGAATTAAAACCATACCCTTATTCCTGCTAAATCTCCTGATGTATCACTGTTGGATTTTTGTGTTTTTCGACTCTTAAAATCAGCATTATCCAAACACCGACCTACAACGCTTTGTGCACTTTGGAAAGCCGTTCAAGAAGAGTAGAAAAATATACCTCTTCCGATATTATAAAAAGCATTATTATCATAGAAATTACGGCGTAGAATGATAGTTAAGAACAAGGGCTATCAAACTGAACAAATAAAACACGAAATATGAGTGAAATTGTTTCAGTACAGTCCATCAAAATCTTTAAAGAATATGCGAACAGCCTCTGTATGTATTCTTCCATCATCCGTAATTTTATAAAGTTAACGAACCGCTCTTTTATTTAATCCCGGCACATTACTTTTGTTAAAAGTCTGTTTAGCGCGTACTTTAAGCATTTATCTATATATTAATTTGAAACATGTTTCTGTCTGTCTCCACTAAATTGAGAGAACGGTTAGGTGAAAAAATTTGGTTGAGGTGTGTAAAAAAAGGTCTTGGTCTGTAGATATGTTATGAAAAGAGAAAAATAAAAAAAGTCGAACGGTTCCCCCCTACGTGGTGCAGAGGTTAAACACACGTTGGCGAACATAACTCAGCTCCAAATTACTTCCGGTGAAGAAATTGTACATAGGTGGACTAGACTCGAATACTAAAAAATCAATATCTCCGATTTTGGAATTTTCAATTTTAAAGGGGCGGAAAAGGGAAAGTGTAGATTTGAAGGGGGTGAAGGGGGGAAATTAGTTTGAGAGGGAAATCTGTTCTAGACCCACACATGTAGCACCTCATTTTAAAGGTCTTGAAATTTCATGTTGATTGGAGATGATTGTATATAATATAGGACGCCCACTGGTGGTGAAAAGTGGAGCTAAGTGATCTTGTAGTAGGCCCTATCATGTTACACCTTAGTTTAAAGGCCTTGGTATTTCCTGACCGTTGGTGATGTTCGTACAGAACACACTGTGCCCCCTGGTGGTGGAAAGTGCAACTAAAGGATTTTGCAGTTGACACCGCCATGTGACACCTTATTTGAAAGGTCTTGGAAATTCAATGCGATTGGTGATGTTCGTATACAACATACTGCGCTCCCTGGTGGAGGAAAGTAGATTTTGCAGCGCGTGCGTAGCATGCCTTCTATACGGTACCGCAGCCACAGGCAGCGGTAACACGAGTCAGAGGTTCGTTCGGATCAAGGTTAATTTTTGAGAATTTTTTCATGGTATTAGCGGCCTGCATATACGTGCCGCAGGCACTGAGTCACGAACCCGAGTTCCGTTCTGTTTGAGGTTTTTTTTTTTTTTTTTTGTTACAGATGATTATTATTATTATTTTTTTTTTGTGTGATGTTTTCATTTAAAAATAGGAATTCAAACAAAATTGAGTTAAAGATATAAAATCATACAAATTTAAGGTTATTATCACGGGCCCGGGCATTGCCGTGCGGGTTCGTTCGGTTCTAGGTTAATTTTTGTGAATTTTTTTATGTTGTTAGCGGCCCATGTATGCGCTGCCGCAAGCACCGGGGTCACAAGGCAGAGTTTCGTTCGGTTCAAGGTAATTGTTTTGTTATAGATGGTTATTTTTTTCATGATGCTTTCATTTAAAAACAGAAATTCAAACAAAATCGAGTTAAAGGTATAAAATAAAACAAATTTAAGGTATCATCGGCCCGGGCAACATCGGACGGGTCAGCTAACATATCGTCTTAATATTAAACGAAATAGAAAATAAAAGATAGCATCTGTTTATTTGAAGTCAGTTTGACGTCACATTGACAGTACTTTGTAGAAAGTGATGTCATATATAGTATTTCTATTTATAAGCATTTTTCCGACTTTCTTTTTTTAAGTAAATTATACTAGATGTTTTATGAAATACATTTAAATAATGATGCGACGGTTTTTGAAACATTACGGACAATAAAATGATCGTCGAATTCGACGGGTTCCTGCTAGTTTATTATGAAATCCAAATTTATCAATTATTATTATTATTATTATTATTATTATTATTATTGTTAATAAACATGTTTCTTTTAAAATTTTTAAGACAAAACTGTCTTTTATTTTATTTCAATCCATTTTTGTAAAAAAAAGAAGTAAAGAAAGAAAGAAAAATAAAAAAACAGAATTTATTACTATTTAATGTCTTATTAAATGACAAAATTAAATTCATTAAAAACGAGCGCCATATCTTGACGAATTCGCGACATTTTAGGATTAAATATCACAAAATAGAAAATAACTACCCTGTATATTGAACAAAAAAAATTTTGATTGCAAAAGGCAGTTGTCAGAAGGAATGGACAGAAGGAACGTCCATGCAAATTTTCAGCTGATTAGCTTCAGAACTCTAGGCTCACTCGCTGTCAGTCTTAACAATAATAATAATAACTAGAAGAAGATTATAACCGGCAAATTATTGGTTTTCAAAGATATATAACTCAGGCTCCTTAATTCGGAACGACATGCAAATTTGAATGTTTTGTCTTAAGGTTATGCTTAAGGTCTGTGCAAAAAAATTATAGGTCTTGGGGATCAGGGAGCTGAGATACAGGTAGTCGAAAAGTCCGAGATGACACATGTAGTGTTTCACCATTGACTTTCCTACTTTGTAAATTTCATTTGTTTTTCTTAATGTTTGTTTTAGCATGGCGGGGCGGAATGCTACCGCGATCCTTCATCTACGTAGAGTGTGTTTTTCTTAAAACGAAATTTTTGTAGTTTTTTTTTCTTTGTTGGTAGTATTTTCTCTGTTATCTGAAAGTGAATGTTGTCTCTGTTATTTTGTATATAATAATTAAATTTCATTTTTAGAAAGAAATGAAAGAATTTGCAATCTGATTAAAAAAATGCACTGTGAATTCTTACTTACTTTTATATTACTTGAAATATTTTATACCTTTATTGTAATCGTTTCCCATTTAAAAGATAGTATTAAAAAGAAATCTGTTTATATTGGGTTTTATAAATAATTGTTATTTTCTGAATATTCTTGAACAAAATGTGAATAAATTTATTACTTAGTTTTGATTAATAGCAGTAAGGTTAAATATTTTATTTATTTATTTATTTATTTATTTATTTTTAGTTTCAGAAATTGTATGTTTATTTTATTTAAAATATAATTTTATGTATATGCATGTTGCGGCTAAACTGACTTATTATATGCATGTCTATACTGTTGCGTACTTGGGGGTTCGTAAGTTGTCCGAGAATGAGAGGCGAAACTTGCAAAAATTCAGTAATTTATTCACCGAAAGTTCCAGAAAAATAAAGGTTTATAAACCAAGTATCAGCTTCAATTCTCCAGCAAACGCAGCACAAATAACAGCCGTTATCAACAAAACCACAGTACAAACAGTATAGCAATAACACATAAAGCAAGTCTCATTAAAAGAGGCTCAAAGCAACGCAAGCATTTGACTGAACTCACTGAGACAGATCTGAGACTGACTGCCTTGGCGAAAAAACGCTCCTTATATACTCGCGCTGAAAAATCCAGGAAAGTGTGGAATATTCGAGAAAGTGGTCAGCCAATCAACTTACAGCTTCCATATTTGGTATATCCGTAATAAAGATTTTCTCGTCAAGGTCGCCAAAAAATCACCAAGGAGGAGAAAAAGTTGCCAAATTTGGCGTCATATCCATTACCTGCCTTATTGTACCATTTTAATGCGTTTTAAAGGGAAAATTAGGCTATTTTTAAGCTAAAACAAACTAGAAATGTACAAAATTAGCAATTTATCAACTTACAAAGCCTCTTTGAAAGAATTCATACAAATATAAATACAGTTATTTACAATACCGTAACACTGCCCCTCCCAAGGATTGGACGTCCCGGGCAGTGCAACCCTTGGTCAAGAGGTGAAACTAAACAAAGCAAACAATCTGAAATTCAAAAACTATTTTGCATACAACGATAAAGTAGAAATATAGATTGCAAAATCAAGTGCGAAATATTTACAAAATTTACAACTATGTACAAATTTTTATACACGAATATTTACATTACGCACACACAAATTTTACAAATATTTACATGTTTAATTTGAATATTACCGTAACATGTGGTACTTGGCTAGCCTATCATACTGCACCACCTTCGGTCTTGATGAAGGTGTTTTAGTAATCCGTACAACTACATCATTCAGCCTTTTTAAGATTGTGTATGGTTCATCCCAGTTACACTGTAGCTTGAGAGAGAATCCATTGCGTCGAACAGGATTCCACAACCAAACTTTGTCTCCTTCTTTGAACTCATGTAATATACCCGTAGATCGTACCTTGTCTTCATTTTCTCCGTTGCCATGTGAATCCGCTCTCGAGCGAAGTTGTGTACGTCTTTAAATCGTGCCTGGAGATCTTTGGTATACTTCTCAGGCGATGAAGGCGCATCTGTTGACAACCAAACAGGAGATCACATGGGAGACGAAGTTCGCGTCCAAATAGCATCTGAGCTGGAGTATAGCCGGTGATTTCATGGACAGCAGTTCGATAAGTCAGCAGGAACAATGGCAACTTCAAGTCCCAATCTTGCTGGTTTCTTGATTCTAGAAGAGAGAGGTTATTCAGCATAGTACGGTTAAACCTCTCTACGATGCCGTCCGATTTGTTATGTAAATGCGTTGTCTGGGTTTTGTCTATGCCGAGTAATTGACACAGTCCTTTGAAAACAATAGAGGTGAAGTTCGTACCTTGGTCGGTATGAAGCTGCAGGGGTGTGCTATACCTTGACACCCATTGCAGCACTAGGACCTCTGCGACTGTGCATGCCTCTTGATTGGGAATGGGATAAGCCTCAAGCCAATTGATGAAATAATCCATCACGACGAGGATGTATTATTTCTACCGGAGATCCATGGCAAAGGACCCAAGATGTCGAGTGCAATCCGTTCAAATAATGCTCCCACGTTATATCGTTGTAATCTTTCTCGGTTTCGTTTCTTTAGGCCTTTGCGTGCCACACACGCATAACAGGATGTACACCATTTTTCCACGTACTCCCTTTCTTTGCACCAATAAAAGCGTTCTCGAACTTTCTGCAGAGTCTTTATCACCCCAAAATGGCCTGTGGTTGGTCTACTATGCAGCTGCTCTAGAATATCTGGATCTGGAATCTTTGATCTTGGTAATACAATCTGCCATCTGAAACTTTTGCCATCGTCAAATTCCCATTTTCTGTATAGTACGCCGTTTCTAATATAAAGAGTCCCAGAGTGTCTAATAACTTTTCTTAATGGGGTTAAATCTGGAAATGTCCTGCCAGGTTGCTGATCGTTTCCTTCAATTATAATAATGATTTTATGTCAGGCTCTTCCAACTGGGTTTGTCTAAATTCCTGGTCACTCCACTGGTCTAGTATCGACGGTGTTGAGACTGTAGCTTGGCAAGCAACTGGATTTATCTGCTGGTATTTCTGTTCGGCTCTAGAGCAGTATTTTCGGCTATCTCAGCAGGGCTTACGTGACAAGTATTAATTTAAATAAAGTATATTTTAATAAAGTATTAATTTTCAAAATGTGGCTACATGTTAAATGTATGAGAGGGATCAAAATTTCATTAGTTCGAATTAATTTCAACTTTGACTAAGATTAACTTCTATGCTGAAAATATATTTAATTTTCTCTTTATTTTACTATAATCCATTTGATATAATTCTTGCTACTATACCAAGAAGTTTATAATTTATATTATTTATTAATTGCATTTATCATTAAATTAATTAATGATTGATAGCAAAAAACATTCCCTTCGTAGCTGTCACAATTTGTCCCAAATCCGAGGCAAATTGGTACAGGCAAATAACTTTGAAAAAATATATTTTGTGCTAAAATTAGCAAAATAAACGAAATTTTTGTTTATGACTATGATAGATGAATATGTGTGCTATGGATAACAGCAATTATAAACAGTAAAACGTAAATATATTTCGTAATGCATAATGCATTTAATTTTCTAAAAACTTTGACAATTAGCCTCACGTTTCCCTGCAATTTTTTTTCTTTATTTCTATGCATAGATAAATATGCATATATATAGATAATTAAATAATTTCACCCAGGGTAACCGAATGATTTTGCGAAAAAAATAAATAAACTTTGTAAAGTCTGAAGGAAAATCGAAAGAGAAAGGAAAATTTCAATTAAATGATCTATTGAGAAAAAAAAAAAAAAAAAAAAAAAGAGGGAGTTGCATGAATGTACTATCCATTATAAAACATAATTATACTTTTCTGAGCTTCTTTTCTTATTTCTAATTATTCTAGTTATTTTAAGTAGTTCGTATTTTTCAGTTTTACTATTTCCGTACAATAACTTCATTAATTTATCATGGAAGCAAACGAAAAAAAAAAAAAAAAAAAAAAAAAATCTGAAAATACGGACATAAGCAACTTTGTTTAAAAAAATGTACGACAAATATGTTAGCATATAATTAGTTTTCTTTAATTTATGGTTCTTTTCAATGACAACAACTCCTATGCCTGTATACCCATAATCTAGAATTCCTTCTGTCCATATTCTTTAGAAACAACATTTTTTTAATAATAATTTTTTGTAGTATGTTTTCATGATTAATTTAGGAATATTACGGCAGGAAGACTGTGATTCTGAAAAATACGGACCCAAGGAAGCGCATATTTGTTATCCAGGTATCGATCAAGTTTTACATATAATTCATCGAAACACATAATTCATATGAAATTCACCGATAACCAGTAGTGTTACAAAACAACAACAACAACAACAAAAACTATATGGACAGTTTATATGTTCAAGCAAATAAACCATAATTTTTAAGAGCCAAAAATACATTTTCAGTGTTAGAGTAATTATAAAATCAGTGGGACACATATTTCGCATGCTTTCGAATACAAGTGTCCGCACTATAGTCCACTAAAGTTTCATTGAGTAAGTTTGAATCCACAAATTTCATAAATATTTGTAAACAAAAATCCATTTTTTGGCTCGATAAAACATTTTTTATTTTTAATCTGGTGGCTTTGTAAGTTTTTTATTATTATTATAAACTATTAATAAAAAAGGGTTTGGTATACAATCTGTACTATTCAGAACATCTGTTTTTTTTCTTTCCGCAATTTTTCCTTAAACAATGAAAACACATTACGAATTGTTATTTAAAAAAAAAATGTTGAATCTAAAAAATACGGATTGTGAAAATCCTATAAATATACTGTTCCGCGGTGTTTTAAAATTATAGATAATATAAGTTACATTTTAAATTTCTCAGTTTGAAAAGAACCCAATTTTGCTTAGAAAATAGGAGATAAATAAATACCGTATTTTCCGGCGTTTAACGCGCAGGTTTATTTAATCAATAGATAACGGAAATTTAAATTTACATTAAAAGCTGTATTTTAAATACTAACAAGACTTCAAATCTCACAATTATAGATTTATTTGTAAATTAAATCTTCTGGTGCGTAACTCTTTTATGCTATCTGAGCGTTGTACGCTGAAAATTATTACAAATAACGTATATATATATATATTATTTAATCTTTTATAAATGTTGTTTATTAAATACTAGCTGGTTCGTGATCCTTGAAAAATCCGACTTTACGAAACTCCAGCTCGATGGCGCCTGCGGCGCTTTTTCCCGTTTCAGGTCTTACAACAGCTTATTGACATGTAGTGAAAATAGCTTTATTGAAAAATTTAATCGCAGTAAATTCTCGCTCGGTAGCGCCTGCGGCGCCCTCTTCCAGTTTCAATATCTGAAACAGCCTGTTCGCTCATCGTGTTACGATCTTTCAAAATTCTGACTTTAGCAAAGTCCATCTCGGTAGCGCCTGCGGCGTTTTATCCCCGTTTTAGAACTTACAACAGCTTCCACGCTCATACCGTAAATAGATTTGAAAATTTTAACTGTCGCAAATTTTCGCTCTGTGGCGACTAAGGCGCCGCTTTACGTTTCATGATTTGAAATAACGTGTTCGCTCACTATATAAAGGACCTTGAAAATTCTGATCCTGGCAAATCCGCAACCCAGTGGAGCCTACTGTCTCCCGATCTTCTCCCTATAAGTAATTTACTGATAATCAGAATTAGAGATATTGAATTATTAAAATGTCAAAGCGCCCTCTGATGACCGAGATTTGCAATATATACTCCTCAATTTCAGTTTAAAACACTTTTAAAATGATATTTTACCTGTGAAATTAAGTTAATTAGAAGCTGAGATACAAAGGTAATGTAAGCATTGTTATAACAAAATTTGTGTCTGATTTTTTCGTGGTTTTTGTTTGAAACTTGCGTGTTAAAAATCCTTAATACGAAATGTGAGCGGGAGTATCGGAATTCGAAAGCCTGCATTATAATTAGAATTGGAGATATTGTAATAAAGGTGTTCTGTTTTTTTTTTTTTTTTTTTTTTTTTTTTGTGTGTGTGTGTGTGTGTGGTTTTCTCTGAAACTGCTGTACGGAAATTAACGGCTTATATCAGTTTAAAAGTCCGTAATATTTCAAATGATGTGTTATAAGTAATTTAAGCATAAACAGAATTCTAAATATTGAATTATTGAAATATATCAAAGCGCCCTCTGGCGACAGAGATTTGCAAGATATACTCATCAATTCTAAATCAAATAACTTTTTAAATGATATATTACTTGTGAAGTTATGTTAATTAGAAGCTGAGATACAAAGCTAATATAGACATTTTTATAAAAAGATTTGTGTCCGACTTATCCATGGTTTTCTCTGAAACTTGCATAATTCCGGGCTATATAACGTTAAAAATCCTTAGTACGATATGTGAGCAGAAATTGGAATTCGAAATTCTGCAAAATATTAAAGATTAAAGGTGTTCTGGGTATTCCGTTGTTTTCTTCGAAACTCCCGTTCATTTTCTACATCTTTGCTTCTTCGCTGCCCCCCTCCCCCGTTTCCGTCGCTAATAATAATTTTACGCTCAAAAATATCCGCAATCGATTTATCTTGCCTTAAAATCTAAATATACCAACCAATTTCAAACGCTGTAACTCTTTTTTTTTTTTTTTTTTTAATTTTTGCCCTTTTTCCCCCTCCCTTAAGCCCTCCCTAATAATTGTACTCTTTCAAAAATATTCACAATCAAATTATCGGGCATTAAAACCAAATACTACGAAATTTCAACGGCATATCTCAATTTAAAATACTGCAAAATATAAAAGAAAGCTTAATCTTTTCCCAGTAAATACGTAATTTTTTTGTGTATTCATATATTTTCATAAAAATTGAACAGTAGCTTTATAATATGCTGTCTAAGCCGAATTAAATGTAACGTAAATGAAAATTTGAAAAGTTTGAAAATTGCAATTTCTCCCCCTCCCCCCCAGTATAAAACGCGTAATATCTTAATTGATTACAACCATTTCCTTTTTCATCGCAGACAATCGTCTGTCTGTTGCCAACTAAATTTCATACTTTAGTTTATTTTAAAAGATCTAATTCTTGTATCGATAAGCCGTTTGCACTCTTATATTCGAAAAATTTTCCCCTTTCATTTGGTACCAAATTCGTAACGATCGGATAAATATTTCTAATTTATTTTCCACTTTTTCTGCTTTTAACTCAGTTAAAATATCTATTTTTATGCAATCGCGGTGAATTCCCAGTCATTGAGATGGCTTTTTGATTAGACAAATGTCTACATTTTTAATTAATATCTCCGGAACTAATTAAAATTTTCGAATTCTGTTTTCAGGAGCCCCTCAGGAAGGCTTCGGAGCACCCGTATGTCAAATTATGTATTTCTGCGTTCAGTAGGGGCTGAACGTATAGACGCACATGCAGACAGAGAGACAGACAGACAGATAGACAGACAGACAGACAGACATCTTCTTTTATTATTATAGATTCTTTTTCATCCTCCAAATTAAATTCATTGTCATAAAATTGTCGTACAGTGATAAAAATTCACGGAGGGTGTAGTGTGAAAGAAAACGGTTGGTGACAGGAAAAACGTGGGAGCCATATTCGGATTCAAGGAGGTCATTTTATGTAAGAATCAGCAATAATGGTATCAGAGCTCGTTTTTTTTTTTTTTTTTTTTTGTACGGTAGGACTATTTCTTTCAATTTCGCATTTTTCGTCGTTACCAATTTAGTGTTCCACTTCGAAAATGCCTGTCAATATCCAATTTAACCATTTAATTTCTTACTCTATCTTAGAATTCAACCCGACCTGAACCCGACAAGCGAATTTTGAATCGACCTGAACCCGACGAATAAACTTAATTCGACCCGAAAACCGACACGAACTCGAACCCGACCTGAAACTCGAATCTATGAAAATTAATAATTCATCTAAAAACCAGGGAAAATATTTTTTATTTATAAAATAAAGTAATTTTAGCTGTCACACTGCTGTTTGTGTATGTGGTAAATAATTTTAAAAAGCATTAGAAATGTAATTAATAATACTAAATTTTAACTAAGTTAAAAATTATAAAAATTATATTAAATAATTATAATAATTATATTAATTATAATAATTATATTATAATTATAAAAATTTTATTAATAATAATTTTTAACTATTTATGTGTGTTGTGAACTTCATGCGTACAAAAATGGGTTTCAGGCTTAGTCTTTGTAGTTCTGTTGTTTAATACTTTTCACACACAGAATAATATTAAAATAATAATACAATGTTACAGGCACCAACTAAACGTCTACTAAACTCATCTAAATCTACATTCCCATAACTTCTTGAAAAGAACTGCAAGAGAAAAAATATTAATTATCAGTTTAAATTCACAATCAATTTTAAAAGGATGTAAGTAATCGAAACAGATGATTCATACATCTGGTTACTGTGGGAGAAGTAGCCTGTTTTTAGCAGCTTATATTTTAAATAATAGTATTTTCCTTTTCTTTTTTTTTTGTTGTTGTTCAATGATTCAGTCGGGTATGGATGTTTATCTTACAATGATAAATTGTAAGATAACGTAAGATTGGTAAACGTATATTCATCTTGTGTGTATAGAGCAAACAAATTTCTGCTTTATTAAAAAAGAAAAAAATGGAAAGATTTTTTCAAGTCGACCCGATTCGATAAAAACTATACCCATATCGGGTTCGATAAAACGAACCCGAACCCGACCCGCAATAAAAAAAAAAATATATCAGTTAACCCGTCAACCCGACACGAACACCATCCGCACGAAAACTAAATCAGTCAACCCGACCGGAACCAAAATTCTCCCGTCTTTAAAGGTTAGAAAATAGAGCTTGGTCAACACGTCCTACAAGAAAGCCTCCGCACAGGGTGTATGACGTCACGGTAATGGACCTGCGTTCTTAAGTGAAAAGGAAATTCGTTGCGATGGTTAATTCCAGTTTTATTAAACATGGACAGTTGTTATTTTTAAGAAGAAAGAAGGAGAATTTTAAAATTGATTATGTAATTGCAGGATTTAAACCTTTATATCCGATCATTGAGCATTATTATGTTCTTTTCTCTTTGTGAAACATATAACAATCTGATAGAGAGAAATTATATTATTGAATAAAATAAATAAAATACGTTAAGTCAATTTCTTCTCAAAAATTTAAAATATTCATTTATTATTTTTTATTGCCAATAAAAAATTCTTTTATATTTCAAATTATACAGTATTAACGTATCCCCCCCCCCCCCTTCTTTTTCTTTTTTAAGTTTTGGTGTTTAAACATTGAAGAAAAATTCAATAAATTTATTTGAATTTAAAGCAGAACTGATTATGAAACAATCTCCGAATCAAAAGTTTTATCCATATGTTTATCCATATGAAATATTTCCTTTATAGTTAAATTATCAATCTGATTTAAACGAGATTTTAGAAATTATTATTATTATTTAAATATAATGAAGAATTTTATGTAAGATGATATTTTTCGCGTTCGTTTGCACGTGGATTATTATTATATTGTAACATACATTTCGTTAAAAAAAAAGATAGCTTGCTTTATGATTTTATTATATATGCATGTAAGAAAACGTCTTAAAAAGGCCACATAAATGTGTGGTACCCACATGTCGAGGCAATTATAAAAATGGACCTCGAGTAAAAGTTCTTAGCTTTCCATGGGATCAAGAACTCAAAAAATAAATAAATAAATAAAATAAAACAGATATGGAACATTAAACGGAAAAAAATGTCAGACAACAAAACATTCTTAGGTAAGCCAGATTCTTCAATTATTTCTTTAAGAATTTAATGCAAAAAATTACCCTATATGTTTTACACAAATTTATAATGTCTTTATTTTATGATGTAAATTTTATAACGAAATATTATACTAAAAATTAACGTAATATTAATGTTATAATAACGCTGTATGATAATAATTAATTATCTTAATGTATAAAGTGATATAAATTAGTAAAAATATTGAATTATAACTTAAAAAACTTCTTTACAATAGCAGTCTTAAAGAAAATTTTGTTCAGAACATTTATTAATAATTTTGTAAAATAAGATAAATTTTATCTAGGTGATGAAAAGTATAGTGAAAAGACAAATTGTTTAGAAATTTACCTATAATAATAAGTAATCGAAGTTTAGAAAATAATAATAATAAATAAGTATAATAATAGTAAAAAATACTTTTGAATATTTATCGGTAAAAATGTTATGATAAATTATGATAAAATAATCTGAAAAAAAAAAAAAAAAAAAATGTATATGGTCTATGTACATGTATATTGTTATTATTACGATACAAAGTATTTCTATTTCTCATAATATTTATAGATTTTTTTCTTTTATATAAATTATTTATTTCTGTGGGAATACCCTTTTAAATTTTATTTCAAAAAAAAAAAAAAAAAAAAAAAAAAGTATTTAGTTAATATTCTAAATTGGGCAAATATATATATTTTTTAATTTCCTTACTTAACAGTTTCATTTAAAAATAATTACTCCTTCAAATTATTACTCTAATAGTAATAGTGCAAAATATGAATTGAAATATAATTATAATGTGTTACATCTGAATGTTTAAGGATTAATCTATTTGAGGAATTTATATATCACGTATGTTGTTTAATAAAATCTGAATAAACAAATTTTTTCTTAATGATTTGAACATAATTTTGATGGAAACAATTTGTTAAATAGAAAATATGACAACAATAACAAATAATAATAATAACAATGAAATTAAATTAAATTAAAAGAATAAATAAATAAAAATCCATGTGATATAAATTATTATAGTTTTTGAAAATGCAAGAAACTCACCAGTTTTAAATTATTAATGATGATCATGGTAATGTTAACTCATTAGTCACATTCAGAATTTATATTTCATTTTATCATTAATAAATAAAAAACTTTGAAGAAGAACTCGTGCCTTCTTTGTTCTCCTGAGGAAGCGTCATGATTTCTTTTTTTAACCTCAAACAGCTGATGCAAATTTTTGCATTTTATGGTGTTTATACAAAGTTTTTTACTTATTATTTATTATTGCCAGTTCTGTGGTGCGTTTTCTTTTACAAATTAATCACGAAATATGTTTAAAATAAATTTTACATTAATATATATATATTTATATATATACATATATATATATATGCTTATTTATTTATTTAAATAAAATGGAACTTTTTTATTTCTATTAATTGATCCTTTTAAAAATATGCCTTGTTTGAAAATTAAGTAATGATTTCTTTCTTTTCCTTATATATATATATATATATATATATATATAATAACTCTGTTTCTTTTATAAAGTTTTAAAATATATATTAAGAAGACAATAATCAAATATTCACATATCTTAATAAATTAAAATTAAATTATACAAAACTCAACTCTGTTTACATTTTAATAAATCGTACTTATTCATTCTCATCTCTTACTTTTAAAATGTTCAAAAGGGATTGAAAATGCATAATGAAACTTGTTTATTTTAATTGCAGAATAATATTTGTTAATCAAGAATTATATAACATACTTCAATGATATAAAATAAAGGTTTTTAAAATTTAAAATAAGATATAACGAAAGCAGAAATTAAAAATTTTAATTATTTTGTCTATGTTTTAGAAGTTAATTCAAATAAATTATTTGATTTAATTATTCCATTAATAATTAAGTGGTGTCAAAAACTGAATTAGAAGAAAAAAAATCTGAGTGAAATTTGTTTTTTAAAAAATACGAGCAAAATCAGAAATTGCACTAAAAATTAAATACCCTTGGTGAAAATTCAAAATTTTTATAATTTATACATATGTAAATGAATGCAGAATATTTACATTCATATTCTATCACATAAATGGGATTTTTTCTGAAGCTTTCAAAAATAGTACACTTTAATTCAAGGAAAGTATGTAATTAAATTTGTTTATACAAATTTCAAGGAGAGAAATAAAAAAAATAAGGTAAAGGAATCAACCTCAGTGAAAATTTCAAATCTAGATAATTTACAGATATACAAAAGAGTACAAAATATTTCCATGAATTTTTCCTGTCATGCATAAGAGAGATTTATTATTATTATTATTTCATAATTTAGAGGTAATTGTTTGTTATATATATTTTTTCTTTTTAATAATTTTTCGCTCAATATATTTTCTCATATAAAAATTCATTTAGTTATTATATTTCCTGATTTCAGGAACTGTTAACTTACCATATTTCCAAATTTCCTTTTTTTTTTTTTTTTTTTTTTTCCCAAATCAATTTTCAGTTACTGCTGAGAAAATTCTATTGTATAATGAAAGTTTATGCATAACTTTTGTAACTGACTGGTAATTTTTTAGATTAAAAATAATAATAATAACAATAATAAATAACTTAGAATATTAGCTAAATAAAATACATTTTTTTTTTCTTTTTTTTTTAATTAAATTTAAAAGTATATTCTCACAGAAATAAATAATTTATAATTTATATTAACGAAAAAAATCTATGAACATTATGAGAAATAGAAATATTTTGTATCGTAATAATAATAATAATAATATACATGTATTTGTGCATAGGCATATACATTTTTTTAGATTTTAAAAAGATTATTTTATCATAATTAAGCATAATATTTTTACCGATAAATATTCAAAAGTATTTACTGCTATTATTATATCTATTTATAATTATTATTTCTAAGCTTTGATCATTTATTATTATAGGCTAATTTCTAAACAATTTGTCTTTTCACTATACTTTTCATCACCAAGATAAAATTTATCTTATTTTACAAAATTATTAATAAATGTTCTGCACAAAATTTTTTTTAAGACTGATTGCAAAGAACTTTTTGAAGTTATAATTCAATATTTTTACTAATTTATGTCAGTTTATATATTAAGATATTTATTATAATACAGCGTTATTATTACATTACTATTTCGTTAATTTTTTAGTATAATATTTCGTTATAAAATTTACATCATAAAATAAAGACATTATAAATTTGTGTAAAACATATAGGGTAATTTCACATTAAACTCTTAAAGAAAAAATTCAAGAATCTGGCTTACCTTAGAATGTTTTATTGGCTTTAAATTTCTCCATATCCATTTTTTTTTTGGAGGTTCTTGATCCCGTGTAAAGCTAAAAACGTTTACTCGAGGTCCATTTCTTAATTGCCTCGACTTGTGTGTACTGCACATTTATGTGGAATTTTTAAGACGTTTTCTTATATGTATATATCATAAACTCACAAAGCAAGCTATCTTTATTTTGTAACGAAATGTATATTAAAATATAATAATAATCCATGTGCAAACGAACACAAGGCCACAGATTACCGACGGTGGAATTTTAGTTCATAGTACGTACAAGTACAATGCTTGTAGGACTGGTTTGGTTGTGAAGAAGGACGATAGAGCGTGACGTCAGTGCCTCAATTTTAGTCTGTGCGTTGGCTTTCTTGTAGGATGTGTTGGCTTGGTCCCGTCTCTAAAGGGTTAAAGACGGGAGAATTTTGCATCGTGAAAATGAACTTGGACTCGTCCAGTTTTCGTTATCTCTGTCACCACGAAGTTTCTAAAAGAAGGTGAGGTAGCACCTGTCAAAACGTTCTCCTACATTTTTACTAGACAATGGAGCCGGATTACAACACACATGGGGAACGGGGGATTTTCTATGTAACTGTAAAGCGTAGCAAATTCAAACTTGGAAGAGATAGATAATAACATAATAGATGAAATTTTTATTTTGAAAGAAAGTACTTATTAAATTAAGTCTTATTGATTGAAACTTTTTGAGAAAATAATTTATATTCAATGATCCTTTTTTATAAAGGAAACACACAAATTTTAAATAAGATATCTAATTTAACATTTGCGTTTGTCAAGCAAGAATTTTTTATTATTATTTTTATTATTATGTTTCTTGTTTGTAAAACAATGAGGAGTTATGCAAGAGAAACATCGATTTTCTAACATATATTAATAATAATCTTTTTATAATTGTCTAGTATAATTGTTATTTATTCATTTGTTTATTTGACATCAAAATAGAAAATAATAATAGATAAATAGAAAAAAAAAAAAAATATATATATATATAAAACATAACAATTGTGTAATCACTATTTTTACCGGACAATCTCTTAAAATTATCCTAATTTATTATTTGCATATTGAAAATATTTGAAAAGCACAGAAAGAAAAATAAAATAAATAAAAAATCCAATGGTTTATTATTTTCGTTATTTCGCTTTAAATTTTGTTAGCATTCCAAAATTAAGTATTTGGTTTTTCCCTCTATTCGTGCTCTAAATTTTCGAATGAAACTTCTATGCCATGTTATTTAAATACATTTTTGAGAAACTTTGATAATTACGATGTATCATTACGGTACACTTATTTATATATAGATTATTAAAATTAGTTTAATCATAAAATTCTTTTAGGAAATGAGAGCTGTTTCATTCAGATAAGTTAGACAATAAAAACAGTTTTACTTTTTGTTTTCCTTTGGCAGCAACATAAAAATAATAATAATATTTGCCATGAAAAATTTAAGAAATTAATATAATAATCGTTGCTGAGGAGCAAAACTTCATAACTTAAATATTTTTTTATTTTTTTTTATTTTATTTTTTTAACGCTTTATGTGTATGTAACTAATAATATAAGAATTATTTTTAATTATATAGGATAATTACATTAAATGAAAGTGAAGGAAAATTACTCAATTTTAATTATTAATTAGATACCAATTTCATAAACATAAGGAATAAATTTACATATCACCTATCATGATTTTCTGAATTTTTGTCAGGCTTTTCAAAAGACTACAAATCATTTTTATGATAATAAGATGCCTTTAGCACAAAATTAAATTTTGTAAAAAAAAAAAAAAAAAAAAAAAAAAAAGCAATTTTACTGGAGCGAGAGAATTATTTCTTTCAAATAGCAAAAAAGACCATCGCTGTTTTGCAGTTGACCATTTTGGATAAAATATGAAATCCGCAATACACGGGGGAGGCGGATCTTATCCAAAATTTAATTTTATTTAGAAAAAAATTTTAAATATTAATTTTAGGGTAGTTTATTGAAACAAGGACTTCCTTACGCAATGAGAAACGTTATTCGATTTAAAATGTTATGTTTTTACGCTATAAGTAATAAAAAATTATATGATGGTAATATTTTAATGGTGTATACATTAGTACCTAAAATTATTCCTAAACCAATTTTAGATTATTTCCAAACTAGCTTGAACTTTATTATCTTACTTTATTAATGTAACGCTTTAAACTGCTATCTGTCTTTATCGTATTGAAATGCATTACTCAAATTCATAAAATGGATCCTTTCACATAATTCAAATTTATAAAATTAATACCAATAAATTTCATGATTTTTTTTATAACAGTAAAATTCATAAAAGCTGCTCTTTCATAAAATTTCGTTTCATAAAAAAAAAAAAAAAAAAAAAAAAATGATTTTTTTATAATTTTTAAATCCATTACTCAACTACTGTAGGTAACAGAAATATTGTATTGCATTTTAGGTTGTGATTACAAATTCACAGTTAATAAATAAATAAATAAATAAATAAATCTTTACATTCAGAAATTTCTAAATAATCTTTAGATAAATAATTAGAAAGTTATTATTATTATTATTATTATTATTATTGGTTAATTAAAGTGAGATTTTTTTTTTTTTTTTTTTTTCTTTTAAGAAAATTTTAGAGAATATTTAAACGTTGATACATGAAATTTAAAAGCAATGAAACTAATTTGGAAATTTGAATATAAAATGATTTTTCAGTTTTTTGTAAGTGCAAATATTTTTCAGAATATCAAAAATAAGAGTGCTTTTTACAAGTTATCGAGAAATATTTTTTAAATGCTTTATTTAAAAATAAATAAATAAATAAATAATTACTATTTAAGACACAAAATCGGTAGAAAATAATAAATAAAAAAAAATTACACAGATTAAATCTTTATAAAAATGGGTTTTAGAAAATTGGACGAAAGAATTTCAAAGAAGATAAAATATTAAACATTGTGAAAGAACTGAAACATAGAATATAAATGAATTATGTAATCAAAATTTTGCTGAAACATTTATAATTTTTACATATCATTTTGTAAAATGTTTCGATATTTTAGACACAAGTGATTGAAAGATTTTTACAACTATTATTGAATGAAAAATTTGTAAATTACTGGGTTTTTTTTTTCTAATTTTTATTTATTTATTTATTTATTTTTGTTATCCAATAAGCTACATTTTAAGTGTAATTGATACTAATAACTTTCTTCGTTAGTCGCATCATCAAAATTAAAATAAATTTCCCATTGACAATATTTTCTTCAAACTTTTTTTATAGCTCAAATGTAAAATGAAAAACATTAATGGACTTTCCTTGAATTCTACATTTCACTGCATAAATATTTAAGTGGTATTTCGAAAGCAGTGTACACATGAATATATCTTCCAAAAAGTGAACAAATATGTTATTCTCCCTCTAGGAACCTCTTAAATTGTTTCATCAAAAATCACTAGAATAACTCTTGAAATAATTAGAAGAATAACAATAAAAAAAATTATGTGGAAGAGAGGCTAGATAGTTTCTTTTCCATATACTCAAATAAAAGTATAACGAAAAAATATGTCTTTATACAGCTCCCATTAGCTTTTCTTGTGATATTAAGTAAATATAATATAGAGAATATATCTATAGAACCATTTCGAGAAGACCTGAATATTAAAAAATTTAGTTATTCGCCAGCGACCGGTAGGTGCTTTGCTCTCAAATTCACAATTTTTTCAGTTGATTATATTGTATTCGGTTCAAAAATTCAATATCGAGATTTCACATGACTTTCAGTCTTTAAGATCCCCAGAGTCCAAAAAAGTGTTTTTTGGCAATTGGCCTGTGTGTGTATGTATGTATATATTTATGTATGTATGCGTGTATGTGTGAAATCTTCTGCTATCATACCTCCGAAACTAATAAAGATAGAACTACAAAACTTCAGAGATGAGACAGGTCTGGTGTACAGATGATTTTTCGAAATTTTGGTGAAAATTGAAAAACTGGAAGTGGGATATCAAAAACCGGAAGTGGGACCGCAAGTTTGTATGTCAAAAACGGCTCTAACACTTTTCTTCAAATTTTCTACATAAACACTCTATTAGATGTGCTTTCGAATGATATAGTTGGTTAGTTCAGGAAAATTGATAGGCGTCCTGTATAAATAGCTGAATTTCAGGTCTCGCAAACGCGTTCCTAAAAACTGCTATACGAATGTTTTTCAAACTCGACATATTATCTCACTTTTAAATATCCTTTTGTATGTAATTATTGTTTTCCGGTCAATAATTGAGTTTTTGTAAAAGTTGGTACCTCAAAAACGACTCTAACGATTTTCTTGAACAGGGCTGGCCAACCCGCGGCCCGCATATAGCCCGCCGTGTAAGGTTCTCCGGCCTGCAACAAAATTCAGGAAATTTCTAATTTGACATCATCGGTTAAAACATCTAAAATTAATATATAGTTTCTGACTTTTTTTTAATGAAAATATCAATTGAGGCAGCTACAGAAACAAATATCGTGCTCGTGGGTATTAATAAAATATTATCAGATCAATTACTGATTCTTTCCTCAATACTGGTAGATGGGAGGTGCCGGGTTCGATCCCAGGTCGCGCTCATCGACCTAGCCGTTCGCAGTTTTTCGTGGTTTCTTCCGAAACTCGCGTAAATACGGGCTAGGATCTTTTAGAAAAACCCCATGGAGGGCATTCCCCCTATAAGCCTAGGACACTTACGGAATCAATCGGCCTTAAATCCTACAGCCAACAAACTACTGATTCTTACTATTATACTTATCAATGTATGATAATAAGTTTTTGACTGTTTTGTAGTTATTTTATGAATAATAATATATCTAATATACATATTTTCTTTTTTAAATCCTCACAAGCGCAGCGAAAAAAAGAGTTACTATATGTGTATGGTTCATTAAATTATACAATGCGGCCCACCTGTGTAAAATAGATTTCTAACGCGGCTCGGCAAGAGTTTTGGGTTGGACGGGCCTGTTCTTGAAAATTTCTATATAAATCCATTCCTTTCTCGTGTATTACGTGGTTATCAGAGGAAAATTAGCAGTTTCATGCTTAGGTAGGCCAGTTTTAGATCTCGGGAATTGGTGTTTCAAAAAATAACTCTACCATTTTTTTTTCTTATTTTTTTTACCTCGCTATATGTAAGCCTCGTTTTATATGTCTTTACTTGTATATAAAGTTTCTCTTACCAGAAAAATTTTAGGTTTCTACTTCTTTTGATCACTTTTATATATTCTGGTCACATTATCTCCAAAAAAATGCATATAATAAGTGTAACAGTGGGTAATGGAAGTCGTGTGGTTGTTTCACACCAGGTATTTTTTTTTTCCTATATAAACACCCTATTAGATGCCCCTTCGTGTGTACTAGTTGATTAGTTTATGAAAATTAATAGGCGTTCCGTATAAATATACCCGTTTGAGGTCTCGTAAGTACGTTTCTATAAAAACGGTTGTACGGATTATTGTAATTTATTTATTTTTATTTATTTATTTATTTATTTATTTCAAACTTGTCACTTTAGCTCTCTTTTAGATATAATGTCCTATGTAATTATTGTTTTCCGGCCAATAATTCATTTTGTCAAGTTTTGATGAAAATCGATATCTAAAAAACGGCTCCAACGATTTTTAGAAAATTGCTACATAAACCACTTTTTTAATATTCTTTCACATTTATTTACGTAGTCATTACAGGACAATTGACAGGCGTCCAGATTCGATAGGTCAGTTTTAGATCTGAGGTATGGGGTATTTCAAAAGATGGCACTACCGACATCTTTCTCTCCCCCCGCCCCCCCCCCCCCCCCTTTATTTTTAAACTCGCCATGCAGAATCAGTTTATATGTCTTTACACAACACATTATCAGTTTTCTCTCACATGAAAATTGTTACGTGTCAAATTTGGTCAATTTTACGTCTTCTGACCAAATTTTATTCAAAAAGTGCATATAATGCACGTAATAGTGGGTAATGGAAGTAAAAAACTGGTGTGTAACAACAACACGACCTACTACCGAAGGTAATGGAAGTATTGAATTCTGTCCAAAAATTCGATATCGAGATTTCACCTGATTTACACGTTTTAAGGTCCCCTGAGTCCAAAAAAGCAGTTTTGGCAATTGGTCAGTGTGTGTGTGTGTGTGTGTATGTATGATGTGTGTAAACTTCTGCCTATCATATCTACGAAACAAATAAAGAAAGAAATACAAAACTTCTGGATTGAGATTGGTCTGGTGTACAGATGAATTTTCCAAATTTTGGTGAAAATTGAAAAAACTGAAGTGGCTGTAAGTCCGTATCTCAAAAACGGCTCTTACTATTTCCTTCAAATTTGTTTTATAAGCACTCTATTAGATATCCTTTTCAAAGATATAGTTGGTTGGTTCAGAAAAATTGACAGGCGTCCTGTATAAATAGCTCAATTTCAGGTCTCGCAAGCGCGTCCTTTAAAAACGGCTGTACGGATGTTTTTCAAACTCGCCATATTAACTCACTTTTAAATATCCTTTTGTATGTAATTATTGTTTTCCGGTCAATAATTGAGTTTTGGTAAAAGTTTGTATCTCAAAAACAGCTCTGAGCATTTTCTTGAAAATTGATATATAATTTTCAAGAAAATTATATAACAATTCAAGATATCAAAACTCCATTTTAGATAACCTTTCTCATGTTTTACGTGGTTATTAGAGAAAAATTAACAGTCATCCTGCTAAGGTAGGTCAGTTTTAGATCTCAGAAATTGGTGTTTAAAAAAATAGCTCTATCATATATTAAAGGATTTCAATGCATGTTTCCTCATATCATCTGTTAACTAGCTCACACCTGTCATGACCAGGCCCCGACTTACGGCAGGGCATACGGGGCAAATGCCCTGGGCCCCCCTTCTGGAAGACAGGCGAATACAGAAATTCTGCAATCTAAAGACCTCTTATGCCACTGCAAGGGGGCCCCCCAGAATAGGCTTGCCCCGGGGCTGCAGGTAGTCTAAGTCGGGCCCTGGTCATGACGTCAGATGTGACGTAACTGTATTACGTAATCAACGGCGCATCTTCGCTTCTGAGAGAGAGTGGTTTATATGAGTCTGTACGAGAAAGCTTTGCTAAGCGTGCGGCGAGAAATGCCCGCATTATGTTATTCTACTTTTCTATGTTATTAAATGTTGTGATTGTTTAAAAGACTCTGCTTTTCACTCTGTGGACCCATTTATACCAACAATGGTTATGGGCCCAGAGACTCGCATCTTACTGCGGACTTTTTAAAAATTTAAATTAACATTCGCTAAAACGAAAGTGCGACTTACAGTTAAGCCTAAGGGCTGAAATCAAAAGTATTTTTGATTCTATTTTTTATAAAGAAGCTACTATAGCTGATTAAATATGTCGCAAGTATTAAATATAGAAAAGTTATCCAAAAATAATTTTGACACCTGGAAGCTGCAGATAGAAGCTGTTTTAATCAAGAATGATCACTGGAGTTATGCTAACGGAACGAAAATTAAGCCCGATGAAGGCGCCGAAGGTGAAGAAAAATGGCTCGAAATTGACCGTAAAGCTAGAGCCGATTTAATCCTAGCAATTACCCCAAGTGAGTTGTGTCATATTAAACATTGTACCACCTAAATGAAGTATGGAATAAATTAAAAGAAGTTTACGAATCGAGAGGACCGGCAAAGAAAGCCACCCTATTGAAGCAGCTACTCTTTAAGAAAATGACTGACAGTGAAAATATGTCCGATCACCTCAATATTTTCTTTGATATAGTGGACAAGCTAAAAGAAATGGACATTCAAGTAGCCGAAGATCTATTATCAATTTTCCTCTTATACAGTATTCCTGACAGCTATGAAAATTTCAGGTGCGCCATAGAAGCAAGAGATGAATTGCCGCAGCCTGAAGCTCTAAAAATTAAAATGATGGAAGAATATGAGTCAAGAAAAAATAAAAAGCATCAAGAATCATCAAATGCGTATTTTACAACTCACAAGAAAAATCTTCCTGAAAAGAACAAAAGAGAAATCTTAAAGCCTGTGCAGAACAAGAACACGTATGGCGAAAGAAATTATGCAATCTTCAAATGCAATTACTGTTCAAAAGTAGGGCATAAAGCCTCAGAATGCAGAAAGAAGATCTCAGACAGAAAATTCACTTCATCGAATAAATACAAAGATAGATCTTTCATGGTTGAAGATAGTACAGAGTTCACGATGGCAGCCAGTAACTCTTTCCAAGAACATTCCGAGTGGTGTCTCGATAGCGGTACGACATCACATATGGCTCATGACAAGAATTTGTTTATAGATTTCGAACCTAGAATTGGATCATTTATAAAATTAGCTGTAGATGAAACAGCGGAGATCACAGGTGTTGGAACAGTCAAATTAAAAGTTCCCGGTAATCACGGTGTAACCAATTTAAAGTTAACAAATGTTTTGTGCGTTCCAAAATTGAAATGCAATTTAATGTCTATATCAAAAGCTACTGCAAACAACTGCCGAGTTGTATTTACCAAAAAATGTGCAAAAATTACGGAGCAGGACGGCTCTCTAATTATAAGTGCTACGAGAAAAGGTGATTTATATTTTTTTCAGCCGCAGGTGGATATCGCTGCAACAACTCAGGTAAGCAACTTTCATAAATGGCATTTAAAATTAAGACATTTAAATGAAAAAGATTTAAAATTATTAAAATCTGAAAATATGTTAAGAGATTTAAATTTTAATGAAAAAGATTCTTTAAAAGATTGTAAAGTATGCATTCAGTCTAAACAAACTGTGAAACCATTTTGTAAAGAAAACAAATTTCATAGTAAGGAATTATTAGAAGTAGTTTATTCTGATTTATGTGGCCCTATAAATGTTAAATCCCATGGCGGATCACGTTACTTTATTACTTTTTTGGATGATAAATCTCGTTACATTGAAGTAAATTTTCTAAAAACAAAAGATGAAGCTAAGTACGCGTTCCGGAGATATAAAGCAGCAGTCGAAAATCGATTAGGAAAAAAAAATTAAAATACTGCATACCGATAATGGTTTGGAATATTGTGGCGAAGAATTCAATAAATATATTGAAGAATGCGGTATTAAACGCGAATATTCCTCACCAATGACGCCTCAGCAAAATTCTAGAATTGAAAGACAAAATCGTACATTATGCGAAATGGCGAGGTGTTTATTAATGCAATCAAACCTTCCAAATACATTCTGGGCTGAAGCAGTAAATTGCGCTGCATATATTAGAAACAGGTGTCCCACTAAAGGAATTAAAGAAAATAAAACACCTTTCGAAATGTTTTTTGGTTATAAACCAACTGTTAACTATTTTAAAATTTTCGGACAGAAATGTTTTGTTCTAAATAAAAAATCAAAAGGGAAGTTTGAAGCTAGGTCACACGAACATATATTCGTTGGCTATTCAAATGAATCATGCGCTTACAGATTATGGAATAAGGATACCAGAAAAATTGTCATAAGTCGTGATGTTCGATTTATAGACGAATTTGAAACAAATGATTCAGCCACTACTGATCAATTAGAATTAATTTTTCCGTCTGAGAATAAATGCAATGATTGTAATATTAAAAATGAAACTCCTATCCCTACTCAAACCGCAGACATCCAAAGGGGGGGAAAACAGCGGATCGATTTCCTATCCCCCTGAATTCAACGGAGAAAGTTTCTCTTTTTGGAAAGGGGGGGAAGCGAGCCACTCACTTTCTGAAGGGGGGAACGTAGAAGGTGTGAGTGGAGGGGAAGAGAGTGCTCACGGTAAATGTAAACAAGAGGAAGGGATAAACAATCCTCCTTTTAAACGCGATCCAGGCCGACCTAAAAAAATTAAAAGTTGGAACTTTCAAAAGTCTCATAAGGAGTGTATTACAGATACAAAATATAAAGATGAAACTTCTCAATTAGCTGATAACTCATTTAATGAAATTAATCCCAGCGTAATCGGCGCGCTAAATGGAGATCATGCTAAAAATTGGGAGAACGCGATGAAATTAGAATATGATTCTTTAGTTAAGCAAAACGCTTGGGAAATTGTAGATAGACCAAAAGATAAAAAAGTAATTGGGTGTAAATGGGTTTTAAAAACAAAATTCAAACCAGATGGTCAAATTGAAAAATTTAAGGCCAGATTAGTTGCCAAAGGGTGTTCACAGAAACAAGGTATAGATTTTGAGGAAAATTTTTCACCAGTAGCCAGATTAAGTTCTATAAGAACTGCAATCGCGTATGCTATCCAGAATGGTTTCACAGCATACCAGTTAGATTTCATTATGGCATATGTTAACGGAACGTTACATGAAGAAATTTATATGGAGCTTCCTGAATTTTTTGAAAATGATATACACGAAAATAAAGTGTGTTTATTAAAAAAATCTTTGTATGGCCTTAAGCAGTCAGGAAGACAGTGGTTTAAGAAATTAGATGAGAAATTGAGAAAAATGAAATTTAACCCTTTGAATTCCGACAAATGTGTCTATTACTCAAAATATCCTTTTGATGCTATTATAATCGTCTATTTCGACGATTTAATTTGTCTCACTAAAAGTGAAGAGCACTATTTTGATATAAGAAATAAATTAGCAGAATCTTTCAAAATGAAAGATATGGGTCTTCTGCATTATTGCTTAGGCATTGAATTTAATCAAGATAGGGACAGCATCACTATAACACAAAAGAAATACATTGAAGATTTACTAAATAAATTTAATATGGAAGATTCTAGAGTGGTGAATACACCTTTAGATAGCAGTGTAAAATTAACTAAACAAATGTGTCCAAATACAGAAGAGGAGAAATCATACATGCCAAAAATTCCTTATAGACAATTAATTGGTTCTCTTATGTATCTGTCGGTTGCTACCAGACCAGATATCACCCATGCTGTAAATTATTTAAGTCAGTTTAATAACAATCCAGGAAAACCTCACTGGATAGCTGCTAAAAGAATACTAAGGTATCTCAATGGCACTAGAAATTTAGGAATTGTGTATTACAGAGACGATAAACCATTGACAGCATTTGTTGATGCCGATTGGGCATCGGATATAAATGATAGAAAATCATATACAGGATACGTCTTTAAATATGCCGGTGGACCTATTTCTTGGGAATCTAGAAAGCAGCGAACCGTTGCTCTATCCACAACAGAATCTGAATATATGTCTCTGTCTGAATCCGCAAAAGAGACAATTCATGTTAGAAATTTCTTAAAAGAATTGGATCCTGAAATTGTATCAAGTCCGACTGAGATCATGTGCGACAATCAATCTGCACTGAGATTAGTAAAAAATCCTGTTTATCACAATCGCTCTAAGCACATTGACATTCGTCATCATTTTGTGCGAGAAGTTTACAATAATAAACTAATAGACATTAAATATATTTCATCAGATGAACAACCTGCAGATATTTTAACAAAAAGTTTAAATGCATATAAACATGAAAAATGTTGTGATATGATAGGACTTAATACTCAGGACAGATGAACTTAAAAATGTATATATATATATATTTAGACTGTGTTTTCATTAAGAAATTAACTGCTTATATTTTACGTATTTTATTTTATTATATTAACCATAATTATTTGTTTATAATTCTATTTCTTTACTAACACTTTTCTCATTTTAAGTAACTTTTGCATAAAAATAATTTTCTGTAATTTTTAATATGCTATTATAATGCATAAATATGTTTTATTTTCGAAACATTTATTGAATAAGGGGGAAATGAAGGATTTCAATGCATGTTTCCTCATATCATCTGTTAACTAGCTCACACCTGTCATGACGTCAGATGTGACGTAACTGTATTACGTAATCAACGGCGCATCTTCGCTTCTGAGAGAGAGAGGTTTATATGAGTCTGTACGAGAAAGCTTTGCTAAGCGTGCGGCGAGAAATGCCCGCATTATGTTATTCTACTTTTCTATGTTATTAAATGTTGTGATTGTTTAAAAGACTCTGCTTTTCACTCTGTGGACCCATTTATACCAACATATATATATATATATATTAACTCGCAATGTGAACTCTGTTTTACATGTCTACATATGTCATATTTTGATCAGCTTTCATATATATATCAGCTATTATATATATATATATATATATATATACTAGCAAAGCCCCGGTTCGGGAACAAACTGAATTCCGAATACGGGAAAAATTTCAAAATCTAACTCGAAATGTACAAAACTCGGCCTGATGCTGCCTGCGTGCCAATAGATCAAAGTTTGTTAACTAAACCATTTTTTAATTCATGAAATCAATGAAGGTAGTGAATCAGCGAAGGCTTTTCTCGCTTCGCTGGTCACCATATTTAAAGGAAACTGTTTTCCATATTTCTTTACAAACAAAAATAAAATTAAAAGAAAACATGAAATTGCTTTAAAGCCCGCTTTGGTTCCTACTCACTGCAGACTGTCCCTATTGCCTGTGGCAATAGCTTACCGGTGGGTTTCCATCTTGGTGCCTATCAGATGGCAGTTTTTAAACGGACAGTATCGAAAAAATTGAAGTAACCATTTTACATTTGAATCCTAGTTACATATGAACAACACTATACGTGATATACATAATATTTTCTTTCATGCTACTTTCTATATTTAATTCATTGATTCGATCAACCATAAAATGATATCATTTCACACCAAATATAATATTACAATGTGCTATGATCGGCTACGTCTATCGCATGAGACAATTAATTTTTGTGGTTATAATAGTAGTTGAGTTAGTTAATAGTAGTTGGTATATAGAAAAATAAATAATGAAATATGTAAACCTGATCATGGTACAGCCTTAATGTAGCTCCCCATGGCGACTTTTGAATTTTTATCGTCACTTTAGACAAAAGTACATAATTTATGTTATTATTTTTTTATTTCTTTTCTTTTTGTTTCCCTTTCCTTTTCTTTCTTTTATGTTTTTCAATAATTTATAATTTATTTATATTTTTGTTTATATCTAAAATTGAGGTATATTATTATTATTATTTTATTTTTTTTTACTCCATTTAAATATTTTTTTATTTTTTTTTTATTATTATTATTATTATTTTTTTGTGTGTGTGTGCAGGAGTAAATTTATATATTTATTTATTTTTTATTTGTTTATTTATTTTTTCGCGTGAAAGCATATTTCATTTTATGTTGAAAATAATAATAATAATAATAATAATAATAATAATAATAATAATATTTTTTTTTTTTTTTTGCAACAATTAAAAATTTAAATGTTCATTTTTAAAGCTTTTATCAGGTTATTGTTTTCATATTTTAATTAATTAAAAAATATATATAATCAAAATTTCGTTACAAATAAGGTACCAAATGAAAGGGTAATTTTTTCTGAATCCGTCGGTTTAATTAACTTTTCGATCGCACAATTAGATTTTTTTAAATTAACTAAAGTATAAAAATCTGGTGACAATTTTTTAAATTAACTAAAGTATGAAAAGCTGGTGGCAACAACACATAGACACACAGACTGACTAGAAGACAGACATTTTCTAAAATCAGTCAAATCGTGTTCAGGACGTCCCAAAACGTGTAAATCCATCGAAAACTGGAGTTCGAAAATTTTCACAAATCCAATACTTTCGTCTATATATACATATAGAAGAAAGTAAAAATTAATTTATAATTTTTAGTTTGCTTCACAAGCATAGTATATTACAAAGTAAATAAAATAAATAAAAATAACTTACGTTCAGTTTTTTAGTATAGTGAATGAGAAAATTTGCAAACGATTTTAACCATCTTGATAAGACTATGACAATGACATATGGTAAATTTTATGTTTAAGCAAAATTTAAGCTGAAATGGATAATAGGAAGTGAGTTAAAATACGAAATTAAATTTTTCGAAATCTTATTTTATTAATTCAAATACTATCTTCTGCTACTCTTAGAATTGTTCATGTTATACAAAATTAATATGTTCCTGCAAAATAGAAACTGAACAGCAGGTTTTACGACTTTAAAATAACATTACATATTACATTGATGGAAGACTTGGCGTGGAATTATAAACAAGGCAAACAACGTCTACAACGCCAAAAATAAATAACAGGAAAAGCTATTTCGGTAGCCTTTAGCGTACCGTCTTCAGTGCACGATAATAATAAGAGATATTATAATAATAATAATAGATAATATAATATAACGTTACATGTAAAATAATATTATCCCTTGTTCAAATACCGGAAAGGGACCACACAGAAAAAAACACTTTTGTGATTTGCTAATTGCAAAACAGAATAAATATTAAACAATGATTTTCATATTACGTAAAGGGGAAAAAAAAAAGTGTTTAAAGAATGATTTTCCTATTAGCCTGGTTGGTAGAGAGCCGAGCTCGTTACTGAAGGATTTCGATTTCGATATTCAAATGAACCGAAGACCGTCATGTACATTGAATGGTGCATGTAAAATCCGCCGTGACAGAAAAGACCTCCATATTCCCATCCCAGATTTTACCTGTGAGGGTCACACAAGCGGTGAAGCCATACCATCCATGGAGTATCAAAAATGTGGTGTCTTCGAACCGCCCAGGGCCTGATTACCCGAAAGGCTCAGGAAGCACAAGCTTCCCCTGTAAAATTTAAGAGGGGGCCCCAAAATGACTAAAAACAGGTTCTTGGATTTTCTGTTTCACATTTTCACCCTCAGATTGAGTTTTTTCGAAGAAAGGTCGCCTAAAGCAAGGTAAAATACTCACTATTTCGGGAAAAATCTGTTATTTAGCCGCAAAAATCTGAACGTTCTTAATTAATAAGTTGTTACGATTTTAATGTTGTGTGTAGAAACCACCCAGGTATATGAATGGAAAAAAAAAAAAAAAAAAATCCGAAATGAAGGGGGGGGGGCAGAAATGATACTGAGCTTCCCCTAGCTTCAAAGCTTAATCGGGCCCTGGAACCGCCCCTTAAGTATTGTGACCTGATAAGAGTATCTTTATGATACAGTAAAATAAAAAAAATATTACAAATGCCCAATTATATATATATTACTGTAAATAAATGATACCAGAAGAACAATATTTATGATAAATACATATCTTTCTTAGTACAATTTTTCAAAATTCAGACTTTTTTCTTCACATTTGGGACTATCCTCCAAAAATGAGGACATCTAGTCACCTTATCCTTGGGGTGAGTCCCAGATTGTCGCCATCTGCCCATACTGCAACAGTAGTGCGACGTTTCAATCAGATTGGTTGAACATTCACTTAGTATTAGAAAAATAAGCAATATAATTATATGGGGGGGGGGGAGTGACAGGGACAGAAAATAATTGTTTTTACGTCTGTTTGATAGCAATTTCAGTGAAAATTTGAATACTTATCACTTAGTGTTTATGAAAAATTACAGTGAGTGTTGCGCAGACCTTAGGGGGCTAGGATTACCAGAAGGAAGTGAACTGATTTTTTTTTCATCATCAGGTTACCGTTTTTAATAAAACTTTCTATAACTGTGAGAATTAGAGCGAGTATTAGATATAACTTGGGGGGGGGGGGATATCCGGACGGCTTGTAACTTTTTCAGATAATTTTGTTTACTATTTACAGTATTTGTAGAAATATAAAAAGTACTAAGAGAGTTTTTTTATTTTTTATTTATTTTTATTTTTATTTTTTCGAAAATTTTTATTACTATTATTTTCAAATTTTGTGCTTATACAAAGAATGAATGTTTATGAAATATTGCAGTGAGTGTTGCGCAAACATCGGGGGGGCTAGGATTACCAGAGGGAAGTAAACTGTTTTTTTTTTTTTTTTTTTTTTTTTCATCCCCAGGTTACCGTTTTCAATAAAACTTTCTATAATTATGAGAATTACAGCGAGTATTAAGTATATCTGAGGGGGGAGTGGGGGGAATTCGAAAGGCTTGTAACTTTTTCAAATATTTTGTTTACTATTTACAGTATATGCAGAAATATAAAAAGTATTAAGAGGGTTTTTTTTTCCTCTAAAATTATTATTATTATTATTTTCAAATTTTATGCTTATATAAAGAATGAATTTCAACGTAATTTATAATGCTTGCAAAAAAATATGCGTAATATAAAAAATAAATATGGTGCAAATATTTGGCTGTTTTAGAGAAAAACGCAACAAAATAGTTAAAATGCTTAAAAAAATTAAAAAAAAAATAATAATAATATTAAAAAATATATATAAATGATAATAAATCCAAACAGAAAATTTACATGTGTACCTTTCTTTTATCGGGATCAGATTCGGGTAGAGTGAAAATAATTATAATAATAATCTTTGGCTATTTATGCGTTATATCTATTCAAAAAAAAAAGCGTCAATCGCCGAAGGTTCCCTTCAAAAAACTGAATCAGCTCAGCTGTATATGAATTAGAATATGCGAGAGTTGGGTAAACTTTTCCCGCAAAATAACTATCTACCCAAAAACCCGACATGAACCTGCAGCTTCAGACCCACAACCCGACCCGCAGTAATGTATAGTTAAATTTATGTTATATAAGAAACAAAATTAAATTTTCAGTACATAAAAACAGTTCATTATTGAGCAAATCTTTAAGGGATAAAATTCTATTAATTTAACATAATGAAGTTTTGTTTATTATTTTTTTTTTAATATAAATATAACATTATAATTATATTAATAATTACTAATGTAGCTTTAAATTTCAGTGTATCATATTGCAAAATTTATTCTATATTAAAACTTAAAAATTCACTGTTCGAAATATTTTGACAATACATAAGAATTAATAATAATAATGACCCTCATCTGTCATGAACGATTCCGGTTAGACCGCTTCAAAACAGAAACATTTGGCAGCCATTATTATTATTATTATTATTATTTATTTTATTTTATTTATGTTTGTTCAACTTACGGAAACATACATATAATATGTTTTGTATCACACCTATTGTTATTTATTTCCTTTAATACCTTGAAAACCTATTCAATTGTAATGTTTAAAGGTCTAAATTAAATATAACGGATCACTGGCACGGAGTAATATAAATAGGAGTTGAAGGTCCAATGGGAGAAATCTACGAAACTGTGATGTAAATTTTTGGTAAATATTGCGGGCGCCACTTGTCATTACTCCCTATCTCGGCGCGGATATGTTGTTTTCAATAGAATTTTGCCGGAGTAAGTTTTAAATTTTAAATTTTAAGCAATTTAACTTTTTTGTAAGTGCTTAAAACTGCATAATTCAGATGTTTCAAATAAATGTTTCGTTCCTAGTTGTAAAACAGGCTATGATAGTGATAAGAAAAAAAAAAAACTTATTTACTACATTTTTTTATACGTCAAATATACTAATAATGAAAAATTATAAGACTGCCATAAGATATCCATAATAATCTACATTTTCAAATGACACAATACAAACGATTTCCATTCTCCTTTCACCCAATTGTCTGTTTTAGCTAACTTCGGTTCATAAAGATCGTCATTTTTTAAAAGCTCTCTTTCAAAGTAAAATTAGCATAAAATCGCTCTTAAAAAAATCATGTTGCTTACAATACTCTATTTAATGAAATTTGCTTTCAATCGAAATTTTTTCAGCTTGATATTATTTTTAAAAAATTAATTAAAACGAGACATTTCCCCATTGAATAACATTGCAGAAGCTGGAGAGCAGGAAGTATTGTACGCTGGCGCGATCTGTAAACATTAGAAAACAACACCACAAAATATCAGCGTACCTTCTTCTCCTGTCTTTTTACTCCGTGATCACTGGCTATTATAAACAACACAATACCAGATAAAAAAAAAAACCAAAACTGTTGCCATTCAGAAAATACAAATTCCAAGTGGACGACTCTTTAATTCCGAATGAATGACTCTTTGACCGTTTTATTTAAGAAAAACTCTTAAAATATTTCAGAAACATATTAAAGCCTTAAAACTCTTAAAACATTTGTAGAAACATATTTAAAGCCTTTAATTATTTTCATCAATCTTCATTTTTTTTCCCCCAGAATAAAATGTAATATGCTTTCACGAACAAAAAATAAATAAATAAATAAATAAATAAAATAAAATATTAAATTAGCTCATGCATATGAGAAAATGACATCTGCAAAATAATAATAATAATTTTAAATTTTAAAGTTGTCGAAGAGATAAATAGAGTAAATATTTTCGTTAAAAGAAATAGTTTGTTCGTTCGGTGCAACTTGCACATTAGTCCCGTCAGGTACAACTTGCATATTAGTTCCGTCAGGTGCAACTTGCACATTAGTCCCCTTTAAATATAGTGTCCAGCGAAGCTGGCGAAGCATTCGTTCATTCACTACCTTAATTGATTTCACATTCCGTCATTTATGACGGGGTTATATACTAGTAATAAAATAATGAGGCAAGTAGAGCTGGACGATAGCAGAAATTAAATATCGCGATATATCATCAAGTTAATATCGATATTGGTGATATATTGCGATATTTATTTCAAGAGAAGGAAAATAAATATTTGCTACTTTTTAAAGACAAATGAACACCAATTTTAATGTATACAAATGGGGAGTGTTTTCTATATGTATATTTATATTTTCTGGTATATTACTTCCAAATCTTTTTTATTTAAAAGAAAAAAAAAAAAAAAAAAAGAAAGAAAGAAAATGCATAAATAGCAACACAATGTTTTGTGTTTCTTTTAATTTATACCATTACTTTTAAGTATATTTCTGAATAGATTGTCCTCCATTCTTTCTATTTTAAGATTGAATTATTTCAAAATCACATTTTAAGAGTGATATTAATTAATGGGATATGGGGAGTGATTAATGGGTGATATGTGTTTTATTTACACAAAGTATATCATCAAGATACATAATTATAATAAAAATACTATAAGCTTAAGAAAAATGAAGTTGTACTTAGAATGTAGATGATTAATAAAATTTTGCGCAGAAGTCGTAACTTAACTAGCTAGCTATCTCTATATATATATCAATGATTCACTTATATACGGAAATTTTAAAAATAAATATTAGTATGAGTTTTGCGCCTAATTCCCATTCCTGAGTATAAAGAAAGTTCATTTACTAATAGTCCTGTCAGTCATTGATAGCGATATGGTTGTAATTAAATTAATTTCAGTGAATAAGAAATGCGCAGTAGAAATATTGTTTATAAACTTTCTATAGAATTGCCACCGAATAAACTTTCTCGGTTGTAGAATAATACTAATTTGAGACCCTATAACTCATAGGTATTCTAAAGGTCAATTACCTGCCATTTTTATTTTATTTATTATCTACTTACCATATCATGATTTTTTTTTTTTTTTTAAGATATATATATTGAATTCATATTTTGTAATGTTTTTATAACATTTAGAAATTGTATTATATTTATATACTAGTACCGCTCAGTGGTTGAAGATCAATCACTTTTTGCAAAGCAAAGCAAAATAACTGCCTTCTCATAAACGGAATTAAATTGCAGCACAGCAGTGACCCCTGTTGGTCGATAGGCACGAGTCGTCCATGAAATAGAGCGTTCGAACTAAAAAAAAAAAAAAAGAAAAAGAAAAAGAAAGAAAGAAAGGAAATCTTAAAAATGGTCAATTAGAGTTCAAGAAATCTCAAATTTTGTAACATCATCGAAAACTCGAAATCTAAATTTTTTCTGAATCTTATACTTTCTTCTTATATATGCAGAAGGTAAAATAATAGATCCACTTTTTTAAGAATTAGTAGTCAATTTCAGTTAATTGAAATGTAAGGAAATCTCAAAACGTGTAAATTCATCGAAAACCAGAAATCGAAAATTTCCCCGTGTCTTCTACTTTCTTCTTATGCATGCAGAAGCCAGTAATAAATCCACATTTTAAATAATAAGTAGTCAGTTTCAGTCAATTGAAAAGCAAGGAAATCTCAAAACGTGTAAATTCATCGAAAACTGGAAATCAAAATTTATCCAAATCTTATACTTTCTTCTTGTATATGCAGAAGATATAATAATAAATCAACTTTTTAAAAAATAAGTAATCAGTTTCACTTAATTGAAATGCAAGGAAATCCGAAAACGTGTAAATATATCAAAAAACGGAAATCGAAATTTATTTCGTATCTTCTTTCTTCTTATGTACGCAGAAACTAGTAATAAATCCACTTTTTAAAAATGAGTTGACAGTTTCAGTTAATTAAAATGTAGGGAAATCTCAAAACGTGTAAATTCATCGAAAACCGGAAAAGCGTTTTTCCAAATCTTATATTTTCTTCTTATATATGCAGAAGATAGAATAATAAATCCAATAAATAAGAATCAATTTCAGTTAATTCTTTGCTTAAAAAAGAAAAAAAAAACACTTGACGATATTTCGAACAATCCATGGAATTCCGAACAATATATCAACGAACCGATAGCAAGAACTAAACGCGATATACTGTTTGCAGTGTTTTCACTTTTCACCTGCGAGCGATGAGCAGTTTCGATATAATTGGTGTGGGGATATTATCGAATGTCAGAAGCTGGAAAAATATACTACTGCGATGAACTAAACGCGATATACTGTTTGCAGTGTTTTCACTTTTCACCTGCGAGCGAGGAGCAGCTTCGATATTATTGGTGTGGGGATATTATCGCATGTGATAAGCTGGGAAATAATATACTACTGCGATAACTTGATGAATGAGGAATGAAACATTTTATATGTTATCGTTCAAGGTCATACTTTTTAAGTAGTGGTTTCGATTTGAGAGTTCGCACAAATGAAGCAAAGGGACTGATTGCAGGAATAAGGAAGAGAAAGTGTGTTCGGATCGTTTGCGGTTGGGGTTATTTTTTCGAGTTTAGCCAGTGAGGAGGAAGTGAAGGTGTATTTGTATAAGATATTCGGCGGTCTGTTTGTTCGGTGTTTACGGGGTGGTACGGTGAGGCGGGGAAGCAGAATTTGAAGATATGGTGGTTGGCGTTGGACGCTGTTTATCGGCATATGGATCGATCGCGTTGTGCGCACTAGGAAATATCGTTAGAGGGATATATTGGTAGAGCAAGAACTTAAATACTGTTATCGCGATATTAAAAAAATATCGATACTTGGGGATATATTAATAAATAATCCAGCCCTAGAGGCAAGTATACATTCGGAGGCTAGAAAATTTGTCTCATAGAAAATTCAAAATATTAATAATTACGCAGTTGCAATTAAATTCATGTCACGAGTCAGGTTTCTTAGAAGTGTCATCCAATTTCTGCACTCAAAAAGTTGATATATTCATCATAAAGAAGAAAAAGCATTAGAAATTCTTCTGAAAATAAAATATATATAAACATATATATTGCGTGTGAAAAAATTAATGCAAATTCGAGCCGTACCAGATCAGATTACACGACCCGATGCAATACTATAATAGAAATTCCTGTTTCATTTGCATACATATTCGTACACAATAAAATAAACATACGTATATCACGAAAAAAAGATTATATATATATATATATATATATGGGAAATTGTATTTCTCACCTATCATTTCCGTTGTGTGATGTCACTGTGTACGTACCTATAACGTGTTACTACGTCACTGTTTGTTTCATCCTTTTCACTGTATGCGCACGCACCTAGAGGCACACCTGTTTTAATCAGAGATGTTTAACCGTTGTTCGAGGGAAAGACGTTCCCGCTTATATGTAAACCATTATTTCGTTTTAAAATTTAATAGTTATGTAATGTCCCCTTTATGTTTAAAATAAATGTTGTTAAATGTTATGGTCTGTAGCCGTTTCCCTATATTTATGGGGGCTCGACCTATCTGGAAATACCCCTAGCATCACTTATAGACGTTACTAACAAAAAGTCGCTACTTCTCTTTTTTCTAAAACAGTAGCGTGAAAATGTATTCTTCAAAATGTTCTTCTTTATGACGTTCTCAAGAAAATTCTGCTAAAAGTTCTAATCATTAGACGTTGATCCATTGTTTCGTCCTGTTCTTCGTATCTCTTGGATGTTTCTTTTGTATTAGACGAAATTCATTTTATTTTCAAGTGTTCAATTAATCTTCAATTGTTGTTCGTTTCATCTACTGGACGTTGTTCCATAACAGACGTAATTTGTGATTCATTTTGACGTATTTCGTATATTTTCGACGACATTCAGAAAAGTGATTCATTTCGACGTATAAGTTTGTTTTTCACATAATAAGAGCATTCTACATGAAATTCGTGGATTCATCATCATCTATTTGATCCTGCTTAATAAGATGATTTAATCATCGCTGCATATAGGACTGCCCATAATGTCAGGTAGGAGCATGCATTTTTTTTTCTCTCTCCTCTTTGCATGATAGTATATAAAGAAAAAGAAAATTTTTCATTTGTAGTTTAAATTTGGATTGAAATTCATTCATTGCCGTTTTACGCCCTTTAAAAATGACTTGCTTGTTCATTTTTATATAAATAAAGAATTTTTCTTTCCCCCATATTCAATTACTTTCCCTGAATAAAGAGATATTCTGTTCCCCAATTATTATTTATTGTTCCTAAAAATATATATGTTCTGGTTTTAATCCATTTTTTTTTCAATATTTACTTAAAAAAAAAAAAAAGAAGAAGAAGAAAAAAAAAGAACATTTTTTTTTTTATTTACTTCGGTTCCCTTATTTTATTTTTCTTGTATCCTAAAAATGGCCCTTAAATTAGGCGATCTGCCGCTAGTTGCAAATTCTCTCAAATATTCTAAAACAAATACTATAAAATTACTTAATACGCTGTTAGGATACCCAACTTTTGATCATCAATCGCGTAAACGTATGCGAAATTTTAGCGGATTTACTGCCGATTTTGACATTGATAAACATCAAAAAGAGATTTTAAAAACATTTAATTTATCCGATTTTATTTCAATCGCTAATTCACTACACTTAGAACCTGTCGGCAGTAAGGAAAATTTATGTAAAGAAATTTTTAATGAACTTTCTAATTTATCTGTGTTTCAAAAAACTTTAGATACTAGTTTTTTTTCAGACGAAGACGATCTCAGTGTAAATGCACATTTTCTTGAAACCCCTTCGATTGTTCCAACTACTTCTGTTTTTCAAACCCAAACCGAAATTTTTCCTTCGGAAGTTCGAAATCGTTCTCCGAATGAAGGTGCAGACGCGATGTCTGATTTGAGTAATCATTTCTGGTTTCTTCTCCGAGATCTAGCTAGCACGTGCAGAACTTTTTCTGGAAATGATTCATATTCTATACGTAATTTCTTTAATGACATTGAAGAACAATTCTGTTTATTTCCCAGTCTTACCGACCAACTTAAACTTATTTTTGCTAAACGTTTAATTAATGGTTCTGCTAAAACATTTTTATTTTCGCAACGAAATATTAATACTTACGAGTCATTTAAAGCCGCATTAATTTCTGAATTTTTGGATACAATACCATTCATTGAAATACATAAACAACGAGACAACAGAAAAATGCGTCCTGGTGAAACTGCTACGCAATATTTTCTCGCGATGCGCGAAATTGCTAACCGCGGTAACGCTATTACTGACAATTCCTCAGTTATTCAGTACACCATTCAAGGTATACAGGCAACCCTTCCGAAGAAATTCTTCATTGTGGAGCAAAATCTTTTTCAGAATTTAAAGAAAAATTGCGTATTTATGAAACTGCTCTTAATACAATAAACTTAAATCAACGAAATTCAGTTAATTATAAACAAACATATGACAGTCGAAAACGTAGTACTAGTTACACACAACCAGCTTTCACTCGCGAATCCGAATTTAATATTGGTCCGGCATCTCAAAATAAATTCCGTTGTTTCAATTGTAACAATATCGGTCACTTATCTAAATTTTGTCCTAACCGTTCTCGTGGCCCTAGATGCCTTGCATGTGGTCTTTTTGGACACAAGTTTACCGATGGCCGCCGAACCGCTGCAAATGAAGGACCTCCTTCCAGAGATAGAGTTAACACTGTGCATGAATCGCATGCTTCTCATATGTGCAAACAAGTTACAATTAGTGGCAATGAATTAACTGGTTTGGTTCATACTGGTAGTCAGTTAACCCTTTTGAAGCATTCCGCATGGATAAAAATAGGTTCCCCACCGTTGTCAAAAATTAATAAATCCTTAACTGGTTTTGGCTTTGTGCGTATACATGTTATCGGTACATTTAATTCTTTTATTACTATAGACGATCAAGAGTTTTCAAGAACGATTTCAGTTGTACCCGACGTGTCCACATTTTATGACCTTATAATTGGACGTGACGTCATCCAACAAGCCAACATTAGCATTTTACCCACCGGTGTTACTTTTTCTAGTTTTTCACAACAAAATGAGTGTACCGCAGATTCAAATTTTATCATGACGATCACTGACGATAATCCCAAATTTGATATTGGTCCTAATGTTTTACGACATATTCGTAATGACATTAGCAAACTGTTGTCGGCCTATAAACCTAATAAAAATCAAAACTGCGAACATTGAACTTAACATCACTTTAACTGACGATACATCTATTTTTCACACACCCCGACGTCTACCCTTTACCGAACGAGACATTGTAGACGCACAAGTCTCTGAATGGCTTAAAAATGGTATTATCGAACCAGTATCCTCCCCATAGGCCAGCCAAGTGGTAGTCGTTCGAAAAAAAGATGGTAAACACAGAGCTTGCATCGATTACAGGAAATTCAATCGTAAGATAGTTAAAGATCACTACCCCCTCCCCCTAATTGATGATATTTTAGATCGACTTCAACATGCACAAATTTTTAGTACGATAGACCTACGTAATGGATTTTTTCATGTACCCGTAAACAAACAGAGCCGCCCTTTCACTAGTTTTGTAACCCATAACGGTCAATTCCAATTTCGCTACATGCCTTTCGGACTTACCTCCTGCCTTTCAGTGTTCATGAGATATATAAACGCTGCTTTTAGAGACTTGATTGCTGCCGGCATAGTACTCCCTTATATGGATGATCTTGTAATTCCCGCGAGTAACGAACGTGAGGCCGTAGAACGTCTAAAAACTGTTCTTCAAACAGCTAGCGAGTACGGACTCGACATAAATTTTAACAAATGCCAATTTTTACATACCAAAATGGATTTCCACTGTCACGTAATAGAAAATGGTAAACTTTTGCCATCCTCTTCCAAAACTAAAGCTGTTTTAAATTACCCAGACCTTAAAAATGCTAAGGACGTACACGTACGTAGATTTCTTGGCCTTACTGGATATTTTAGGAAATTTATCCCTCATTTTTCTACCATTGCAAAACCCATAAGTGATCTTCTGCGTAAGGACACCCAGGGCCTGATTACCCGAAAGGCTCAGGAAGCACAAGCTTCCCCTGTAAAATTTAAGAGGGGGCCCCAAAATGACTAAAAACAGGTTCTTGGATTTTCTGTTTCACATTTTCACCCTCAGATTGAGTTTTTTCGAAGAAAGGTCGCCTAAAGCAAGGTAAAATACTCACTATTTCGGGAAAAATCTGTTATTTAGCCGCAAAAATCTGAACGTTCTTAATTAATAAGTTGTTACGATTTTAATGTTGTGTGTAGAAACCACCCAGGTATATGAATGGAAAAAAAAAAAAAAATCCGAAATGAAGGGGGGGGGGGGCAGAAATGATACTGAGCTTCCCCTAGCTTCAAAGCTTAATCGGGCCTTGAGGACACCCCTTTTCAATTTCAAAATGAACAAAGAGCCGCATTTAAAAAATTAAAATATTTACTTTCCCAAGAACCAGTTCTCAATATTTTTAATCAAAATTCCCCTATTGTGGTACATACAGACGCGTCTATAGATGGCTTGGGGGCAGTCCTGTTGCAGAAAAACTTCAACGATAATAAATATCACCCTGTCTTTTATTTTTCGAAGAAAACATCTGATAACGAAAGAAAATACACTAGCTTTGAACTCGAAGTTCTGGCTGTGGTAGAAGCCCTCAAAAAGTTTAGAATCTACCTCCTAGGAACAAATTTCAAAATCATCACTGACTGTGACGCGTTCGTCAAGGCACTTAATAAGAAAAGAAATAAATTCCCGCATTGCACGATGGGCTCTGTACCTTCAAGAATTCCACTACACTATTGAGCATCGAACAGGTTCCCGCATGGCGCATGTGGACGCTCTAAGTCGAGCTCCACAATGTTTCATCATCCAAGATAGCCTTCATGTGAAGCGTTTGAAAGCTCAGCAATCTGATGAAGATGTTCAAGCATTAAAAACGCTTCTGCAGTCCACACCGCATGATAATTACACTATAAAAAAATAACCTTCTGTATAAAACAGTGAACGGTGTCGATTTACTCGTCGTCCCTCAGGACTTGCAGAATAGCATAATAAAAGAAGCACACGAGCGTGGACATTTTGCAGCACTCCGTACCCAAGAGTTAATAAACAAAGATTTTTATATCCCTCACCTCAAAGAGAAAATCGAAAGTTGCATCAAAAATTGTATAAAGTGCATACTGTACAATCGAAAACGAGGTAAACAAGATGGTTTCCTCCACCCAATTGATAAAGACGATGCACCCCTGCACACATACCATGTTGATCACCTGGGTCCCCTACCTTCTACATAAAAAAAATACAAACATATTATGGTTGTTGTCGATGCGTTTTCCAAGTTTACCTGGCTGTACCCCACAAAATCTACAGACGCCGCAGAAGTTATCAGCCGACTAGAAAGCCAACGATCAATTTTCGGAAACCCCGCCAGAATTATCATAGATCGAGGTCCAGCATTCACTTCCACTGCATTTCAAGACTATTGCCACAACCAAAATATAACTCACATACCAATTACAGCAGGTTTACCAAGATCGAATGGTCAAGTTGAAAATAAAAATTCTACTATCATCGCAGAACTGTCAAAACTATCATCCGACAACCCCGAAAAGTGTTTTTCCCATATGCCTGCTCTCCAACAAATCCTCAACTCGACATTTCAAAGAAGTATAAAGATGACACCATTTGAATTACTGTTTGGTACCATGATGAAAAATAAAGATGACATCAAGAACCTGGAGCTTCTCAACGACGAATCTACTAACACATTCCAGAGGCAACGAGAAGAGAGACGTATCGACGCAAAAATCAGATTCGATTAGTGCAAGAAGAAAATCGCAGACAGTATAACCTTCGAAGATGACCAGCTGCTAAAATCCAACTCAACGATTTAGTCGCAGTTAAACGCACCCAGTTCGGGCCAGGCGTAAAACTAAAACAGAAATTTTTAGGTCCATATAAGATAACCAAACTTAAACCAAACGACACATATGACGTCGTCAAGTGTGACTTCGTAGAAGGCCAATTCAAGACCAGCACATGCGCTGAATTCCTGAAACCTTGGACCGACACTTTTCAAAAACTTAATTGACCTATTTCTTCAAGACTTTTTATTTATTTTTTTTTTTAAAGAATTCTTACTCGGACATTTTTTTTTTTTTTGTGCAAAATTAAACTTTTTTTTTTTAAACATCACACGTTGAACTTCAACTTGCCAATACAAGAGAAACTCTCATTTTTATGAACAATCTTTTTTTTCCATGAACATTCTTCAATACCTGATATACTATTATTATTATTATTTTATTTTTTTTGGTAAAAATTATCTAAATATTCTTTTTTCTACTTGTATGCTATTAACATCTTATCTTATTTTATTTTAGTATTTTGATGTTATGATTCAGGTTTTGCATGTATTAATTGCACAATTTTGCATTTGGTAATGTATACATTTCTTTTTTTTTATTTTGTTAATGCAGCTATATTATTACTGTATCTATAATTCTATTATGTAGTGTTGTATATTGTTTATTATTTTTTTTTCTTTTTCTTTTGTTTAATTTTTTTGTTGTTGTGTTTGATAACCTTCAGGCGAGGCCGCCTGCTTGGTCATGATGGCCGATGTGGAAAATTGTATTTCTCAGCTATCATTTCCGTTGTGTGATGTCACTGTGTACGTACCTATCACGTGCTACTACGTCACTGTTTGTTTCATCCTTTTCATTGTATGCGCACGCACCTAGAGGCGCACCTGTTTTAATCAGAGATGTTTAACCGTTGTTCGAGGGAAAGACGTTCCCGCTTATATATAAACCAATATTTCGTTTTAAAATTTAATAGTTATGTAATGTCTCCTTTATGTTTTAAATAAATGTTGTCAAATGTTATGGTCTGTAGCCGTTTCCCTATATTTATATATGTATGAATTGTAAATAATTTAAATTATGTCACTATACAAAAATCTAAACATTAGGATTACAATATTGTGATATTTTCTTTACACAATATATGTTTTAGGAGTCAAAAAGAAAAAAAAAAGTCTTTTTGAAAGAAACATGAAACCATTTATAGATAAGGTTGAGGTGTGTGTGTGGAGGGGAGGGGGGGGGGACTCCATACAAAACTAGTTTCCCTGAAGATTCACTCTGAGAGGCAAAAAGAATTCCCACCACACCGACGACCTTTAATCACCTCCCTTCGAGTTGTTCGGGATGGGAGTCGTGGATTTAAATAAAAACGCAAAATTTTCGGCAAATTTTCATACTTCGGAACAGCTTTGTTAATGCGCATTTAAACTTTTTTTTTTTCTTCTTAAGAATTAATAATAAGCTTGATCATTTTTTTTATTAACTGATTAACCAATATATTTATTTATTCAGTGCATTTTTTCTTTCTGCTCGGCTATTCATATTTCGAATAAAAAATATTATAAAAAAATGATTTATTAACTGAAAATTGAAATCAAAACATGTGAATGAATATTTTGTGCATATTTACAATATGTATGCTTTATTAAAGTTTAAAGAAATTTTGAAACTCTTAATTTTTGAATTTTTAACTTATTTCATTAGCTATGTATTGCATTATTTCTTTCTACTCTTCCAGAAATCATTCATTTAGAAAAATTGGAAATCTAAAACAAAATTACAAAATTTAAACTGAAACACCTGAATGTGAGTTTTATGCGTATTTATATTTTCAAACCCTTAATTTATTAAGTTCACTTAAAAAAAAAAAAAAAAAAAAAAAAAAAAAAAGGTATGTTGTGGCCACCACAAGACTTTTTTCTGTATTTTCCTAAACAAATTCACTAATGGCAAATAATTTAGTAAAACTATTATTTATTAAAATTATCTAAAATGATGAATGAAAATGATTTTCATCTTAGAAAAAACGAACACTAAATATCCAAAGAAAGACAGTTTTATTGTTTATATATAACATCTAAAAAATGCTTTTTTATAATGGTTACCTTACATATCAAGTTTAGTACATTTATATACCCTGCAAGTTAAGATACAGCCGTCCCGTTATCGAGGAATTTTTCAGTATAGCAGCGCCATCTATTGGACGATGAGCATCAAGCTTGAATCAGCATAATGTATCATAAAGGCCTTCTCACATATCAAGTTTTATTTGATTGTACGCAACAGAACCTCAGATATAGCCTTTCCTTAATCTGCAGAATTCGCTGGGTAGCTGTGCCACCTTTTCAGCGGTTGACACCAAAAGTTCCTGGGCACCAATTTAAGTCAAGGTGCATCTAGATATAAATTTATATGTAATTCTCGGCAGTAGTTCTATAGATGTAGCCTTCCCTTAAATTGCGAAAATCGATGTATAGCAGTGCATCCTGTTGGCCGACAAACATTCAAATAGAATCATCATAATGTCTCATAATGACCTTCTTACATATCAAGATTTGTTTGATTATATATTATAGAACCACAGATATAGCGACCCCTTAAACTGCGGAAATCGCTGTATAGCAGTGCCAGTTGTTGAGCAGTTCACACCAAAAGTTGACATGCACTAATTTAGGTCAAGATCCACTTACATATAAATTTATATGCAATTCTGAGCAGTAATTCTGGAGATACAGTTGCCACAAAATTTTTGTCTCAAAACGTGTGAATACGTCGAAAACCGGAAATCGAAAATTTTTAAAAATTCAATATTTTCTTCTATTGGATATAGAAGAAAATAAGATTTTCTTCCCCTTTCCTTCAATTTGTTCAGTATGTAATGCTTTATCTCTTTTGGTTGTACCGCAGTTATAATTTACTTTTTTATTATTTATATTATTATTTTATGATTATTATGTAGAAATTATTTATTATTATTATTATTATTAGGGTAGAAAATTTCTAAAAATTAATTTAACAGCTAAAGTCTTTTGTTTCTACGTAATGCAATTTTTTAAAGCAAATTTCTTATCTTTTAAATTTATTTCGTTCAAATAAAAGAAAAAAAAAATGGCTCATAGTTGGCCTGAATATTTTGCTACTATGATCCTTCTAGGCAAAAACTTTACTTAGTATCCGCGATTGTAATGAAATGCTCGCCCTCTGGTGGACTAAGGTGAAATTACAATTAACATTATTTAATTCGGCTTTCATCAAGCCGCCATTGCTTGCCGATGTTTAGTTTCACATATATTTACTGAATAAAAATAAATAAATCCGGTAAAATATAACACACTGTTGTGTGCTACAGTGTAAATCCAAAGGATCAAGAAATCCAGAATTAAACTTCCATTTATTTCGAAATGATAAATTTAAAATTTCAGTTGTTTCTGCTAATTGAAGTAAAGAATTAATCAGATGATTTGAAACTAATATTTGTTCATTTTCAGTTAAAAATCTAATTCCGATCGAATTTTGAATAAACTGAAATATTTTTTTCCAAAAGCAATCAATTTTCCATGATGTAATGGCGGAGAAATTATAGTATGAATATTAAGTAGAATAACAAAAAGAACAATAATAAGTACACGTGGCTATTGTATTTACTAACAACAACATCTGAAAAGGCGCCATCTATCGATCATTACAAACGCGGATTGTATTACTTACAAGGAAACATTCAAAAAGTGTCGTCTTAAAAAAAAATATATGTAATTCCACTCTTTATAAAACACCAAGGCCGCGGTAGCCTGATCGGTAAGAGCAGCGAGTTCGTGATCGAAAGATTGCGGGTTCGGTCCTCGAGCCTGCCGAAGACCGTCGTGTACGCTAAGGGCGACTGGTGCACGTTAAATCCGTCGTGGTCGCAAAGTCCTCCAAGTTCCCATCAAAAATTATACCTCTGGGGGTACCGGAACATGGGTTTAAACTAAGCCTTGTCCCGGATCAAAATTCGAGTTCCTGCTGGTGCTGCCATCTATCGCCAGCTTCTGGAGCTAAGACGTATTTCCTCCCTATAATGGACGCTCCTCTGTTAAACGGAATGACGCATCCCTCCTGCCTTAAAAAACCCGGTTAGTTCCACTACCGGGGCTCGGAATTTCCGAGTGGCATAAGTAACAACAACAACAACAACATAAAACACCAGAAAGAGAAAAAAATAACGGCTAAAGTACATTCTTGGCGATTTTACACTGTTAGGCGATTGATTTTGAGTACTTGGCGGAGAAGCAAAACACTGGTTTGTTCGTACACGGCAATCTCGGTAATAGAGATCGTATCGCCTAACAGTGCTAAATCGCCAAAAAAGCTTAATTTTGATAATTTTTTGCAGTAGCTGAAATTCATTTTAGCCGAAAATTTTTTCACTTTCTAGTATTTTATGAAGAGTAGAATCATATATATATATATATTATTTTTTTTTCAATATTTTTTTTTAAGACGACACCTTTTAAATGTTTCCTTGTTAGATAATTGTATCTGGAAGCCACATATAGCGAACCAAGGTCAGTAACGCCTAGTTTTTCTGAATAATACGATCTTTTTCCATTCTCTAGCATAATATTTCTCAAATCGCAGATGCCATTTTTTCCGGCATTCCTTTTTCCAGCAGTATGAACGCAAAGATGATTTTTAAAACTATTGTCATGAGAAAATCGTTTAGTACATTATTCCCACATTCTCTTTTCTCCTGTATGAATTTGAAGATGCTTTTTTAGATGGGCTTCTTGAGAAAATCCTTTGGAACATTTTTCACACAAATACGGTTTTTCTCCTGTATGGACCAGAAGATGGTTTATTAAATTAGCTTTTATCGAAAATCCTTTACCACATTCTTCACACACAAATGGTTTCTCTCCTGTATGAATTCTAAGGTGTTTTATTAGATTACCTTTTACAGAAAAACTTTTAGAACATTCTTCACACATGTATGGTTTTTCTCCTGTATGGATTCGAAGATGTGTCATTAGATTACATTTCTTAGAAAATCCTTTACAACATTCTTCACACACATACGGTTTTTCTCCTGTATGGACCAGCAGATGATTTTTTAAATTAGCTTTTTTAGAAAATCCTTTCAGTTTCTCTCCTGTATGAATTCTAAGGTGTTTTATTAGATTACATTTTTCAGAAAAACTTTTAGAACATTCTTCACACACGTATGGTTTTTCTCCTGTATGGATTCGAAGATGTTTTATTAGATTACTTTTCTTAGAAAATCTTTTAGAACATTCTTCACACACGTATGGTTTTTCTCCTGTATGCAATCGAAGATGACACTTTAGACCAGATATTTGAGAAAATCCTTTTGAACATTTTTCACACACGTATGGTTTTTCTCCTGTGTGCAATCGAAGATGACACTTTAGACCAGATATTTGAGAAAATCCTTTTGAACATTTTTCACACACATATGGTTTTTCGCCTGTATGAATTCTAAGGTGTTTTATTAGATTACCTTTTGCAGAAAATTCTTTAAAACATTCTTCACACGCATATGGTTTTTCTCCAGTATGAGTTCTAAGATGACTTTTTAGACTACTTTTAACAGAAAATACTTTAGAACATTCTTCACACACATATGGTCTTTCGCCAGTATGAATTCTAAGATGATCTTTTAGACTATTCTTAGTATAAAATGTTTTAGAACATTCTTCACACACAAATGGCTTTTCTCCTGTATGGATTCGAAGATGTTTTATTAAACAGTCTTTGACAGAAAATCCCTTAGAACATTCTTCACACACATATGGTCTTTCTCCAGTATGAATTCTAAGATGATCTTTTAGACTACTCTTTGTATAAAATGTTTTAGAACATTCTTCACACACAAATGGCTTTTCTCCTGTATGGATTCGAAGATGTTTTATTAAACTGTCTTTGACAGAAAATCCTTTAGAACATTCTTCACACACATATGGTTTTTCTCCTGTATGGAATCGAATATGATTTTTTAGATAGGCTTTTTGAGAAAATCGTTTAGAACATTCATTACATACATAAGGTTTTTTTCCTGTATGAATGCTAAGATGTTTCTTTAAACTACGACTTTCAGAAAATGTTTCAGAACATAATTCACACACATATAATTTTGATTCTGTATGAATGCGAAAATGTGCAATTAAAATATCTTTACTGGAAAAACTTTCAAAGCATTCTTCACATACATATGGTTTTTCTTCCGTATTTATAGGCATATGTACATCCATATTTTCAAACATTAAATTAGCTTTGATTTATGTTACAAATAATAAATGTTTCCTTGTGTAGTTCAATATGGATAGGGTGTATTCAACTACGTCACAAATTCCTTTGACTACGCGGTTAGCGTGTTTACAAAGGCCCGTAAGATCTGCAGATTGGCGAGATATGTTTGGCGGTGAGGAGAGCAATGATTGATTATATTTCTTATTAATGATTAAGGTACATCAAGGAGGTTTAACATATGGAGTGGGCCTTCTTCTACTACTTAAAGCCCTGGTTTTTAAGAACACAAAACGCGAACGTCAACGTATTCGACGTCGAGAAGAGGATTTTTTTTTTATATGCGCATGCGTCACGACGCTGTGTTCTGCGGTTTCAACGCCAGCGCTGAAAAAAAAAAAAATAAATAAAAAGAGTACAGCGTAAAAACTTTTTCTCTTTTTTATTTTTTAAATGTTTTCAAAGAAAGGTATTTTTTTCCTGAAATACAAAATACAATGCGTGGACAATAATTTATAATCCATGCAAACAGCACGATTTTCTTTCTTGTTTAAATTTATTGCTCAAAACTTGCAAATAAGGCATTAGTGCCTATTGAAATTTCAGACATGATTGAAATTTTCTTTTCTTTAAATTTATGTGTCATTCATTTTTAAGTATTATCACATGTATCTTTCAATAGGCAAAACGGATTTCAGCCAACGCATTCTCCAGACAGGCCGCGGCGGCGGGACTAAGGGGCTTACTTTATTCGCATCGAGATCATCTCGAGATCGAGAGTGACGTCTTTCGTTATTGTCTGGAAACGATACCTAGAAAACGAAGTGTGCAAGAATTGGTACTTTATTCCTCTCGTCCGATAAGTGAAATCGAGATGATATCGTCAGAGAAACGACAGTAAGTCCCTCCCTTCGAAATGACATAACAGCGAAGGAGGAGTTACTTTTAGCTTCTTCTTCGCATTTTTTAACCAATAAAAAAATAGAAAACTATTTTCCAAGATTCATAGCGAACATTAACTGTAATCGGCTTCGGATCGCACCTCCGTGTTGTTTGTTTATTGTCGAATTGTTTACAAATTGCATGCGTTTATTATTTTAATAATAATAATGTTTTCCTTCTAGAAAAGGGAAAACATTATTTATGTAATGGGCTTGGGGGGTTCCTAGATGTACAAATTATAGAAGAATAGATGCAATCAAACTTAAAAATAAACTATTTTCTTAGATTTAAAATTAGTACTTTTAATTACAAACCTTTTTAGATACACTTTTTCCTTGTATTTAACATATTAAAGTATTTATATTTTTAATATAAGATGTAATTTTTTGTGTGTGAGTGTGTTCAGTCTTTATTGCATTTTAACAATGCCATTGAGCCTATTTTAAAGCATGAAGCATGCAAATTTTCTTTCATTGGAATGCAAGAAGAGAATGTATTTAAAGTGACTGCAAGAAGTAAATGTATTTAAACTTTGTCAGTCTCAATAGAAACAATAAATTGAAAACAGACTTTTTTTTAATGATCATTAGTTGATTATGAATGTATCGTTATCTTAATTTACATATTGCACTTTTATTGCGTAGAAGTTGCTAAATAACATTAATACTTTAAATTAGCCATATTAAAGAAAATATAAAATGTATGGATATGAATACCAAATTGTTGCAATATGTATGTTGCTTGTTCACTTCTTTTGTTTTGGTTCAGTTTTGATTTATCGTAGAGTATGATGAATTGTAATGAAGAGAATTAAGAAGGAATAGAGATAAGTTTTAAGAATTAATTAAAAAATTACATTTATTAGAGCTAGTAAATTTAATTGCTCTTATAATTGAATTTAAGTCATCAAAGGATGACATTTTAATGATGATTTTCTTTTTTATATGTATTGCTTCTGATCAAATTGCTTTTCTTCGATGTGTTTTCTTGTTTGGTTATATCGCTGAAAAGCTCCCTTTTGTATGCTGCCAGTGAGGGCTACTATTCGGAACGGTGCCATCCAGGCGAATTCCAGAAAAATCGCCAAGAGGTGGGTAAAAGTAAATTTCCCCCTGTGTCAGGCGTCAGGCCCTCCCCATTTACACAATGCAATTTTCGTTATGTAACACCCAACCATGTTGAAATTTAAAATTTCATAAATATCTGACAGTGAGCCAACTACCAACTGCACTTCTTTAATTTATTTCCATTTAAAAAAATTATGAACTGCACGCAGATGTGCAAATGCCTCATGCTTTCTGAAACTCCTGCTATGAATTAGGATCATCTTTCTTAAAGTAATGAAATAGAAAAGGAAAAGATATGATAGGGATGCACTGAATATTCGTTATTCGGCCATACTACCGAATATTCAGTTTAGTCGAATCAAACTATTCGACTAGCCGAATATTAAATTATTCAGCTAGTTGGAACGTATAAAAATTCAATTTTTAAAAAATTTTTAATTATTTGAAAAAAATTTGCGATTTTTAATTATAATTAAAATTTTCAGAGTAATTAAGAAATATAATAACTACAGAACTATGGATAAACACCATAAAATGCAATAAACTTGCAACTATTGTTTCGGGTTGAAATAACACACGACCCTTCGTCAGGTGAACAAAGCAGCTACGCGTTGGTAATAAGGTGCGTTGCCGCTTTGACTGCCACACTCGTGCCTACTTTGTTCGCCTGACGAAGGGTTGTGTGTTATTTCGACCCAAAACAATTGTTGCGAGTTTTGAATTTTATGGTGTTTATCCAAAGTTCTGTAGTGATTACTTTAAAACGCCAGTTCTGTGGTGCTTTATTATTATAATTAAGAAATAGTTTATATTTAAAGGAAAACAATTATTTCATCTAATTTCAAGTAACATTAAAGAAAATTATTAGTTACATTAATCATAACAATTAATAATATCTAACAAAAGTTGTCTTTATCAATAACAGTATAACGATACTTTTCTAAGTTGAGTTAAGAAAGAACGTACATAATTCACATGATTACAATTCAAGTTACAATCTAGGAAACTTCAAGAGATCAAAAAAAGGTCGGATCCAAATCTGGCAAGAAAAATGACACAAGTCATATATTAGCAGTTTTTAACTTGTTACTAAAAAATGTATATGAAGTGCCCCAACATGCACGAACAGTATTGCATCTCTATCTCACAATTTATTCACATGAGAGTCAGAGACATTTACAACAGTTTTGATATAGGTTATCCAGTACGTTGTCACTTTTAAATTGATTTTTCTCAAATGCTGCATTTCTGTTTTTCACTTTCTCTTACCCATAGGGTCGAGAAAGTATTGTTTTAGGGTCAAATTTTTGAATGTGAGTTTTTGTTATATTTACATGTTCTGAGGTCCCCTGAATACGAAAATCATGTTTTTAGCGAATGGTCTGTGTGCCTGTCTGTTACCAGCATATTTCAAGAACAAATAATAGCAGAAATTCCAAAGTCGGTATTCTAAATGGGTATCATATAGGGATGCTACAGTAAGCTTTTCGTTGAGATGAAGCAAATGGTTCGTGTACAGGGACACTCGAAAGTATTCAAATACATTACGTGTATGGGGGGAATTGCAGGTAAGTAGAGTTTAACATCTATAGACTGCACTAAACAAAATGAAACAAATAGATATTTTTTGTAATAGAGATAGTCAACTGGGAAAAGAATTTTGTGTATGTAGGAGCCTCGCCTCCCACCCTGGAGGGGGGGGAAGTCCCCCGCTCGATGGGAGTAAATTTTTATGACGGATAACTTTCAAAACAGCTCGCCAATACCTTTAAAACGAATTGTTGAACCATCAATCTGTGATAATTTAAAATAAAGTTATCGACTCTTTTCATTTTTAACCAAAAAAAAAATTGAGAATAAATTAAACTTTTTTTTTAAATATTTAGTATGATACTACTTCTCTAATATAGAAATCGTCTGCATTATCATAAAAGATAATTTGTTTAAATAATAATTTTAATAAATTATTTTTTAAAACAGAATTATTTCTTAATAACTGAATTAAATTCTATATAAATGTAGGTGCATTAATGAAACAGGGGGTTGAGGGGGGGCTAATTATCATAATAAAACTCTTCCGAAGCCTAATTCGAATTTTTCAACATAGGTTTACATAACAGTACTTGTTATCTTACTTCTTAATCTCCAACCTGTATTTATAGTATTAAATTTTAGGGTAAGAGAAAGTCGTGTGAGTGACACACCAAATTATTCTTTTTGGAGTGGGTGCAACAAGATATTGTTACTTAAGAAAGTTTGTAAGTTTATTAAGAAGCCAGACAGTTAATAATTTTCTTTGACTGTGAATTCAGCATTACACCACTACTTATGTTTGGTAATATTTCCTAATATTTTTCTACATTTATATAAACCATAGTTTCTGAATAGTAGTTTTTTGTAATATTTTTTTCATAATTAACACGTTAATCGCCATGTCAGTCATATGTGTCTGACGCATTTTTAACTAGGAAATAACCCTAAAAGGAATATGATATACGCCGAGTAATTATTAACACGTTAATCGCCATGTCAGTCATATGCGCCTGATGCATTTTTAACTAAATTGTCTAATAAAGTTACCATGGCCCATGTGAAAATTTTTCTGATATTATCGTGGCGATTAACGTGTTAAAAAAATGAAATATTATTAAATGTAAATGATATTACTGAAAAAGTTCACAAAAAATTAGCTGATTGACACTTGAATATAAGTAAATCAGCCAGCCGAATACTCAGTATTCGGCCGAATAGTTACTATTAGGTTTGAAAAATATTCGATATTCGGTTGGCTGAATATTCAGCCAAAACTGCTATCCGGTGCATCCCTAATATGAATATTTTTTTTTTCAAATGTATTTTTTGAGGTGCTTGCATATTATCATCATGCCTCTAAGTAATCGCCAATTTTTAAATATAAATAATATGGTAAATTTATAATTAACTAGCAGGCTTTGCCCGCTTCGCTGGTCATTATATTGAAATTAATTCTCAAAATACCATATCATTAATAATAAAAATCATTGAAATCAGTCAAAATCCAAGTTAAAGTTCTCGCTACCTTCGGTAGCTACCTCCTAGTGCTTCACTCTGATTGGTCTCTGCTCATGCGGAGATTTATTCAGAGATCAAAATTCTAAATTCATCCTTTTGGCTTTTAATTATTTTATGGAAGATTATTTTTATGTTTTCCTCATGTTTCGTTGGAGGTAAGCATTGGTTGCGACCAAATGCAGGTACTCCGAAGCACTCACGTTGACGTTTAAAACATGTTTTTTCTCCCACCCCTCATCCTGGAAGGGGGGGGGGCAGGAGAATTTTCACAAAATCCCTGTATAGTGCATGTTGGGAACATATAACCAGCCAGCACATAAAAAATCGCCTAAGATAGTTTGGAGCAGAGTTTCGCATGGAAACATGATTCCCTAAACCCACCCCCAAGGCGAATAAGGTGGAATTTTACAAAATCCCTTTATAGTGTGCGTCTTGATTACGCATAATCAATCGACATATCAAAAAATCGTTATCCTCAGATAATTTGGAGCAAAATTACTCTTATATTCGTGTTTTGCCTTCCCCCTCCTTTAAAAGGGAGGGGGGGGGGAGAAATTTCATAAAATCCCTTTACTGTTTGTGTTGTGGAAGCATAAACAACCCATGCATAAAATTCAATTTTGCTGAGATAATTTGAAGCAAAGTTATACTTGGAAACGAGTGTATTGCCCCTTATGCAAAATTTCATTATAATGGGTGTTGGAAACACGAAAATAAGCCACACACTAAAACTCGTGACCTCAGCTCCTATAGATTTCCCCGGACAAATTCAGCGCTAAAATGTGGCTCGAATTTGTCCCCTCGTAACTCCCCCCCAAAATCGAAAAAAAAAAAAAATGAATTTTTGGAAATATCCTGAAGGTTTTTGGCGGTTTTCTATATCTTTGTGCTATTATTGGTAGAGTTTTACTCAAAAATCCATATTTTTCTAAATTTGCCTCCGAAAATTGTTTTTACCCCTCCCCCCCCCCTCTTAAAAATCCCAAATCGCAGAAAATACTTTTTTTGTACTCAAGTCTAGTCTCTCCCTCTGCAATTTGTTCACAGTGAAACAATTTGGAGTTGAGTTATGCTTATAAAGGGGTTTTTGCCTTCTGCCCCCCCAGGGGGGGGGGAATGAAAAGATATTTCACAAAATCCTGTCTTAGTGGGTGTCAGTGTCCTAAAACCAACGTGGTTACCAAAATTGGCGACTCTTATCTTCCATAGAATCGCCACGACTGTGTTGAGTCGGTGATTAGTAAGTTTACTCTTATATATATATATATAGATAACTGTTTGTAATTTATTTTTTTTGTACTGATACATTATTACATGTATCTACGGTACTGTACAACACCAGTTACAATAGTACTTAAATGTACTAATAAATTTAATTGTATTTGACTGAGTATAAATCTCAAATTTACAATATTCGATTCTGTAGCAATTATTATCACGAGTGTATATATGTAAGCTTCACGCATATGAAAAAAATAAAATAAATAAAGATAAACTATGGAGGAAGTTCGAAGGCATTTTCGAAGTGGAACACTATAAATTGGTAACGATACAAAATACCAGATTGAAAGAAATAGTCCTGTTGTACTAAAAAAATAAAAAATATTGTGTGCTGCTACCATATTTTCTATAAATCTAAAAAGTGTGAGAAAATATTTATTGTAGCAATCACTTTCAAGCATGTTTGTAAGCTACATGCACGAGAAAATTAAAAAATATATATATCACTTGTATTGCTACCCCAGTGGCAGAAACACGGCGACATAGTCGCGGACACAGAAAAACGGCTTGCGGACAGTTTTCGTCTGCACTGAGAAAAAAATTTGTCTGCAACTTTCGGATAACAATTCACTTATAAAAATTGCTGTATCAAAACTAAAACTTGTATTATTTATATTGTGTTGTATCAAACATTGCTATAAAATATTTAATAGAATGAGATGAATTGAATGAATACAATTGTTTATACTATATCGTTTTGTAGTAAAATTGTACTTGTGTATTGTTGCACAAGACCACCACTGATGTTAACCCCCCCCCCTCCCATCAGCTTTCAGTCTTTTTGAGTGTAAGCCATTTTCAGTTTCACCCCTGATTACATGCAAATTTTGCAGACAGATTATGAAATTTTAAAAGCCTGTCACAGACAACTTCAAAATTTTCTGCCACTGGGATTGCTACCTTATTGTGTATGAATTACAAAACTCGGTTCTGTAACAATTACTGTCATGCACATATGTACTCTTTTGCACACGAAAAAAAAAAAAAAAAAAAAAAAAACAGCCTTCACTGTTTGCCGCTACCTTGCAGTGCATGAATCTAAAATATGCAGGAAAATCCATATTACAACATTCACCACTGTGCACATATGCACACTTCACTTCACACACATAAAAAAAAAATCACTGGGTTCTGTTACCTTGCTGTGTATCAATCTCAAAATGCACAAAAATCTGTTTCGTAGCAATCACTATCATCAGGGTTCCCACTCAATTTCAAAAATAAAATTCCCTTACTTTTCCAGGTCTATTTTTAGAAAATTCCAGTCACAAAATTTGGTTCGTGACATAAAAAATAGCTCACAGTATAAAACAAAACATAGCTTGCAACATAAAAGACGATATAGTAACGTGACTTGTGATATAAATTGAATGTTCAAAAAGCATTTTCCAGGTTTATATCATCATTTTTCCAGGTTTTTGAGCAATATTTACAGTTTTCCCTGACTTTTCTCAGTAATTTCAAATTCCCTGACTTTTCCGGTTTTCCCTGACCCATGGGAACCCTGTATCATACATGTATATACACTTCATGCACACAAACACAAAAAAATCTAATTCTATTATACATGATTTTTCATGCTTAATACTGTTCTATTAAATAAATCCTTATAAACATATTTAAAATATACAACCTTTTATTAACTTCATGTCTTTGAGACATGAAGTTAATAAAATGTTGTATATTTTATAAGTTAATAATGTCTGTGAGAGATGGTTAATAAAAGGTTGTTGATTTTAAATATATTTATAATAAGTGCTTATGTTGTATATTTTATAAGTTAATAATGTCTGTGAGAGATGGTTAATAAAGGGTTGTATATTTTAAATATGTTTATAATAAGTGCTTCATGGTATATTTTTTTTGAAAATAAATCCTTGTCTAAGAACATGATTCAAAATGACTTTTTTAACAAAACAGTATTAAGTGCAGTATTTATTTGCTGACGACTGTAATATGAAATTGTTGTCAGTAAAGAGAAATTATATTAGTCATTCGAAAATAATTTAATTGCTAACAACTGTTGTGTGAGTATGAGTGATTAAAAATTTTCCGAAGTTAAAATGAAGGAAATATATTGTTATAAGTAACAATTTTATGCCATATTTATATTTTTATAGAATGTGGTATTTAATATTGATGAAATAGATATAAATGGTAGATGATGAAAAAGTTTGTCACTTAAAGATATACCAAGTATTTATTATTATTACTATTAATGCATCTGAATTAATTTGAAATTTATGTTAAAGTAAATAAAGATTATCTAGTGTCTATTAGAAAAATGTTAAAATCGAAAACAAACTTGTCCTGATAAAAATACAATGACGATTACAAAGCATATAACAATTCAAAAACAATTTGAAACCATCGGAATTTTCATAACTATTCAGACAGAGAGAGAGGAAAAAAAGCATAAAATATCAATGTAATAAGGAAAAGAACTGAGAGGATGAAGTAATTATTTATGATAGTATGTAGTTATGATTTGGGACGGTTTTATTTCGTCGCAGAGAAATATCACAATTTCTTTATCCAGACTGAATAGTTTGGTGAATCTCACATCTGGAAGATCAATTTCTTAAATAATTTCTCGGAATTCCTCTATTTTGCTCGACATCCATAGAAATTACGTAGACGCCATATTGAAAAATGCTTCTACAACTCGCTTTCGACAACGTCTCGCAAACACAGTAGGCTTCGTTTTGATAACGAATGTTTACTTTCGAGACCGTCTCGAAAAATGTGGAATAAAGTAGCAAACTGAGAAAACGGTATTCAGGTTTCGTTTTGGTACGTCATTGTGACGTCACTCTCGATCTCGAGATGATCTCGATGTGAATAAAGTAAGCCCCTAAGACTCCTATAATACGAGCTGGCTCACAGCTGATCATTGTTGCCCAACGGAAATACAGCTTGGCGACGTTTAGTTGCAGACGTATTATTGAGCGTCTTTATCGCCTAAAATGGCGAGTTTGCCTAAACAGAAGAGCGAAGTATTGTTTGTATTTGAAAAGTTTGGCGGTAATATTTGGCGAAATTTTCTTATAGCCCTTGTAAAAGGTAGCCATCACTGTTGCTGTTAAATTAGTTAATTTTAAATATTTATACACGTTAAAAAGTAGTGTAGGTTGTAAAATACAACATTTAGATGATCAAACAGCAATAAAAACAAATAATTGTTACAAAAAATGCAAGAAAACATATCATAATTACACTTCATATTTGTGATTGAAAGCGAAGCGTACAATTTTCTTTTGGACAATTAATAGCCCATTTCTTTAGCCTTTCTTCATCTGTTGGAAATCTAAACTTTCTAAAAGCAGTTCTGGTATGATATAAACAATTTTCGGCTGCTAAACCTCCGTTTTATGTGATTTGATAACACTTGAAATTCGGACCGCGTGGGCAACAATCGCTGAGTGGGAAACAAAATGCCTGATGAGCCAGCCTGTATTGAAGGAGCTCTAGGCGGGACCTTTAAATGCAGTGACGTCAGCAAAATCAGGCTGAAGAAACCTAGCCAACCACCTGCCTTCCCGTTTCCCGCGAAGCCACACTATAAGTAGTAGTTTAAAAAGTGCGGTGATATGTTATTTGATTTGATTTGTCTTCGTAAAAGTATTTATTGCCTAATGATTGTTATAAGGTATACCAATCTTCCTTTGAAAAATGGTTTATAAGTGTTTCATTCCTGGTTGTAAAAGCATTATGGATATGATAAACAAGAAAATAAATGCACTTGGTTTTCCTTCACGAAAGATAAACAGGAGATGACAAAATAGCTATCGGCCTCACCTAAACAGAATTTTTGTCGTACACAATATACTAAGGTTAGATAATTTTATTTCTTTTGTTTAACAATATTTATTAAATCATTATTTTTGCATAGAAAAAAAAATTAAACATTTAAGTGACTTACCGTACATTATAATAATTATATTAAAACATACACAGAACAAATTTAAAAACACTTAAGAATTTATCTATTGATAATCAGATCTCGAAAAAATTCAAAGAAATTTCCGTAATGAATGTGAAAATATTTTCTTCATGAGATTTTATTATTTATTAAAAATTAATTAACAAACATAACTAATAAGAAAAAAAAAATGATTTTTGACTGCTAAAATATTTAAGAATATGTTTCAATAATTATCTTTTAAAACTTTTTTCTTTTTTAAATAGAAGTAATGCAATGTCTTGCTACCTATATAAATGTTTCCTTAAATAGAATTATATATAATTCTAATTACGTTTATACTATCACAAATATGCAATACTTCAAAAACATTAGAATGTGAAATCTTATTCAGATTCTCATTGCTCTGCATGTGAAAATGCATTATTTAATTAAAAGATTTTAAAAACTTAAATATTCATTTCATTTATGTCAGATTTTTAGAAATAATGCGAAGTTAATAGAAATGTGAATATATTTTATTATAAATTATCTCTAAAAAAGTGATACGGGATAATTTATTATTTATTATTGCTATTATCATTCATAAAATTAGTATAATTCCATTCAAATTATATATATTCCATCACAAATACATAAAATGTTATTTGAAAAACATTAAGATCAAAAGTTTTATTCATATTATCATTGCTTTACATATGTAATTGCTACCTATCTCTTTTTTTAAATTAAGATAATTTTTTTTTCTTTAAGTCTGAATAATATATAAATAGTTTACAATATGATTATACTAATTATTAAAAATTAATTAGCAAATATATGTACTAAAAGACAATTCTTTTTTGCTAAAATTTTATTAAAAATTAATTAGTGAGCATAAGTAACAAAAAACAATTTGTGGTAGCCAATTTTTTTAAAAATATATTTCAGTTTTTATGAAATATTAGTTTTGGTTTTGCAGCAGCTTGAATGAATGAATGAATACTATTTCATAATTGATTGCATCCTTTGTTGTAAAATATTATTTGAAATACAACAGAAAGAGTATAGTTAGATGTTTAATTTTTATATTGCATTGCACATGAAATTGCAGTATTTAAGTAATTTTGAAGCAGAAGTAATGCGGCGTTAATTCCTAAATAAATATGTTTAACTTAATTTTAACGATATTATGATTATTGTAATTACATTTATTCTATCACAAATATAATTTTATTTTGAAAAACATTATAGCGAGACGTTTTATTCAGATTCTTATTGCTTTGCACATTAAATTGTATTGATTAATTAAGATATTTTACAAACTTGATAAATTCATTCTTCGCCTTTTTACTTCAGTAGTTACCCGACTACCGTAGGTAATGGAAGTATTGTATTCGGTCCAAAAATTCAATATCGAGTTTTCACCCGATTTACATGTTTTAAGCTCTCCTGAGTTCAAAAATGTAGTTTTTGGCAATTGGTCTGTGTGTGTGTGTATGTGCGGAATCTTCTGGCTTTCATATCTCCGAAACTATAAAAGATAAAACGACAAAACTTCATAATTGAGACAGGTCTGGTGTACAGATGAATTTTCCCAAAGTTTGGTGAAAATTGGAAAACCGGAAGTGGAACCGTAAATACGTATCTCGAAAACGGCTCTACCGATTTTCTTCAAAGTTGCTGTATAAACATTCTATTAGATATAATTTCGCATGATACAATTGGTTAGGTCAAGAAAATTGATAGGAGTCCTGTATATATAGCTCAATTTCAGGTTTGGTAAGTGCGTTTCTTTTAAAACAGCTGTACGATTTTTTTTTTTAAACTCGCCATATTAACTCCCTTTTAAATATCCTTTTATATGTAATCATTGTTTTCCGGGTCAGTAATTGTGTATGCCAAGTTTTGGTAAAAGGTGGTATCTCAAAAACGGCTCTAACGATTTTCTTGAAAATTGTTACATAAATCCATTTTAGCTATCCTTTCTCATATATTACATAGTTATTACAGGAAAATTAAGTCATCCTGATTGGATAGGTCAGTGTTAGATCTTGGAAATTGGTGTTTCAAAAAATAACACTACATTTTATTATTTATTTATTTATTTTTCCATATATCTTTCTGGTGACTGATAACAATTTAGGTATATATATACATATATATTGCAATGTGTTGTTGACTCCTTAATTTTTACAATTATTAGTTTTTTTTTTCTTTTTTTTTTTTTCTTTTAAACATATACATATTTTTTCTTGAATCCAGTTTTAGGTAGCATCCAAAGGCAAGTTTTACTTTATTTTATCAGAATTGTAGTTTTACACTTTAGTGGAAAATTATGTTCATTATTATTATTATTATTATTATTATTATTATTTCAGCCACAGTTTAAAATTGAGAGTCTCTCACAGTGATAACTAATTTTAAAAATAAGATAATAGCTGTTTTAATTGTAGCAGAATTCAAACACATAATTTTATACATGTTTTAATTTTAGCAGAATAGAAACATTGTTGTTTTAATTTTAACATTTAAATAGAAATTATGTTTAAAATTTTAAAGGTATTTTTAAAATAATATTAATAGTAATAGAGTAAATAAATAAATCTCCCAAGAAAACTTTTATATTTTTGTACCAGCAAAAATTGTTATTATTCAGTCACAGTTCCCTTTACAGTCCAAAGGATAATACATGTGCTTGCTTACAACTTTTGTTTAGTATTAATCAGCTAGAAAAAAAAAAAGGGGGGGGGGATTTCATTATACTATACTCATGTAAAATGAATAATTATGATATTTTGTTACAATGATATTATTTATAAAAATGAGCAGATTATATTATTAAAAAACAATTTAAGGGATTTTAAACTTTATGTGTAACAGTGGCTGAAAATTTCAACAGCACAGAATAATTTAAATAATTAATTATGTAATTAACGATAAAGAAAGATAAAACTGGAAAAGTAAATTAAAATTTTATTTAAAGAAATTGTTTTTCAATAAAGTCATAGATTTTGTGCAACTTATTTCTTTTATTTAAAGCAATATTATAATAATATTAAAACTATTTATTTAATCTTAAATTTCTTTCTAAGTATAAAAGTTGCTAAATTATAAAAATTGCTTATAATACATATAAAAGAAAGTTTATAAATTTTGTCACTCTCACACATACATAATATATCGTTAGGGTAGTATTTAAAACACATTTTTTAAAAAAATCGCTTTTTTCTTTAGTCAGTTTTAAAAGATGTCTTTAACTAAAACTAAAAATCCCGTTCTTTTGTGTGGAGATTTCACCGCAATAATACACAAAGTCAGTAGTTTTAATTTCATCAGCAACAGCCTGATGTTCGTGACGTCAGAGATTAGCGCCGCGGCCTGTCTACAGAGGGCGTTGTTTCAGCTGGCGAAAAGTAAAAAATATTGGCTTGATGTCTTATTTTCATGGCAACCTTCTTTTTTCCCCACCCATTCATTCTTTTCACTTTGTGCACCCCTTCCTTAAAGTAAACTCTTCGAAAAGAAGGAGGGACGAAGTGCCAACTCGTGAAAGTTGAACTATATCAAGGAGAGTTTGATTTGAGCGTCAGCGTCATAGCGTGTGCGAAGACAACAACGACTTTCAAGTTCAACACTGGTATTATGGCTTCTCAAACAGAATATTTCCCAGATAGTTTAGAAGAACAGTTTATTGATCTTGTTCGGAAAAGGCCGATTATTTATGATGTTAAGAAGAAATCGTATAAAGACGCACAGGTGAAACACAATAATTGGAAAGAAATTGCAGCGATCTTAAATATTTCAAGTAAGTTGATCATTCTTTGCAGTATCCAGTATTTGTTATATTTATTTATATTGTATTTATTACCGATTTCGAATTTACGACACAATGAATATTAATTTTCATTTCTAATAAGTATATAAATAATCTTGTTTATTGATTATATTTTTGATAGTCTTGTTTTCTGATTAATCTTCCAACCAGTGTTTTTAAATTTACCATAAAAAATTTATATCAAGTAACTAAATGTTAAACCCTTTGAAATGTGTACAACTGCAAATAATATTCTGTTGTGGAATTTTTTTTATATTCAAAATGCCAAATTAAAATAAGCTTCTTATTTTGATTTTTTAATTTTGCCTTATAACTTTTAATAACTCTCAAAATATCATTTATTATACGTATAAATAAGTACATTTGATAATATTTATATCATTAATAATTCTTCTTTTGCCATTCATTCTGCATGCAAGTAGTAGTTTTTAGGTTTTTTACATGTTGGGTTGTTTTACACCTGCTACTTAATAAAGCAATGATTATCTTTTGTGAATTTACATAGAATCATTTTCCTTTATAGTTGAAGTCTGCAAAATGAAGTGGAAATCTCTGAGAGATTATTATACAAGAAAAAAAAAATAAAAGGATCAGGTTCGGCAGGAAGTATAAAAACGCCAAAAGAAAGGCAGAGAATGAGATCTTTGGCGTTCCTAGGAAACGCATTCTTTCTTGAGAGAAAGTAAGTTTTGATTATATTTAAAAATTTTCTTTAAAATATTCCTTTATTTCAACAAATGGCCAATAATTCTTACATTTTTCCTTGCATTCCTGCACAATCATGATGCATAATGAGCAATTTTGATTTTGCTGTGGAAATTCAAATTATTTTGTCTATTTGCACCTGGTACATACTAAAGTATAAATAATTATTCATTTAAAAGCTACATCTTATCTATTTTTAGCAATTTATTTAAAATTCTCCATGTAGATATTTATTTACTCATTGCTTTTTCATAAATTGTATACACACTGTAATCTAATATTGCAATATGATCAGCTTCAAAATACTGTAAACATACTTGCCAACTTTTCCGGTTTTTTAACGTATCTTCCGGTCTTCCGGACAGATGATGAAATCTTCCGTTTTTAAAAAAGTCGCGGATATCGTTCGTTTTAAAAAGAAAACCCAAATGTTCTACGAAAACTCCTGACTCTCAATCTTTCTCCATCCATAACATAAATGTCAATATTCATTTCAAACTTGCTTTATGAGATTCTAGAACATGTAAAGAAATAGAACTGTTAAATATTTCTTGCTGATGTAATTATTTTTTGCCCCCCCCCCCCTTTCATTTATCTCCAACTAGTGATCAGCAATCAAATGTTCTGCAGAAGTCTTTTGTTTCCTAATCTTTATCCATCTGCAACATAAATGATAATATTAATTTTAAACTTCTTTCATTAGATTCTAGAAGTAGAGTTGAAAGAGTTTAATATTTCTTACTCTGTAATTATTTTTGTATCCCCCCCCCCCCTTTCCCCGGATTGTGATCAATGATCAATTCTACAAACAATAAAGCAATGGAAGTGCTCAATATTTTTCACGTATGTAATTATTTTTAGATCTTATTGCTGAATTTAATGAATCTGTTTATTTTTCCTCAATTAAATTAAATATTTATATTTCATATTTATACCAAATGTGTAAACATGGGAAAAAAATGAAGAATAATTTTTTCAGGTAGGAAAATTTTTTCCAAATCAATTTAAGAAAATTAATACTCAGTTGATTTTATGCATGTTTGAAACTGATAATTAGCTACTGCTACTTTTTTTTTAATATGTATGATTAATGTACATACACAAAAATCATATTCTATTTATTTCGAAAATTAGTTATACTTTAACTTAACTAAGTTTTTTGTCTATTGTTAAATAAATTTCTTACAGATTCTGTTTTGTAGATATTTATATGTTGAAGAGGAATAACTTCATTTAAAACTTTTATTATATTTAATATAATCAATCTGTAGTAAAGCGTTTTTATAGATTGCTTTTAAATATTAAAACTGTAAAACTGTATTGTTTATTACGTCAAATAGAAAAAAAAAAAAAAAAAAAAAATCTTCCCTTTTTTTATTAAAATTGGTTGGCAAGTATGTGTAAAGAATTTTTTTTTTTTTTTTTCCTAACTGGTATTTTTATATATATATTTATTTTGCATAGAATTTTAATTTCTATTGTAAAGCAAAATTGAAAAAAGAAGAAAATGCAGATTGTGTATTTTTTACTATCGACTATTTTTTTTTTTTTTTTTTTTTTTTTTTTTTCAAGATTCTTGGTATTCTGTGAATGCATGTATATATATTGTGTTTGTGCGAGTGAATATTTGGAGCAGAATATGCATTAAACTAATTTTATTCATGAGATAACAATAAAAATTTGCAACAATACATTAGTAATTATATTAATGAACCCTGTGGCAGAATTTAGATGACACAGTGACATTGTCACAGAAAAAAAAATGTTACTTGCAGAAATACTTCCTTATAAGAATAACAGATATTCTAAATTTCAGTGGAAAATAGAAACTCATGTCTTATAGTTAAGAATTCTTCAACAGTCTATTAATAATATTGATATCTTTATAATTGTATGTACATATTATGCATAAATTAAAAAATATGTGACAGCTGCCCCCCCCCCCCTCCTGTTATCCTATGAGAAAAAGAATTTTGTAATTACTCATTACCTAATGTATTTTTTAAAATTTTGTTTTTACATTCAGAAAATTCATGATCATTAAATTAGAACTTATTTTCCGAAAATTGATTTTTTAAATTTTTAGTATTTCATTTTTTGACTAAAAAATGAGAAATAAAAATGACTAAAAAATGAGATACACTTAGTGATAATCCACTTATTTTAATTAAAAAAAAAAAAAAAATCTAATTTTTCAAGAATGAGTACTTATTGAACTATTATGAATTTTCCGAATGTAAAAACAGAATTTTTAAAAATGCATTAGGTACTTGTGGAAATAAATTTTCCCATAGGATAACGTTGGCTGACAATTGCTGCAGATCTATTGTAAATGTATATACTTCAATTAAATATGTTCTCAAAAAATATTTTCTCTCTTGCTGGTGCACTACCAGTGGCCGAGAATTTCTGTGCCCAAAGCTGGTAGATGGGAAGTGTCGGATTCGATCACAGGTCGCGCTCGTTGACCCAGCTGTTTGGATTTTTCTATGGTTTTCTTTGAAATTCATGTAAATACGGGCTAGGATTTCTTAGAAAGGACCTTTACAATGGAAATTCCATCCGTAGACCTATGATCCATGGTGTAGGATCCATTTGCCCTTAACTCAAAAATCACAACTAACTCCCGGTAAAGAAAAATTTTCTGATACTTCCAGAGTCATTTATAGATACAAAATATGCAAAATTCACTTTGAATAAACATCATAAAAAACATAAATTTGAATAAACATCATAGAAATAAAAATGACTAAAAAATGAGATACACTTAGTGATAATCCACTTATTTTAATTAAAAAAAAAAAAAAAAAAAATCTAATTTTTCAAGAATGAGTACTTATTGAACTATTATGAATTTTCCGAATGTAAAAACAGAATTTTTTAAAATGCATTAGGTACTTGTGGAAATAAATTTTCCCATAGGATAACGTGGGCTGACAATTGCTGCAGATCTATTGTAAATGTATATACTTCAATTAAATATGTTCTCAAAAAATATTTTCTCTCTTGCTGGTGCACTACCAGTGGCCGAGAATTTCTGTGCCCAAAGCTGGTAGATAGGAAGTGTCGGGTTCGATCACAGGTCGCGCTCGTTGACCCAGCTGTTTGGATTTTTCTATGGTTTTCTCTGAAATTCATGTAAATACGGGCTAGGATTTCTTAGAAAGGACCTTTACAATGGAAATTCCATCCGTAGACCTATGATCCATGGTGTAGGATCCATTTGGCCTTAACTCAAAAATCACAACTAACTCCCTGTAAAGAGAAATTTTCTGATACTTCCAGAGTCCTTTATAGATACAAAATATGCCAAATTCACTTTGAATAAACATCATAAAAAACATAAATTTGAATAAACATCGTAGAAATAAAAATGACTAAAAAATGAGATACACTTAGCGATAATCCACTTATTTTAATTAAAAAGAAAAAAAAAAAAAAACTAATTTTTCAAGAATGAGTACTTATTGAACTATTATGAATTTTCCGAATGTTAAAACAGAATTTTTAAAAATGCATTAGGTACTTGTGGAAATAAATTTTCCCATAGGATAACGTGGGCTGACAATTGCTGCAGATCTATTGTAAATGTATATACTTCAATTAAATATGTTCTCAAAAAATATTTTCTCTCTTGCTGGTGCACTACCAGTGGCCGAGAATTTCTGTGCCCAAAGCTGGTAGATGGGAAGTGTCGGGTTCGATCACAGGTCGTGCTCGTTGACCCAGCTGTTTGGATTTTTCTATGGTTTTTTCTAAAATTCATGTAAATACGGGCTAGGATTTCTTAGAAAGGACCTTTACAATGGAAATTCCATCCGTAGACCTATGATCCATGGTGTAGGATCCATTTGGTCTTAACCCAACAACCACAACTAACCCTCTTCCCGGTAAAGAGAAATTTTCTGATACTTCCAGAGACATTTATAGATACAAAATATGCAAAATTCACTTTGAAAAAACATCATAAAATGCAAGAACTCGCATCAAATGTTTCAAGAAAGGAAACATGACCCTTTATCAGGCGAACAAAGTAAACAGCCACAAGTACTGCAAAGTGCATTGCTGCTTAGCTTGAAACACTAGTGCCTATACATGCAACAGCTTCTCTGTTGAACTTACAATTTGGAAAGGAGTTTCTCTCTCTCTCTTTTTCTTATTAATATTTATAACTCCTTGTGTTTCGCTCTAAAAAATCTTTCCTCGCACAGAGAATTTTTCAGAGATTAAATTGTAAATTAAAACCTTTATTTATATAATTTCGAGATTAAATTCTAAATTAAAACCTTTATATAATATAAAATCGTCTTTGTTTTTTTATGCTTTCGCACATCACTTTAATTAATCAATTTCTTTCTTTCAGGACAGTTTCAAGTATCCCAGATGAAAATATGGAGACTTTTTCTACTGAAGAAATTTCAATGGTTGATGAAGATTTTCCAGTCATTGAGGATTTTTCGATCGAAGAAGAGTATTCTGCTTCAGTTACAGAGCATGATTATGCAGTTGCTGGAACAGAAACAGTGCAAACAGAAGCATACTTAACAAGCAAAGATGATCCGCCTCCAAAAACTCAAGAACAAAATAGGAAACTAAAACCAAAAGAAATTATTATAAAAAATATTCTGGAGGCACAGAACCAGAGAATGAACATTATGAAACAATTGTGTCAGCCAGAAAAAACAGATGAAATTGATAACTTCTGTGCGTATTTAAATTCGACTTTGCGAACTTTGCCTAGAAATTTATTGATTGAATGCAAAGCAGAATTGTACCAAAAAGTAACTGAATATGAAAGGAAAGCCCTTTTAGAATAAATTTTACCTTAATATCCTGAAATCTGTTTTGTGTATTTCGTTTATGCATCTTACATTTTTACTATTGCCAATGCATATTTAAGGTAACATGGAAGAACTATGATGATCATTTATAAAATATGTATTGTTGAATAATCAAATTATCACTGAAAAATAGAAATATTTAAAAAAAATCTGGAGTGACTTCACTTGACTGTCTGAACATTATATAATTGACAGTTGTATTAGTAAATTAAAATAAGACTCTTTAAATAAACAAAAAAGAAAATTATAATAGGGTTTATGAGTATTTTCCTCTAAAAAGAATATGAAGGTTAAATTAATGCTATTGCCCTTCAAATAATTTGTGCCCACAGATCATAATAAATTTTCATTGTGTCCTATAAAAGTTTAACTCACTAAGATCTATACAGTTTGTGAAATGGTGACCTATTAAAATTATATAACATCTAAATGCCGCCTCATCTAATTAATCTGAAAATTTATATACATGTTACAGATAACCATTGTACGAACTGTGTAGATTTTGGTGCTCTATGGACTCAAACTATTTGAAGTACGATAGCATTAAACTAAACAACATATTAAAGGAAGAAAAGTACTCAAGCGTCCTATTATAATTTTCTCTTTTGCATATTTAATGATTTCTGTTACTTTATTTATACTACTCTTAATTAGTTAATGTGTGGAAAGGCGAGGGGAGTCGCTACTTTTTTTTATATAAATCATGTGAAAGTATATTTATGTCAAAACGAAAAAAAAAAAAAAAAAAAAAAAAAACCTTAAAGGTTAGCTACAGAAATTCAGAAAAAAAAAAAGAAAAAAAAAAAATGATTTTTGTGAATTTTTTTAGAAAATTGCTAAAGTTCCCTGATTCTTCTTTGATTTCCCCTATTGTTGACATCCTTAAATATTTTTGGTACAGTTAAATTTAATACTTAAAAAGCTAATATAAGATTATCATTTATATATTTTAATAACTAATCAAAAATTCAAAACTCAGGTTTCGAGGTGTATTCACATGGTTCGTACACTTTTAAAAATCCTTGAAAAGTGCTTGAAAAAAAAAGTTTCATTTTCAAGTGCTTAAAAGTGCTTGAAAATTGTTGTAATATGTTAAAAAGTACTTGAATTTCAAAAATTTTCAAAAAAAAAAAAAAATATTCTACTGCAATTTATTTTTTTTCCCACTGTTCTGTTCAAAAGAGATATTACAGACATAATTAGGAAACCTTTGTTTAAGGGACTTGACATTTTTAAAGGTTTTTATATGAAAGTTTATATTATATATTTATTTATAAATTGAACTATATTAGAACAATACTAGTCTTGCTTTTGTCTCCAAGATAGTAGCATGTGTTTTGCCCCTGAAGAAGAAAAGCCACTTCTTTTCGAGACCTTGTGCTTTCCAAAATTTCATGATTTGTGAAGAAGTTTTCAAGTTTAAATTTATAACTATATTAGGCCCTATAGCAAAATTTAGGCGAGACAATGACATTGGCGCAGAAAAGAAATTGTCACTTGCAGAAAGAACTGCTTATGAAAATTAAAGATAGTTCTTAATTTCAGTAGAAAATAGAAACTCATGTCTTATACTATTTAAGAATTCTTTAATAGTCTATTAGTAATACTAATATCTTTATAATTAACTATCTGAACCTATTATGTATGAATTTGAAAATATGTCAATATTGTTTTGCTGAAAATGTTTGCACGAACAATGCCTGTCACAGAAAGAATAAAAATATTCTATTACGGGGATGTTAGGTTTGTATAATAAAATTCAGGCAACAATTCTGTGAATGAAATATGTTCCTCGAGTATTCTTCGTCTTATCTTCTGTTATTTTAAGAAATAAGTAGGAGAGGATTAAAAATTGAAGCCATGGGGCATTTTTCCAAATTAAAATGACAGTAATAGTAAAAGTTATAAGCATTAGAAAAAAATAGTTACTAGATGAAAAAAAAAAAAAAAAAACTTATCAAAAAAGTCAGCGTCAAATAGTAAAAAAAAAAAAAAAAAAAAAAAAAAAAAAAAAATTAAAAGTTGCCAAACGGGATCATATATTAAATCTGTAGCAGAAAGTGGTCTAGATATAACGAATTTTCTTCTATTCTGAAAAAATAAGTTACTGATTTTTAACATATTTTATTTTATCTTATTTATTTATTTTTTAAGTGTAATTAAATGTTATGTAGCTCAATCCGGCATTGAATATGGGGATTTCTATAGTATTTTTCTGTTTTATCAAATGCACTATTTACATTCCTATTTATTGCATAGGAAACTGCGAACAGGTAGGAAGAGCCCTGCAGGGGTTAAAAAAGCAAGGTGAGTCGGGGGTTGGTGAGTGGAACGAGCAGGAGGCAGAGCCCCTTAGTTATGTTAATAAAAAAAATAAATACATTTGATACTGAGTATTTAAGTAGGTAATTCCCTCCTCCCCCTCCAAAAAAAGGTGTGTGTGTGGACGCATCTAAAATCCTGGTTGAAAGTGCTTGAAAATTTCCTGAAAAGTATTTAAAAAGTCCTTGAATTTTTTTACCCCTAAGTGTATGAACCATGATTCAGACACCTTGAGAGGCATCTTTGTGTCGAATCATATGATTATGTGAGCTACAGTGTTTTCGCTAGAGGTCTGCACGGGTCGGGCTTACGACCCAAGCCCAAGCTCGGCCCTCAGGCTGAATTTTTCAATTTGCTCAAAATTTTTTTCTAGTTTCCTCGTTAATCAATAAAAAAGGAAAATGATAACATATTTCTTCAGTCATTTATTTTACTTAATTTTATAGGCTGGTATATCACATAAAAATTTATTTTGTTAAAAAATGTCTGTAACTTCAATTTAATTGCCTATCATAGAAACCCATGATTTTTTTTTTTTTTACACATTTTTTAATTGGGATGGGCTGGGTCTCAAAATTTCGGCCCGTGCAGACCTCTAGTTTACGCTGGTAACATTAATAGCAATTAAAAATGTAAAAAGTATTAACATGTATAATATTTAAACATCCAGCCTCGAAATTATTGTTTATGCGTTGTACATACGGTTGATCATCATCATGATTGGGGCCTGAAATCTATTTAAACAGAGCTGTAAATTGTTCTATAGCAAAAAAAAAAAAAAAAAAAAAAAAAAAAAAAAAAAAAGCTGCCTATCAGTTGGATAAATTGCAAAACAAAAGTTTTGATGCTTTTTCTGCACATTGGGGCAGCTCATACTTATGTTTCAACAACCTGAATTCAAAATTACATTTTGAAAATTGTTTAATTAATTTATTTTTTACTTGTATAACTATTCTTAATGGGCACAATACAAGCCTATTGTTTAAAAAATTAGAATCAATATTAAACATTCCTTATTTAATCAATATTAATTAAAAGATGGAGCTAGTACATAAAATTTATTAAATTTGTTTCATAAAAAATTAAATAACTTGATGTTGATGATTGTGTTTTCTTGATGATTGTGCAATCTTCCAATTACGACCCTGGTGCTCTACCGACTGGGCTACTGCAGCCCATTAAATAACTTGACTAGAGTTATCCAAAAAGATACATTTTATTGAATTTAAAACAGAAATATAACATAAAAATTCTTCACCAAATAAATTGGAGTGGAAGACTGATCCCCCCCCCCCCAATACTAACTATGTGAAAAATACCAGAGCCGGAATTGAACCCGGGCCCTCCGCTTAACACACAGATGCTTTATTATTGAGCTACCATGGCTGATAGCCAGTTTGGCATTTCTCGTATAATATTCGTTGGCAAGGTTACCAAGTCTGCAGACGCAGATATAACAGGCGAGAATATTAATCATGGCCCAACTTCAATAGACTGTGATATTTTAATTTTAAAATTAGAAATCTTTATTCATCAACCTTGAAAATTCAGATAAAATAGAGTGATTTTTTTTTTTTTTTTTTTTTTTTTTTTTTTTTTTTTTTAAGTTGAGGGACCGGGTTTGATTCCCGTATCTGGTACTTTTCACGTAGTTGATATTAAAAATAAATCAGCCTTCCACTCCAATTTATCTGATGAATTTTCAAAGTTGATGTATAAAGATTTTTAATCTAAAATATTGTGGTCTATTGGAGTTGTGCCACGATTAATATTCTCACCTGTTATATCTGCATTTGCTGACTATGTGACCTTGTCAACAGATATTATGCAAGAAATGCCAAGTTCGTTATCAACCAGGGTAGCTAAGTAATAGACCATCTGTGATTAAGCAGAGGGACTTGGTTCGATTTCCGGCTCTGGTATTTTTCACATAGTTGATATTAAAAAATAAATAAATCAGCTTTCCATTCCAATTTATCTGATGAATTTTTAAGGTTGGTGAATAAAGATTTTTAAAATAAAAATTATTTTTACAAATTTATATACAAGCAATTAATACATTAAAACCATATATATATATAAAAAAATACCTTTGTTAACACTTTCAGCTGACGCCTTGGGCACATTTACAAGGAAACAATCAAAAGGTGTCGTCTTCAAAAAATATTGAAAAAAATATAAATGATTCTGCTCTTCATTAAACACCAGAAAGTTAAAAAAAAATATCGGCTGAAATGAATTACAGCGACCACAAAAAAATTATCAAATGAAGCATATTTGATGATTTTACACTGCTATGTGGTTCTGTTCGTACACGGCAATCTCGGTGCTAGCGAACTTGTTGCCTAACAGCGCTGAATCGCCCAAAATACTTACTTTTGATAATTTTTTTTTTTTTTTTTTTTGGTCGCTGTAATTCATTTCAGCCAATAATTTTTTCACTTTCTTGTGTTTTATGAGGAGTAGAATTACATATATTTTTCTCAATATTTTTTTAAGACGACACCTTCTGATTGCTTCCTTGTTAGTGAACATAATATGGTAAGAAGACCCCATTCAGTTCACTGAGTCTACTCAAGGAAGTATGCAGCATCAGCTGAATGCACTAAAGAAGGTGATTTTAAAATGGTTATAATGTAATTTTAATACACATTCTTATTCGTTTCTATTTATGGAAGAATCTTGCCAATGAACCGAGCCTTTCTTGCTTATAAAATAATCTGCAAAGTTCTCTCGGACTTTTGATGCAGAGAAATTGAAGTTTCTCTCCATTGTAGGAGAAACTGGATCAAAAACACATTGTGGTACACTGTCCACATCTGTTGACTGACTGAATGGCACATTAAATTGTCTCAGCATGTTATGCAAGATGCAACTTGCCATAACTAGAGTGTCAGTAGTTTGTGGTTTTAGAGCAATTGGAGTGAAGAACACTCTAAAATATTGACACAGAATGCCGAAGTCATTCTCCGATGTTCTTCTGGCTCGACAAAGTCTATAATTGAAAACAGCCTTTTTTTTTTTCTCTTTTTGGGCTGCTGCTATAGGGTATGGCTTCATTAAGTTTTCTGACAGCGCGAAAGCTGAATCGCCCAGAAAAACATGTGGCTGCAAAATGTCCGAATTCGGGAGAAATGAAGGAGGGGGTAAATTAAAATGGCCACAGTTAATTTTCTTCCCCATATTACATCTTGGGAAAATGCTGGCATCACCTTCTCTGCCATATGATCCAATATTTACAGCAAGAAATTTATAATATGGGTCAACAATGGCCATCAAAACAATTGAAAAACTAGCCTTTATAATTATAAAATGCAGAGCCTGAGTTCTTCGGTTTCACTATGCGTACATGCTTTCCATCTATGCTCCCACAGCAATTTGGGAAATTCCATTCTGTGAGGTATCTGTCTGCTGATGCTTTCCATTGTATATTTGACGGCTCTTGAAGGTAAGTGCTGGCCAAGTTTTTTACAATCGCATTTAATACCTGCAGAACAATACGACTTATCCAGCTATGGACAATTCGAAATTGGAATGCCAATGATCTAAATGATTCACCCGCAGCCAGATATCTGAAATAACAAAGAAACTACTTAATTCCTTAATCACAAGTTACATATTATACATATGTATACAGGGCCCAACTAAGCCTAATTGGGGCCCGGGGCAAAAAAAAAAAAAAAATTGGGGGTGGCCCCCTCTACTTCACTAATGAAGAACTGAAATTTATGGAGGAATTTAAATTTTTCACCTCAAATAACAAGAAAATAATAGAAAAATAACAAGAAGACTAGAACCTAAAATAGCTATAAAGCCCCCCCCCCCTACAATGGTCAGATGAAATATCGTTCTATCCATTTTATTTCTAATTGTTAAGTTTGTCATCTAGCTGCGAAAAATTATATTTTATCTCTAGCCCTGCATTAAGAATATAGCTATATTATAAAATACTGCAAATGATGATAATAACAATAATGAAATATCTTCAATATTCACATAAATTAATTTGAATGTGTGTGATTAGATCGCATTGTAGAAAAAATGCATTTTAAAAAACTGCCTCTTTACACTTGAAAGCACCATTTAAAAGTTAACTGTATATTAGAAATATATAGAGAATGTTATATTTTTTCCTAAATTAAGTCAAAAATAGGTTCTACATTTTTTTAAACATGCAATTAAACGAACAGTTCATCGTCAGATAGTAACAAAAACTTAAAAGTTGTCATCGATGTCGTATACTAAAGCTGTTATTCAAAATGATCTAGATTAGAGTCCTGCAACCCGACCCGAACCCGACAGATGAATTTTAAATCAACCCGAACCCGAAAAAAAAAATTTCATCAACCCGAACCCACAAGAGAGAATTTTTTGCGACCTGAAACCCAAAAAGTAAATCAACATTACTTATTCATCTAAAAACCATGCAAAAGAAGGTAAAATGGTATAACATGACATAAAATAAAGTAAATTTTCATTGTCACACGGTAAATTAAAAAAAAAACAAAAAAAAAAAAAAAAAAAAAAAAAAAAAACAACTAGTATGTTGTGGCCACCACAAGACATTCTTCTATATTTTTCTGTCAAATTCACTACGTGCGAATAATTTATTAAAACTATGATTAAAAATGTTTAACATGATGAATGCAAATAATTTTCATCTTGGGGAAATCTAACACTAAATATCCAAAGAGAGACAGTTTTATCGTCTATATATAACATCTTAAACTAGTATGTTGTGTCCACCACATGACTTTCTTCTATATTTTCCTATTCAAATTCACTCAGTAAAAAATCTTTATTAAAATTAATATTAAAAAAAATTCCATTCCATGATAATGCAAACGATTTCCATATCAGAGAAGAAGTATAAATATTCAAATAAAACATCCAATACTAAATATCCAAAAAAGTCGAATTTTATCCTCAATATTATTATTTTAACATTATTATTATTACTCAATATTATTATTAGTATTTTACAGATAAATTGTAACAGAAAAGTTATGCAAAAAGGACAAAGATTTAAAATATATTTCTTTTTACCGTAGAGTGAGCGAGAGTTTTTCATCGGGCGATATTGGCCTTGTATGCCGATTGCATGGAGTACTTTTAATGTCATCTGCAATCGCATCTAAGGTCAATCTATATAACTGAGGAGTTAATCTAAAATACTCCCGAAATTTTAAATTATCATTTGCTAAATGAGTGCAAATCAAATTTTGATATCAATGTTATGTTATCCTATGTTCAATCCTATGTTATAATGTAACTCCATGGTTTTAGTCATGAGAGCGCACGTTCTGTGTTAAAATTGATATTAGTTTAGAGTTTGAAAATGGTTGTTGTTCTATATGTTTTGTGTTTTGTGGCTGTTGAATTAAGTTATAATTTAAACAGCTAGCAATGGATTCTATGCTTAGTTAAGCAATATTTAAAGCCTCCGTTAAACCTGTATAGAAAAACATCACATGGTGGCAGCGGAAAAACAGGAAAAGCAGTAAAGTGAAAAAAAAAATACTGTAAGTAATTTGTTTTGCATTTACCGATATTGAGCGAAGCCTATTCTAAAATTTTCAACTACGATGGAAACTGATAAAATTAGTGTTGTAAGGCATTCATTTCAAGTTACGCCACCAGAACCATTTATATTTTCTACTCCAGCTAAATGGTCAAAATGGATAACTCGTTTTGAACGGTATAGAGTTGCATCTGGTTTGAACCACAGATTATTATACAGATAGGACACTCCCGTATAATCTTCGGTAACCGGAATTTGACTGCAACGACCCTATTGTCAACGGCTGTAAGTTTCTCGAGCTCTCCAGCTTACGCAATCACTCGTCTTATTTTTATTGTATTTATGTTCATATCGTAATATTAGTGCAACGTTAAACCCAACATCCAACCGACTAACCATTTATTGATGTTTACGTTTGGACTTTGTTATTGTTTACGAATTTGATTGTCGAAAGCAATTTATTTTAAGAAGCAAGTACTAAATATTAAGCAAATAAATTTCGAAAATATACAAAAACCAGAAATATTTTTTTTCATTTTAAAGCATTCTGTATTATTTACACCAAGCAATGTTAAATATTTAAGATTTCATACCATACTGCTATTTCAGTATTACAGTTTGTTATATTAGTTTGTACTCTTGAACACGAATGTGTTTGGAAAAATTTATTTTTAAACATAATAAAAATTAGTTTTATTTCTTAGAAAATAGCTGTGAATGTTATGATTTTGTAAATTTAAAAGTAGTAGAAAAAGTGAAGGAAAGAAAACTGCACATACGTTTTCGTTGGCAACTTTATTATTGTTTACAAACTTGATTGTCAAAAGCAATTTATTTTAAGAAGCAAGTGCTAAATATTAAGAAAATAAACTTTGAAAATATACATAAAATAAAAACATTTTTTTTTTTTTTCATTTTAAGATATTTTGTATTATTTAAACCAAGTAACGTTAAATATTTAATGATTTCATACTGCTATTTCAGAATTACTGTTTGTAATTTTAATTTGTACTCGAATATGAATGTGTTTCACAAAACATATTTTTAAACATTATAAAAAATATTTTTTATTTAGAAGCATAGCTGTGAATGTTTTGAGGATAATTTTGTGAATTCAAAAACAATAGAAAGTAAAGAAAAAGAAAACTTCCCATACTAACCTGCTACTAACTACTCGCGAAATAGAAAAACAATTTTCGATCAAAGATGCTATTCATGTAGACGGAACACATGTAGTTCCCCTCTGTTGACATTAGTGGTGCTACTATATTTCCGGTTCGCGTTTTAGCTTCACTGTCCTATCTGTATGATAATCTGTGGTTTGAACAAGCAATCGGATGGTGAGCAAATAAACTCATTGATTTACATCATGGGCGATAAAGCCGAAGATATTTTTGCTTCGTTCCAGTTAAGCACAGAAGAAGCAGAAGATTATCAAATAGTCCTGAAAAATTCAATGACCATTTTGTAGTAAAAAAGAATACTATTTTCGAGCGAGCGCAGTTTAATAAGCGTATTCAACTCGAAGGAGAAAGAGTTAATGACTTTATTACGGCACTATATCGTCTAGCTGAGAGTTGCGAATATGGAAATTTACATGATGAATTAATAAGGGACAGAATTGTAGTTGGAATAAGAGATAAAGCCTTAAGCGAAAAGTTACAATTAGATAGTGAATTAACATTAACAAAAGTTACAGAAAAGGTACGTCTTAGTGAATCCATTAAACAACAACAACTAAAACTTGGCGAAGCTGAAAGAGACACTTCTTTAAATGTTATGGGCTCAAATAAAAGTGTTCGTTACCAGAATAATTTCCAAAATAAAAAGGAGAATAAATTTAACGAGAAAAGCACAATGCCGAGAAATATTAAATTTTCACAGAAAGATGAAAAGTGTAAATGGTGTGGAAAACTAAAACACGACAAAAGAATGTGTCCTGCTAGAGATGCCAAATGTCGAAAATGCGCCAAGATCGGGCATTATGAAAAGGTCTGTTTTTCTAAAAGCCAATCTGAAGGCTCATCGATTTCATTTTTAGACATAGTTTTTCACTTAGGGAAAATTAATGAAGTTTGGACAATCGATGTTAAGATAGAAAATCTAGATTTAAAATTCAAGATAGATACTGGCGCTGATCACTCCGCAATTTCTACAAAAGTTTATCGCTCGCTAGCCAAGAAAACTAAATTGGAGCCAGTTCATAAAGTCCTATGCGGCCCGGATAGAAATCCTTTGAAAGTTTTAGGAAAATTCAACGCACATTTAAACTTTAAAAGGAAATATTGTAAAGAAGACATCTATGTAATTGATGGTCTACAAACAAGTCTTTTAGGAAAACCAGCATTGATTTCTTTTGGGTTAGGACCAAATATAAGCAATTTTGATCAAGTAGTAGTCAACAACCCTAGAATAGAATTTCCAGAGCTCTTTGAAGGACTTGGACTAATGAAAGGTTGTTATTCAATACAGCTGAAGAAAGACAATGTTCCATATGCAGTTACCTCACCTCGACGCGTTCCTATACCCTTACTGAAGAAAACCGAAGATGCGTTAAAGAAGATGGTGGAGCAAAAAGTCATAACACCAGTTAGTGAGCCTGCAGAATGGTGCTCGCCAATAGTCATAGTTCCAAAGAAAGATGGACAACTCAGAATCTGTGTGGATTTGACACAGCTTAACAGAAATAATTTGAGAGAATTGCACCCTCTACCCAATGTTGAATATACATTAAGTCTTTTATCAGGTGCCAAGATATTTTCAAAATTGGATGCAAACTCAGGGTTTTTGGCAAATACCGTTAGACGAAAAGTCTTCATTTCTCACTACCTTTATTACACCATTTGGGAGATACAGATTTCTAAGATTACCGTTTGGAATCTCATCAGCTCCGGAACATTTTCAAAGAAGAATGTCTTAGTTGTTGGAGAATTTAAGTGGCACTGCTTGTCACATTGACGATATTCTGATTTGGGGATCCACTCAAGAAAAACATGATCAAAGATTAAGAGAGGTTTGCAAGAGATTAAAAGATGCCAACTTGACTTTAAATGAGAAAAAATGTATTTTTTCAACTAAAAGTATAAAGTTTCTGGGTCATATAATCGACAGCCAAGGAATCCATCACGATGATGAAAAAGTTGCAGCAATTAAAGAATATAAACCCCCAAGAAATAAAAAAGAGTTGAAATAACTATTAGGATTCGCCAATTATCTAGCACGTTTTGTTCCAAATTTCGCAGAATTAATGTATCCTCTTACGTCGATGCTTAGCAACAAGCGAGAATTTGTATGGGATCATCAACAGAAAAACGCATTTGAAGAGTGGAAGAAAATTTTATCTTCAGATCCAGTTTTAAAAATATTTGATCCTAATAAGGAATCTATAGTCACCACAGATTCATCATCCTATGGTATGGGAGCCACTCTACGTCAAAAACTGGAAGATGGAAAAACTTTCGTAATCGCCTATGCATCGAGAACATTAACACCGGCTGAGAGTCGCTATGCCCAAATCGAAAAGGAAGCATTAGCTGTAGCATGGGGATGTGAGAAATTCAGAGATTACTTAACAGGATCTCATTTCCTGATTGAAACTGACCATAAGCCGCTGATTCCAGTTCTTTCAAGGAAGCATTTAGACGATCTTTCTCCTAAACTGCAAAGAATCAGATTAAGAATGATGAGATATTCATACACTATTACTCATGTTCCAGGGAAGAATCTTTATGCAACCGATGCTTTATCTAGAAGTCCAAGAGAGCAATCATCTGAAAATGACGAACTAGAAGAAGAAATTGATGCATACATTCAGATGATCACTAATAATCTTCCAGCAACTTCTAATAGGCTGAAAGAATTTCAAGAAGCACAACAATCTGATGCTACCTGCCAGAAACTTTCTTCTTATGCATTGACAGGATGGCCCTCGAAGAAAGATGTAGATCGGCTCTGTTTACCGTTTTGACAACATCGCTTTGAAATTTCTATACAAGATGGTCTTTTAATGAGAGGTTGTAGAATAATAATCCCAAAGTCGCTCCAAACTGAAGTGCTGAAAAAGATTCACGAAGGACATCTTGGTATAACTAAATGTAGAGCTCGTGCGAGATGTTCTGTATACTGGCCAAAAATTAACAAAGAGATTGAGGAAAAAGTGAAAAATTGTCCAGCTTGTATCAAAGAATCGAGCAACAGGCATGAACCACTAATTTCGACGCCATTTCCAGAAAGACCTTGGGAAGTTGTAGGTGTAGGCCTTGACCTCTTCAAATACCAGAATTCGTGGTACCTTCTTATAGGAGATTATTATTCACGGTATCCTGAAATTTCGAAACTTGAAACCTTGACTTCGGAAGAAATAATTAACCATTGCAAATCTATATTTTCTCGTCATGGTATTCCAGAAATATTCAGAACGGATAACGGTCCACAGTTCGATCCAGTGAGAACACGAGAATTTAATGAGTTCGCAAGAAGCTACGGGTTCAAACAAATCACAAGCAGTCCGAAATTTCCCCAAAGTAATGGATTTATAGAATCGAGAGTAAAAACAATCAAAATGCGTATCAAGAAATGTGCTGATCCTTATCTTGCGCTAATGGAATACAGAGCAACCCCACTGGAAAACGCTTATAGTCCCGCAGAACTCCTAATGGGAAGGAGAATAAGAACAATTCTCCCAATAGCTAATTCTCAACTACTTCCTAAATTGATCAAGAAAACTGATTTAGAAGGCAAGGAGAGTAAACGAATAGAGAAACAAGAAAGAAATTACAACAGACACCACGGGACAAGAATTCTATCAGAACTTGAGAAAGGACAGGGAGTATGGGTTACTGACAAAAGAGTGACAGGAAAAGTGTTACAGAAAACCTCATTTCCGAGATCATATCTTGTTCAATCCGGAAAGAGAATTTATAGAAGAAATGGGAAGCATCTAGTACCATCGCCAGATTTCGAGCCAGAATCTGAATCAGATGAAGGAATAGATAACCCCGAGAAAAATCATTCAACTGATATGGGATCTGGAATAAAGTCTCCGCCAACCAACAAAAATTCTGGGAATATATCACCAAAATGTACCTCTCCCACAAGACCTGTGACCAAGCCTTATGTTACAAGAAGTGCTTGGACTATTCGACCACCCCAGAGACTTGACTTATAACTTTGAAAGGAATGGAGATATGTTATAATGTAACTCCATCGTTTTAGTCATGCGAGCGCACGTTCTGTGTTAAAATTGATATTAGTTTAGAGTTTGAAAATGGTTGTTGTTCTATATGTTTTGTGTTTTGTGGCTGTTGAATAAAGTTATAATTTAAACAGCTAGCAATGGATTCTATGCTTAGTTTAGCAATATTTAAAGCCTCCGTTAAACCTGTATAGGAAAAACATCACACGTCCCTTCTTCTAATCTTTTTTCAAATAGAACATGTTTTTCTTTATTAAAAAGAACGTCAAACATTAAAATATCCGCTTCATCCTCTTCTTCAAGCAAAAAAAGCAACATTGCTTTTTTATCCATAATGATCACTTAAAAAATAAATGAGAAAATTTGTTTATATTCACGATATTCACTGTGGTAAACAAGACAAAATTGTAAACAAGATCGACTTCCGGTTCCAGATTTCATCTCGCTTCCGGTTTCCATCGGCGTGAAATACGCTTGTCATACAAAACACGTCCGCGCTATCTTCCACGAGTTCAAGGCTGGGATTGCGGTACCTCGCTCAACACTATCTTACGCACAAACTCTGTCTGAAGATGTAAACAAAACGCAAGTCGTATTGCGGTGTTTCACTATCTTACGACAACCTCAGAGCTGTCTTAGGTCGAATCGTAACTGGATATGCACGCAATCACAACATAGCTCACTCTGCGTCTCCCATTGGCTGGCTGGCTTTCTCTTACGAGGACACGCGGAGGACTTACGCTTGAGGCACCGCAATACCAAGTTAAGATCGTTCTTAACCACGCCCATCTACGAAAGTTCGTAAGATTTAAGATCAGACTTAAGAACGAGGCAACGCAATCCCAGCCCAAGTATCGTCGATGCGTCGGAAACGTTGATGTTCGCGTTTTGTGTTCTTAAAAACCAGGGCTTAACGCTACCGGGGTGAAGCCGTGCCACACACCAACCCCCCCCCCCTATTCCGCTCACAGATTATTATACAGATAGGCCACTCCCGTACATTCTTCGGTAACCAAAATTTGACTGCAACGACCCTATTGTCAACGGCTGTAAGTATCTGGAGCTCTCCAGCTTACGCAATCGCTCGTCTTATTTTTATTGTACACCCAACCAACTAACCATTGTATTGATGTTTACGTTTTGATTGTAGAAAGCAATTTATTTTAAGAAGCAAGTACTAAATATTAAGCAAATAAATTTCGAAAATATACATAAACCAGAATTTTTTCTTTCATTTGAAAGCATTTTGTATCATTCAAACCAAGCAATGTTAAATATTTAGTATTTCATACCATACTGCTATTTCAGCATTACAGTTCTATTAGTCTGTACACTTGAACACGAATGTGTTAAGCAAAATTTATTTTCAAACATAATAAAAATTAGTTTTATTTCTTAGAAAATAGCTGTGAATGTTAAAATTTTGTGAATTTAAAAGTAGTAGAAAAAGTGAAGGAAAGAAAACTGCACATACGTTTTCGTTATTGTTTACAAACTTAATTGTCAAAAGCAATTTATTTTAAGAAGCAAGCGCTAAATATTAAGAAAATAAACTTTCAAAATATACATAAAATAAAAAATAAAAAATTCATTTTAAAGCATTTTTTTATTATTTAAACCAAGCAACGTTAAATATTGAATGATTTCATACTACTATTTCAGAATTACAGTTCGTAATTTTAATTTGTACATGAATATGAATATGTTTGACAAAGCATATTTTTAAACATTATAAAAATTATTTTTTATTTCTTAGAAAAATAGCTGTGAATGTTTTGAGGCTAATTTTGTGGATTCAAAAACAATAGAAAGTGAAGAAGAAAAAAACTTCCCATACTAATCTGCTACTAACTGCTCGCGAAATAGAAAAACAATTTTCGATCAAAGATGCTATTCATGTAGACTTAACACATGTAGCTCCCCTCTGTTGACACTAGTGGTGCTACTATATTTCCGGCTCGCGTTTTAGCTTCACTGTCCTATTTGTATGATAATCTGTGATCCGGCTCAAGATATTGCCGCTCGTAATACGTTTAGGAACGGCTCCTATATATACGAGTTGGCGCATCAGGCATTTTGTTGCCTTAGGGTTGTCACATGTACCCAGCGCGTTCCTCTGATAAACAAACGACAAACATTTTTTTAAATCGTCTTACGTTACTTTAGAGTAACTTATTTTATTATATTTCATAATTTTAGCTAAGTGAACTATGATATGGAAGTTTGTTTAGCGATAAACTGCTATAACCATTCAAGAAGTGAATATAAAGTTTTTTCAGACCTTCTATTATGTGTATTTGAGTTTTCGCGATATTTTGTAAAAGAAACAGAAACCGGCCTTACAGCACATCTTACCCCAGTGCATCCGTAGGATTTCCTCAGAATAAAATAACATCCTGAGAACGTACTGTGAAAAAAAATGTGTTTTTAGGAATATTATATTTGCTTATTCCTCTTATTTTGACCGGATTAGCTTCAGATCAAGATTTCTTAAAATCATTAGGGAAGCAATAAGGACGCCAAGAGGGAATGCTGTCCTCTTCGGAGGCAAAAAAATATCGGTGATGCGCCGGCCTATTATTTTATTTAGGGGCTCTAGCAATACGCAAGTGAAGTGTGACGTCCCTGATTGTCTTGGATGCAAGAAAATGATTTCGTACGTTAATCGCCCATTGGATTTTATGTAAAAAATTATTAAAAATCGAGGAAAATTATTTTCCGATTTTAATTACCATATTTGGGTATACATATGTATTAGTTATCATGTGCATGTGTTAGATTGAGTTATTTTGCTGTCAAATTGACAAAATTTTAATTTAATTTTCAAAACTGTGTTATCCTTGGTGTTTTTGTATTTGGCGATCAAAATCGTATTACGAAAATATATGTACCAGACGTATAATTTCGTAATATGTATTGAACAAAATATTGTTTCATATTATTCATTACTCTCTTAATATGTTGTGTATAGAGATGTGAGTGAGGAAAAAACCCGGGTTTAAACCAGGGAATAAACCCGGTTTTTTGGAAAGGGAATTTTGAAAGTTTCCAAAACAATGGAATTTTGAAAGTTTTCAAAAGTTACAAATTTAGCTTTCTTTTTTTCTCTCTCTCTGAGATTAGATATGCTCTACACTGTTAAAAATTTTGTCCTAGGTTGAACCAAAATATGGTATACTGTTAAAAATTTCAGTTCAAGGTTGAACCAAATGTTGGTACTACAGTAGCTTCAGTTTGCTAGGTTGAACCAAAACTTGGTACAAGTATAGCTTCAACCATGCGATGGTGAAACCTTCTACTATGATTTGGTGTTTCTTGATTGAAAAAAAACACCAAATTATGGTAAAAAATTTCTCCATCTTATGGATGTAGCTATTGCAGTACCAAGCCTTGGTTTTGTAAAGCACCAAATAAGGGTAAAAGGTTTCACCATCGCATGGTGGCAGCAAAAAATGTACAAAATTTTTAACAGTGTAAGGCATTTCAAAATGTTATCTCACATTTAGATTTTTTTTTATGATTTTTCAATTTTTAAATAGTGCTTTTAAAGTCTCTAAATTTAAAAAGTGCAAGTTTCTAATTTCATTAATTAACAGACTTATTTTCTGTTATTGCAGTATATTCATATCTTAGTTCTAACTGTATACACACTGAGTTCAATATAACACCACTTCTTTTTTTTTCTTTTTATCACAATCGGAGTTAATTATGTTTCAGTTGTATATCTTTGACATTTTATTTCAAAAATAAAACAAAAATGCTTCAAAATATTCTGTATTTACTAAAAAAATCAATAATATTACAATGGAAAATATTATTTCAATTAAAATTTCAACAATATTAATATGCAAAAAATAAAGAAAGAAATAACAGCCAAATTATTAATTATTAACTATTGAATATTTTATGTATTGATTTGATGCATTAAAAAAATCATTGCTCTAATTCTTAATAACCGAAAAACTCATGTTCGATTTTGATGCCCGTGCTCTTTACTGTAACTGATTATAACGAAATTTCATGAACTATTGTGAAATTTTATCAGAGGAATTATAATAAAATTTAATAATTTTAAAATATTCTAAACATAATTTAATTTCATTGTATTAGTTTTTATAACATATTTTATTATGGTATTCATTAAAAAAAAAAGAAAAAAAGTTCTAAAATTATTTAAATAGGCAGACAAAACTTCATCATTTATTATTCTCAATAACGTAAATGTTTATTTTTTTACAATTTTTTGTAAAATAATCACATAATTTTTTATATCACTTTTATTTAAGCAAACAGATTAAAAATGATATTGAAACAAGTTGTTTGTACACTAAAAAGAAGTGAAATTAAATCTAAACACTGAATATTAGTTTCTTCCCATCAAAGTTTCCAAAGTTCCCAAAATTCCCGGTTTAAACCCGAAAATTCCCATGTTTATTCCCCTGAAGCAAAATTCCCGGGTTTTTTACATCTCTAGTTGTGTATAGGCTGGGATTGCGGTGCCTCGCTCAGCACTATCTTACGCACAAACTCTGTCTTAAGATGTAAACAAAACGCAAGTCGTATTGCAGTGCCTCACTATCTTACGACAACCTCAGAGCTATCTTACGTGGAATCGTAACTGGATGCGCGCGCAATCACAACAGAACTCGCTCTGCGTCTCCCATTGGCTGGCTGGCTTTCTCTTACGAGGACACGCGGAGGACTTACGCTTGAGGCACCGCAATACCAAGTTAAGATCGTTCTTAACCACGCCCACCTACGAAAGTTCGTAACATTTAAGATAAGACTTAAGAACGAGGCACCGCAATCCCAGCCATATACTTCTACTTTTACTATACTGCATATTAACTACTCCTACTTCTACTACTACTATATTGTTCAATGAGTTTTACAGAATATAGGAAACTTTAACCGGACCTGATTTACACCTACGTCATCAACATTTCCGGTTCGTTTGGCGATTAATGCTGCAACCATCAGCTTGGCGCTTTGGCGTGTGTTTTCACTTTTTAAGCAACCCGCTTTTGGTTTTCAGTTCAGTCAGTCAGTCGCTGTTGTGCTCTGAACTGGTACGCTAGACGTTGTGCTTTGTAATATTATAATTTTAATTATAGTTGTATTGAAAACAATCGCAAACAATTTCCTGGTTTATTTCAGGTAAGAATTTTTACTAATCTTAATAAAACTCACTGTATTATTTTTATTTTGTGTTATTTATAACTTAAAATCAAATAACACACGCAAGCATGGTGATTTCGCACACACGTGTTAAATTTTATAATTAATATCTGCGTGTCAGTTCATTAATGTGTTATTCAATATGAAAAAAAAAAAAAACTTTCTACATAGTTTTTAAAATAAAATAAGTAATGAAAAATAAGTAATGCTTATTCAATTTTTAAATAATTAAAGCATATAATTTAGGCAATATGCAAGCTTTTTTTTCTTCACCAAATTCTTGCTTAAAATTAAAATCTTAATTATAGCAAGCTGTATAAATATAACCAAGTTTAATATTTTTTTTGTTAAATTTTTGAGTAGTACTTCTTTTTATTATTATTATTATTTATACTTTTGAGGACACCATAATACACTAAAGATGTGCTAAAAACCTGATGTTTTTCACATATGGCGGATTAAAGTACTATTTAACCCTTTCAGGGGCACTAAGTAAAAATGATTGAATTTCCTTTTAAATATATATATATCATAAAGTAAACATCCCCTACAAGTCATATTTGATGAAGAAAAAAATTCAGCATGTGGGGATTTTTTTGTGGGTGGTGGCTAGGCGTTCTAGCCACTGTGTCTATCTACCTAAAAGATGCTCCTAAAAATCAAACTAAAATTAATGATCTAAGATAATATGTAAATCTGTTGTATTTAAAAGGTGCATTACAGTATATTTACACTACCAAATACTGTTGAATAAAAAATTATTTTTCATAAAAATATATAAAAGAAACTTCAAAAAATTTTCCCGCAACTTGTCCATTTAAAAAAGTCACAGGCACATCCTGCTTAAAGTTACTGTAGTTCTGCCATCTCTATTTCAATTTTAGAAGTACACATTAACTTTTCATAAAAGTGGATAAAAAAAAGTAGCCACTGCACACTTAGAGAAAAATTTCTAAAGTAGGTGGATAGACCCTCTAGCCACCGCCCCTGAAAGGGTTAAACAATATGTTCAATATTGTGGAGGAGCGTTGGTGAAAAATCAAATTATTTTATGATTTAAATTTATCTACTGCATAATAGGCATATCACACAACTGCACAAAAACTCAGATTTCACATATTTAGAATTTTAGTAATTCCTGTATTTTTAATATGTGTATATAGTTTTTCAGTGTGAAAAAGGCATTTTGAAATTTTTGATAAAAATTATCACTAATCTTATAAAATGTGTACATATTCTTTTATTATGTATTAATTGCTTTTAAAAAGGTATCAGTATTAATAATATACTCTTGAAGAATATTTTAAACTTGAGGCATGAAAGTTGATTTCCTATTAAAAATAAGAATATCTTAAATTTATATGAGCAAATTTTTGTGTAAGTGGCAATTTCTTTTCTATGATAATGTATGTGTATACCACGGAGTAATATTAATAGGAGTTGAAGGTCCAATGGGAGAAAGATACGAAACTGTGATCTAAATTTTTGGTAAATATTGAGGGCGCCACTTGTCATTCCTCCCTACTTCGGCGCGGATATACTGTTGTTTTCAATAGAATTTTGCTGAAGTACATTTAAAATTTTTTATTTTAAGCAATTTAATTTCTTTGTAAGTTCTTAAAACTGCATAATTCAGATGTTTCAAATAAATGCTTCGTTCCTAGTTGTAAAACAGGCTATGACAGTGATAAGAAAAACAAAAAAAAAAAGCCCTAGGAGAAAAATAAAGTCCGAGTTCGTGTTTTCTGCACCTAAAGTAAGTTTATTTTTTTTCTTTACAAAATTTCATCCATTCTCCTTCCTCCCAATTGTCTGTTTTAGCTAGCTTCGGTTCATAAGAATCGTCATTTTTTAAAAGCTTTCTTTCAAAGTAAAATTAGTATAAAATGGCTCTTAAAAAAAACATGTTTGTTAGAATACTCTATTTAATGAAATTTGCTTTCAATCGAAATTTTTTCAGCTTGATATTATTTTTAAAAAAATAATTAAAACGAGACATTTCCCCATTGAATAACATTGCGGAAGCTGGGGAGAAGGAAGGATTGCACGCTGGCGCCATCTGTAAACATTAGAAAACAACATCACAAAATTTCAGCGTTACCTTCTTCTCCTGTCTTTTTACTCCGTGGTGTATACTAAATTTTGGCATATGGATCAGCAATAATAACATAACACCATATAAAAGTATTTTCCCCTCTAACTCTAGAAGAATGTTTATTGTAATATGTGGGTAATATTTTTTGAAAATTTATTTGGGAAAACACTGGGAGTTCTTTTTTTATGATATTTGATTATGAACCTGTAATCCATCTGCAGAAAAGTTTTTGATGTTTTAAACTAGTAAACTACTAAGCTTTCTAAAAACTAAATTCTAACAACAGATCTGTTTGCTGCTTTTATTCCACTTAAAAATTTAAATACTCAGAAAAAAAAAAACCCTAGATGTATGCACACGTACATCATCTAAATTTTTTTACAATAACAAAAATATATCACGAGAGTTAAAAATATAAAAATGAGATGATAAAATAAAACATGGACAATATCTAACACACGTATAGATTGTACAATTTGTTAGAAATATTATTTTACAGATCCCAAATTTAGCATAAGCACTTTATTTTTATTAATTTTTCTTGCCTGTTTCTAATATTTTACTTGAATCTGTATACTTAATTTTTCCTTGGTTACACATTTGATTATTATTATTATTTTTTTTTTTTTTTCAGGTGAAGTACAACATGTGACTTGTTAGTCAAGATTCCTTTCTCTTTTAAGCATTCTTATTTTGTAGGTAATCTGTCATGAAACAGCTGCAGGAAGAATTGATTCAAGGATTTTTGTGGACAATTATTTAGTACTAAGAGTTATGCCAGGTGATGAAAGAGTCTGCTCTCAACAAAGGCATAATCAAACAAGTAAGCCTTTTTGTAATCAAACTGTTGTTAATGTGCCTTCTTGTGTATTCTCTCAGACTCTTTCTAATACTGCCTGTAAGCCTATAACTTCTTACAAGTCTGTCACTAAACCTCCAGCTTTTCCTAAAGCTTTTGTCACTAAACCTCCAGCTTTTCCTAAAGCTTTTGTCACTAAACCTCCAGTTTTCCCTAAAGCTTTTGTCACTAAACCTCCAGCTTTCCCTAAAGCTTTTGTCACTAAACCTCCAGCTTTCCCTAAAGCTTTTGTCACTAAACCTCCAGCTTTCCCTAAAGCTTTTGTCACTAAACCTCCAGCTTTTCCTAAAACTTTCGTCACTAAACCTCCAGCTTTTCCTAAAGCTTTTGTCATTAAACCTCCAGTTTTTCCCAAGTCTGCTGCATGTAAGCCATCTGCTTGTTAAAAATATGTTGCCTCTAAGCCTGTTGTTCCTAAACCTCAAGCTTTTCCTGAGCATGACACTACTCTTGTAACTTTAACCAAACCTAGTTCATCTTCAGTAATTCCTAACTCGTTTTCTACTTCTCCACTTGGACATAGCATCACTGATGCTAGTTCTCGTGGCCTGCATTCTGTTTTTTCAGGTGTAGAGCGTGGCAAGCTTAGAAACTCTGAGAAAGCAGCAGTAGAGAATTTTGTTACGAAGCTTGGTTTAAAAAAAGGCTCAGTAGTAGTGTAAAAAATGGGGTAAAGGGAAACGTTATGAGTGGCTTTTTGCCAATAGAGAGTACAGTTATGGGAAAGATCTTGGGAGAACTGTTGAGCCTTGTGGGGCTTTCTCAGAGGTAGAACACTTATGCGCAGGGGTAAAGGACTTGCAACTTGCTAAACCAAATGCTTGTCTGTTAGTCTATTATCCAAGAGGGACCTCAGGGCTGAATTGTCATAAAGATGATGAGCCTGCTCATGCTTGTGATCAAGTTATCACATTGTGTCATGGTGTTGGGGCCGCTCTTGTATTAAAAGACAACAGTAAGCAGGAGGTTGCGTGCGAATGGTTAGAGGGTGGGGATTTTTATGTGTTTAGGGACCAGAAATCATTCTATCATGGTGTTGATGGTGTGGAATCGTTTGGCAGTGGACGGTGGGCTTTTACATTTCGTGTGTTTAAGCCGCCACCAAAAGCAGTCAAGTCGATTTCAATTCCTAAACCTTTGGTGTATGATTCTGTGGCAATTGCGAAAACGTCCCCTGTTAGGTCTGCTTGCGAAAATGCTATGGGGGGTTGCTTGTCTGAGGCTGCTTGCGAAATCATTGCATCTCCAGTTTTTGCTGCTCGCGAATCTGTTAGGTCCCTGGTCAGGTCATCTCGTAGTGTTAGACAGATTCCTGATAGGGTTGCGATTGCTTCTGCTGATAGGTCTTGTGTGGCCGAAACTGAATCTTTTTTATCAAGTGAGTCATGTAGTACTGTGTCTTCAACATCAAATAATTGTTACTTTTCATCTAACATGCCGAATTTAGTTAACATGAAACATGGTAAATTAACAGAAATGGTAGTTTGTCAAAATGTGGTAACGAAATCTGCTCCTGTACATGCAGATAAAGTATCTTCTGATAATCAAAGTAATATTTGTATTGTTGGAGGGGGTTTTGAAGATATCATTGTTCTTAAAAATGATAGTAAGATTTTATATCCTAGAAAATGTAATATTTGTTTAAAGGAATACAAGAGTAGACAGTCATTTTCTCAACATAAATGTAAATCAAGTTCTCTCTCATTCAAATGCAATGATTGTACAAAGTCATATCAATCCAAATCTGCATTTTATAATCATAAAAAAAAAGTGTAAAGGTATTCAACAGTTACATCCTAGTAAAAATGAATGTTATTCTTTAGTGCAGTCAAATGTAGAGACCTGTAAGAAATGTAATTTATCATTTGATAGTAGACAATCTCTTATTGAACATTCAGTTAAGTGTTCTAAACATACATCTCCCCAATTTCATTGTACTTTTAACTGTCAAAAATCATTTAACAGGTTTACATCTTTAATTAAGCACTTAATTATTAACCATAAAGCTAATTTTATTAAATTTTTGACATTTGATTCTATTAATCATTTTCAAAATTGGTTGGAAGTAGAAGGTTCATCAACTTCTACTCCTTTTGTAAAAGGTACTGGTACAAAATGTAGCAAAACAAGTAGGTATTATTATTATAACTGTCAATTTTCCAAGTATCACACTAAGTTTGAACCAATTAGTAGTCGAAAAAATACAAAAGGAACTATTCCTAAAACAATAAATTGTCCAGTGAAAATATATGTAATCGAAAAACAGAACACAGTGAATGTAATTTATTTTTATAAATATAATCATTCTCTTAATTTTGAAAACTGTAAACATCATTTCTTAAAGCAGAGTGTAAGAAATTTAGTTAAAGCTCATTTGATATTGTCTGTTCCAATTCCTAAAATTAAAGAGATTTTTCAAGCAGATTTTGGAATGAGGGATAATCGAGATTTTTACTTTCCGAACACTATAGTGAGGAAAGTATTGTAATCATGTCAAAAATCCGAATTCGAGATTTTGATGTTTCTATACGTTTCGAGGTCCAACGAGTCCGTTTTCACTATTTTTACGATGATATATGTATGTGTGTGTGTATGTATGTGTGTATGTATGTGTGTATGTATGTGTGTATGTCTGTGAGTGAACACGCTAGCGTCTAAACGCTTTGTTCGAATAAGCTGAAAGTTGGTACGTATATTGTAAGTCACCATAGTACGAACCCTATAGATTTTGGTGAATCTAGCACTTGTAGTTTTTTTACAGGGACGCAAAGAAAAATTCTTTATCATTATGGCCAAGGGACCAAAATCTTAAAAGTGCGATAGCATCTAAACGCATTATTCAATTGATCAAAAACTTTATACACATATTATAGGTCACAGATACTCAATCTGTATAGATTTTGGAGAATCTAGCACTTATAGTTTTTTTACAGGGACACAAAGAAAAATTGTTTGCCAAATTTTTAAAAGTGTGATAGCGTCTAAACGCCTTATTAATCTGAGCAAAGAATTTGTACACATGTTATAGGTCACATTTGAACCAACTGTATAGATTTTGGTGAATCTAGCACTTACAGTTTTTTTACAGGGACACAAAGAAAAATTCTTTATCATTATGGCCTATGAGACCAAATTATTAAAAGTGCAATAGCATCTAAACGCCTTATTCAATTGAGCTGAAAATTTGTATGAATATTATAAATCACTGTTGCACTAACTATAAGCATTTTGGTGAATTGTGGCGACCATGAGACTTTCTTCTATATTTCCCTATACAAATTCACTCAGTAACAATAATTAAAAAAAAAATAAAGTGGGACTTTGACAAAATTGTGGGTAAAATGTGAAAATTTGTTTAAGTTTGTCAGAATTTATAGATTTTTACAGGGACACAACGAAAAATTCTTTATCATTATGATCTAAGGGCTCAAAGTTCAGTAGCTTTAAATAAAACCTCGTGTGATATATGGAGAAAAATACTCAAACACTCTGTTATGGTTTTCTCTCTTTTGTTTGTTTAGCAACTCCTCTTTCTTTATTTTATCTACAAAACTGTTAGTTACTCAATGTTCGGAAAGTCGAGTGGAGTCACTCTAGATTTTTTTTCCTTGTAAAGAAGCTTTTGTTTCAAATAAAGAAATTAGTGCTTATAAAAGATATGTGGATAAATCATTACATCCTAGTAAGGATGGTATTTCAATTTCCTCATGGTTAGTAGCTTAAAAAATGAAAAGTATGATCCCATTTTAATTTATAAGCCCAAAGGGTCAGCAACATTATGTGGTCCACCAGATCTTGATGTTTTACCAAATAGTAACAAATTGTTTGCTTTTGGTTTTCAAACATTGCAGCAAAAAAATATGATGATAAAAGGTTGTGAAGAAATTTTCTGTATTGATGCTACTCATAAAACAAGCCAGTATAATTATTATTTAATTAATTTAATAGTTCCTGATGAATTTGGATGTGGGTATCCTGTGGCACATTTTATAACTAATTATACTGATATTGATACTGTGACAGGCTTATTTCAATCTATAAAATCTAGGATTCCTGAACTTAAAGTAAACTGTATTATAACAGATGATGACAAGGTGTTATTTCAGTCTTTTGCCAAAATATTAGGCTTAGACATTAAACATTTGTTATGTTTATGGCATGTTCAGCAAAGCTGGAATCGCCAATTAAATAATAAGGTAAAGGTAGCAGCATTTAAAGATGAATTTTTTTAAATATTAAGGGCAATTATTAAAGAAAAGTCTAAAACTAAATTTTATTCTCTTCTGAATGATTTCATTGACAAATATTCTACAGCTTGTTCATGTTTTATTGATTACTTTAAAACTAATTATTGTAGTAGAATTAAACTATGGTCTACAGCTTATCGTAACTTTCCTCATGGAAATACTGATACTAATATGTACTGTGAATCGTTTCATAATAAATTGAAAACCGTGTACTTTCAACGGAAGTTCAATAAACGAATTGATAAACTTATATTAACTTTACTAAATATTGAGCGTAATACTTACTTAAGTCATTTGTACAAAATATTAAATAATCGTCCTTTAAAAATGGTATCTTTTTGTAAAAATAGTCATAAACGAGGGTTAAAAATTCCAGATAGATGCATTTTAAAACTGTCTGATGATGCTTGGTTAATAGCTTCTCAAACTAAAAAATTTGAAAGCTACGGAGTGAAAAAATTAAAAGACAAATGCTCTTTTGATTTATGTTATTATAGGTGTGCAGAACGTTCATGCAACACTCTATGTAGTCACCTTTATTCTTGTAATTGTCCAGATTCCAGTGTACTTTGTAAACATATCCATAAAATTCACTCATACTGTAACAGATACACAGGCCCTGACTAACAGCAGGGCATACGGGGCAAATGCCCTGGGCCCCCCTACAGGCGTATGCAGAAATTCTGCAACCTAAAGAGCTCTCATGCCACTGCAAGGGGGCCCCCCAGAATAGGCTTGCCCCGGGGCTCCAGGTAGTCTAAGTCGGGCCCTGCAGATACATAGATTTTGAAGGCAATGTTTCTTATTCTGATAATGACAGTGAAAATGATCATTCTGAAATAAAAATAAGCTCTCCAAACAATAAGCTCTCCAAAACTACAAGTCCCAAACAACTGAAAATAAACTACAGTCTTGTAAAAATTTAGTATCACAGTTATTGGTTTTGTTAGAGCACCCAAGAATTCAGAATACTATGCTTACGAATATCCATACAACATTAAATTCTTTAGTTTCAGGGTGTAAAGGTTTAATAGATTCAAAACGTACTGATAAGATTTTAAGTTTAGGTAGTTGCAATGTTCCACCTAATCAGAAATTTATTCCCCAGCCTAGACCTACTAAAACTTCTCAAAAGCGTAAAATTTGTGATCGGAATGTGGAATTTAATTTGGTTGATTGTGATGGGCGTTCTTTTAAACAGCAAAAAACAAACAATTTGCACAAGGAATTAGAATGTAATCATGCAGCTTCATTTACTTCTCCCTTAAGTAGTTATGATAATTATTTTAGAACCAATAATTGAAATTGGTAATTACAAATTAAGTATAACAACCCTAAAATCTTTAGATCCATTTATATCTGTTTCAGAAGAAAATGTAATTAAATCACAGTCAAACGATTTTATAAAAGGTTGTCTGTATGATACGGTAATAAACTCTTATTTATTTAAACTCCTACAAAATAGAAAATACATGTGTTATGTGGACACTTCTGTGTCTCTTTGTATTTATAATGGTATTTCAGATGAATTAGATCTTCCGTGCCCAATTCCTTTACTAGAGTATTTATTTATCCCTCTTTGTTTAAATTCTCACTGGATTCTTCTTGTAGCAAGTCCGAGTAAGAAAATATTGTCTGTGTATGATCAATCAACAGTTGTTACTAGTGAAAAATTTAAAGCAGGTTTATGGAACTGGATAAGTTTTCTCAATAAATTTTTACAAAATGGCAACTGTTGGCGTATTGAATATCCTCAACATTCATTACAGGCTGATAGTATTAGTTGTGGTGTTTATGTATGTTTTTTTGTGCATCAGAGTGTCTATAATGATAGTGTGACTTGTACATTGAATACAGAATTTTACAGAAAGCATATGTATATCAATTTAATTAATGAATCTGACAAATTTTCTCCATACATTCAATGCAATGCATCATTTTTGGATATGAGATTAAAAGATTTTAGTTGTAAAACTATGACATCGCAATACATAAAGATTAATGATATAGTACTCACACCGTATATGTTGAAATCTATTGATCCATTTATAAGTGATTCAGAAGAATTGTTATTGAGGTCATTCTCAAAAGTATTTAAAAGAGGATGGCTTTATGATACTGTTATTGATGCATTTTTGATTAAATTTTTGTGTAACTATGATAACTATTTATCTATTTCTTAACTACTTTCATTTACAGTTTTAGAATCTAAACCTATTAATAAAAATTTATTAAAAAATATAATTTCTAAAGAAAAATTATTTATTCCATTGAATCTTAACTCCCATTGGGTGTTAATTGTGGCAAATATAAAAGAACATAATTTTGAACTATATGATCCACTAAAATCATCTTTCACTGAATCATATACTCGTGCAGTTCACAAATGGTGTAAAGTTTTAAGTAATATGCTTCTGGATCATGTGATAAATGGGCAATAACTTCTCCCCCTCATGTCTTGCAAACTGATAATTATAATTCTGGTGTTTTTGTGTGCTATTATGCTTATCAAAAAGTGCATAAACTTAATTTAGATAGTTATTTTGATCCTGTGTTTTTTGGGAAGTTCATATATGAAAGGATCGTTCATAGTTAAAGGAAATTGTCTAAATTTAGGCATTAAATTTTTTTTCTCGAGTTCATTTATTGGACTTAGTATTTAATTTTATTTATGTACAATATTTAATGCATTTTCAACCATAGTTATGATAACATAATCATTTGGAAAGTAAATTATTGTTGTAGTTTTTTTTTTTTTTTTCATTATTTATCATTTATGTTTCACAGGATCTTTTTTTTTTTTTTCCTACCCACTCTTTAGCTTATTAGATTGTATGTTTAATGTTAAAATTAACTGCAATTTTTCTTAGGAAAGATTATTTACATGTGTAAGTCTTAAGAATTTACAGAAAGTATTATTTTACAGGTAAATTTTTATTTTATTTTTTGTACATAAAGAGTATTTTTTATTATTCATACCATGCATACACTTATTAAAACATTTTTTTTTAATATTAATGCTAATTATACCTAAATACAATTATTTTCACATTACTTTAACAAAGCATGTTTTTATTAAATTTGTTTAAAAGTACTTCTATGCCTAAATTAAATCTTTGGCACATAAAGTGTATTGTTGGTCAGTGTATTTTTTTTTTTTTACCATAACAAAGCATGTTTCTATTATTAATACTGTGAGTATATTTATCATTATAATTTAACTATTAACTCTGCTTGTAAATAAATAAAATCTTTGACATTCCGACATAATGTTCATGAAAGTAGAAACTTTGTTTGCATTTTTAATGCAGCATGTTTTTATTAATAATACTCTGAGTGTTTTATTTTAGAGCCAAACAAAATTTAGTCTTCAGTGTAATGCTAAAGTGGAAATTTTTTTAAACAGATAACAAAGCATGTTTTTAATATCAATATAATGAATATATTTACTAATACATTTTAACTGTGGTTGTAGCTAAATAAAATCTTTGACATTTCAGTGTAATGATGGTCAAAGTAGAAACTTTTTTTTGTATTTAACAAAGCCTGTTTTTATTAATACTATGAGTAATTAGAGTTTATTACTTTTTTTTTTTTTACTCTATGCCTGAAATAAAGCTTTGACACCTTAGTGTAATACTGGTCAAATCAAAGTGGAATTAAATAATAATTATAATGACAACAACAAAGCATGTTTCCTCTAGTTGCAGCGAAATGAAATCTTTGACATTTCCATGTAATCTTGGTCAAAGTAGGAACATATTTCACAATTAACAAAGCATGTTTTTAACAATGCTAGGAATGATTTTTATTAAATTTCGTATGCCTAAATAAAATCTTTGAGTACTTGGTATAATACTGGCCAAAGTGGAATTTTTCTTAAACAATAACAAAGCATGTTTTTAATATTAATACCATGAATTATATTTACTAATAGGTTTTGTTTTAACTGTTGATGTAGCTAAATGAAATTTTTGACATTTCAGTGTAATGTTGGTCAAAGTAGAAAGTTTTTCTTCTATTTAATAAAGCATTTTTTTAATTAATAATCATGTGACTATATAAAGTTTATTATTATTTATTTATTTATTTATTTTTACTCAATGCTAAAATAAATCTTTGGCACTTCAACATAATAATGGTCAAAGAGGATTTATGTATATATATATATATAATAAAGCATGTTTTTATGCCATGATTATATTTACTAATAGATTTTTGTGACTACTACCTCTAGTTGTAGCTAAATGCAATCTTTGACTCTTTTACATAATGTTGGTCAAAGTAGAAACATATTTCACAATTAACAAAGCATGTTTTTAACAATGATATGAATGATTTTTATTAAATTTCGTTTGAAATTGACATTGCCTAAGTAAAATCTTTGACAACTCAGTATAATACTGGTCAGAGAGGAATTTTTTCTTAAAAAATAAAGCATGTTTTTAATATTAATACCAGGAATGTATTTACTAACAGATTTTAACTCTGGTTGTAGCTAAATGAAATCTTTGACAGTTCAATGTAATGTTGGTAAAAGTAGATTTTTTTTTTTTTTTTTCAATTTAATAAAGCATGTTTTTATTAATACTGTGATATATAAAATTTATTACTCTTTTTTTTTTTTTACTCTGTGCCTGAAAGAAATATTTGACACCTCAGTGTAATTACTAGTCAAAGTGGAATTTAATAATAATAATAACAAAGCATGTTTCCTTTAAATGCAGGTAAATGAAATCTTTGACATTTCTACGTAATGTTGGTCAAAGTAGGAACATATATCACAATTAACAAAGCATGTTTTTAACAATGCTAGGAATGATTTTTTTTAAATTTCGTATGACATTTATTGTGCCTAAATAAAATCTTTGACTACTTGGTATAATTCTGGTCAAAGTGGAAGTTTTCTTTAACAATAACAAAGCATGTTTTTAATATTAATACCATGAATTATATTTACTAATAGGTTTTGTTTTAACTGTGGATGTAGCTAAATGAAATCTTTGACATTTCAGTGTAATGTTGGTCAAAGTAGAAACTTTTTTTTCTATTTAATAAAGCATGTTTTTATTAATAATCATCTGACTATATAAAGTTTATTATTATTATTATTACTATTATTTTTTACTCAATGCTAAAATAAATCTTTGCACCTCCACATACTAATGGTCAAAGTGGGATTTTTTATATATATAACAAAGCATGTTTTTATGCCATGATTATATTTACTAATAGATTTTTGTGATTACTACCTCTAGTTGTAGCTATATGATATCTTTGACATTTCAATGTAATGTTGGTCGAAGTAGAAATTTTTTTTTGTATTTAATAAAGCATGTTTTTATTAATAAAATTATTATATAAAATTTATTACTCTTTTTTTTACTCTATGCCTGAAATAAATCTTTGACACCTCGGTGTAATTACTAGTCAAAGTAGAATTTAATAGTAATAAAAAAAAAGCATGTTTTCTCTAGTTGCCACTAAATAAAATCTTTGACATTTCTACGTAATGTTGGTCAAAGTAGAAACATATTTCACAATTAACAAAGCATGTTTTTAACAATACTATGAATGATTTTTATTTAATTTCGTATGAAATTGACTTTGCTTAAATAAAATCTTTGACTACTTGGTATAATACTGGTCAAAGTGGAAGTTTTCTTTAACAATAACAAAGCATGTTTTTAATATTAATACCATGAATTATATTTACTAATAGGTTTTATTTTAACTTTAGATGTAGCTAAATGAAATCTTTGACATTTCAGTGTAATGTTGGTCAAAGTAGAAACTTTTTTTCTATTAATTAAAGCATGTTTTTATTAATAATCAAGTGACTATATAAAGATTGTTATTATTATTATTATTATTATTATTACTATTATTTTTTACTCAATGCTAAAATAAATCTTTGCACCTCCACATAATAATGGTCAAAGTGGGATTTTTTATAAGCATGTTTTTATGCCATGATTATATTTACTAATAGATTTTTGTGATTACTACCTCTAGTTGTAGCTATATGAAATCTTTGACATTTCAATGTAATGTTGGTCGAAGTAGAAATTTTTTTTTGTATTTAATAAAGCATGTTTTTATTAATAAAATTATTATATAAAATTTATTACTCTTTTTTTTACTCTATGCCTGAAATAAATCTTTGACACCTCAGTGTAATTACTAGTCAAAGTGGAATTTAATAGTAATAAAAAAAGCATGTTTCCTCTAGTTGCCGCTAAAGGAAATCTTTGACATTTCAACGTAATGTTGGTCAAAGTAGAAACATATTTCACAATTAACAAAGCATGTTTTTAACAATGCTAGGAATGATTTTTTTTTTTTTAATTTTGTATGATATTTATTGTGCCTAAATAAAATCTTTGACTACTTTGTATAATACTGGTCAAAGTGGAATTTTTCTTTAACAATAACAAAGCATGTTTTTAATATTAATACCATAAATTATATTTACTAATAGGTTTTGTTTTAACTGTGGATGTAGCTAAATGAAATCTTTGACATTTCAGTGAATTGTTGGTCAAAGTAGAAACTTTTTTTTCTATTTAATAAAGCATGTTTTTATTAATAATCATGTGACTATATAAAGTTTATTATTATTATTACTATTATTTTTTACTCAATGCTAAAATAAATCTTTGCACCTCCACATACTAATGGTCAAAGTGGGATTTTTTATATATATAACAAAGCATGTTTTTATGCCATGATTATATTTACTAATAGATTTTTGTGATTACTACCTCTAGTTGCAGCTATATGAAATCTTTGACATTTCAATGTAAAGTTGGTCAAAGTAGATTTTTTTTTTTTTATTTTGTATTTAATAAAGCATATTTTTATTAATACTATGATATATAAAATTTATTACTCTTTTTTTTTTACTCTATGCCTGAAATAAATATTTCACACCTCAGTGTAATTACTAGTCAAAGTGGAATTTAATAGTAATAAAAAAAAAAGCATGTTTTCTCTAGTTGCCGCTATATGAAATCTTTGACATTTCTACGTAATGTTGGTCAAAGTAGAAACATTTTCATAAATAACAAAGCATGTTTTTAACAATGCTATGAATGATTTTTATTTAATTTCGTATAAAATTGACTTTGCTTAAATAAAATCTTTGACAGCTTAGTATAATACTGGTCAAAGTGGAATTTTTCTTAAAAAATAACAAATCATGTTTTTTAATATTAATACCATGAATTATATTTACTAATAGGTTTTGTTTTAACTGTGGATGTAGCTAAATGAAATCTTTGACATTTCAGTGTAATGTTGGTCAAAGTAGAAACTTTTTTTTCTATTTAATAAAACATGTTTTTATTAATAATCATGTGACTATATAAAGTTTATTATTATTATTACTATTATTTTTTACTCAATGCTAAAATAAATCTTTGCACCTCCACATACTAATGGTCAAAGTGGGATTTTTTATATATATAACAAAGCATGTTTTTATGCCATGATTATATTTACTAATAAATTTTTGTGATTACTACCTCTAGTTGTAGCTATATGAAATCTTTGACATTTCAATGTAATGTTGGTCGAAGTAGAAATTTTTTTTTGTATTTAAAAAACATGTTTTTATTAATAAAATTATTATATAAAATTTATTACTCTTTTTTTTACTCTATGCCTGAAATAAATCTTTGACACCTCAGTGTAATTACTAGTCAAAGTGGAATTTAATAGTAATAAAAAAAAAGCATGTTTTCTCTAGTTGCCGCTAAATGAAATCTTTGACATTTCTACGTAATGTTGGCCAAAGTAGAAACATATTTCACAATTAACAAAGCATGTTTTTAACAATGATATGAATGATTTTTATTAAATTTCGTTTGAAATTGACATTGCCTAAGTAAAATCTTTGACAACTTAGTATAATACTGGTCAGAATGGAATTTTTCTTAAAAAATAAAGCATGTTTTTAATATTAATACCAGGAACGTATTTACTAACAGATTTTAACTCTGGTTGTAGCTAAATGAAATCTTTGACATTTCAATGTAATGTTGGTTAAAGTAGATTTTTTTTTTTTTTAATTTAATAAAGCATGTTTTTATTAATACTGTGATATATAAAATTTATTACTCTTTTTTTTAACTCTATGCCTGAAATAAATCCTTGACACCTCAGTGTAATTACTAGTCAAAGTGGAATTTAATAATAATAATAACAAAGCATGTTTCCTCTAGTTGCTGGTAAATGAAATCTTGACATTTCTACGTAATGTTGGTCAAAGTAGGAATATATATGACAATTAACAAAGCATGTTTTTAACAATGCTAGGAATGATTTTTATTAAAATTCGTATGATTTTTATTGTGCCTAAATAAAATCTTTGACTACTTGGTATAATACTGGTCAAAGTGGCATTTTTCTTTAACTATAACAAATCATGTTTTTTAATATTAATACCATGAATTATATTTACTAATAGGTTTTGTTTTAACTGTGGATGTAGCTAAATGAAATCTTTGACATTTCAGTGTAATGTTGGTCAAAGTAGAAACTTTTTTTTCTATTTAATAAAGCATGTTTTTATTAATAATCATGTGACTATATGAAGTTTATTATTATTATTACTATTATTTTTTACTCAATGCTAAAATAAATCGTTGCACCTCCACATACTAATGGTCAAAGTGGGATTTTTTATATATATAACAAAGCATGTTTTTATGCCATGATTATATTTACTAATAGATTTTTGAGATTACTACCTCTAGTTGTAGCTATATGAAATCTTTGACATTTCAATGTAAAGTTGGTCAAAGTAGATATATTTTTTTTTTTTTTTTTTAATTTAATAAAGCATATTTTTATTAATACTATGATATATAAAATTTATTACTTTTTTTTTTTTTTTTACTCTATGCCTGAAATAAATCTTTGACACCTCAGTGTAATTACTAGTCAAAGTGGAATTTAATAATAATAATAATAAAAGCATGTTTTCTCTAGTTGCCGCTAAATGAAATCTTTGACATTTCTACGTAATGTTGGCCAAAGTAGAAACATATTTCACAATTAACAAAGCATGTTTTTAACAATGATATGAATGATTTTTATTAAATTTCGTTTGAAATTGACATTGCCTAAGTAAAATCTTTGACAACTTAGTATAATACTGGTCAGAATGGAATTTTTCTTAAAAAATAAAGCATGTTTTTAATATTAATACCAGGAATGTATTTACTAACAGATTTTAACTCTGGTTGTAGCTAAATGAAATCTTTGACATTTCAATGTAATGTTGGTTAAAGTAGATTTTTTTTTTTAATTTAATAAAGCATGTTTTTATTAATACTGTGATATATAAAATTTATTACTCTTTTTTTTAACTCTATGCCTGAAATAAATCCTTGACACCTCAGTGTAATTACTAGTCAAAGCGGAATTTAATAATAATAATAACAAAGCATGTTTCCTCTAGTTGCTGGTAAATGAAATCTTGACATTTCTACGTAATGTTGGTCAAAGTAGGAATATATATGACAATTAACAAAGCATGTTTTTAACAATGCTAGGAATGATTTTTATTAAAATTCGTATGATTTTTATTGTGCCTAAATAAAATCTTTGACTACTTGGTATAATACTGGTCAAAGTGGCATTTTTCTTTAATTATAACAAATCATGTTTTTTAATATTAATACCATGAATTATATTTACTAATAGGTTTTGTTTTAACTGTGGATGTAGCTAAATGAAATCTTTGACATTTCAGTGTAATGTTGGTCAAAGTAGAAACTTTTTTTTCTATTTAATAAAGCATGTTTTTATTAATAATCATGTGACTATATGAAGTTTATTATTATTATTACTATTATTTTTTACTCAATGCTAAAATAAATCGTTGCACCTCCACATACTAATGGTCAAAGTGGGATTTTTTATATATATAACAAAGCATGTTTTTATGCCATGATTATATTTACTAATAGATTTTTGAGATTACTACCTCTAGTTGTAGCTATATGAAATCTTTGACATTTCAATGTAAAGTTGGTCAAAGTAGATATTTTTTTTTTTTTTTTTTTTTTTAATTTAATAAAGCATATTTTTATTAATACTATGATATATAAAATTTATTACTCTTTTTTTTTTTTTACTCTATGCCTGAAATAAATCTTTGACACCTCAGTGTAATTACTAGTCAAAGTGGAATTTAATAATAATAAAAAAAAAAGCATGTTTTCTCTAGTTCCGCTAAATGAAATCTTTGACATTTCTACGTAATGTTGGTCAAAGTAGAAACATATTTCACAATTAACAAAGCATGTTTTTAACAATGCTATGAATGATTTTTATTTAATTTCGTATGAAATTGACTTTGCTTAAATAAAATCTTTGACAGCTTAGTATAATACTGGTCAAAGTGGAATTTTTCTTAAAAAATAACAAATCATGTTTTTTAATATTAATACCATGAATTATATTTACTAATAGGTTTTGTTTTAACTCTAGATGTAGCTAAATGAAATCTTTGACATTTCAGTGTAATGTTGGTCAAAGTAGAAACTTTTTTTTCTATTTAATAAAACATGTTTTAATTAATAATCATGTGACTATATAAAGTTTATTATTATTATTAGTAGTATTATTTTTTACTCAATGCTAAAATAAATCTTTGCACCTCCACATACTAATGGTCAAAGTGGGATTTTTTATATATGTAACAAAGCATGTTTTCATGCCATGATTATATTTACTAATAGATTTTTGTGATTACTACCTCTAGTTGTAGCTATATGAAATCTTTGACATTTCAATGTAATGTTAGTCAAAGTAGAATTTTTTTTTTTTTTTTTTTTTTTGTATTTAATAAAGCATGTTTTTATTAATACTATGATATATAAAATTTATTACTCTTTTTTTTTTACTCTATGCCTGAAATAAATCTTTGACACCTTAGTGGAATTACTAGTCAAAGTGGAATTTAATAGTAATAAAAAAAAAAGCATGTTTCCTCTAGTTGCCGCTAAATGAAATCTTTGACATTTCTACGTAATGTTGGTCAAAGTAGAAACATATTTCACAATTAACAAAGCATGTTTTTAACAATATTATGAATGATTTTTATTAAATTTCGTATGAAATAGACTTTGCTTAAATAAAATCTTTGACTGCTTTGTATAATACTGATCAAAGTGGAATTTTTCTTAAAAAATAGCAAAGCATGTTTTTAATATTAGTACCTTGAATTATATTTACTAATAAGTTTTGTTTGAGCTGTGGTTGTAGCTAAATGAAATCTTTGAAATTTCAGTGTAATGTTGGTCAAAGTAGAAACTTTTTTTTCTATTTAATAAAATTCGAATGATTTTTATTAAATTTCGTATGAAATTTATCGTGCCTAAATAAAATCTTTGACAGCTTAGTATAATGCAGGTCAAAGTGAAATTTTTCTAAAAAATAACAAAGCATGTTTTTAATATTAATACCATGAATTACATTTACTAATAGGTTTTGTTTTAACTGTAGTTGTAGCTAAATGAAATCTTTGACATTTCAGTGTAATGTTGGTCAAAGTAGAAACTTTTTTTTCTATTTAATAAAGCATGTTTTTATAATATTATGAGTGTATAAAGTTTAATCCTTTTTTCTTTTACTCTATGCCTAAAAGAAATCTCTGGCACCTCAGCGTAATAATGGTCAAAGTGGATCCCCTCCCCCCCCCCCCCCCCACACACACACACACAACCATTAATAAAGCCTGTTTTTATACTATGATTGTATGTACTAATAGATTTTGATGACTTTTACCTTTAGTTGTAGCTAAAATAAATCTTTGGCACTTCTATGTAAAGTTGGTCAATAGTAGGAACATATTTCACATTTAGCAATGCTAGGAATGATTTTTATTAAATTTCATTTGAAATTGACTCTAATGGCAAATAAAATCTTTGAGAACTCAGTATAAAACTGGTCAGTGGATTTTTTTTTTTTTTTTTTTTTTTAAATAATGACAAAGCATGTTTTTTATATTAATACCATGAATATATTTGTAATACATTTTGTTTTAACTATAGTTGTAGCTAAGTAAAATCTTAATGCCATAAGACTTAATTTTAGAAAATATATATATATATATATATATATATATATATATCGTAATCATCTGTCAAAATTAAGTCATTTGTATAATTTTATAATTCTGTGTAATTTTTAAGCCTCCCTCCTCCTTTGAATTTTGTCTATTAATTGCATTTATGACTAAATCTTTACTAAAAAAATGTGTTTATGAATGTTCATGTTTGCATTTCTGAAGTTAAAGGCCATTTTATTGAATATCTCTTTTAAGAATTAAAAATGCCAACATTTGTCTAAAAATTTGATCACCTACTGTAAGTTGATAGTGTCAAGCAAAGTAAGCAAGTATTTTTTTTTTTTTTTTTTTTTTAAGTTTTTGGATAAGTATCAACTGTTTTTCGTGTGGCTCTTTATATAATCTGTTCCAGTTTTTTTTTTTTTTTTTTTTTTTTTTTTTTTTAAATTTAAATATATTTTTGTAGTGATTCAAATGTTAGGAAAGGATACTCATCAGAACTATAACAAAAGTGGAAGTGCCGAACAGAGTTCTCATAAAACAACTGTGGAGACCACATAAAACAAAGTGAGAAATAGGTCAGGCTATTAGCAAATCTTGTACTACTATTTATTTATTTTTAATGTGTTTGCTTTTTAAATAAAAGTTAATCTACTTCAATATTTGTTTGTTTTTTCTCTTATTTCCTCCTGTTGAATATATAAAAAACAAACCATTTTACTTGACAAATATTTATAGCATAGCTAGAGTTTGTGGGCCTAAATTCCTTTATTCTCAATTACAAATTAAGAGACTATTGCAAAAAATATTTGCCAATATACATTATATTTCCTTCTCATGTATAAGTCATAGTCAGTCTTTAAATTGAGAGTAAATCTTGTTTTGCACACGTATTCTAAACTTTTTGTAATCACAAAATTAACTCTGATAAAATGAAGGGAAAGAAAACTGGTCTTAAAGACTGTTAATAAATTTTATTCTTAGAAATTAAAGGTCTATTTTCATTTTAGTATGTATGGCAATTGAATTTTAACCAAATTAACATTCTTCAGTAGATTTTTCATGCAATTTTAGTCACTGGATATTTACCCAAAGACTATGGAGTTATAATCTTTCATCTACTTGTCACATGATATTTCCTTGACCTTCTTTATGAAACAGAGCAAATTTTAAATCTGAAAAAAAGTTTTCATCACATTTTAAGAGCTTGAATTACATGATAAAGAATAACTATCACAACTATACAGTAAATTTTATTCTTTCATAAATGTTGTAAAAGAGTGGTTTTCCTAGCAGATTAGCATTCTCTCTGTCTCTCTTTTACAATTAATTAGAAATAAAAAGTGTTTCTCTGCAGAATCTGTGATTCAAAAAAAAAAAAAAAAAAAAAAAACTAATCTGTCTTTATAAAAAAGTTGTAGTCAGTCAAAATCTTATTTTTGATTTAGACTTTTTACGCATGTATAATTTCTTAGATCACTTTTATACAAAATTTTCTGTTGTCTAAAGAAAGTGGAGATGATTTTCCCACCTCTCAGTCTAACAGGGATAGATTTCTGGTTAACATTTTTTATGAGGACAGTTCAGAGACTAATTTTTTTAATTGCAGAGCTTTTACTCTGAATTAAAAAAAAAAAAAAAAGTGTTACCACTTCTGAGTTTCTAATGTTTAAAAATAAATCAAGAAGAAACGTATTAAAATGCTTCTAAATTTTACAAGAAAATACCTTTCATTGAAAAAAATAAGTTTGAAATAATTAAATACAAAAACCTTAATCAAACACATACTAGGTATGAAACAATGTGTGTTCTACTCATTATTTTTTGTCTGATGAAGAATTATACTTAATTATTTCAACACGAAACAGTTGCTGCAAAATGAGCCTAAAAATAATAAATTAAGAAGAAACAAATTAAAATCATTCTGAACTTCGTAAGAGAATACCTTTCATTGAAAAAAATTAAAGTTTGAAATAATTAAGTATATAACTCTTCATGAAACAATAAATACTTGGTATGGAAGAATACATGATGCGCTCATTCTTTTTTGTCTGATGAAGGATTATGCTTAGTTATTTCAAAATGAAACAATTGCTGCAAAATGAGCCGAAAAATAAATCAAGAAGTAACAATAAATTAAAAAGACTCTAAACTTTACAAGCAAATGCCTTTCCTAAAAATAAATAAATAAATAAATAAATAAAAAGTTTGAAATAATTAAGTATCTAAATCTTCATCAAACAAGAAATACTAAGTATGGAAGAATACATGATGCACTCATTCTTTTTTTTTTTTGTCTGAAGAAGGATTATGCTTAGTTATTTCAAAATGAAACAATTGCTGCAAAATGAGCCTAAAAATAAATCAAGAAGTAACAATAAACTAAAATTATTCTTAACTTTGTAAGCAAATACCTTTCATTGAAAATAAATAAATAAAAGTTTGAAATAAATTAAGTGTATAAACCTCCCTTAAACTATAAGTAATATGTATGGAAGAATATTTGTTGCTGCTTGCATGTTGCACTCCTTATTTTTTGTCTGAGGACGGATCATGCTTGGTTGTTTCAACACGAAACAATTGCTGCAAAATGAGCCTAAATATAAATAAAGAAGTAACAATAAATTAAAAAGACTCTAAACTTTATAAGCAAATGCCTTTCTTAAAGAAATAAATAAATAGTTTGAAATAATTCAGTAGATAAATCTTCAACAAACAAGAAATACTAAGTATGGAAGAATACATGATGGACTCATTCTTTTTTTTTTTTTTTTTTTTTTTTTTTTGTCTGATGAAGGATTATGCTTAGTTATTTCAAAATGAAACAACTGCTGTTAATGAGCCTAAAAATAAATCAAGAAGAAACGTATAAAAATGATTCTAAACTTTACAAGAAAATGCCTTTCATTGAAAAAAATAAGTTTGAAATAATTAAATAGAGAAACCTCAATCAAACACATACTAAGTATGAAACAATGTGTGTTCTACTCATTCTTTTTTGTCTGATGAAGAATTACACTTAATTATTTCAACACGAAACAGTTGCTGCAAAATACAAGAAATTAACTTTGTAAGCAAATACCTTTCATTGAAAATAAATAAATAAAAGTTTGAAATAAATTAAGTGTATACACCTCCCTTAAACAATAAGTACTATGTATGGAAGAATGTGTTGCTGCTTGCATGTTGCACTCCTTATTTTTTGTCTGAAGAAGGATCATGCTTGGTTGTTTCAACATGAAACAATTGCTGCAAAATGAGCCTAAATATAAATCAAGAGGTAACAGTAAATTAAAAAGACTCTAAACTTTATAAGCAAATGCTTTCTTAAAGAAATAAATAAATAGTTTGATAGAATTCAGTACATAATTCTTCATCAAACAAGAAATACTAAGTATGGTACAAGAAATACTAAGTATACATGATGCACTCATTCTTTTATTATTATTATTATTATTTTGTCTGATGAAGGATTATGCTTAGTTATTTCAAAATGAAACATTTGCTGTTAATGAGCCTAAAAATAAATCAAGAAGAAACGTATAAAAATGATTCTAAACTTTACGAGAAAATGCCTTTCATTGAAAAAAATAAGTTTGAAATAATTAAATACAAAAACCTTAATCAAACACATACTAGGTATGAAACAATGTGTGTTCTACTCATTCTTTTTCGTCTGATGAAGAATTATACTTAATTATTTCAACACGAAACAGTTGCTGCAAAATGAGCCATAAAATAATAAATTAAGAAGAAACAAATTAAAATCATTCTGAACTTCGTAAGAGAATACCTTTCACTGAAAAAAATTAAAGTTTGAAATAATTAAGTATATAAATCTTTATGAAACAATAAATACTAGGTATGGAAGAATACATGATGCACTCATACTTTTTTGTCCGATGAAGGATTATGCTTAATTATTACAAAATGAAACAACTGCTGCAAAATGATTCTAAACTTTATAAGCAAATGCCTTTCTTTAAAAAAAAAAAATAAATAAATAAAAATTTGAAATAATTTAGTATATAAATCTTCATTAAACAAGAAATACTAAATATGGAAGAATACATGATGCACTCTTTTTTTTTTTTTTTTTTTTTTTTTTTGTCTGATGAAGGATTATGCTTAGTTATTTCAAAATGATACAATTGCTGGAAAATTAGCCTAAAAATAAATTAAGAAGAAACGTATTAAAATGATTCTAAACTTTACAAGAAAATGCCTTTCATTGAAAAAAATAAGTTTGAAATAATTAAATACAAAAAACTTAATCAAACACATACTAGGTATGAAACAATGTGTGTTCTACTCATTCTTTTTTGTCTGATGAAGAATTATACTTAATTATTTCAACACGAAACAGTTGCTGCAAAATGAGCCTAAAAATAATAAATTAAGAAGAAACAAATTAAAATCATTCTGAACTTCGTAAGAGAATACCTTTCATTGAAAAAAATTAAAGTTTGAAATAATTAAGTATATAACTCTTCATGAAACAATAAATACTAGGTATGGAAGAATACATGATGCACTCATTCTTTTTTCTCTGATGAAGGATTATGCTTAGTTATTTCAAAATGAAACAATTGCTGCAAAATGAGCCTAAAAATAAATCAAGAAGTAACAATAAATTAAAAAGACTCTAACCTTTACAAGCAAATGCCTTTCCTAAAAATAAATAAATAAATAAATAAATAAAAAGTTTGAAATAATTAAGTATCTAAATCTTCATCAAACAAGAAATACTAAGTATGGAAGAATACATGATGCACTCATTCTTTTTTTTTTTTTTTTTTTTTTTGTCTGAAGAAGGATTATGCTTAGTTATTACAAAATGAAACAATTGCTGCAAAATGAGCCTAAAAATAAATCAAGAAGTAACAATAAACTAAAATTATTCTTAACTTTGTAAGCAAATACCTTTCATTGAAAATAAATAATTAAAAGTTTGAAATAAATTAAGTGTATAAACCTCCCTTAAACAATAAGTAATATGTATGGAAGAATATGTGTTGCTGCTTGCATGTTGCACTCCTTATTTTTTGTCTGAGGACGGATCATGCTTGGTTGTTTCAACACGAAACAATTGCTGGAAAATGAGGCTAAATAAAAATCAAGAAGTAACAATAAATTAAAAAGACTCTAAACTTTATAAGCAGATGCCTTTCTTAAAAAAATAAATAAATAGTTTGAAATAATTCAGTAGATAAATCTTCATCAAACAAGAAATACTAAGTATGGAAGAATACATGATGGACTCATTCTTTTTTTTTTTTTTTTTTTTTTTTTGTCTGATGAAGGATTATGCTTAGTTATTTCAAAATGAAACAATTGCTGTTAATGAGCATAAAAATAAATCAAGAAGAAACGTATAAAAATGATTCTAAACTTTACAAGAAAATGCCTTTCATTGAAAAAAATAAGTTTGAAATAATTAAATACAAAAACCTTAACCAAACACACACTAGGTATGAAACAATGTGTGTTCTACTCATTCTTTTTTGTCTGATGAAGAATCATACTTAATTATTTCAACACGAAACAGTTGCTGCAAAATACAAGAAATTAACTTTGTAAGCAAATAACTTTCATTGAAAATAAAAAAATAAAAGTTTGAAATAAATTAAGTGTATAAACCTCCCTTAAACAATAAGTACTATGTATGGAAGAATATGTGTTGCTGCTTGCATGTTGCACTCCTTATCTTTTGTCTGAGGAAGGATCATGCTTGGTTGTTTCAACATGAAACAATTGCTGCAAAATGAGCCTAAATATAAATCAAGAAGTAACAATAAATTAAAAAGACTCTAAAATTTATAAGCAAATGCCTTTCTTAAAGAAATAAATAAATAGTTTTGAAATAATTCAGTATATAAATCTTCATCAAACAAGAAATACTAAGTATGGTACAAGAAATACTAAGTATACATGATGCACTCATTCTTTTTTTTTTTTTTTTTTTTTTTTTTTTTGTCTGATGAAGGATTATGCTTAGTTATTTCAAAATGAAACAATTGCTGTTAATGAGCCTAAAAATAAATCAAGAAGAAACGTATAAAAATGATTCAAAACTTTACAAGAAAATGCCTTTCATTGAAAAAAATAAGTTTGAAATAATTAAATACAAAAACCTTCATCAAATACATACTAGATATGAAATAATGTGTGTTTACTCATCCTTTTTTTTTTTTTTTTGGTCTGGTGAAGGATTATGCTTAGTTATTGGAAAATGAAACAATTGTTGTTAAATGAGCCTAAAAATAAATCAAGAAGAAACGTACAACTTTACAAGAAAATGCCTTTCATTGAAAAAAATAAGTTTGAAATAATTAAATACAAAAACCTTCATCAAACACATACTAGGTATGAAATAATGTGTGTTTACTCATTCTTTTTTTTTTTGGTCTGGTGAAGGATTATGCTTAGTTATTGCAAAATGAAACAATTGCTGTTAAATGAGCCTAAAAATAAATCAAGAAGAAACGTATTAAAATGATTCTAAACTTTACAAGAAAATGCCTTTCATTGAAAAAAATAAGTTTGAAATAATTAAATACAAAAACCTTAATCAAACACATACTAGGTATGAAACAATGTGTGTTCTACTCATTCTTTTTGCCTGATGAAGAATTATACTTAAATATTTCAACACGAAACAGTTGCTGCAAAATGAGCCTAAAAATAATAAATTAAGATGAAACAAATTAAAATCATTCTGAACTTTGTAAGAAAATGCCTTTCATTGAAAAAAATTAAAGTTTGAAATAATTAAGTATGTAAGTCTTCATGAAACAATAAATACTAGGTATGGAAGAATACATGATGCACTCATTCTTTTTTGGCCGATGAAGGATTATGCTTAGTTATTTCAAAATGAAACAACTGCTGCAAAATGATCCTAAAAATAAATCAAGACGTAACAATAAATTGAAATGACTCTAAACTTTATAAGCAAATGCCTTTCTTAAAGAAATAAATAAATAGTTTGAAATAATTTAGTATATAAATCTTCATCAAACAAGAAATACTAAGTATGGAAGAATAGGATCCCGGAAAAAAAAAGGGCACGGAAAAAAGGGCACCCGGAAAAAAGGGCACCCGGAAAAAATTGCACCGTAAAAATGGGCACTTTTTCAATTCGTAAATCGCAAAATAAGACATATCAAATAATGATAAATAAAAATGGCTTTCAAATTACACATTTAGAAATTTCAATTGATCTGGTACTACATTAATATAGTACATACCTCGGGGAAGATGGGGGGGAGGGGGCGCAGGAGCAGATCGAAAAAAAACAATTGTTTTTACATAAACTCTTACCGATTTTAATGAAACTTTGTATAATCACGTACAATTTGTGAAAAAATTATTGTAAGTGTCACGCAAACTTTAGGAGAGGGGGGGTTAAAGAGGGGGGTGCAGAGGAAAATAAAATTATCTTTTATATCACAGTTTTACCTACTTTAATGATATATACTACAACTATCACTAACATTTTATGAAGATCACAGTGAGTGTATTATATACCTGGGGGGGAGCAGGGGGGGCAGATAAAAATAAAATATATTCTTTTTTAAATTACTTTATTATTGATTAATTTTTTTTTTTTGTACAATCACGTATAATTTATTAAAAATTTGCAGTAAGTATCAGACATACTTAGTGTGTGTGTGTGTGTGTGGGGGGTAAACAAGGGGGGGAGAGGAAAATAAAGTGATTCTTTATATCATCATTTTAGCGATTTTAATGATATATTCTATAACTACCACTTAATTTTCACGAAGATTACAATGAGTGCATTATATACCTGGGGGGGGGGGGCAATGGGGAACCGATGGAAATAAAATATATTCTTCTTTAAACTACACTATTATCGATTTAAACAAAAACTTTGTATAGTAGAATACAATTTGTGAAAAAACTCACAGTAAGGTCAGACATACTTGGGGGGGGGGTTAAATAGAGAGGGAAGAGAGGAAAATAAAATATTTTTTTTATATCACCATTTTACCGATTTTAATGACATATTCTATAACTATCACTTGCTGGTATCACTAAAATGGTAATATAAAAATTCAATTTATTTTCCTCTGCCTCCTCCTAACCCCCCCTCCCTCCAAGTATGTTTGACACTTATTGTAATTTTTTCATAAAATATGCGTGATTATACAAAATTTTTTTAATCCATAATAGGATAATTTAAAGAAGAATATATTTTATTTTCATCTGCTCCCCCTTGCCCCCCCCCCTCCCAGATATATAATACACTCACTGTTATCTTCATAAAAGTTAAGTGATAGTTATAAAATGTATCATTAATTCGGTAAAATGGTGATATAAAAAAATCAGTTTGTTTCCCCCCCCCCCCCCCCCAAAAAAAAGAAAAAAAAAAATGTCTGACACTTATTGTAATTTTTTCACAAATTATACGTGATTTTACGGTTTTTTGAATCGATATAAGGGTAGTTTAAACAAGAATGAAATCTATTTCCATATCCCCCCCTTGCCCTCCCCCCCAGTATATAATGCACTCATTGTGATCTTCATAAAAAGTAAGTGATAATTATAGAATATATCATTAAATCGGTAAAACAGTGCTATAAAAGATAATTTTATTTTCTTCTGCCCTCCCCCCCCCCCACCCCAAGTTTACTTGCCACTTACTGTCATTTTCTTCTCAAATTGTACGTGATTATATAAAGTTTCATTAAAGTCTGTAAGAGTTTTTGTAAAAACAATTATTTTCTTTCGATCTGCTCCTGCCCCCCTCCCCCCTCTTCCCCGAGATATATACTAAATGAATGTTGTACCAAATCAATTGAAATTTCTAAAAATGTAGTTTGAAAGTCATTTTTTAAATGCATTATTTGATATTTATTATTTTGCGATTTGCTAATTGGAAAAGTGCCCTTTTTTCCGGGATCCATTGACAACCTTGGGTATTGACATGCACCTTCTTCCTTTATTATTATTCTATGGTCGAATATACCAGTGTTCTCCGTGGTACATTCAGTGTGAATATTTGTTTACGGTTTATAAAAAGATATATTTATATACAGTTACATATCATTGTGGAAAAAAGCCATATGTGTGTGACAAATGCTTAAAAAACGTCTAAAGAACATCCAAATACATATCTACGCATATAGACACATTTACATTAATATAACACATTATTTGTGATAGAGGTTTGACGTACATATTATTTAATAGAAAATATGAATATAAATATATCAACAAGAGAAAAACCATATGTTTGTGAAAAATGTTTTAAAGGATTTTCAAATAAAGGTAATCTAATTGTACATCTCCGCATTCATACAGGAGAAAAGCCATATGTGTGTGAAAAGTGCTCTAAAAAATTTTCTAAAAAGGAACATTTGAATAAACATATACGCACTCACACCGGTGAGCAACCATATATGTGTGAAGAGTGTTCGAAAATTTTTTCTGAAAAAGGCACTCTAAGAAAGCATCTTCGCATTCACACAAGAGAAAAGTCGTATATTTGTAAAGAATGTTCTAAAGCATTTTCTGAAAAAAGTTGTCTGGAAAAACATGTTCGTATCCATACAGGAGAGAAGTCATATGTATGTGTAAAATGTTTTAGAGGGTTTTCTGAAAACAGTAGTTTAAGAAAACATCTTCGTATTCATACCGGAGAAAAGCCATACGTGTGTGAAGTGTGTTCTAAGGCGTTTTCTCAACAGAGTAGTCTAAGAAAGCATCTTCGCGTTCATACAGGAGAAAAACCATATGTGTGTGAGGAATGTTCTAAATCATTTTCTGAAAAGGTTAATTTAAAGCATCATCTCCGAACTCATACAGGGGAAAAGCCTTATGTGTGTGAAGTGTGTTCTAAAGGATTTTCTCAAAAATGTAGTTTAAGAAGACATCTTTTCATCCATACAGCGGAAAAACTCACGAGTATGGAAAAAGTTTCTAAAAGTGAGCACTGAAAACATATCTACGCACTCATATTTTAGAAAAACAATATGCATGAATGTTCTAACAGATTTTCTAATAGGATAAGTTAAAAAAGCAATATCTTCATATTCATAAAGAAGAAAAATGTATTCTAAAGGATTTTCTCAAAAGGGACATTTAAATAGACATGTATGCACTCATACTGAAATAGCTTTAAGGTTGTTAATATGACCTGAAAAATTTTCTGAAAAGACATCTAAATGCGTTTGTAAAATTAAATATAAAGAAAACCCCCTAATTATGTATTGTTTATGAACAGTGCACGAACATCTGCATTTTCATTTACGAAAAATTTAAAATTTATTCTTGAACATTTCTGAAAGAACTCTAACATGTTTAATCCCGAGAAAAGTTTATCAGTGAAACGAAGTAGAAATATATATTGTGTTTTTATACATTTCCTATAAAACGCCGAAAACCATACGTAACTTTTGTATGTTATAAAGGGTTTTCTTTAAATCCTTTGAATCTATGCATTTTTACATATTTATTCAGGCTAATACAGAACGCATTGTTTTTTTATTTTGCAAAATCAGGAAAATTCTTTCCTTTACACATTTCTGGTTTGTTTTCTGAAACTTTTCATGTTTCTATGTTCTATTTGTTTTAGATGTACTTATGTTTTTATTATTATTATTATTTTGATATAGTATGTAAATATCCATTTATTTATTAAAATAATGATAAAGTTTAACAAGTTATTACCTTTAAAATAATACATGTATATTTTATATTATTAGATTTTATGTTAAATAATAAATAACTGATTTTTTTTTTTTTTTTTTTTTTTTTTTATTGTTATTTCTCTATAATGCACAATATTGATAAAACAAAGCTACAGAAAATATAATAATTTCATAAAAATCACACATATAGGTATACCAACGAATACGGCCTCCTTTATTACCGCCTAATCGAAATATGGCCTCTAATTGTGAAAAGTTTTTCCACCTCTGTACAAAACTATATAAAAATACTAATCGATATACTAATAGAGAAAAGATGCAATTTAAAAAACGTATTCAGACAATTAAGAAAATTTGAGTTAAATGCGTGAATCTGTGTGTAAAATGTGAATATAAAACATACAAACGGTGTATTTTTATTTATTGTACAGTAACTTTTAACATTTTAAGTGAATGATTTTAGGCACGATTTTTGTTGAGGAATTTTAATTTTTTCGGTACGCTCTAAATCCGATAAAAATGTGCAAATAGAAATCGAAGCATACCTCCCTAATCTCTTGCAAAGTGAGTACTATTCAGCATAGTCACGTCAATGGAAATTTGGATGATAAGTACAAAATTTTGAGTAAACACCACAAAATGCAATTAACTAACAACAGCTGTTTCAGGTCGAAAAAAACACATGATCCTTAGTCAGGTGAACAAAATAGTCACTACCCAGACAGCACAGAGAACTTGCATTAAGCTATCGTCAATATTGACAACTCAAGTCAAGAAACTTGCATTGAGCTTGACATCTCAAGCCGAGATCAAGAATCCTAGTTTACACTTGTCCCACTTGCTTTAGACTTGATAGTTCAATCATGAATCAAGTAATATGTATCAAGCATGAACTAAGTTTGCCACAGCTCATACGAATCAAGTAATACACATCAAGTATGAATTATACTTGCTGCACAAAGTATGAATTATACTTGCTGCATCAAATATGAATTATACTTGATGCAGCAAAAGTGAATCAAATTTTACTTGCCAAGCATGTTTTTAACAAGATACAGTCGGTAGCAAAAGTGTCCGAGCACTAGCAAAAATTCCTATGTAAAAAAAAGAAAAAAAATTCACTTAATACTGTTTTGTTAAATAAATTCTTGTCGAATCATGTTCATAGACACACTAAGAACAGAACTCAACAAGGATTTATTTAACAAAACTGTATTAAGTGTCATTTTTTTTACATAGGAATTTTTGGCAGTGCTCGGACACTTTTACAGCCGACTGTACATCAAACGCAAAGGAACTTTCTACTTATCGTCGCCGGAAGCCAGCTGCGGAGAAATAATTCTCTTCTCTACTCTACAGCATACATGAAGCAAATATTGTTTACCAAGCATGCTTTTAATGGCATGCATTCCTCGCCGACAGCTAAAGCTCATGTTATTCTATACAGAAATTTATTTACAGAATGACTCATAACCTAATGTATTTATTTAAATTCGATTTTTCACTTTTGGAAAAAACACAACCGTTAAATACATTCTCGTTTTCCAAAAATTTATCTTTTAAATTTCAATAACTCCTCGTACAGAAAAAAGAAGCGAAAAATGCAGTTGCTTAATTTTTCGTATTTTTAAAATCAAAAATAAATACTTTATGAAACTACTTTTAGAAAACATATACAAATTTAAATATTGTGAATTTTTCCACTATTAAAATGGATTAAAAAAAAAAAAATGCATAAAGCAGTGATTAATTCTATAAATAAATTTCCCCATAAAATATGGGTTTTGGCTGTCGGAGAAGATAGTTATTCGACGCTCTTAACCTGATGTAGATAACTTAATACATTTTTATTTCTGGAACGATCAATCACATTTTATGAAGATTTTTGGTGAGTTATCCAAATTAATTTTTACAAGAACAGAAAATGATTTTGTCCAGAATTTGAACTTGGGCACTTATGTTAACTTCCAACCCTCTTTCAACTCAGTTCTAGGATGATAACTCACATGGTTCATTCATGTGAAAGTTAAAAATTTTCAATTTATCTGTTCTGGGAATATGAACTCAGTCTTAGAAGAAAATTATTTATTTTAACTCCATAGCTGTTTGATGGCAATTAGGTATTTAGGATAATAATTTCCACCATTTATACAATAATTTTTTGGTGTATTGAATAAATAAATTTTTACAGGAGCGAAAAGTGAGACAGCGTTAGGACGTTAACTAAGAGGATCTAGGTCTGAACTTGGCCTAATCCCTTTTCGTTGTTGTAAAACATCGACCAATATATTAAAAATTTATTGCATAAATGATCAAAGTTATTTTTCTAATTACACTGCTCGGCATGAAAATTGCCTCTGGCACCATTTCAGCATATTCTTATGCAAAATGACCTCCTGAATAAGAATAAGACGCCCATTTTGCCCTATCACCCACAATTTTTTAGGAATGGACCCCTATTTTTATGATTTTTGGTGATTTTGTGGCTATAAATTTGATTTTTAGGAGGTGGGAGCATTATTTTAACCGTTAAATATCTTCTGAGGGGCTACAGAGTTGGAAAATTCTAAAACATGGACATTTGCGACAAGGTTTTTTTTTTTTTTTTTTTTTTTTTTTTTTTTTTTTTTTGGGGGGGGGGGGGATTTGTCACTGAAATTATGTATTACATATCTTATATTTTTTTAATCTGTTATTAATGTTATTTTTTAAACTTTATATATTTTTCGTTTTTAGGTGTTAAATTCTTTTTCATTCTTCAAATCAAATTCATGGTCATAAAATTATCGAACAGGGAAAGAAATTGAGGGGGGAGTCATGTATTTAGAAAACTGTGGGTGATTGGGCAAAATGGGGGTCATATTCGGATTCAGGAGGTCATTTTACATAAGAATCAGCAAAAATGGTATCAGATCTCGATTTTTTTTTTTTTTTTTCATTTTTCATTTTTTTTTTTTTTTTTTTTTTTTTTTCCAGAGCAGTGTTATTTATTACTATCCAGTAATTATGGAATTAAAATTAAATGAATTTCTATCATGGTACTGTGTTTGTATTGGCAGAACAAATGTAGAAAAATAAATAAGTAAATAAAATCAACTGTCTTATCAGCAAATCATGCAGGTCAGTTCTCATTCACGCATGGATGCATTCACGATTCTTCAGTTGGTACAGCGTTTGAATCGTTAATGCAAAAGTCTTAGATTCAAATCCGGACCTAGACGCTATTCATTCTCGTAAATTTTAATTAGATAAATCCATTAAAAACCTATTGCATAAATTGTCGAAGTTATCATAGTAGTTGGACTGGCAACATAAATTTAAGTTGAACTTCTAGATTAAAGTTTTTAACGTCACTCACTGATGTTAACATAATTACTTTTCATATTTTATATACCTAATAATATAAATTTTATGAATTAGTAGCCAAATAAACCTAAAAGTTGCATGTGTCTAATATATATATATATATATTTTTTTTTAATAATGAAAAGAGAGTGATGGGACAGAGCAGTTCATGTAGGGATGGGACATGTAAGAAAAGGAAGAAGAATGAAGATTCTGATACTCCATAAACAGAGAATATCAATAGGCAAATTTATGAATAGATGGAAGAGAAAATGCAACGAAACAAATTCAAAATCATGGAAAATTACTGGTGTGGCACTCACACGAGTTTTGTCTACCTTTTTAACTTTTAAAAATACTTTATTTACCATATATGTATGAGGAATTAATTTTCATTCCTGAGCAGTTTTCCTGGATATGGTAAAACATAGAAAAGAAATTACATTCATCAATTACAGTTAGGATTTCTTGGTAATATTTGTTCTTGAGATATGCTGATAACACACGCAGACTGGCCACTAAAAACCTTGTTAATGTTCAGGGAACCACAAAACATGTAAATATAACAAAAACTTAATTTTGAATATTTCAACTAAAAACAATACTTTCTCTGCTAGAAGTAAAAAAAAAAAAAAAAAAAAAAAAAAAATGATGACCTAATCGAGCATTTGAAAATTTTATTTAAGTGGTACATTATATTCTAATGTTGGATAAAATAGATGTTATTAATAATTAATTAATCTTACATACATAGTGACCCACTGTTTTTGTCATTTTTCATAGTATGCCTGTATATGATGTACTTATTTTAACTTTATAAACCTGCCATAAGGGAGGGATGGGAAAATTTTGACTATGTTAATTGGCTTATGAAATAATAATTATCATCAAATTTATATTTTTAAAATATGTTAAAGTGTTTCAATTTGTTTCACGGAAACTTATAGTGTTGTACCAGTAAAAGTAAATTTGTAAAATTATGTTTGTCAAAAGTCTCTCATCTGTCCGTACTCTCCCCTATATATATATATGGGATTTGTTGTGTTACTTTATTGATTCATATGTTTTGCAGGCTGTTGATTAGTGGATCTGGTTTCTTTACATTAGTGTATTTCATCCACTAATAATTTTTTTTAAATCTTATTGGTCATTGGTGTTTCAGTGACCTTGTATCTGTTGCTTGGCTTCTACTATGCTTAATAGATCATCTTTATTATATATATATATATTAATAGTAAAAGCCGAGAAATATCTATACAATATAAAAATAATATTTTAAAACATATTTAAATTTCAAAACCTCTTCACACACCATAAATTTTAAGCCAGAATAACCGTTGCTTTTGCCTCCAAAGCAGTAGCACGTGTTTTTTTGCACCTGATGAAGAAAGGCTACATTCTTTCGAAACCGGTTGTGCTGGCTTAAAATTTATAGTGTGTGAAGAAGTTTTAAAATTTAAATATTGGTTGCACACCAGTTTGTGATTTTAAAACATAGTGAAAGCCGAGGAACAGAAACAAAATCACTGAATATATCCTTTTATTATCAAAAGGATTATATGTAGTATATACTGTATTTTTTCAGGAGTTATAAGACAAATTAGCTAGTATTTATAATAACTTTTACTGTATTCATACCTTTACTAGTTTTTTAATTACTATCCTTTTTTTTTTTTTTGTAATTCATGTTTTACTCTTTTAGCTGATATTCTAATCGTAGTTTCTATGAATGAAGCATACAGCAGGGTTCTCAGCAATCACTATTTTGAATACCTTTTTTCTATAAGGCAATCAATGCGAAGATATATATACTATTACGGGTACCGAAAAGTTATGTCGTTTTGCGAATTAATAAAATGAAACCGGAAATTTTTGTTTAACAGTGTTTACATGATACTTTACAAATAACCATCTTATAAGTTACCTAAGAATATCTTAAATTTTATCCAGGATAAATTTCCGATGTCAGTATTTTAATTCAAAACGACATTATTTTCCGGTCCCCTTAATACAAATGATTAATAATAATTACTTAAAAAAAAAAAAAAAGTGGTAATCAAAATAGTGACTGCTGAGAGCCCTGCATAGGGAAAATGGCTATCAGATTATTTGTATTTGCTCAGGATTACATTACATCACACATCGGAGAAGTTGCATCGAAAAATCAGCCTAAGGATAAGAATAAAGCATTGATTAGCTTACAATAAAACTGACATAAATGTATCTCATGTGGGTAAATTGCGAGATAAAGATATGATGCTTTTCGTGCCCATTGGGGTACCTCATACACATTTTTCAGTTAAAGGAACTCAATTTTGTTATTTTTGTCTTACTATGTCCCTTTTCTTGCCAATATCTCAATCCAAGGTAATTTTTGCACTTTGAATAGGTTTTAACGTCAACTTAAAGAAAAAATTTCCTTTTGTTTAAAGTAAAAACTTCATTAAGGTCATCTTTTCTTCCTTAAAAAATTAACACGCACGCTTTTACTTGTATCCTTAATATAAAATTAGTAATTTTAAATGAGAATTTAAGATGATACAATATTATCTAAAGATTACATTGCTTGGCATGAAAATTGCCTTTAACACCATTTCAACATATTCTTATGTAAAATGACCTCCTGAATCCGAATATGACGCCCATTTTACCCTATCACCCACCGATGTTTAGGAATGACCCCCTATTTTTATCGTTTTTCGGTGATTTTATGGCTATAAATGTGATACATAATGCATAATTTGATTGGTAACCCCCCCACCACCACCACCACCAATGAAATTATGCATTATGTATCACATATTTTTTTTTTTTTTTTTATCTATTATTAATGTTATTTTTTTAACTTTACATATATATTTTTTGTTTTTAGGTGTTCAATTAATTATTTTTCATTCTTTAAATCAAATTCATGGTCATAAAATTATTGAAGAGGGAAAGAAATTGAGGGAGGGGATGGTATTTCTAGAAAACGGTGACTAGACAGAATGGGAGTCATATTCGGATTCAGGAGGTCATTTTACATAAAAATCAGAAAGAATGGTATCAGAATTCTTTTTTTTTTTTTCAGAGCAGTGTTATTAATAGTTTTACATAACAACTTTACTGTTTCAATATTTCTGGGTGTTAAGAAATTAGCAATTAATTAGTTCAAGTTATTTAAGTTTGTGTAAAATTATATTTCCATATTAATGACATTGCATAGACTTTATAATTAAAAATACATTTTAATAGCACAATAAAATGTATAAAATTGAAATCCCTCAATATTTTTAGAATTTTAATCTCATGTACCGGACTTGATACAGAGAAAGAAAATAGTTCACAACTCTTGGTCATCATTTCATTTCGCTTTAACCTAGAAAAAGAAAGGGATGAATAGCGTACATTTATAAATTTCTAAAAACTAATACACCATTTTGAAAAATTAAAAATACTTAAAGTTCGCATTTCATATTGTACTTCATATTGTACTTTTTTTTTTTTTTTTGTTTTTGTTTTTGTTCTGTTAAATATATATAATATATTCGTAAGTGTACACTTTTTTCCACAAGTATTATATTGTTGCAAGTTTCAAAAATATGTTTGATTTTCTTTCTGTATGTTTATGTTTTAGTTTATCAAAGCACAATTCAAAAACGTACTAAATGTTGACCATTATATCAGGGATGGAACACGGGTGCAGAATTCCTACCACTATCAATGAAATAAAATTTTCTACTTCGTAAATCAACTATATTAAAGGCATAGAAATTTCTTGAACAAATACCGGCATGAATTCTGAGCCAGCGTTCCATCCCTGTTATATAAATCAGGCTATTTTATTGGTGCTAAAAAAAAAAAAAAAAAAAAAAAAAAGTAAGTGATATATAGGAGAGTTCTGTTCTGAATCTTCATAATGTATTAGAATTTTATGACAATTCAAACATATTCAGAGTTGACGTTGCCCTACTTTTCACCACTACAATTTATAAATTTACATATATTTACTATCAATATATTACATATCTTTTGTAATATGTTTATTCTATTGAAAATGTCAGATTTTTTTACTAAAATAGTAGCAGAAGGAATAAGGGCAGCAGAACTCTGTATATATACAAACAAAAGCTGGATGGGACAGTGGAATGAGCGAAGAATCACAAATAAAATGAATTGATAAAAAATATGCAACAATGTTGGGAAGTGTAAAATTAAATTTTCATTCAGTACACTACAAAAGTTATAATTCTGTAGAGTTTTATTTATATAGAGTAAGAAGAGAGAGAATTTTCGAGGGGTAACGTCCCGGTAATTGCGTATTCACGATTCATGATTCTGCCCCTCCCTTCCTCTCTCCGTTACTAAAGAAAATTTAGTCTTTTTTTTTTAATTCAAGAAGGTTTCTATGGGGAAAACTCACCTGTGCATCAGAAAAACGTTTACCTTCTTACTTACCGAAAGGGGGGGGGGGGGGGCATGCCTGAAAGAAATTAATTTAAAATTAAAGAATGTATTAAGAATCCAACAATAAATTGACATTTAAACAATTATTTCTAATTCAGAACCTGCCGGACACACGAAGATTTTTCTCTCTTATTTTAAACAGAATCTCCCCCCCCCCTCCCCTTTTTTTATCTTATGAATAATTAAGTTGAGTTAAAATTATTTGTAAACTATTAAAAACCACACTAAAAGGAATACATTTAATAAAATGGCATGTGTTAACGTAAAAGTAAAGTAAAACTGTAATATTTGATTCCTCGAAATACACTACACACTGTGTCCCAAAAATTTAGACAATCAATAAAATTCGCATTAACATAAAAAGTAATAAGATACAATTAAAATTCGTGGGATAGGTAATAAACAAAAATAGTTTTGCTGATATACACATATAAATTATGATCAAAGGCTTGAAATTATAAAATGTACATTAATTATATAAAAATGTGCTGTTCCAAAAGTATAGACACCTGTAAGTGTTTTCAGCTTTACATTTATAAAAGTAACTAAAAACTTACTTTTAATATTGAACTGTATTGCCACGACACTTTATAACATGAAATACACGTTGTTCCATAGAATTAATTAAGCATTGAATTACAGAAGGAGATATTTCATACCACATTCTGTCAATTGCAGTTTTTAAGTCTTTTACGCATGTATATTGCTTTCCATTTTCATATATTTTACGAGATAAGATTTTTGAAATTCTGGAAGTTGATGCAATTGCACGCACAGATAAATTATCAACTGAAGCTTTATTTAATAACATTCTATCATCACGTAACGTGGTTTTCTTTGGTTTCCGACTCGCTTTCGAGTATTCCATGTTCCACCTGATCTTTTGACTCTATAAATACTGCTCAAGGATCTGTTTGTTCTTCTCAATATTTGTACAGGATTTTGTCCTTGCGCTTTTAATTGTAAAATCTTAATAATTTCATCTTTAGAAATTTCTTTACAACGTGGCATTTTTTATCAGAATACGCAGGAAACCTCTTTTCCAAATCACAAACAAAACAATACATTGAACTCATTAAATTATAATGCTAATTATATAGCAGACGATATTTCAATTAAAGGGAAAAAATTATTCTGCCTTTATAGAAGCAGACGACAATAAAAATATTTTATTTTGTGAACAAGAATGTAAAAGAAAACATGCAATGCTGTATTGTGTCTATACTTTTGGGGTAGCACATTTTTATATCATTTAATATACATTTTATAATTTCAAACATTTGATCATAATTCATATGTTTATATCAGCAAAACTGTTTTTATTTGTTGCTTATCTCACAAATTTTAATTGTACCTTATTACTTTTTATGTTAATGCAAATTTTATTGATTGTCTAAACTTTTGGGAAATGGTGTACACATTGAAACGTTACTGCTTGCTTTATTTTATTTAGACAAATTATTATAAAAATAAATCATTTACCTTCACTTTAATGTCACCCGCACTTGCGTCGTATTTCGCGAGATGACAACAATATGATAGAACCCTTCCAGCAAGGCTACTATATGCAAATAAGAAGAGCATGCGCAGACCGTTGCTTGACGTCAAGGAAATTTTAAGCCAGTAATATGCTTGATTTGGCATGTGTAATTTTCCAAACTTGAAGTTGGTCTGAGATATCCTTGAATTAGCAACTTTGCTCTGTCATGGTAAATTCACTTGAAAGCCAACCTTGTTTCAAGGAAGTGTGCTGTGTGGGTAGTGCTGCAATCAAAGCAGCAATGCACCTTTATTATAATGTACCAGATCGATTTTTCTGTAGGAATGAGATCTTTAAGAGAAGATAATTTTGTTGAAGGGTTTGTAAATGACTGTAAAACCGAACAGTGAAAGAAATTTAGAATTTTTGAAAGAAAGTCTTGAATAACTCCCAGATTCAGATGTCCGCTGTTAAGGATCCTTAACTAAAGATCTTTAACACAAAGTTAAAGATTTTTCCTTAAAAAGCAATTCAGACCGGCCAAAAATAAGGATCCTTATCCTCTACGTCGCGATTTCGGACTATTTCGTCTATTTCGGCTTTCTTTACTTCCGATTTTATCTTCGGGCTGTAATATCGATTATATGACTGATAAGCTAATCAGAGTATAGAATCGCATAAAAATATCGAATAATACGAATAAATCTGAAATTCGAATAGTTTGCTGTTATTATTCAGATATCCTTGATTTATAATAAAACTGTGATGTAATCGATTAACTATCAATATTTTTGTAAATAGTTTATGTTTTGTGTATGGCAACACCAGAGAATGTTTGTGTTTGTGTTGCGAGTTCCGATTTTTGAATGAACATCCCTGCCGGCCAGGTGGCTCGGTCGGTAGGGTTCTGCCTTCCGAATCTACTGGTCCCAGGTTCGAATCCTGGTGCGGGCATGGATGTTTGTGTTGTCTTATGTCTTCAAAATATTGTGTACTTGTATAATAAAAACTTGTAAACCCTTGTGGTGTGGATTTTTCGAGATATAAGCGGCCCTTGAGGCAAGCAATAAATCTCAGTACTCATCAAACCAAAACAAACCATGAACATCCCACACAACACAATTCATCCCGATTACGTTGATATTACGTAATCGGGATCAAATATTACGTCCCATTACGTTGAAATTTGCTATCTGCTTTGGTCGATTTTTGTGCCGGCCAGGTGGTTCGGTCGGTAGGGCGTTGCCTTCCGAATCTAATGGTCCCAGGTTCGAATCCTGGTGCGGGCATGGATGTTTGTGATGTCTTATGTCTTCAAAAATATTGCATTTGTCTGTTTATTCTAATAAAACTTGTAAACCCTTGTGGTGTGGATTTTTCGAGATATAAGCGGCCCTAGAGGCAAGCAATAAATCTCAGTACTCATCGAACCGAACCGAACCGATTTTTGTTTGAAATGTCACAAGCAAAGTTGTAACATGGCCCTAAAAGCTCCGTTCACATGAGGCAACTTCAGCCCGTGTCAAAACGACCCGGGAATTTGAAAAGCGGGGTTTTACCGAGTCAACATTTTAGGCTGTTCACACTATCAACTCTGGTTAAAAATCACTGTAGCAGCGTCATACGTTTTTTGAATTCTGATTGGCTGTTGCATGAGTTCGGATGAAAGAGAAAGCGAAACGATATTGTCAAAGGTGAAAATAGAATAAAGGGATTATTAAAGGTGAATTTCATGTTTGACAGCAGCTGAAAATAAAAGGATTACATACATTATTAAGTTTTAGGATTATATATTTTATATTATTCTTCATTATTAATATTTAATTTTATATTAAGTTGTTAATACAAATTTAATATTACAAACAAATCATTTTAAATTTAGTTTTTTAACCCTTCCAGCGTTAGCCGTTTTTCGGTATATCTGTTTAATGATTCATAAAATTAATACTATGCACAGTATAAATATGAAAATTTAATAAAATACTCTGTACATGTTTATTAATCTTATTTTATCGAAAAAAAGCAACATATATTTCAAAATTAAGCCATACCAGCCTTTTGTTTTGACTATGCTTGACGGAAAAAGACGGGCTTAACGCTTATAGGGTTAAACAGGAATTTTCAGTATCTTTTTTATATGGAGTAGAAAAATGGCTATGTATTAGAAATTTAATTATTAATATTATTTTGAATATTAAGATGCAAATAGGATCGGGAAATAAAATAAGTTTTGAAACTAGTTTTGTTTATATTATTGTTATTACAATTAAACTTATAAATGTCAATTGAAATACTAATATAATTAACTTTACGATACTTTGATTTTAAATTAGTTAGAACAAATTATGTATTATAATTATAATTAAATCTAAATGCATTAAATAATAAAATAAATGATTAAATTTTTAATTTAGATTTTAATACCTTAAAGATTTAAAGTAATATTACTACATTAATGAATACTAGGTCAGATACTTATTTCATTTCTCACTATCATAACTAACAGATATTCTTACAAATATTTCATCTTAAATCTTTCATAAGTCTTTATCTTTTATTATGCATCGAAATAAGAATTCATAAAAAAAAAAAGTATTCTTGTGCATCTGTAATAAAATCTATAAATTAAACTTTTGTGCATATATTTTATTATTAAAACTCCTTTTATAATTAAAAATATTCTGTAACCTAAAGTATTAAAACCAAAATTCAATAAAAAAAAAATCACGGAACCTCTTAAATAATCCGAACCTCTTAAAATAATTTCGTGGAGGGCATTCCACCCAGGACTAGAGAAAGAGAGAAAGGGCTGGCTCATCCTAAGAAAAAATGCGAGAGGTTTTCTACCCGCTGCGGGACGTCAGCACGAGTACAGATAAGGAAAAGAGCTTTTTCAATACGGGCAAACAATTTTCTTCTATTCTAATGAATTGAATATTTGCCTCAATTAAAACTTCGTTATTGTTTTTCATTTTTTCTTTTCTATTTATATATATATAGATAGATATAGATATAATTTTCAATGAAAAAAATTCGGAAATATGAGTGATTAAAATTAATTTTTCAATAGTACTTAGCAATGCATTTTATCAAACTTATCCTTATTTTCAATTAATAGTTTTAGAGTGTTACACTTTACATGTGTTTATTTAATCAAAAAATAAACTTTTTTTTCTTTTGTAAATGTTGCGAAACATTAATTTTTATATAAATAATTATTCGTTATATTATATTGATAAATGATATTTCACTTAAAGAAAGAATAATACTTTTGTCTTTAAGTTACTAAAAATAAAAAGGAAATATCAACATCTCATCAAAGAAAACATGCAAAGATAATATTAAGTTAACTGAGAATTTTATTTTTTGTATTTTTTATTTCTTTCACTTTTGATATGATAGATAACTAAATAACTACTAATTAAAGTTGTTAAAATTAAACATACAATAGTATTATATATTAAAAAAATAATAAATAAATAAAACTTACGAACTCTCAGCAAAATAATCTTGATTAATATTATTATTTTGATTTTATTAAGTTGATTGAATCCATTTCCTTTTTTTTCTGCATGGATTTTTGTTCTGATACCAATTTTGCATTATAATTAAAGCTTCTAATTCTAATGAAATTTCTAATTCTACTATATAATTTTACAGCTTCAGCTAAAACGTCAGGGATCTGGATTTCGATTTTTTTTCTTAGTTTCATTACAACATTTTTATTTTGAGTAAGTCTGTTCATGATAACTCTTGAATATTTTTTCAAAATTTTTAACATTTTTGATCCATTCGGCGGAAGGAACAGTTAAACCACCATGCGATAGCATTTTTATCCAAACAGCTGTGTGTATGTTTGATGCTCTATTCGAAATTTCCCCTAGAGAGAGATCTTTATTTCTTAAACGGTATGCTATATATCCAGCAACGTAATTAAGAGCTTGTTGTTCTGTTTCACTGATAGAATCTGAATTGTCTTGCAAGAAATTACTCCATTCTTCGGGATATGGCTCTTCACACATTTTTAAAAGAACTTCTAGCTCTTCTTGATCATCAGATTTGGGATTGTAGATTATTTCATTTTTATTATTTTCATTAAAATATTCTTTCAGTAATTTTGCTGTTAAATATGTTTGGATATTACTGTCGTCTTCGTTTATGGAACTGACTTTTTCTGACATATTGGGTAATTTATTAGCCAATAAAATGTGTTTTAAACGACTTATAAATTCTTTTGGGGATGGGTGATCATAAAAATGGCCGATTCCTCTTATTTGACATTTTTAAATCCATTAATTTCTAACTGGATTCAATTTCTAACTGGAAAAACATGGTAAATAATTCCACGACTTTTTGTTTTTACGTGCGTGTTACGACAAGTCGCAACAGCACAGGATGAAGGCATTTTTTTTTTTTTTTTTTAACACGCTTTTATTAGCTTCACCTGTATGTATGTTTGTAACCGCTCTGGGAGCAAACAAAAAATCTATATTGTAAAAAAAGACTTTCCCTACGTGAACGCTGTGGCTGTGAGGTAAAGTAGAGGTCTGCACGGGCCGGGCTTTCGGCCCGAGTCCGACCCCGAGCCCGGGTTCGGGCTGAAATTTTCAATTTGCTCTCGGGCAGGGTCGGGCTCGGGCTTAACATTTTTTTGTAGGCTCGGGCCGGGCAGGGCTCGGGCTCAATATTTTTGTGTGCACTCGGGCCAGGCCTGGAGAAAATTTTAAGCCCGAGCCCGGCCCGGCCCGAATCTTTTTCTAGATTCCTCGTTAATCAACGAAAAAGGAAAATGATAAAATACGTTTTCAGTCATTTATTTTAAATAATTTTACAGTCTGGTATGTCACATAAAATTTTATTTTGTTAAAAGATGTCTGTAACTTCAATTTAATTGTCTATCAGCTTGTCTGTTCGTGATCTGATTTTCCCCAAATATTTTAAACATGTCTCGAAATTAATATACTGTATTTAAAGTAATATTAGATGGTTTCCATTTCAAAATAATATGCATGTTATTACCAGTTTGCGTACATGTAACAAACAAAAGAAATTAGGTACGTTACTGTATATAAGGATTTGTTTTCTATGGTCTGTAGTGTTTAGGTGGTATGAAGGCTAAAAAAATCCTTCCGCTGTAACTTTTCCTCTAAGGCTTCTTTTTCTTTTCTCCGGGGCACTGGATGAAAGTAGCATCAATTTTAGCATGTGCAAAAGCATCTTTTCTATTGAATATGGTTGGATTACCATTAGAGTTTTTTTTATCGGATCACATGAAAGATTTGGATACATTACGGTATACAACAGGAAGTGATTGAAAGTGTATTTTTAGTACTATTAACCATTTTAAATATCTTCCTATATTGTTTGAGAATGCTAATATTTTCGATTTGACTTTCTGTCTGTCTTTGTGCCTTCTGTACGTCTGTAATAATGAAATACTGTTTGTATATAAATATCTTGTAAACATTCAGCAGTTTTGTTGAAGAACTTTCTGTTGCTTAGCTATATAAAACCTCTGCAAAACACATTCTAAAAATCTTTTTCGTAGAAAGGCATATATATATATATATATTGTAATTTTACATATTTTTGAATCGGGCCGGGCCTGGTTTTATTGTTTTTTGTCCGGGCCTGGGCCGAATTTTTCGATTTCATACCGGGCCGGGCCGGGTAAGCAAACCTTTCCAACGGGCCGGGCCTAGCCCGGGCCTGAAAATTTCGGCCCGTGCAGACTTCTAAGGTAAAGCTCCGGGCTAGGAACCTAAAGGTCTAACGTTCGAGCCCAGTCAGGGGAGATTTTTTAAAAATGGTTTTTGTTTAATTCTAAATTATTAGTTTACTTTTCAATAAAAGCGTGTTCTTTAATTTTTTAAAAGTATAATATTTTTTTAGAAAAAGAAACTATAAACACCCAAGAAGTATTCGATACAGAAGTAAAAATGTTTCTTTCCTAACATCCAGCGGACAATGGTCATTCTTCACCCCTGTACTCGTAGTGACGTCACAGCGCGCGTGCAGACGGTAAGGCGGTCTGCTTCCCTTCACAAAGAGATGAGCCAGCCCTTATCTCTTTCTCTAGTCCTGATTCCACCTAGGTCTAGAACCCTTGTAATATGAATCAGCCTTAATGCTCACACCACCGCTTGATTTTTTTTTCTTTCTTTTTTGTGATTAAATATGCCGATAAATTTTTTCATATATGTAAGAACAGTAGCAATGGGATGCAATTATCCAGTGGCGGATCAAGAACTTGACTTTTTTTTTTTTTTTGGGGGGGGGGGCTAAGATTTTTCAAAGTGTTATTCTAGACCAATAAAAAATTTACAATTGCAATATTCAATTGTGAATGTCAGTGTTTTTGGGGGGGGGGGGCCTCCAGCCCCCTAGCCCCCCCCCCACCTTAAATTCGCCACTGCAATTATCTATAAAAGAAAATTTTCAATGAAATTTCTAATATGGTAAAATATAAAACCGATTATGAAATATATATATTATTCAAATATATTCCCAAATAGTTTATCTATTTCTAACCCACTTCTAAAGTTAAATTTATACGTGAACTCAAGATATAGATGTTATAAATTTGTTCTGTTTATATAATTAAAAATGCCTCTCTTCCTCCTACCCGGAAAAAAATATATACTTCTTATAACTCTTATTAACACCCCCCCCCCAAAAAAAAAAAAAAAAAAATCAATATATTGGCCATATTATTAGGCGAATAAATATGGGTATCGGGTTCGAACCACCGTCGGTCTCATCTTAATAGTTTTCCCTAAAACTCCCATGAGTATGAGCTAGTATCCCTTTGAAAGTCTCCCTAAAGGGCATTCCACCCAGTTCAGGCTCTAGTGTGGACAATGGATAATATCACAGCAATTCAGCAATATTTTTTTATAAATACATTTGGTTATTACTTTGTAGATTCATTAGTAAGTTAAATCTTTTATTTATATATATATATATATATATATATATATATATATTAAAGATTGGCTGATAAATTAATTTCTTAAAAATATTTATATATATGTATTGTTTGAATGCTGAAAATTAAATGAAAAAATTTAATATTCAAACATAAAAACCTTTTTTAAAAATTAATTTATCATTTAATAGCGAAAGCAATATTCAAACATGTTTAGAATATATTGTTAAATAAATTGTAATAATATAAAATCAAGAATAAAAGTTAAAAATTGTTCAGCCGGATTAATATTTTAAAAATATATAAATTTTTAATTTAATTTTATTGAATTTTAAATAGTTTTTGAGAAATATTAATACTTAATATTGTTATATTCTAATGCATATGCATACAAAATTTTTATAATTCTAAAAAGTTATTTACAAAGGGAAAAAAATATGTCAACCTTTTCCTTAAATAACTTTTATACTACAATATACATATATATATATATATAAATATTCATATTGTAAAACAATATTAATTTACTATATTTTAGTTTACTAAGAATTTTAGAAAATTCAATAAAAAAGGAATAAAGAAAAGTACAAAACATCGTGTCTGTTTTATATTTTTCATTTATATAATATCCAGGCATTATTTTAAATTCCTTCCGCTAGTATTATTATTCTTAAATTAACTTCAGAGAGCAATACACACGCATACAAAAATAAAATAAAATAAATAAAAGAGAACGCAGTTTATCTCTTGAACATAGCGCGCAATTCGCTGTGGTAATCTGAAACAGAAACAAGCGAAAAGAATTCTGGGTAATTCGCGGGTCAACCCCGCATTATCCCTAGTATAATGCGGGGTTGATTATGACCCTGCTCTAACCCTCCTTTTACGCGGGAAGGAAGAATGTGAACAGCTCCGCAGAGACTGACGCGGGTACGACCCGGGTTGAAACTGCTCATGTGAACGGGGCTAAATAAGACTTAGTTGATACGTAATATCAACCAACTTGTTATGTACTACTCCGATTCAAAAAATTAGAATAATGAAAAGAAATATGGTCAAGGGAAATGAAAATCGAATTTATCAAATAAATAATCAACAATATCAAATATAAAGTACTATAATATGAATCTGCATATTTTGCAGATTATAAAAATGTAAACACATTACAATGAAATAGAAAATATATTTAAATCAGCTAACAACAAAAAATTCAAAATATTAGAATACTTTCTAACATGGTTCAAAAAATTAGAATAATGAAAATATATTGAACATAATTTAAACTCTAAGTATTTTTACTTGCTAATCAGTACTTTGTTGCATCACCCTTAGCTTTAATGACAGCTCTTAAACGTTTTGGCATGTTTTTAACTAAAGGTTCACAATCTTTTTTATCCAAATTCGCCCATATGCTCTTTATACTAGAAATAAGTTCTTTTTTGTCTCTAGGCGCAACTTCTTGAAGTCGTTTCTTCATAATTCCCCACAAATTCTCGATAGGATTTAGATCGGGTGAGTTTGCAGGCCAAGGGAGTACAGGTATGTCCTTCTCTTTGAGCCATTTAGTTGTTGATTTGGAAGTGTGGGGAGAAGCTGAATCTTGCTGAAACAAGAAATCGTCATCACATAAATCCTCAGCTGAAGGAATCATGAAATGTTCAAGAATTTCTTGATAGACTTCTGAATTGACTGTTGTGGAAACAATACACAACCTGCCTGGGCCTTCAGCAGTCATGCAGCCCCATACCATAACAGAGGTCGCAAATTTAAACGAACGTTTTAAACATTCTTTCTTATAAGCTTCATGTTAAGTTTTACAGACACGTATACCTTGATTTCCGTGAGACACACAAAACACACTTTCATCGCTGAAAAGAATCTTTTTCCAATCGTCCTGATCCCAAAATAGCCTTTGTTTACACCATTTAACTCTAGCAGCCCTTTGCTTAGATGATAAGAATGGCTTTATCTTAGGCACACGTGATCTAAAACCTAATTTGCGAAGTCGTCGTAGTGTTGTAGATTTGGAGACATTTATACCCATTTCTTTCCATTTTCTATGCACATATCTCACACTCCGAAAACGATGTTTCTTCACAATCTTTTTCAATTGCCTTTCATCTCTTCTTGAAGTTACTGGCTTTCGACCACTTTTAAAGTGTTTATTTTGAAAACACTTATTATTAGAATATTCTCTCAAAACTCTACTCACACTTGCTTGAGAGCATTTCACTTCTTTTGCTATAAAAAGTTGTGTTTTTCCTATTTCGTGCAAGTAAGTAGAGTTAAATGGTGTAAACAAAGGCTATTTTGGGATCACGACTATTGGAAAAAGATACTTTTCAGCGATGAAAGTGTGTTTTGTGTGTCTCACGGAAATCAAGGTATACGTGTCTGGAGACTCAAACATGAAGCTTATAAGAAAGAATGTTTAAAACGTTCGTTTAAATTTGCGACCTCTGTTATGGTATGGGGCTGCATGACTGCTGAAGGCCCAGGCAGGTTGTGTATTGTTTCCACAACAGTCAATTCAGAAGTCTATCAAGAAATTCTTGAACATTTCATGATTCCTTCAGCTGAGGATTTATGTGATGACGATTTCTTGTTTCAGCAAGATTCAGCTTCTCCCCACACTTCCAAATCAACAACTAAATGGCTCAAAGAGAAGGACATACCTGTACTCCCTTGGCCTGCAAACTCACCCGATCTAAATCCTATCGAGAATTTGTGGGGAATTATGAAGAAACGACTTCAAGAAGTTGCGCCTAGAGACAAAAAAGAACTTATTTCTAGTATAAAGAGCATATGGACGAATTTGGATAAAAAAGATTGTGAACCTTTAGTTAAAAACATGCCAAAACGTTTAAGAGCTGTCATTAAAGCTAAGGGTGATGCAACAAAGTACTGATTAGCAAGTAAAAATACTTAGAGTTTAAATTATGTTCAATATATTTTCATTATTCTAATTTTTTGAACCATGTTAGAAAGTATTCTAATATTTTGAATTTTTTGTTGTTAGCTGATTTAAATATATTTTCTATTTCATTGTAATGTGTTTACATTTTCATAATCTGCAAAATATGCAGATTCATATTATAGTACTTTATATTAGATATTGTTGATTATTTATTTGATAAATTCGATTTTCATTTCCCTTGACCATATTTCTTTTCATTATTCTAATTTTTTGAATCGGAGTAGTAAGACATCCAGAGTTTGTTCAATTCATGTAAAATCAACCAAATTTGGATGTAAATGAAACATTGTGTTTTCAACCATTTCATGTAATATCAACTAGATTTAGATGTAAAATATACATCCAGATCTCATCTAAATCATGTAAAATCAACCAAAATTGAATATGGAATATACATCTAGATTTCATACAGGTTTCATAGAAATTACGTAAAATCAACAAAGCTGATGCATTTTTCTTTTCTTCTTTCTTTCTCTTTTAAGAATTTTAATGCACTTATTTTAAACAGGGGAACCAATTGACCTTGTTTTTTATAATGCAGAGATTAATTTTAAACATAATTGTGATATTGATTATCAATATAAGGATTTAAAAATATATGCTTAAAATCAATAACCTGTATATTTTTGTCTAAAATTAATGTTTGCATAATAAAAAGCAAGGCCATTGCTTTTGGCTTCCCTGTTTAAAATAAGTGCATTAAAATGCTTAAAAGAGAAAAAAAAAAAAATGCATCAGTTATGCTGATTTTATGTAACTTCTATAAAACTTCGATGAAATCTAAATGTACATTCCACATCCAATTTTGGTAGATTTTAATGGAATTCATTACACAGGCAGAAAATTTGGCAAGATAGCTTCTTTTTTTTCAGATCACACCTGAAAATTTTTCAGATAAAACTTTGTATATCATCTTATTAGAATATGAGACATATTTTGCTCATTGCAAAATAATGTTTTTTTTTTTTTTTTTTTTTTTTTTTTTGTACAGGCGACAATTATTATTTTTTCAAATTCCTTCAAAATTTCTAGTTGGTTTCATAAATTCTGCACCAATTTTTACTTCCTCATACAAAGTATAAAGAATTATAGTAATCCCGATTTGCGAAATGGATTTTGTATTTTACATTGCTCGAAAACGAATGATCGCTGAATGTTGCCAATTTATATGTGTGACTGTCATGATGTCTAGTTGTACACCTGCAAGTGTCGTCTTAACACGAGCTCTCGTTTTAGCGATATAAGCGACTTTACACGATTTTTCGTGACGTCGTACGCATGTGTGTGTATGTCACATAACTCGAAAACGATTGGACGTAGAAAGTTGCGAATTGGTACATAGGTTTGTTATAACATCCAGTTGTGCACCTCCCTTTTTGGACATCGTATGATTTTCCGTTTTGGAGATATTTAAGAAAATTAGGTTAATAATGACCAAAAATACAAAGGTTTTGGCCATAATGTAACAAAAAACTTTAACTCAAAAACTTTTTGGACAAATATTGCAATCGAATTTTAACTGACTTCCTGACTAGCTAGACATTTGAAATTTTCAGAAAAGCTCAGAACACGGTGACAATGCATTTTCTAAATATTTTTAGCCAACTGTTTTGGATACCTGCTGCCTTCAGCAGCTTTTATGTGATTCAACTCAAAATTTATTTAACTACCCGACTAGCTAGCTAGACATTTGAAACTTTCAGAATAGTTCAGAACGCATTGAAAATGCATTTTTCTTAAATACCTTTAGCCAACTGCTTAAGATACCTGCTGCCTTAGGCAGCGTTACCTGTACAAATCTTGCAATCAATTTTTAACTAACTTCCCCACTAGTTTGACATTTGAAACTTTCTGGATAGCTCTGAACACGGTGACAATGCATTTTTTAAATATTTTTAGCAAATAGTTCCGGGACACTGCTGCCCTCGGCAGCGTTTGTATGGTTCCAACAGAAAATTTATTTAACTAACTTCTCGACTAGCTAGACTTTTGAAACTTTCAGAATAGTTCAGAAAAGTGCGAAAATGCATTTCTAAAATACTTTTAGCCAATTGTTTCGGATCCATGATGCCTTCAGCAACGTTACTAGTACACATCTTGCAAATGATTTTTAACTGACTTCCCGACTAGCTAAACATTTGAAACTTTCGGAAAAGCTCAGAAAATGCATTCAAAATGCATTTTTTTTTTTATTAATTTTAGCCAACAAGCCAACTGTTTCGGATACCTGCTGCTTTCAGCAGCATTTATATGATTCAACTGAAAATTTATTTAACTAACTTTTCAACCAGCTAGACATTTGAAACTTTCAGAATAGTTCAGAACACGGTGAAAATGCATTTTTAAAATACTTTTAGAGAACTGTTTCGGGTCCCTGCTGCCTTCGGCAGCGTTTATATGGTTTCAATAGATAATTTATTTAACTAAATTCACGACTAGCAAGACATTTGAAACTTCCAGAATAGTTCCGAACATGGTAAAAATGCATTTTTTAAATACTTTTAGCCAATTATTTCGGATCCCTGATGCCTTCAGCACCATTACCAGTACAGATCTTGCAAATGATTTTTAACTGACTTCCTGACTATCTAAACATTTGAAACTTTCGGAAAAGCCCAGAACACATTCAAAATGCATTTTTTTATTATTTTCAGCCAACTGTTTCGGATACCTGCTGCCTTCAGCAGCGTTTATATGATTCAATAGAAAATTTATTTAACTAACTTTACAACCAGCTAGAGATTTTAAACTTTCAAAATAGTTCAGAACATGGTGAAAATGCATTTTTTTAATACTTTTAGAGAACTGTTGCAGGTCCCTGCTGCCTTCGGCAGCGTTACAAGTAGAAATCTTGCAATCGATTTTTAACTGACTTCTTGACTAGTTAGCCATTTGAAGCTTTCAGAAAAGCTCACAACACGTTGACAATGCATTTTTTAAATATTTTTTAGCGAACTGTCTCGGGTCCAATGATAATGCTTTTTAACATTATGTATATATTTCTAAAGGTGTATAAAGAAGTCATGTGGTGTCCACATCAGTTTTTTTCTTTTGCAGAAGTACAAGATCAGTATTGGTGGAATATAATCTGAAATTAATCTTGGGAACAGGAGACTGTATGCAAAGCCTAACAATCTATTTCTTGTTGACTTGTAATATCATGCAAATTTAAAATGACATATTTTCTGAAAATCTGTTGATATTTTTGAAGATTACCTGCTATGAAAATTAACAGCATTTATTCTTAATATTAAAAAAGTGAAGATATTACAAAATCAAATGTCGTAAAGGAATGACAGAAGGTTTAATTGCAACATTAAATTTATAATATTTTTTTTTGAAAAGAAAAGAAAAAAAATCTGATATAAGAGCAGGTTCTAGTAGCAGAAATAGTACAGCATAGCAAAAAGCTGCGCAGATTAATTTAAAAACACACTCACACACACACACACACACACACACACAAAAAAAAAAAAAAAAAAAAAGCCAGGCTTCAATAAAGTACTTAAATAATCTGGTGTATCACTCACACGACTTCCTCTTTCCCTGCATTTTAATATTATATAAGTAGCTTGCATAAGTCTTGAGATAAATAACATAGGATAATAAAGATCAATGTAATTCAAAAATAATTTAAAACTGGTTTAGGAATAGTTATTTGCTATATAATTGTATGTGAGAGGGTTACCAACCCCTCAAGCCCCGCTCAACAGTAGTGCTTAGAGTTATTTGAAAAAAAAAAAAAAAAAAAAATAGGGCTGTTATTAATTTGACTTCAAACTTACAAATCTTGATCAAACTTTTAAGTGGCAACTTAAAACGTACTTCAAAATATCAAATTCGAATTTCATGCAGTTACTTTTTTTTTACTTTCTCTTCCCACATAGGTAACGTATTGTTCATCAGTCAAATTTTTGAAAGTGTGTTTTTATCATATTTACACATTTTGAGGCCCCCTGAATCCCAAAACCATGTTTTTAGCGGTTAGTCTGAGTGTGTATCTGTTATCAGCATATCTGAAGGACAAATCATAGCAGAAAGTTCAAACTGAGTATTCTAAATGCGTATCATATAGGGATGTTACAGTAAACTTTTCGTTGAGATCAAGCAAATGGTTTGTCTACAGGAACATCCAAGTGAATTCAAATACATTGTCTAAGGGAAAATATCTGGCAAATACAGTGTAACATCTACAATCTGACTTAACCAGAATGGAATATATATATATATATTTTTTAATTCTTAAAAGCACGTTTTGTGTAGATTGTGGTATGAAAATTATTCATCATTCATTTACAAGGCCAATTAAAGTATTTGGATGGGGCTATACTTGGAGGAATCATAATTCCTTTTACGTTAAATGCTTTTCAAAGAAGACTAATTTTTAATATAAAGTATTCTTAATAGTGCATATTGATCATAGACAATATACAGGGATACTCAGAATTAAGCAAAATGTTCTTTTCTATTGAATCTAATTAACAGAAGTGGTTTGTATATTTACTATGGTGCCGGACACTGCACAATTAATGTTTCATATGCATACTGTAAATAAAGTAATCTTTTAAGTTTTATTTTCAACTTTGTTTTTCGTATTATATCATGTTTTGAAGTGGCCTGATTACAAAATTCCAATTTTTAGCAGTTGATCTCAATGTGTATCTGTTATCACATTACTTAATAGTAAATAACTGCAGGAAATTCAAATTTAGCATTTTGAATTTCATATTAGGTTTTCGGCAAAAATTTTAAACAGAGTGGCAAGTTTGAAGGTAAATTAATAATAGCCCTTTTTTTTTTTTTTTTTTTGGTAATAATTCTATGCACAGAATTGCATATCAAATAAAATTGTTTTTAAAACTATTTTAGAATGTTCTAAAAGTATATTGAATTTTATTATCTTATGCTATTGATTTTAAAATTTAATATGCAATCAATCATTATAATATTGAAATGCAGGGTAAGAGAAAGTGATGTGTGTGACACACCAGATTTTTTAAGATATGGTAATATAAGATGATATTATACAAGAAAAGACAAAGTTAAATTTCAAAAATTACTTTTTTTACAGTATGAATTTGAAAAACAAGTTTTTCTTTCTGAGCAGTGTTCGTCGACACAGTAACGTGCATCGAAGCACTCCCATCAATTACATTGAATAAAAAAGAACATTTAGCTCAATTTTTGGTAGTTCTGTTGTCATATTGTCTATAAACAATATTGTGTACTTAAATTTAGTCTCAATCAAAAAACACCTAACAAAAAATGAATTATTATTCCAGCAATTTTCAAGTATAGCTAGGCTGACCAGATCAAAATACCTTTATAATAGAGAAGCGTTAAAAACTGCTATAATTATCCAATTATGGGGGTATTTTTTCATTCCTAATAAATAAGGACTAAAAATAAAGTATTATTGATTAATAATTTACTTTCTACAATTATTTAAAACTTAGAAAAATGCCTTAAAAAAAAAAAAAAAAAAAAAAAAAAAGAGGAAGTCCCCATTTGTCCCCAGACCCAAATATCCAAATATTTTGGGTAGCCCTGTAAACAAAAGATGAATGATTTCCATATCACAATATACACAAAACATGTTTTTATGCATTAAAAAAAGAAATTGTTTAAGTCAGCTTATTGCAGTTACACTGTACTTACTCGAAATTTTTCCCGAGGATAATATGTTTGAATTCTCTTGGATGCCCTTGTATACGAACTACTTGCTTGATCTCAAAGAAAAGTTTAGTGTAGCGTCCCTATATGATGTGCATTTTGTATATTACAGTTTGGACTTTCTGCTACTATTTGTTCTAGAGATATGTTGATAACAGACAGATATACAGACTAACTGCTAAAAACATGATTTTTAGATTCAGGGAACCTCAAAACATTTAAATTTAACAAAAACTCAATTTCAGCTATTTGATCCAAAAACAATACTTTCTCTACCATTATACAGATAAGGAAAGTAATACAATTTACATCATGTCTCTAGATTACTGTTCTTTTGTACATTCTTTGTTTTCTTTTTATATGCAGATATTACTTAATTTATTAATTGCTAATAGCTTCATGTGATTTAAAACTTAGTTTAGCAAATCTATACTGCAGTCTGCAAATCATTACAGAAAATTCTGTCTGTTGGGGAGTAAATCCTCCCCCACGCCAACACACAAATATAAAAAAGTATCCCTACAGTTTTAAATTCATAAAAGAGATAATCAGCCTTATCCCCTAGCAATAGCAATGCTCTACAAATATACATATGTAAAAAAAATATTGTAATCATGACAAAAATTTTACTTTGAGATTTTGGTATTTCGATAGGCTTTGAGGTCTCAGGGTTCATTTTTGCAATTTTCACAGTACTATATGCATGTGTGTGTAGTATATATATGTGAGTGAACACGATAGCATCTGAATGCATTGATGAATTGACCTGAATGTTGGTATATATGCTATAGGTCACCGTAACACAAGACCTATTGATTATGGAGAATCTAGCGCTTAGTTATATTACAGTGACACAATGTGAAATTCTTTAACATTATGATCTACAGGCTCAAATTCTTTAAAGAGCAATAATGTTAAAGAACACACTATATGGAGAAAATTACTCAAACGCCTTATTATAATTTTCGCTTCTCTTCATTTAACAACTTCTCTTACTTTATCAAAAATTCAAATAGAGTCACTCCTGACTTTTGAATATAAAATTAATTTAGCATACATGGATCACGCACTAAGCATTAACCTAATCTAAAAAAATCACATCTTTAATAGTAAAATGTATGTCTATAAATAACATAGTGTTTCCTTTAATTAACAACTAATGAACATTGATTATTATTCACCTAATTTCTTGTAAATAATTTTGAGCAATTTTTAAATAACATTTTTTGAGCCTTTCTCCCGATTTTTGAATTGATACAACCTTGTCTTAAAAGCTTGTAATAAAAACAGTACATTCTTCCAATTGACAGTTGAAACCGATTTTTTGTCACTCTCCTTTTCTGATCTCAGCAAATGGCACCCCTTTCAGTCTAGGCCCAAAACTGGTTCATTACAGATGCAGCTACAAAAAGGTTCTAGGCACAGACTGAATGTGACACCATCCATTGAGATCTGAAGTATTTTGCAGAACTTTTCGAACCAAATATTTTTTTCAGTCTCCAGAAATTAGAGCAAAAATCGGTTCAAATGTTCTGTGAAATGTTTTTGTGTAATATCATCATAATAAGTGTACTGTATATACAATTTTCAAATATTTTATATACCACCATATAAATTTTATCTTTATGAACATATTCATTCTCATTGTTCCAAGTAAGTTGCATCCTCTTTTGACGCTCAAATGACTTGACTCGACTTTTTTTTTAGCAGCATTTCATACCACCTGGCATCCAGCAAAGTTGGATCACATTAATTACAGGCAGTCAAATTCCTGATTACCTCCATGGTTTCACATCGTGATGCATAATGGTGGTTGTGATGTAAAACTCTAGAGGTAATCACTAATTCAAATCACTGTAATTATTATGATCCTTCTTTTTTGGACGACAGGTTGTATGAATGAAATGCAGCTAAAAAGAAAAAAACAAGAATCAAGTCTCAGTGAACGTCAAAATTAGAAACAAAATGAAACTCAGTGCAATTATTAGATAAAATATAAAAACAGGAGAAAAAATTAGAAAGTGCTTACATAGCTTAAAAACACACATTTTTATCAAAAGTGATTTGATTACTTTTTTTTTTTTTTTTTTTTTAACGTATGTATTTTCTATTTGATTAAACATGTTAATTTTGTTTGTGCTTTGTTCTATATGCTAAATTTGTTTTAATTACTACAAATTGTGGACTGTTTGGCAAGATACCATGAAGGACTGACTTCCAACCTACCTGTATTGGTTTGAGATTCAAATTTCAAAATGAATCAAGACATACAATCTGTATTTATACATTTTTATTTAAAAAATTACATAAAATTTCTTTGTTTGGATAGCGAAGCTAATTGCACATTACTTTTTTAATTCAATATCTAATGTTTTTCTCTGTAATAGACAAATTCTCACAGCACCTGCAGAGGGAGAGAAAATAAAAAAAAAAAAAAACATTTAAAAAGGAAAAATAAATAAATAAAAACTGACAGTTATGTCCTCCCAAAAACCGAAAAATTATATTCAATAACAATATGCAAGTTGTGGTATTTATAAGAAGCTAATTTTGTATGATTATTTAATTGAAACCAATCGGTTTTCAATTTTCTCATCTACAATCCATAGTAGATTTTTCAATAATATGAGTAAATCTTCATATATAAAAAAGACAGTGTCTGGACGCATGTCTCCAGACAGCATAGCACTAAAATGGTAATAACGACAGTCATGTGATTCAACACGAAGATGCTTACTGAGATGTCCTAGTGCATTTTGAAGCCCGATTTTTCAAATTTTTGATCATTTTTTAATTAATTGAAATATGATAATAATAGCCTTATATTAGCTTTAAATTAGCTGACAAACATAATAATCTGTTATTAAAAATGTTTAAGCTTTTATTTATTTATTTTTTTTACAAATATATTTAAATTAGACATGAATAATAATAATTATAATAAGAACATCATTATAACTTAAAAAAATTTAAACAATTATTGATGAACGTTAATATACTACTGGCCATTAAAATTACTACACCAAGAAGGAATAATAATAACGGAAAGAAATTTGTTGTACACATACATTATAGTAGGAAGAACAATTGATTAAAATTTCAGGAAATTTGGAGTAATATGTACTGAGAAAACAGTACATAAAGCAGCGACCTCTGTGAGCAATAACAGCACATATCTGCCTAGTCATTGAATCGAACAGCGATTGGATGACATGTACGGGTAGAGCACTTCATGAAGCTTCTACACGATGCCACAATTCATCGATCGAAATTACTGGTGAGTGGTCGGGGGGGGCGGCAGTCGCTTTTCAACGATTAAACTGTCATTTTCATTGGTGCGAGATCAGGAGAACGCGCTGGCCAGAGCAACAGTCGAACACATTCTGTATCAAAAAAGGTCCGGACAATATAAACAACTTGCGGTCGTGCATTATCTTGCCTATATTTCGCGATATGGAGGCCTCGAATACAGGACAGAGGGGCGGGCCTTAACTCATTAGAAATTTAATGGCCGCTGTTAAGAGTGCAAGGAATACGAACATGAAGTAATCGAGACGTGTATCCAATGGGAACCCATAACATCAGTGCAAATGATGGACAGTATGATGATGTCGAATTCCAGCTGGCAATGTGTATTATTCATAATGCCGTTAAATACGGATAACGCAATCTTGATGATGTAAACAGGATTGTGATTTGTCTGAAAAGTGACTTCACGCCATTCCTGCATCCAGGTTCATCGTTGATCACACATTAATGGCGCCCATATCAGTGATGCAGTTTTGAGGGTAATCAGAATTTTCGTAGCCGCATACTGAGTCCCCACCTAGACTGATGGTATCTGGTACCATTGGATACACGTCCCGGTCACCTCTTGTTTTCATTCCCGCCACTCTGAATACCAGCCATTACATTTCTGACGAGTTTAGGCCCATAGCTCTGCCCTATGTTCAAGGCCTCCGAAGCGCAACATTTAAGCAGAACAATGCACGACCGCAAGTTGTCCATATTGTCTGGACCTTCATTGATGCCGAATGTGTTCGACTGTTGCTCTGCCCAGCGCGTTTTCCTGATCTCGCACCAATGAAAATGACTGTTTAATCGTTGAAAAGCGACTGGCCCCCACCACTTACCAGTAACTTCGATCGATGAATTGTGACATCGTGTTAAAACTTCATGAAGTGCTCTACCCGTACATGTCATCTAATCGCTGTTCGATTCAATGCCTAGGCAGATAAGTGCTGTTATTGCTCACAGAGGTCGCTGCTTTATGTACTGTTTTCTCAGTACATATTACTCCAAATTTCCTGAAATTTTAATCAATTATTCTTCCTACTATAATGTATGTGTCCAACAAATTTCATTCCGTTATTATTATTCCTTCTTGGTGTAGCAATTTTAATGGCCAGTAGTTTATATATAATTCATGATGCTAAAAACAAATAGCTCTTAAAGGTTAGTTCTATTATAATTATTTTTTATATTTTTACTGTCAAATTGTAGATAATAAACTGTCAATGATATCACATTTCACTGAATAGCACTCTAAACTCTACAAATCAAATTTTCTGTTATAAGCTTTATTTATAGATCTTCCTAGGTGATTTTTTTTAACATTAATTATGCAGATCGTATAATGCCATGATCTCTCCAAATGTATGGAAAAATTATAAATTATATTAAGAGCTACTAAAAAATAGAGAAAGAAAAGCAGTTCTGCAGACTCTAGAATATATTTTCCTGTAGTTTTTTTGCCCAGAGGGGACAAGTTTTTACAGATTGCTTGTATGAAGTACTCATTTTTATTGAATAAAAAATATAAAAGATAAAAGCTTCTTCAGAAAGTAATTAAGTAGCCTCCTAAAAATTCACATATCACAACCAATGTAAACAATGAAATTTATAATAAAGTTTTTGTGCTTAAATAAAAAGTGATTTCAATGAATAAAAAAAATTATTTGTCTACACTTCGAAAAAGTAACCACCACAAAAAAAAAAAAAATCTAAAATCCATAAAATTTTCAAATCTGCAGTCTCTGATCCCAAGTGCTATGGATTTCTATGAATGTACCTACTGTATACACATGTTAAAGCTAAAATTAATCAACTGAGAGAAACAAACTTTTTTTTGTGTGTGAAAATTGCAGCGCGTAGCCAAACAGTGGCCATTGTAGTGGCTACCCGCAGCGAATTTATTAGTGGCTAATTCTTCAGTAGTAACTGGCCATGGGGCCAGAGCTAATTTTGCCTTGTAAAGCTAATGAATAAAAACTTTTTAAGCATACGCTATAAATTGAAAATCTTGCAAAAGGGCTGTAGTGATTTGAATCAAACAATTAAAAATGAAAAAAAAAAAAAAAAAAAAAAATCACTTCTTTTAAATATCAAAGTTAATGGCTTTAATGGAATGAAACTGTTTATCTAGCTTTAAAAAATGTGATTTTTAAATATTTCTTATAGAAATTTAAAAATATAATTTGTAAAATATAACAAAATATTATAAAACAAGCTAATATTTATTTGGATACCTTGACTTTAGATTCACCTCTACTAAGAACATTGATAAATACAAAAATAAATTATACCTTAATTTTCTTAATTATTTTTACATTTTAATCATTTATTATATTTTAATTATTTATACAAGCACAGCCTTATGACTTATGTATGAATTATAAATATTTAGTTAGTGTAGAATTAATTGATTAACCCTCGCTTTCCCAAGATCAAGGCGTTACTGCAGAAAAATTGCTTTCAGGTGCCGCTTGGCACGTTTGGTGAAAATCACCAGCACCGCACCTTTTTGTATCGTTCAGAAGTTGCAAAATTCGACTGGTTATGTTTGCTATCCCTGGCGAATTAGCACACTTTTTGAATGAGGTGTGCTTAACTAGATTTCAACTTCAGAATGGGGTCAAAATGACTCCATCTTGGGAAAGCGAGGATCCCAGTGGCAAAAACAGTCGCGGACACAGAAAAACGGCTTGCGGACATTTTTTGTCTGCACTGATAAAAAAGTCTTTCTGCAACTTTCGAATAACAATTCACTTTAAAAAAATTTCTGTATCAAAACAAAAACTTTTATTATTTATATTTTGTTGTGTCAAACATTAAATATTTAATTGAATGAGATGAATTGAATAAATACACACAATTGTTTATACTATATTGTTCTGCAGTAAAATTGTATTTGTGTATTGTTGCACGAGATCACCACGAGTTAAGCCCCCCTTCCCCTCCAATCAGCTTTCAGGCTTTTTGAGTGTAACTTATTTTTACCCCTGATTACATGAAAATTTTGCAGACAGATTATGAAATTTTAAAAGCCTGTTGCAGATAGCTGCAAAACTTTCTGCCACAGGGGCGAAGATTAATATATATATAATATGCTAGTTTGTCTCTGCCAGCCTTGCAGTTGATATTTACAAAAGAAAACATTTTCTTGCTTATTTATAGTTCTCATACCAGTTTATATATTTTAATATTGGCACACATAATATTTTTTAAATAATGGGATATTTTATGTTGTAGTGTTTAAAAAGCCCTGAAGCCCAGCGCCTGATTTATGGCAGAGCATTCAGGGCATGTTCCTTAGGCCTTCAAGAAATTCCACTATACATTTTAAAAAATAGTTAGAATGAAAATTTTCTATGATGATCGATAATTTTCGTTTTTTCATCAACAGATGTAAATAGTATTGTGCTATGTGCCTCTTATTTGTTTCACCATATTTGAAAAAAAAAAAAAAATCAATACAAATAGAGTGATGTTAAAAGGGTAGGTATTTACAATCCTCTGGAATAAATTAAACTGTTGGCATGTTTACAATGCTGTCTAATTTAGTGCATGAATCAGCTTACAGATAGTACATTGGCTTCATTATAAGTTACACTTTTTTGTTTATTGATTTTTTATCCTATAATATATAAAATACAATTTTTTTTTTTTTTTTTTTTTTTTTTTTTTTTTAACTAATTGTGAATATTTCTATTGTGTGTGCTATGGAAGATTGATCATTGTTTGTATTATTTCGAACAATAGATACTTTGCCGTAAAATGATAGTATGTTAAGTTATCAATTATTTAAATATAGATAATCAGTGTTTAATCATTTGGCAAACTGTATAATCATGTGCAGAAAAAAATATTTACCTTTAAAATATTTTCTCTGTATAGATTAATAGAATATAGGATTATAAATATTAAAGTTTCAGAAGGAAGGGCCCATTAAACATGAGTACCCTGGGCCTCCGCAGGAATAAATCGGTCCTTGCTGAAGCCTCCAATTTTTTTTTAACTCCATAACCATTAAATTTAATTACATATAATCAGTTACATACAGTTCAAGGCAGCTCTCACTGCTTGTTTAATGAATTGTCCCGACTCAATATAGAAAAGTTAAAAGAATAAGTGAAAGTATTAAGATGGTAATGAAAATGTGAATTATGTTAATGGGTATAGTGTGAAAAAAATTTCTTGATTCAAATTATATTAGTTTAGCCTAAATATAAGTTTTTTAGGATATCCTACTTTTTTTGCCTTAACTCCTTATTCTCTTTATTTTGTTTGGGAAGTGTGAGTAAAAGTTTCCTCTTAATACATTTTTTCAGTTATGATGTCATTTTCCCTAATAAACTACCCTTTTCCAAAATTATTTTATCCGTTCCATACCATGCATAAGATTTTAGGGTGGGCGAGGGTAATTCCCGATCAAAAAACACAAATATCTAAATAACTCTAAAAATATCACAATTGATGTTAACCAAATTTAGCATGGTTAAAGCTTTACCATGTGTTTATTCAACAAAATATAGATGTTGATTGAAATGTTTTAAAAGTTTGTTTAATTGAAAAAATTCATTGATCAGTAATTGCCCCCAGCAACCGGGTAAATATCGATCACACCCCGATCCCAGGGCAATTACGGATCAGGACATTTCTTGTTCAAATGATAGCTATATTAATTAATTTGGACTACAAATTGTATCATTTTTAACATAAACCTGATTTTAATTATATATTATATACTTTTTTTTGAATAAGTAATTTTAATTTACTATTTTTATTTGTTTTGAAATTACATCCAAACTTATTGGCAAAACATTTTATAACATTTAAAAGCATTATGTATATAGCATTACTGTCCTAATTTTATTATATATTTTATTTCAACCATGCATTTTTATTATATCTTTAATAAATAAAACCATTTATTATTATTACAGTTTATTTTGTACTATAAAATAAAGATAAAATACTACGTTTTTGATATGAACTTTCCTTTGATTTACAGTTAAGTATTGCAATTACCAATTAAAAATATTTCAGTTTTATTATATATTTTAATTTAAACATTTAGTTTTTTATTGTATCCTTAATAAATAAAACCATTTATTATTACAGTTCATTTTTACTATGAAATAAAGATAAAATAGTTGGCTTTCATTTGAACTTTTCTTTGAATTAATGTATTGAAGTTAACAGTTAAAAATATATAAGTTTTTATATAACTGTTTAATTTAAATCACAAGTATGTACAATACAATACAATTTAATTTATTAGCATTCAGTACAATACTTAGTAATCTCGATCTTAATTAGTCATGCTTACTACAAAATTTTGAAATAGCTTGAAAGATTGCTTTGATTTTGATATGAAACCTGTAACAAAACCGGTTTTAATTTTAAGCAAAATACATATTATGACTTTTTGATGAACATTAATGAATATATATTATAGATGCACACTACATACGTGTACATTGATATATATGTGTAAAATAATTTTAAACATATGTAAAAAAAGAATCTGTTGTATAAATCAATATAGTTATATAACCAGTATACTAAATTACAGAAACATTATTAACGTAATTTAAAACCTTATATTATATATTAGTTGTAAAATAACATTAATAATAATAATAATAATTAAAAAATAGAAATGTTGTGCTACTAAGAATCTAAGTAAAATGTGTGATTTTCAGAAACAATCTTTTTTCAAGATGCTTTTGTATTTATTAATTTGCTATTTATTAATTTTCACCAAAGATGGCGACTTTTTTTATTTTGTACATTAAACTACAATGCTCATGAATTGTTAACAATACTTTTTAATTTTTGTTTAAGCATACTATTATAAGGTGGGTGAACATTAATTAACCTAGAAACATATTGATCGAGAATTACCCCAGTCGACCAAACTTTCTTTATTTCAATACATTATTGCACTACAAAGTCTTAGGTTGAGTGGTTCGTACTACTGCATTCGTGACTGTAATAAAATTATTTCTTATATTATAATGATACTAATTTGAATAAAAATACTGGTAATAAATGCCTACATGGATTTTTTCTATCGGAATAGAATATTTTTTATATTTTTACAATTTAAGTAAAATGATTGATAGTGTAAATATTTACATATGTATACATAAAAATACACAAAATAAAATACAAATGTTGTACAATAATGTATGAATAGTTTTAAAAAATCATTAAAATCAAATAAATCTTGATTTAAAAAAAACCTCTGTCTTGCAATGATTGTTATAGTCCAAAATAAGAGAATGATTATTTATCAGATTAAAAAAAAAAAAATGTAGGAAAGAGCACAGAAGGAAAGCAGCAATGTACAAAAGTAAGGCTAATTATAATATTAAATAAATAAAACATTTTGATCTATCTCTATGTGAATGGCTAAAAACAATCTGTTATAGAAAAAGCTCATTATCTGATTGACTGTTGAAATTCATCAATAAAAGAAAAAGATATTCAGTTATAATGTATTGTTATAAGCCACCAATATAAAGAGAGCCCAAAATGTCATTTTCAAGACAACGCTGAGAATCATGAGTTAAAAATGAATAGTACTGAGTTATACTTATCCAGAAAGTGGTATCTTACTTATTAAATTGCAAACTAAATTGCTAGGAAACTGCAGGGCAAATCTAGATTCCTTACATATTCTTCATTAACTTCTTAAATAAATAATCTGGGAAGAAAAATACAAAAGGCCAATAAAGTAACATAAAATAAAATAAAAAATAAAAGCTTATAAATATTGTATACAGGAAGAAAAAAAGAACATTTCAGAGTTTACATTCCAACTGTAGGGGGGAAAAAACATATCATGAGTAATATTTTACATGTAATAATTACCTCCAAGCAGGGTTGTAGTGACTTAAATCATTTGATTTAAATCGCTGATTCAAATCATTTATTTTAAATATCAAAGTTATTGGCTTTAATGGAATGTAATTGATAATCTAGCTTTAAAAAATGAGATATTTAATCATTTCTTATGTAAATTCAAAAATACAATTCGTAAAATATAACAAAATATTTCATTAGACGAGCTAATATTTCTCATTTCTTGACTTAAATTTATCTCTACAAAGCAACATTAATAAACACAAACATAAATATATCTTAACTTTCTTAATTATTTATAAATTTTATTATATATTTTAATAACTTATTATATTTTAACCCGTTAATGCCTGAAATAATTTTGAAAAATATGTTTTGATGAATATTTCAATTTTAAACTAATATGGACAACTGAGAATGAAATATTATAAATTTAAAAAACTTTTCTAATAGTTTTAAATTAACAACCTATCCTCATTTGAGGACATTTAGTGTTCTAGGGAAAAATCTTCCAGATTAAAAAAAAACTTTGAAATAATAGATTAATTTTCTATTATATGCTGACAAAGACCTCGAAAGTAAAGTATTATAATATATATTATTCAACTTGATTTAAGTTAATATATCTGCGCAAAAAGCAAATATATGTGCGACAAATGAAAAATCATAAAATAACTATCCGAATTACGAAATAGTAATTAACAGTAGACACATAAAACTCTCTAGGATCATTCGGAGTGATGCTATAAACTGTCACTAAAAAGCAGAAATCATTCCAACAAAATCCCCAAAATATACATGCCATTTTATTAGCTGTCCTCAAATGAGGACGCTGGGCGTTAATGGGTTAATTGTTTATACAAGTACAGCCTTATGACTGGTGTATGAATTGTAAATATTTAATTAGTGTATAATTCATTGATTAATATTATATACATATTCTAGATCGCCTTTGCCCACCTAGCGGTTGATATTTCAAAAAGAAAATATTTCCTTGTTTATTTAGCTCTCATACCAGTTTGTGTCATTTAGCATTGGCTCATATGATATTTAAAAAATAATAGCATAGTTTGCATTGTACTGTTTAAAAAGCCCTGAAGGCTCCAAAAAGTTTTTAAAAAATAATAACATTTTAATTTAACTACATATAATCAGTTAAATACAATTCGAGGCTGCTGTCGCTGCTTGTTTTAATGAATTGTACCCACTAAATGTAAAAATAAATAAATAAATAAAAATAAGATAAAAAAAATAAGTGAAAGTATCAAAATGGTAATGAAAATATGAATTTTGTTAATGGGTAAAGTGTGAAAAAATTTTCTTGATTCAAATGATATTTGTTAAATCTAAGTAAAAATTTTTTAGGATATCTTTTTTTTTTTTTTAATCTTCCCTAATTCCTTATTTTTTTTTTTTTTTTTTTTGATTAGAAACTATGAGTAAAGTTTTCTTTCTCTTAATACACATTGCTTCAGTTATATGTCATATTTCCTATTAAATTATCCTTTTCCAAAATTATTTTATGTGTTCAATACCGTGAGTAAAATTTTGCTTTATTTCAAAACATTATTATAGCTACAAAGTCAAAGTCTGAAGTTGAGTGGCTCATACTACCGCATTTATGATTGTTATAAAATTACTTCTTATTATGAAGATACTATGTTGAATAAAAATGTTGGTAAAAAATGCCTACATGGATTTTTTCTATAGAAATAGAATATTATTCATATTTTTATAACTTAAGTAAAAACATTGATAGTGTGGATATTATGCATATATATATAAACACACGCGCACATAATAAAAAACAAATGTTGTACAATAATGTATGAATACATAATAAAAATCATTAAAATCAAATAAATCTTGATTTAAATAAAAAAAAAATAGATTTTTTTTTTTTTTTTTTTTTTTTTTTATCAACAACTCTGCCTCCAAGAAAAATCTAATTTTTAAAAACAAAATTTACGCCTAATCAAAAAATACCATCAACACGAAGTTACAATTTTCATAGTTTATATAATGTTAACTGTAATTTTAAACTTTATATTAATATACGTATACACATGTGCACAGGAAGAATTTTTTATCTATCTACAATAAAACAAAATTCTGCAATCAGAGAATCTGGAATCAGGTCTGGTATAATAAAAAGAAATAATACAATTCGTAAAATGTGTAAAATTTGCATTTACAAAGAAGAAAGTATAACTCTTTAGCTACGGCATTGATTTATTATTATTAAGCTTATCTCATTTATGAATTGTTAAATTAACCGGCAGTGTAAAGTGCACTGTTTTTGCTATTGGTATTAACACATAAATAGCAGAAGACTAAAAATACCAATTTAAAATCATTAAATAAAAAGTGAGAGAATGAGAAATTAATGGTTTGGCTTCTCTTCTAATTGTAAATTGCACATTTATAATATTTAATATATATAAATATATAATATTTACAACATTTAGGGAAAATATTACTCTCGAGAAAAACATAACTAAATTTAATAATTTAAAGAGTATACATATTGTAGATAAAAGATTCAAAACAGAGAAAGAGAAATTAATGGTTTGGCTTCTAATTGTAAATTGCACATATATCAAATTTAACATATATAAATATATAATATTTACAATATTTAGGAAAAAAATTACTCGTGAAAAATAAGTTAAAGAATATACATATTCTACATAAGAAAATCCAAACCAGTACAAGAAGTTCATGAGAAATCTTTGTTTATTCTCGTTTTCTATGGTTCGTTAGAAAATTTTTCAGTTGTTATTGACATAAGTTAACTTAAATAACAACTTTCATTTATGAAATCAATCTTAATTTTTTTTTATAATTTGAGAGAGTTAAATAAAACTACAACAGTTTTAAAATAATTTTAAGCTTTCATGAACACAATTTCGCATTGTTTATTGAAGGTAATCAACTGATAAAGGCATGCTTAAATGGTTAAAAAGCAATGGAAATTCCGATTAAGTTTACAATAAAATACTTGTACAGATATTTTCATTTCTGCTTAAAATAAAAGAAAGGTTCATTTGGCCATGCAATAATATTTATGGAACTATAAATCAATGGATAAGAAATGATTACACAACAAACAAAAACTAAAACCACCTATGAAATTAAATTTTACAAATAATAAACCTTTTCAGGGATAATATGCATTATTACATTAAAGTCAAATATCAGAAATGAAAATAAAATTAAATGATTTTAGATACTTACAAGACAATTATTTTCAAATCGTATTCTCTACAGAACCAGATATGTAAAATCGTAGTCACAAGCTTGGCGACGGTGGACAATACAGCATCTGCGCCCTCAGAAGATTGTCAAATATGACGATTTTGTCGAAATCTACAATCACAACATTAATTTTAAACAACTGAATTCTTTCGCATTTTCACATAATCAAAGATAACATAGCGGCGAGCGAAAGCGAAGTCATGGACGAGAGGAAAAGTGGAATGGTTGGTTGTCAGCATGAATGCGCATGCCCAGTTGCTCGTCCCATTTTGATAAAAAGTAAGTTGAATGCTTGTTGAATTCAACGTAAAGGGACACTTCATTGGGATGAATTCGCTCAATTGTGGAACACATTACGTCCAAGATATTTTTCTAATAATTTATGTCCAAATTTGGTTACTCATAACACATACTTTCAACATGATGTTTGAATTTATGTGAGCATGTGACAAAAATGGGATGTCAGTTCTCTGGAGGGACGTGTTTTGGACGTACGAGACGAAAAATGAACAAAATTTGGACGTATGTGCTGTGTGGGATGATGCGCGCTCATTAAAGTATTTTCAACGTTTTATGGTGTTTATCGATGATAAAACATGGTGGCAGCTTATACATTAAGTATACTTTGATTAACATGTATCAAATACCTGCCCCTGAACCTTTTAATTTTCTCCCCGAAGACTGGAATAAATGGATAGGACGATTCGAAAGATTTCGAACACCGTCTGGACTCCAAAGTAAGCCTGCTGCAGATCAGGTAAATTCTCTAATTTATCTAATGGGCCAGCAAGCAGAAGAAATATTAGCATCTTTTACACTTTCGGAAGCTGATAAATCCGATTATGCTAAAGTTAAGGAAGCTTTCGAAAAATATTTTATTCCAACTAAGAATGTCATTTATGAAAGATATAAATTTTATCCTCGCTTTCAAGAAGAAGGGAAAAACGTCGAAAATTTCGTTACTGCATTATATAATTTAGTTAAAACTTGTGATTTTCCTGTTGCATTTCAAGATGAAATGATTAGGGATAGAATTGTGGGCGGTATACGTGACAAGAAAGTGTCAGAGCGTTTGCAGTTAGAAACGGAACTAACATTAGAAAAGCAATTAATGTTGCCAGACAGGCAGAAACGATTAAGAAACAACAAGAAGCCTTTACTAATCATGCCACATCTAATATTTGTTCTGTAGGAAAAAGTATGAATTATAAAACGAAACCAAAACAAAAACACGATTGTTCGTTAGACAAAAACAAAACTCAGATTTTTTGTTTTCGATGTGGTGAATATCAAAAACATACAAAACAAAACTGTCCAGCGCGTAAAGCAATTTGCAATAAATGTAAAAAAATCGGTCATTATTCGAAAGTTTGTAAAACGAAATTTCAGGTTCATGAAATTGAAAATGCCACACAGGATTCATTTTTAGGCCATATTGAGGAATCAGTGAGTTCAAATTGCAAAAAGAAAGGGCAGTGGAATGTAGAAATTCATGTTGAAAATATTCCTATTGAATTTAAAATTGATACGGGTGCAGATGTTACTGTTATACCGTATTGAATTTATAAGAACAAGTTATTAAATATAAAATTAGAAAAATCATGTAGATCATTATATGGTCCAGGAAATAAGAAACTTAATATAGTTGGTTCCTTTGAAGGCAATTTGTCAAATAAAAATCGTAAAATTGAAGAGAATATTTTTTGTGATTAATAAGTTGCAACACCCTTTGCTCAGTTGCAGTGCAAGCGAGAAATTAAATCTTGTTATGAGAATCAATAAAATATATTCCAATTTTGATCCATAAAAAGAGTTTCCCAAATTGTTTGAGGGAGTCGGGAAAATTCAGAAAGCATATCATATTAAGTTGAAGCCAGGAGCTAAACCTTATGCGTTAGAAGTTCCACGTAAAGTTCCTTTACCTTTAAAGAGTAAACTGCGACAAGCTTTAAATAGTATGATTGAACAAGGCGTTATCGAAGCTGTTGATGAACCAACCGATTGGTGTGCTCCAGTGGTTTTGGTCCCAAAGAAATCAGGTGAAATAAGAATTTGTGTAGATTTGTCAAAGTTGAATGATAATATCGAAAGAGAATATTTCCCAATGACATCAGTAGATTACACTCTTAGCCTATTTGATGGTGCACAGGTTTTTAGCATCATTGATGCCAATTCTGGGTTCTGGCAAGTTCCCTTATACACAGAATCATCCAAATTGACTACTTTCATTACTCCTTTTGGAAGATATAGATTTAAACGTTTGCCTTTCGGAATTAAATCCGCTCCAGAAGTTTTTCAGAAAAGAATTCGTGAAACAGTTCCAGATGCTCCAGGCATTGTAGGACTGATGGATGAATTTGTAATTTTTGGAGCTACTGAAGAGGAACATGATCAGCGTTTGAGGGAAGTTTTAAGCAAACTGCAAGCTGCAGGGTGGACCCTTAACAAATAAAAATGCCAATTTAAAGTTAAAGAAGTGAAATTTCTTGGGCATACAATATCGAAAGGAGGCATGAAACCAGATCCAAAGAAAACTGAAGCTATAGCAAACCTGCCTAGGCCTTATTCGGTGAAAGAATTAAAAAGATTTTTAGGCATGAGTGGATTTTTGAACAAGTTTATTCCACGAATGGCTGACGTAGCTAATCCGCTCTATAAATTATTGAAACATAAAAGTGAGTGGATATGGGGGGCCAGCTCAAGAGGCTTCCTTTCAGAAAATTAAGAAAGAACTGTGCCAAACACCCGGATTATCAATGTTCAGCCTTGAAAAGGAAATTTATATTTCATGTGATGCGTCATCGTATGGTCTTGGTGCAGCTTTGTACCACATGGAAAATGGTTATAAATTACCAATTTGTTATGCTTCTAGAACCCTGTCAGAAACAGAAAAGCGCTACGCTCAAATTGAAAAAGAATCATTGGCCCTAGTGTGGTCTTGTGATAGATTCAGAGACTATATATTAGGCAAAAAAGTGCATATAGAAACTGACCATAAACCGTTAGTACCGATTTTTATGTCAAAACCTTTAGACTTGCTAACTCCTCGTTTACAAAGAAAGAAACTCAGACTGATAAGATATGATTATGCAATTTCGCATAAACCTGGAAAAGAGCTTGTTATAGCCGATACTTTGTCTCGAAGTCCTTTGACAGAAAAGGGAGATGAAGTATTATCTGAAGAAATAGCTGCATATGTCCAAAACGTTATTGATTCTCTTCCTGCAACCGACAAAAGATTGGATGAAATAATACAGTTGAAAAGTGAAGACATCATTTGCAAGATACTTATTAACCCTCTCATGCATGCATTATTTTATAATTGTCAAAAAAAATTTTTTTACTTGCAGTTTGCCTCAAAATGAGCCAGAATAAAGGTGAACATTTAAATTTTGAAAAAAAATTAATTTTTTAAGAAGTTACAAGCCCAACCTCAAATGAGACTTACATGCATCTAAAGGTGCATTTCTGAAAAAAAAGTATTATTTTTCATTGAAGTCTTCAAAGCATTCTGGGCATAAATTAACGTTACATCGACAACAAGTATATCTTGTTTTACTTTTGCAAAGTTCATTTTTACATTTTAATGCAAATTTACCATCGAACTTCTTTGGATAGTGTTTTCCGTTATCGAATCTCAATTCGTTTGCTACATTAGATAATTTCCTTTTCTTTATTGTTGATACAGTGGAATCAGAATTGCTACTGGATGGTCTACCCTATTTCTTTGCCATCAATGAGCTTCCTGTGTATACGAGACTTGATGCAATTCTGCTTTTGAATTCCAACAAATCGTTTGTTTCTCTTCCATCTTTTCTCCAAAGCAGCCAAGCATTGACTGCAGCAACGTTCAACAGGTGGTAATATATTCTCATATACCATCGTTTATTCCTCTGGGAATGACGATAGAGTGCTACAAGAAAATCCATTAAATCAACACCTCAAATATGAAGGTTATACATTTTTACTGCATTTGGCATAGCTATTTCTATCAAAGATTCAGTTGTATGAGAAAAACGTTTTGCTTTGTCCATTGGTTGTACTCCAGCAAAAGATGAAACTACATGCACAAGATTTTTATCGATCCATCGAGTCACAGTTATGTTTTCTTCATTAGTAGTCACAGACACTGACCCCCTACCTTCTTTCAGAAGAGATTAAACGTCTTTTAACTTATCATTTGTACCTAGCTTTCTATTAGATCGAATTGACATACATAAATTACTTAACTAGTGATTAAATATTAATATAGTTTAGAAACATGATCTCTCTTTACATGAATCATGTTAAATATTACCAAATTAATTACATAATTAGCCATCTATGAATTACATATAAATGGAAATAAGCAAGTATTTATTATTAAGTGTATATAAAGCACAATTGATTTAATAAACTAAGCATTAGCTCCTCCAATAAGAAAATTTCTAGTACTACTACTCATCATAGCATCAACAACCTCAAATGAGGCTTGCATGCAGTCAAAGCTGTCAGCTACCATAACTGCATGATAACTTCATTTGAGGTTCTCAATAAAAATAGCTTTATTTTAGCTACAAAATTGTTAGTAACTCATACGTTTTTGTTCATTATAGTAAAAATAATGTAGAAAACAGGAAATATTTTTACTTATTTGGTATTTGCAAATAAAGTGCAGAAATGGTCTTCATAAATCGGTTGTTCTGTGACTTCTAATGCTGGTACAGAATGGCTACTTTTAAGTGATCAGAACAAACTGCATAGCTAGTGCAGCCATCTTTTGCTGCATTTTACAAGCTTTCCTTGTTGTCATAGTGGAATACAGTACAATTGAGAATCCAAATTATTTGAAATACCATTTATTTCGTGGGTTTTTCCTAATAGCCTCATATGAGGTTTCCATGCATGAGAGGGTTAAATATTGCGAAAGTGGGTGGCCTTCTAAAAATGAAATTCCAGTCACACTTCAAAGATTCTGGGAACATAGACATTCCTTATCTCTTCAAAATGGGATTTTGTTTAAAGATGTAAGAATCGTAATTCCTGAAAAGCTTCAAAGAGAAATTATACATCGAATTCATGATGGACACCAAGGAATAACCAAATGCCGTGCCAGAGCTCAACAATCAGTCTGGTGGCCAGGCATATCCAAGGATATTGAAATATTAATTAAAAATTGCGAGAAGTGTATTCAATATCAGAGCCATCATAAAGAACCTCTAATTCCAAGCAACCTTCCAGAGAGACCATGGCAAGTCGTTGGAGTTGATTTACTAAAACTGAAAGGACACTGGTATGTCATCATTGCTGATTATTATTCAAGATTTTTTGAAGTGGCGAAACTAGAAAATCTTTGTTCTTTAGTTGTCATAAACCATATGAAGTCAATTTTTGCAAGACACGGCATACCCGAGGTTGTACGGAGTGACAATGGAACACAGTTTTCGCAGGACATTGGTTCTGAATATTATAAATTTGCAAAAACATACATTCCATTGTGACCTCAAGCCCAGAAATTCCTCAGAGTAATGGATTCATCGAGTACATGGTAAAGAATTTCAAAAATCACTACTTAAAATCGCAATCAGAAGATCCCTATCTGATGTTACTTGCAATTAGATCCACACCATTACAGAATGGGTACAGTCCAGCTGAATTGTTAATGGGAAGGAAATTACGCACAACTGTACCATCTGCACATGAAATGCTGATGCCTAGTCTTGCTAATTTTAATTCTTTAAGGGAAAAAGAAACGGAGATGAGAGAAAGACAAAAACGTAATTTTGATCAACGTCATGGAGCCAGAAACCTCCCATCATTGGAAGTAGGTCAACCTGTTTGGATCAAGGATTTAAAATCCTATGGGAAGATAAAAAGTCTTCATTCAGCCCCTCGTTCATACATTGTAGAAACACCCAGAACCCATCTACATCCATCGTCGCTTCCACCGTATTTCTGTTGGACTGATGATAATGAAGTACATCCTGCCTTGTCCAAAGAGTTTTCAAAAAATGTGCCAACAATCTAGGACAATGTGAACAATCCAAATGAAGTCCTGACCGATCCACCTGTAATGACTACTAACAGTGCTCCTCCTCCAGAACTCAACCTTCGTAAAACTCGCAGTGGTCGAGTGGTAAAAATTCCTAAGAGATTTTTGGACTAATGACTTTTAAAGAGGGGAGATGTGATGTAATCGATTAACTATCGATATTTTTGTAAATAGTTTATGTTTTGTGTATGGCAACACCAGAGAATGTTTGGGTTTGTGTTGCGAGTTTCGATTTTGTAAATAACATGATGCGCGCTCATTAAAGTATTTTCAACGTTTTTATGGTGTTTATCGATCATAAAACAAAAACCTTATACTTTAACAAATAATTATAAGAAAAAAAACAAAAACAAAAAAAAACTAATAATATAGTGTGGTGTTGAAATTGAAAGGTTACAGTTTTAATAAGTATTCAGAAATGATTTCATTTAAATTTTCCTAATTTAAAAAATAACTTTATATTTTATAAATGGAAGAAGGAATACATGGAGAGCATATTAAATGCAGTGAACAAATATTTTAACTGAATAATGCTGGATATTTACTTTATTAAGGCGTGTTTTATGTGTTTTAATTTACTAATTCGCATATTAAATTTATTTTTGCGAAATTCAAAACTTCTAATAATTTTCATTTATTTGCTTATTATCTTATTTATTTTTAAATAAAATTACAGCCGTAGTGTTGGTTTACAATTTTTTTGCCATGAAAACAAAAGATATTACACCTTAATGTAATGTTTTGCAGAAAGAAAAAAAAATTTTTTCCAAGCACATTTATTAAATTAACAAAGTATGATAATGTCGAAATGTCCATCTTCTAAAATTTAACTTTTAGGTAATTGATTAATAAGCATAAAATTGAAATATAGCATTGACTTCAACCAAAAATCATTTTTCCAAGCACATTTATTAAATTAACAAAGTATGATAATGTCGAAATGTCCATCTTCTAAAATTTAACTTTTAGGTAATTGATTAATAAGCATAAAATTGAAATATAGCATTGACTTCAACCATATACACTATTGCTCATGTTATATTTCTCATAGCTATTTGCATGGGCAAATGAAAAAGCTGAATTTGCAACTTAAGTTAAAATTTTATCTTTTTTAATGATTCAAATAAGACAGGTTAAATGAACACATTTCTGCATGGTAGGAATAAATATTATGCATACATAAATTCTATGTTTGCATGGAAAAAAAAAAAAAAAAAAACTGAATACTATGACCTTGCTATACATAATTTCAAAATGTATAAAATTTCATATCGGAGCAATCACTATTACATACGTATCTGTAGTGTCTCATGAATGACATTTTGGATATGCTCCACTCGGGTAGTTAGAAACAGTACATTAAAATGGGTATTTAATCATTTTTTTTGCTTGTTTTGAGAAACAATGTAGATATAACGACATTTCAGCGATTTTAAATTAAATTAATTGAAATCTGCCTTTTGACTGAGGATAATTAATTGTTGTAGGTTTCTATTATTTTCGCTTCTGTTTCTGAACCGTCATCATAGTATTTTAAATAAGATTAATTCTAGATTTTAGTATTTAAAATGTTTTTTTTTAAGGTTTAAGACTTAATTTACATGATAGTCATTGCTACAGTATAGATTTTTCATGCATTTTCTGTACTTCATATTATATGTAAGATTTTTTTAATCATGATCCATGATGTAGGTGCATTCATTGATTATTATTATTCTGTATTTATTTATACATTGGGATACTGACTGCGGCTGTACAAATTTCCGTGCATTTTCTGATTCATGCGCCGTAATATAGGGGTAGCCAGTAATTTTTTTTTTTCTTTTAGTTTTAATGTTCGCAAAGCGAGCATACTGACTGTGAATGCACAAATTTCCATGCCTTTACTGATTCATGCACCGCAAACTAGGGGTATCCAGTAATTTTTATTTTTTTAGCTTCGTTTTAATGGTTGCAAGGCGAGCATACATCGGATACTCACCACGGCTGTACAAATTTTCATGCATTTACTGATTCATGCGCCGCGATTTAGGGGTATCCAGTGATGATTTCTGTGGTTTAATGCTCATGAAGTGAGCATACAGCAATGAGCATGCTGACCGCGGTTCAGATTTTCGTACATGACTAATAGCGGTATCATTTTTATTTTATTTTTTTTTTAAGTTTTAATGCTCACGAAGCTAGCACACTTGTTAATACCGACGTCTGCAGTCTACAGAAGGAAAAAAAAAATCTAAATTTAAATATTTTACTTCTAATAATATATATTTTAGTTCTTACTTTTATTATATTGAATGCGACTTTTGTTGGTGCGATTCACGTTAACTGATTGGTGTGATTTATATTTAAAAAGGGCATTTGTTGATGTTTTTCGTATTTAAAATTACAGAACGATCGAAAATTTCAATTTAACCATTTCACTGGCCACAGTAGTGTGTAGGAGGCTAAATTTCCCCCCGAGTTACCTCGGGATAGCCGGTGGAATGGTTAATTTGTGTGTAAAAACAAACATCAATGTCAACAGCCACTAGCTTGAAAAGTAAATCACGCCTACAAGCTTGCAGGGATCGCACTAGAAAAAGTCGCCAAAGTGCCAGGGGGTACCGCTGACTGGGATTTACCCATCTATAATAATAAAAGAAGATGTCTCTCTGTGCATCTATACGTCCAGCCCTTACTGAACGTAGAAGTACAAAATTTGACATACAGGTGCTCAGTAGCCTTCCCGAGGGGCTCTTGAAAACAGAAATTAAAAATTTTAATTAGTTGCGGAGATATTAATTAAAATGTCGACCCATGTCGATCGAAAAATGACCGAGAATCTACGGCTAATTGCTTAAAAAGAAACATTCTATCAGCAGACGATTTTCTCCGCTGTCTAGAACGGAAACAAAACATCTGGAAATCATTAATACCGCATGTTCTCGAAGTGGGATTAAAAATTGCAAATTTCAAAATTCTTCGATTTTCCTTCGCCACCCTAAAACTTAGTATACAGCCCTAACATCACAAGACAATCTAGCAGTTCAAATTTCATCGATTTCCGACAATAAACAAAAAATTTACATTTTAATTGCAAATTAAATGTTATCCTAATATGCGTATTCCAAATTCTAATTACGATTAAATTATTTTTAATGCGTCATTCGAAAGACATTTTGAAATACTTTTATATTATCGAAAATTGGATTCGAGATTTCACCTGATTTACATGTTTTGTTGTGTCTTGATTATATTTTCTTTTGTATCTCAGTTACTAATTAAAATAATTTCATACGTAATAAATCATTTGAAAGCTTTGTTGATTTGGAATCGAACAGTAGATTACAAAAATTTCTACCGCCAGATGGCACTGGAATATTTTAAAATTTCAAATTTTCAAATTCTAATTATGATTAAGTTATTTTTAATACATCATTCGAAAGATATTTTAAAGTACTTTTATATCATTAAAAGTGGAATTCGAGATTTTACCTGATTTACATGTTTTAAGGTGTCCTGATTAGGTTTTCTTTTGTATCTCAGCTGCTAAATAAAATAATTTCATAAGTAATACATCATTTGAAAGCTTTGTTGATTTGTAATTGAACAGTAGCTTACAGAAATTTCTACCGCTAAATGGTGCTGTAATATTTTAAAATTTCAATATTTCAAATTATAATGAGGGAGGAAGGTGTTGTAAGTTATAAAGCGGGGATAAGACGCCACCGAGCGGGACGTTGCTAAAGTCAGAAATTAGAAAAATCAGAAAGCAGCTATCACACGAAAGATCCTACTCTCTGAACTATACGCTCTGAACTATAACCTCTCCGAATAATCGAGCATCAGGTAGTAGGGTTATTTTGAAGACTAAAATGAATTCAAAAAGGCGTTAACAACTGGCTACTAATTGCTCACTATTTCATGTTTTAAACACACTCTGATTTTCACGCACTCCGATTGGTTGAATACGAGCTAACATCTAGCGTAGGAGATTTAGTCAGTCATAAGTTCGTCATTAACAAAAGTAGGAGAGGGAAACTCATCACACGATGCGTTTTCGACCGTTTGTCTCTCCAAAAACCTGTTTCAGGTGATTTCGGGAGAAAATATCTGATACTGCTGATCGTATGAGAGTACATGTGATAGCAGCTTAACATAGTGAGCGTACAGGCTGTTTCAGGTATTGAAACGGGAAGGGGCCACCGCAGGCGCTAACGAGCAGGAATTTACTGCAATTAAATTTTTCAATAAAGCTATTTTCACTGTATGTCAATAAGCTGTTGTAAAGACCTGAAACTGGAAAAAGGCGCCACCGAGCGGGAGTTTCGTAAAGTCAGATTTTTCAAGTGTCGCGAACTAGCAGGTCGCCGAAAGCGGCTAGTTTTTTAATAAAACTGCCAGTTAAAAAAAAAAAAAAAGGTAAAAATCTAACCACATATTATACACTGATGGAAAAAAAAATCCCAACACCAAGAAAAAATTATTGTACAGTAATGAAATTTCAGCAATACATTTGTCTAGGTAACATATTTAATTGATTAAAGTTTCAAGATCACAGGTAGAGCCATTGGCAAGAAGAGCCATTTCAAATGTGAAATGTTGGTACATTAGTAACCGGTGTAACCGCCAGAATTTTGAATGCAAGCATGCAAACGTGCATGCAATGTGTCGTACAGGTGTCGGATATCAGTTTGTGGGATGGAGTTCCATGCCTGTTGCACTTGGGCGGTCAATGCAGGGACGGTTAATGCTGGTTGTGGATGACGCTGGAGTTGTCGTCCAATGATGTCCCATACGTGCTCGATTGGAGAAAGATCTGGTGATCTAGCAGGCGAAGGCAACATGTCGACACTCCGTAGAGCATATTGGGTTACAACAGCGGTATGAGGGCGAGCGTTATCCTGTTGGAAAACAACCCCTTGAATGCTGTTCATGAATGGCAGCACAAAAGGTTGTATCACTAGACTGACGTACAAATTTGCAGTCAGGGTGCGTGGGATAACCACGAGAGTGCTCCTGCTGTCATACGAAATTGCTCCCAAAACCATACCTCCAGGAGTAGGCCCTGTGTGTCTAGGCCGCAGACAAGTCGCTAGCAGGCGTTCACCTGGCCTCCTTCTAACCAACACACGGCTATCACTGCGACCAAGGCAGAACCGACTTTTATCAGAAAACACAACAGATCTCCACTCCGTCCTCCAATGAGCTCTAGCTTGACACCACTCACGTCGCAAACGGCAGTGGTTTGGAGTCAGTGGAATGCACGCTACAGGGCGTCTGGCTCGGAGCTGTCCTTGAAATACCGATTTGTAACAGTTCGTTGTGTCACTGTGGTGCCAACTGCTGCTCGAATTTCAGCTGCAGACGCAGTACGATTATCCACAGCCATACGCCGAACACAGCGGTCTACCCTATCAGTAGTGCCACGTGGCCGCCGGAACCCGGTCTTCTTGAGGCAGTACCTTCCCTTGACCACTGCTGCGAACACTCATGCACAGTGGATACATTCCTGCCAAGTCTTCTGCAATATCCCGGAAAGAAAACCCACCTTCTCGTAGCCCTACTACACGACCTCGTTCAAACTCAGTGAGCTGTTGATAATGGCTTCTTCGTCTTCTTAGAGGTATCCTTGACTAACATTAACCCACTACGTCAAATCTCAACTGTAAATAACAATCACGAACCATACAGCGCTTATTTAAAGCAAACCTCATTTGCATGTTCATAGTGTCGCTAGTAGCGCCACACTTATGCGCGTAGCTCGACATTTGAATTGACGTCATCTTTCAGATGTATAAATACGCCTACCAAATTTCGTTTATCTAGCACAGCTCCTTCCTGGTCTTGGACTTTTTTTTTCCATCAGTGTATATTAACCTTTTACCTGCCAATGTTCCATAAATGGAACATGGAATTAAAATTCATTTAAAAATGAAATATCATGAATACTGACTTGAAAAAATTATCAGATAGAATAGAAATGTGACTTGATTTTTTGAAATAGAAATTACAGTTCAATCATAAAAGTGTACATAAAATTGTAAAAATAACATATTTTACCATTTTCCCTTTTACTCTACAGTTTAAAAATTCACATAATTTAAAAAAATAAGCAAATATGCTTCTAAAAATGGGCTGTCATGTTCAAAATAGCTTATATTATTAAATAAAATAAAATACTACAAAAATATTAAAATATAATAAAATAAAATTAATAATATTAACTATAATATTAAATAATATAAAAAAAAAAATATATACATTTTAATGACAGAGTTCTTGAAACTAAAGCATTAAAAGGCAAAATATGTAAAAAACAAATTTAAATTACTCGTGGATATGAATGCGGCATGTAAAAGGTTAACCATATGCCTGTGATTGCAATCAATATATAATGCATATTTTACATATATAGTTAGCCGCCGCTTTATAAAATCACGTTTGTTTTCATCAAAATGATTTTATTAAGCGGCTGATTTTTATATCCGGCGAACAAACCCGAACTCAATAAAAGAGTATTCATTACCTAATCATGGAATGAAAGTATTCGCCCTTCCATCTATCAACTAGACATCCGTAGAAATGGAGTTTTTGCTACTTATCATTCATGTAAAATTTTCAACTTTTAAGGACAAAATTGTGTAAAAGATGGAAATTTTCTTTGACCTGGCATTCTTGTACTTATCTAGAAGTGCTGCGTTGATGATTTCTGCTCTCCTTATTCATTTTCGCTTGCAATTCACTCTTCGGTTTCGTAAAATTTAGCACTTATGTTATTATGTTTACGTGAATCAAACTGAGAAATTTCAAGATTCGATGTCGCCTTTCTCTGATTATACATTTGAAAAAAACTATCATACTTTACGAAATCTTTACGCTTTACCTTCATAATAAAAACTACCCTCTTGCATATCTTGCAGCTAACTTGCTTCAAAATAAGAACTAGAAACTCTATTTGAATATTTTAAGACAGAAAAGAAATACTCATTGGCCATTCATATGAATTCCTTGAATTCATAACTGTAACACATGGCGGGGCAGGTTTTTCATTTTTTTTTTTTTTTTTTTTTTGAATCTCTGTGTTGGTAGGTCATATATAATGGCCGAAACCTTTGTATATTTGCCATTATGAATATAATTTTCGTAAGCATCTCCAAAACGGATAGTCATAGAAAGACCAAAAAGGGAGGTGCACAACTAGATGCTATAACAAACCTATACACCAATTTGCAACGTTCTACGTCCAACCGTTTTTGAGTTATGTGAGATACATACACACTCTCACATACACACACATACAGACGTCACGAAAAATCGTGTAAAGTCGCTGATATCTCTAAAACAAGAGCTCATATTAAGACGAAACTATCTACATGCCAATATTCATTAAAGTGTATTGCTCGACTAGAACCTGTTTATGTCTATAAGAATTACTTTCTACACACAAAAATGTGGACAACTTTCATAAAAATATCATTACGGGCTCTATTTACGGGTTGAATATTCATTAAATAAAATGCACTCGTCGACTAGAACCTGCTTGTCTTTACAAATTACTTTCTACATGCAGAAATGTCAACAACGTTCATAATAATATCATTATGGCTCTATCATTAACTTATTTTGAAATCTGTATGATCATAGGTCATATGCAATGGCTAAAACCTTATCTATAATAATAAAAGAAGATGTCTGTCTGTCTGTCTGTCTGAGCATCTATACGTTCAGCCCCTACTGAACGCAGAAGTATAAAATTTGACATACGGGTGCCTAGAAGCCTTCCCGAGGGGATAGTGAAAACAGAATTTGAAATTTTTAATTAGTTGCGGAGATATTAATTAAAACGTTGACCCATGTCGATCGAAAAACGACCAAAAATCCTTATTGCTTAAAAAAAGGCATTCTATCAGCAGACGATTTTCACGGCTGTCTCGAACGGAAACAAAACATGTGGATGTCATTAATGTCACCTGATCTTGAACTGGGGTTAAAAATTGCAAATTTCAAAGTGCTTCAAATTTTCTTTTTCGCACACAACACTTAATATACAACCTATTCAGCACAAAACCAACCTGCAGTTAAAATTTCATCAATTTTCATTTATAAACAAAGCAGTTACATTTTAATTGCAAATTAAATTTTATTCTAACACGTAATCTATCTTTCAATAGACGATAGGAGTTTCCATAGCAACAAAATACATTTGAAGGAACTAAAAAATACTTTTTCTTTTTCTTTTTACTTCCATTACCCGACTACCGTGGTATATATAGGTTTTGGGAACCTAAAAAATATTTATTTTTCTTTTTACTTCCATTAACCGACTACCGTAGATAATGGAATTAGAGATTTCACGTGATTTACATGTTTTAGAATGTCCTGATTAGGTTTTCTTTTGTATCTCAGCTACTAATTAAAATAATTTCATAAGTAACACATTATTTGAAAGCTTTGTTGATTTGGAATTGAACAGTAGATTACAGAAATTTCTACCGCCAGATATTTTAAAATTTCGATATTTCAAATTCTAATTAAATTATTTTTAATACATCATTCGAAAGATATTTTAAAGTTCTTTTAAATTATCGAAAGTTTTCACCAGATTTACACGTTTTGAGGTGTCCTGAATCAGCTTTCTTTTGTATCTCAGCTACTAATTAAAATAATTTCATAAGTAATGCATCATTAGAAAGCTTTTTTGATTTGGAAACGAACAGTGGAATACAGAAATTTGTACCGCCAGATGGCACTCTAATATTTTAAAATTTCAATATTTCAATTTCTAATTATGATTAAACTATTTTTAATACATCACTTGAAAGATATTTTAAAGTTCTTTTAAATTATCGAAAGTTTTCACCAGATTTACATGTTTTGAGGTGTCCTGAATCAGTTTTCTTTTATATCTCAGTTATTAATTAAAAAAATTTCATAAGTTATGCATCATTTGAAAGCTTTGTTGAGTTGATACACATTTTAAAGTACTTTTACGTTATCGAAAATGGAATTCGAGATTTCACCCGATTTACACGTTTTGAGGTTTCCTGATTAGGTTTTCTTTTGTATCTCAGCTACTAATTAAAATAATTTCATAAGTAATACATCATTAGAAAGCTTTTTTGATTTGGAATCGAACAGTGGATTACAGAAATTTCTACCGCCAGATGGCGCTGTAATATTTTAAAATTTCAAAATTTCAATTTCTAATTATGATTAAATTATTTTTAATACATCATTCGAAAGATATTTTAAAGTTCTTTTATATTATAGAAAGTGGAATTCGAGACTTTACCCGATTTACACGTTTTAAGGTTTCCTGTTTAGGTTTTCTTTTGTATCTCAGTTACTAATTAAAATATTTTCATAAGTAATACATCATTTGAAAGGTTTGTTGATTTAGAATTGGACAGTAGATTAAAAAAATTTCTACCGCCAGATGGTGCTGTAATATTTTAAAATTTCAATATTTTAAATTCTAATGAGCGAGGAAGGTGTTGTATGTTCTAAAACGGGGATAAGGCGCCGCAGCCGCCACCGTGCGGGACTTTGCTAAAATTAGAAATTTAAAAGATCATAACATGGTGAGCGAACAGGCTGTTTCAGATATTGAAAGTGGAAGAGGGCGCCGCAGGCTACCGGGCGGGATTTTACTGCGATTAAATTTTTCAATAAAGCTATTTTTACTATATGTCAATAAGCTGTTGTAAGATCTGAAACGGGAAAAGGCGCCGCAGGAGCCACCGAGCGGGAGTTTCAAAAAGTCGGATTTTTCAAGGATCGCGAACCAGTTGGTCGCCGAAGGCGGCTAGTTATTAATATAGCTTTCGTAAATATCTCCGAAACGAAAAGTCACTGAAAGACCAAATAGGGAGATGCACAACCAGATAGGGAGATGCACAACAATCCTGTATACCGATTTTCAACAGTCTAGGTCGAACTGTTTTGGGGGGTCGCTGTAGCCCAGTCAGTAAAGTGTCGGGCTTGTAATTGGAAGGCTGCGGGTTCGGAACTCGAGCCGGCCAGAGACCATCGTATACACTAATGGTGGCTGTTGCACGTAAAATCTATCGTGACTGCAATGTCCTCCATGTTCGCATAAAAAATTATACTTCTGGGGGTCACCAAAGCAGGAGAGTCATTCCTTCCGTAGATGATCAAAATTGTGATGACATGTCTCCGGACCACCTCTAGGGGCGAGTCGCAGACACAGTCGCCAATTGCCCATTGCACAACAGTAATGCAACGTAAAACCTAACGAACCGACCCACTATTTTTGAGTTACGCAAGGTGTTTACATACAGATGTCACAAAAAATCGTGTAAAGTCGTTGATATCTCGAAAACGGGAGCTTGTATTAAAACGAAACTTGCAGGTATGCAATTAGACATCATGACAGTGACACATATAAATTTGCAACATTCTATAACGATTCGTTTTTGGGCTATGTGTGATATAAAATCCATTTCGCAAATCAGGATTACAATACTTCCTTATAAGGAAGTAAAAAAAAAAAAAAAAAAAAAGATTGTTTATAAGTAAAATTTTATTTATTTCAAATGTTATTTTAATTATGTTTTTGATGCGTTAGTTATATACAGTCAAACCTCATTTACATGAGGTTTCCACAATCCCCATCAAAATGAAGATTGGTTACCGATAGAATGAACTTCTGAAAATATGAACATTTTTTTTTCCTCTCGAGATTAACGTTAACGAGGTTCGATTGTATTAAGGTAGTATGCATTCAAAAAAAAGTATATATATATATAATTTTATGTTATGATTGGTCGACTATTTTGATACATTTTCGGAACATCTATAAATCGGTAATCAGGCAACAACTGTTTCTTGCTGATGCTTCAATGTAAAATTAATCTTGGCACAAATCTGATAGACCATGTAAGTTTTATTTAGAAATATCATTCATGACCTATGAATTATTTATTTAGAGAAATTGGAGTGTAAGATTGAATTTTTTTGTACACACTATGTGAAAAATACCAGAGCTGGGAATAAAACTTGAGCACTGCACTTACAGTGCAGATGCTCTACCACTGCGCCACCCTGGCTGATTATCAAATCAGCATTTTCCACATGATATCTGTTGGCAATGTCACTATATTTGCAAATGCAGATTTAACGGGTAAACATATAAAGATTAATCATGGCACAATTCTGATAGACCCTGTAATTTTTACTGAAATCATTCATGAACCATGATTTATTTATAGAAATTTGAATACAAGATTGAATTTTGTATACTAACTATGTGAAAAAGGCCAGAGCTGGGAACTGAAATCGAGCACTCCGCTTACTGTGTATCACTGAGCTGCCTTGGCTGATTACCAGCTCGGCATTTCCCATATAATATATGTTTAAGTGCGCGAGTTAAATTCTCAGGCCTGTCATTTTTCATATAGTTGATATAAAAAAATTAACTTTACATGCTTTGCTAATGGATATTGTGTGGGAAATGCCGAGTTGATAATCAGAAAGTCTGTTGCTGACCAGTAGCGAAACTCATGTTATTCTATGGGGAAATTTGTTTCTACAATTACTCATTGTTTAATGCAATTTTTAATTATGTATTTACGTTCTGAAATTTTATAACCGTTCAATTAGTATTACTTTAAAAAAAAATTAATATATTACTTTTGAGTAAATATATATATATATATATATATATATATATGTATATGTATGTATGTATATTTAAATGTACTTTTTAGCTGAATAAAATGTTCGAATTCGTGAAAACAACTTTTGGTTCTGAATTTTTTGAAGGTGAAAATAGAATTTAAGATTAAAACAAATCATGTTAACAAAATATAATATCAATAATGTGATTAAAATACCACTTTTTTTTTTTTTTTCACATTTCAGAAACACAAAGAAAAATATAAGCAAATAATTTTTCTTAAATTATCTTATGGAAATCTGAACATTTTACGTTTTTTTTTTTTTTTTTTTTTTTTTGAGTGATTATAAAAATTTATCACTATACGATCTCCCATATCAAAATTTAATTAGCTAAAATTATGAAAAATGATTAAAAAAGTTACTTCAAAGTAATACAAACGATAGAAATAATGGGTGCCGTTTGTTTATCTACGGAACGCGCTGGGTACATGGGGCAACCTAAGACAACAAAATGCCTGATGCGCCAGCTCGTATATACACTCCTTCTCATAATTATAAGGACACACGTTTTCCTATATTAACTAAACACTGAACTCTATTATTTAAACAAATATATTTTTTTATTAATTTGAATTTCATTAATAGACTATATTTAAAAAGTTTTAACATTTTTCTATCTTAAAAAACTTTAAATATGGTAAAAAGATGATTTTTCAGGTGTTCACAATTATAAGGACAGCTCGAATTTTAGTAATTTTTTTCAGTTCTTCTTTAAATTAATATTTTATGGGGTGTCTTTTTAGGGTTAAACAGTCAGACAATCTCTCTGGTATATATATATATACATTTCTTTTTAATATTCAGTTTTAATACCACTTCATATAGCATATATGATATTCTTAATACATTTAAACTATTTAAAATTGCTTTCAACTTACATGCACTTTTCTAATATCATAAGTTAAGGTTTTTTTCAACTTTTAGGCCATGAGAAAGGCAATAATACAGAAGTTTCTTTCTCCAAACTATTTCCTGTTGCTCTAAAAGTAGAGCAAAAATGTAAGTCTTGTTGAAAAAAACATTATTACCCCCCAAAATCTAACAAAAATCTGATAATTCCACGTTTAAATTTTGCGGATATTCTCTTCATGTTCATAATAATAAAAAAAATTACTAAATTTATTCTGCCTTCAGTAGAAGAACCTCCCCAGAGCACCATAGATCCACCTTTAAAATGCCCTATTCACATCTGCCTTTAAAAAATCTGCTCTGTCTTTCGCTATTTTCAGATCGTGCCAGTAACTGTTAAAACCATTTGGTGAATCAAGAATAAAATGTTTTTCATCCGAAAATGCAACATTTTACCATTTAATATTGTCTTTATTCAACTTTAACACAGACGTTCTTTCCCCCATTAAATGCTGATTGATTATTACAGGTTTTTAATTCATTTTAACATATTATTAATTATTTTAAACATGCATAAATGTGGACCCTAACCTTCCGTTGAAAATTACGAGCAAATTCAGCAGCAGTCATTATGAGTAGAAAAGTAAGAGGAATTATGAGTCTTTGATCTCTGTAAAACAACTCTGATTTCATCAGATATCTCTCCTATCGAACCAGCAATTCAACGTTTGATCACATTTCCTTCAGCAATTTTAGACCTTCGAATTTTATTAGAAATTCGGCGGATTGAAATTATCCTTCCACTTAAAAAACACATTTATTATACCTCACTACTTGAACATTCTTTTTTTCGAGGAATTATCAGTAATGTCCGTCCAAGAAAAATTGAAGGCATATATATGAATTAATCTAGCCCAGTAGTTAACAAATTGGCATGTCAACTGTAATTTATCCGCTAGTAAGTTAAATAAAACGAAAAAATCTGGATTGTCCCTATAATTATGAACATCTAAAAACGTGGAGAAAAACACATTTTGCATTATTTTTTATTAATTTTGTTTTATATTGAAAAAATTATAACAGTTTTGGTTTTTAGAATACAAGATATATTAGAGCAGTTAGTATAATCTTCTTTGCAATTATTTTTACATTAGTTATTTCAAAATATAAAGTGTCCTTATAAATATGAGAAGGAGTGCCTTAAGGGGACTCTCTACCTATCGTCTCCGAAAGCCGAAGCCAGTATTATTCTATGGGAAATTTTGCCCCATTATAATAATTTAACTAATACATATTTTTAAATTCCGTACTCACTTTCCGAAAATTCACAACTATTAAGCAATTTATCACTTTCTAAAAATTGACATTTTTATGTTTAAGATTTCGCATTTTACAACCTCAAAATAAAATTAATAAAAAAAAAAAAAAATAGAAAGCGATAAATTGTTTAATATTTGTGAAGTTTCTGAATGTGAGAACGGAATTTAAAAATACGGGACGATAAGTGGAAAGGGCTTTTAAACTAGGCTGACCATATGTCCTCGAATCTCGAGGACAGGCACGAATTTCGAGGACAAACTACCTCCGTCCCCAAAAAATTGCAACACATTTGGGGACGCCGGTTATAAAATTTTTGATGTTTTATTATATTAATTTATTATATGTATAATAAATAAGCTGAAATAAGGTGCTGTATACATAAAAATTACTAAAATTTTACAATTTAAGGTGATTTAATTATTTTTTTATTTTTTTGTCCTCGAAATTCGAGGACACCGCCATCTTTGTCCACAAATTCAAGGAAAAAAATATGGTCACTCTATCTTAAACTGAACACGCTCTTTGACTATTGACGTGCACATCTTCTTTGATTATTAGTTTATGCGCGCCACACAAGAACTTTCAAGAAATGCATCGGCCATTTAAAAAATGGAACATCGAAAACGGGAAATTTTTCATAAAGATACCAGAAAGGATTCCTGAAACGAGAAACGAATATAAAAGCCTGTCACGTTTTTGTAAAAAAAATAATAATAATAATAAAAGAAAAAAAAAAATGTGTATTATTTGTTTGAATAAATGTGTAAAAAAGCATGGATCTAAAAAATTCAAAGAGAAAATGAATGATTTTCACACTTAAGAAGATATGCATTAAAATACAATGCATAATCTATTTAGTTTCACTGTAAGACTGTGTAAACTTTTAAAAATTTCAGCGATTACGTACGACTGAAATTATTTCGAAAAAATTAAAAAGGTAATTTGCATGCACTTTTATTTAAGACAAGTTACTTTTAATCTTGAAATTGTGCTTCACATAAATACAAATTTTCTATTACATGAGATGAGATTCTACATGCACAGTTATACGCCACTTAGACGCTTCTGGAAATTTGTTTCGTTATATTGGCATCCATATATCTTTAACTACGTGTACAACTTTATATAAATCTTTCTTTTAAGTAAATATTTTATAACATATTTCAAACACATACAGCTCATGAAATGGAATGTATTTTTTGAAGACTGTTTCGAACATTCTCTATACACGTATGCGTATTCTACTGCGTAATTGCGTAGATTTCCACTTAAGCTAAGAAAACCTTTATTTACTTATTTTTGACCACGGCCTAACTCGATCTTCTCCTATCGAGTTCAGCCGTGTTTTGACACACACAATCTGTCTTTGACAGAAAATCCTTTATTCTTCGGCCACATTTCATGAAACCATGGAAGCATCTACACAAGTGCTAACTCACCGAGTCCAATGCTAAAATAGGGGTGACAGTCATCTGACTCAGAAAAAATGAGCAACAACACAGAGCGTGGATTTACTGGATGTTTTCGAAATTTCAGACTGTCTGTCAAGCTGGCATCCCTCCAACATTTTGGACGCGTCCTCACTGCTACTTTAAGATATGTGGCTGCACTGTAGAACATTCTTCAGACATACACTGCATAAAAAAAGTAGACCGACAGTTACTTGTAATACTTTAAACTGTTTATTTATTTAATTAGAGATATGAGGTTCATTTCTCTAATATAATTATGTTCTTGAGACATCATATATTATTATTTTTTGGATATAGATTCAATCCTTTTGAATTATGTAGTGGAAAAATTCAGGAAACAAAAATGGTGCATATTTCCACTGTAATATTTCTTTAAAAAAGTAGACGGACACATCTTGTATCTCTAAAATAAAACGTTTTTAGTAAGAGGTTCGTCTCCCATTTGCTTTAATAAGTTCGTATACTCTGTTAGGCATCGAATCAATGTGATTCTGAATCTTTTTTTGACAGAAAATTTCCCAGATGTTTGTAAGAGCTTCTGTGAGCTGATGAATTGATTCATACTGGCGTCCACCCTCATAAATTTTATGAACAAGTATAGCCCAAATGTTTTCTACAGGATTCATATCCGAACTCTTGGCTGGCCAGGGTAAAACATTGAATTTGTTCTCATGAAACCATTTTTTAACGTTGTTAACGGAGTGTATTGGCGCTCCATCTTGTTAGAAAATCCAGTTTGCTCCTCCAAGATCACACGCAAATGGCAAAAGCTCACTGCTTAGTGTTTAAATATAATTTTTGTGAGTCTGGTTCTTACTTAGGAACAATAAATTTGTCCTTCCACCATAGCCAACAGTTAGCCACACCATAACGCCACCACCACCAACTTGCCGAGTAGAGTACACTTCGCCTTCTTTCTCCAAACTGTGCCAATAATATAGATATCCATCTGGGCTGTCGAAATTAAATTTTTCCCCATCTGAAAAAAAATACAGATATCCATTCTGTAGTCCAAGACATATGGCTTTGAGCCCACTGTAGGCGTTCTGTCACGTGGTGATCCTTCCAGCATGGAAGATGTTTTCTCTTCATATATTGAAAGAGCTCTGAGTGCTTAATGTAGTCTTAAATAGCCTGTGAAGTTACGTTAGTAATTCCTGTGTTTATTCGAACTCTGGGAATTGATGTTCCAGTTTTTTTCAGCTCAGTAAAAATTTTTCTTTGGTCTCTAAGAGAAAGTTTCTTTGGCCGGCCACTCTTTGTCCTTACGCCATGGACTTCAGGGGCACGTAGAAAATCGCTGATGCTACTTTTGCTTATTAGAAGTAGCCTACAAATTTTTCTGACTCCTTTATTAACATTTTTCAGAGCTATAACCTGTCCTTTCTGGTAATCAGTTAGAGGAATTCTTCGTGTCATGGCGCATTCATCTCCAAGAAATTTAACTACTTAAAACCATCTTGTCAAGCATGTTAGCAATTGGCAAAATGCCAAATGTGTATGTCCATGCAAAACTGGTATTCCGCAAGAAACATCCACTTAGATAATTGCAGTGTCCGTCTACTTTAAAAAAAAAATATATTGTGCAAATGTATATCTTTTCTCTTTTCTGCATTTCCCTACATTAAAATTAAAAATAATTGAATATTTTTATTTGTCTGTCAAAAATATGAAGATTGATAAGTATAAACCTGTTAAAGAATTTTAATTGACATTTCTTATTAAACAAAGACAGGGTTTTAAAAAATTGTAAAGAAGTGTCCGTCTACTTTTTTTATGCAATGTATATGGTTTTTCTCCTGTATGGAATCGAAGATGATTTTTTGGATGATATTCTTCAGAAAATCCTTTGAAAAATTCTCACACACATACGGTTTTTCTCCGTATGAATGCGAAAATATTTTCTTAGCTAGCCTTTTCACTTTAGAACATTTTTCACACACGTGTGGCTTTTTTCCAGAAGAGTGCTCAAATGTGCATAGATATGTGTAAATAAATAATATTTTAGAGGGGGGGAATAGTGCATACTTTACGTTTCGGGATGCGGTAAAAATGGCACCGGAAAAAATGGAACTCGGTAAAAATGACACCTGTGATTTGCAAAATTTATGTTAGAAAGAAAAAAAATATCCTATTATTGAGAAAAGTAGGAGGTACTTTAAACTTTCTTTGATCGACACGATGTATTTCTCCTCCGCATACAATTGTCTAGGCAGTGAAATACTGTAAGTTAAATTTTTGCCTAAAAAGGTCATGGAAGAAAAAAAAAAGAGAAAAGAAATTGGATTAAATCATTAAAAAGTTTAAATTTCTATTAATTACTTTTTAAGAAAAAATGCAGTGTGTGTGTGTGGGAGGGGGGGAGGGGTCGGATACACTAGGAGGAGGCAGAGGAAATGAAATTGAGGGATTAATTTACAATCCCTTTTTACAAATTTGAAGAAAACATTTAAGTATTTATCGTTTACTAAGTTCAAAAAACACTGTTGAATTTAATATAAATGATAAGAGGAAGAGGGCATCTTACAAGAAAGAGGGAAGAAAAGGGGATCCTGGACACAAATCTCCCCGGAAATAGTCACCCCCTGAAAAATCACCGAAAAAAAAAAAGCTCCCTTGGAAAAAATGAACCCTAAAAACTAGGATCCCAAGAAAAAGTTCATAAGTTAACTTTTTTTATAGAAAAGTTCTCCGAGTATGTTATAAATGTTCTATAGGTCAAGTATATCAAGTATTAACCGTGTATTCGATGCACGTGCTAACCCCGTGTGTCTGTCACATTGAACACATTTGTTGCATTTTCCATCTACGCATTAATAGGAAACATAAGATATTTCATGCGTTCTTAACATATTGTCAGTAAGAGAAGTGGCTTCAAAGTATTATCTTCGAACAGTATAGTTAATGTGGATTGCAGAAAAAAAAAAGAAAAAAAAAAAAAGGATATAAAAAAGGCATTTACAAATACCTTTTTTTTAATACAATATTTAATTTTTTACAAAAAATCATTTATATTAAAAGTTTTCATAGGTCAAAGTAGTTAAATTTGTATATATATATATATATATATATAAATGAATTGCTGTTCGTTAGTCTCACTAAAACTCGAGAACGGCTGAACGGATTTATCTTATCTTAGTCTTGAAATGTTCGTGGAGGTCTAGAGAAGGTTTAAAAGGCGAGAAAAAATCGAATAATTTCCGGGAAAACCCTAAAAACAGCCCTTTTCTATTTCCCATACAAACGTTTTCTAGAGTCAATTTGAACTTTATTGCTATTCAATAAAGTTTAGGTGTGTTCCTAACGGCTGATGGCTGAGCTACAAAAATTTGCATGTTGATCGTAATGACCTCCCCTGATGCACCTCGAAGCCGGATTTTCGAATTTTGTTTTAGTTTTCTTTTAATTAATTAAAATGTTAAAATAAAAACCTTCTAATAACTGATAAATTGGCCATTTACTTTTAATCCTTAATTTAATTGTTGCCAAAAAAAATTATTCTTTTTTGGACAGAAAAAAAGAAAAAAAAAACGTGAACAATAAAAATTACATTTATTTAAAATATTTAATTTTATTCCTTAATTTAATTGTTGCCAAAAAAATTATCATTATTTTTTCGACGGAAAAAAAAAAAAAAAAAAAAAAAAAAAACGTGAACAATAAAAATTACATGTATTTAAAATGAGGAAAGTAAATTAAAAAAATTAGAAATATCAGTCGTATCGTTACAAATAAGATACCAAATGAAAGGTGCAATTTTTGTGAATCCAACGGATTAAACAGCTTATCGATCGGACAATTAGATTTTTTAAAATTAACTAATGTATGTATTTTATAAATTTTCTTTCACAAACACAAACGTGTAGTATACAGCCTGTACAACACTACACCAAATTGAAGTTCAAATTTCATCAATATTTAAATAAATAAATGAAAATAAAAATATGCTTAATGAAAAATATATATAACCATTAAAAGTTTAGTTGTCTAAAATATGTCAGAAAGAGCGCTCATAGCATATTGTTACAAGGTATTAAGTCTTATTTTTACAAGGGATAAAATCTAAAATGGTGACAAAAATTCAAAAGTCGCCAAAGAGAGCTATATTAAGGCGGTACTATGATCATGCTTACAAACCATGAATACTAATAACCACAAAAAATTAATTGTCTCATGCAACAGACGTAGCCGGTCATAGCATATTAAAATATTTAGCGTGAAATTGTTATCATTTTTATGGTTGATCGGGGATAAACAAAATAAATATAGGAAATAACGTAAAAGCAAATATTATGTGCACCACGTATAGTGTTGTTCATATGTAACTGGGATTCAAATATAAAGGGGATACTTCATTTTTTTTTTCGATACTATCTATTTCGAAACTGTTATCTAATAAGGACTTAATGCAAGCCTATTGGTAAACCATTGTCTCAGGTAATAGGGACAAGCGCCCGAGTTTTAGCGGATGACCAAATCGCTACCGAAGGCAGCAGGGATCCGAAGCGAGCTTTTGAGCAATTTTAGTATTTTATTTTATTTTTATAAAGCTATATAGAAAAGAGTTTCCTTTAAATTTAGTGACCAGCGAAGCGGGCAAAGCCTGCTAGTATGTATATATATATATATATATATGATAAATTTTAAATATAAGATGGAATAAGACTTGAATTTTTTAATATATAACTAGAACAGATTATTTATAAACCAATGCGCAAATGCAGCTAAAGGAAACATAAAACCATAATAAATGAGCAAAATAACCAAGGATAGATGAAAATTAATCCCAAAACACATGAGGGTCTTCTTCAGGGGAGCTCCCCCATGTAGGGAAGGAAATATCAGAAGTTTCTGACGAAACGTTGCCTATTTAGCCAAAAAATACGTTTCTAGCCCCCAACTTCTTACAGATGGAAGCAAGACCATACAGCAAACGAATTTAATTAATACAACGCATGATTTAATAAATGAAGCATATAAGCAAATACATCAGAATAAAATACAAGAATATAAATATTAATAAAAATAATTACATACTAGACAAACTCGAATTATTAATATATATATATATATATATATATATATATATATTAATTCAATACAACCATGAATATAGTAATTATTTGTATAAATGTAGCACTCCTATATTCTCGACTGGACAAAAATTATACCTGTGGGGGTCGGGGGTCACCGAAGCGGCAGAGCCATTCCTTCCGTGGAGGATCAAAATTGTCATGGCATATCTCCGGACAAACTCTAGGGGTGTGTCCCAGACCGTCGCCAATTGTCCATCTGCGCAGCATTAGTGCGTCGTAAAACCCAACGAACCAACCAACCATCTCGACTGGACTACAAATTTTTTATTCTAATAGGCAGCCATTAAAGTGTAAGCAATCTTTATTCAATCAATAAGGGTGAATCGAAATTTTATAATATTGAATATATAAACAAATTAAAAAAAGATTTTACTTATGGAAATTCAATATATTTATATATATATATATATATATAAATTTCCTAATTTATGTGTGATCTGATTTCTTTCTTTCTTTCTTTTTTTTAAATATACTTCTATGGGTCACCAAAGCGGGGGAGCCATACCCTCCTTGCAGGATCAAAATTGTGATGGTGTGTCCCCGTACCATCCTTAGGATTGTGTTCCAGACCGTCACCAATTACTCACTGCGCAGTACTAGAGTGACGTTAAACCCTACCAACCAACTTTTTTATTTTGCCTTTTAGGAGAAACATTGACTTTTGAGAAAGTGGATTTAGTACTATTTTCTACATATATCAGGGGTGAAATTTTTCAGGGGCTAATACTATATTTATGGTTTTTGAAAAATTTGTTGTGTTTGAATTTACTGTTAAATTATTTATAAAATTTTTCCTTATTTTTAATTGACTGTATATTGTATAAAAACTCTCCAAATATCACTTATATGTATACTGACCAAACGTCCCCATGTTCTACAATTTTTCTAAGTTTTAAAAAAATTGTAGAAAGTAAATTATTAATCAGTAATACTTTATTTTTAGTCCTTATTTATTAGGGATGAACAAATACATACATAATTGGATAATTGTAGCAATTTTTAACGCTTCTTTATTAAAAAGGTTACTTTGATCTGGGCAGCCCAGTTATATGTGTAAATAGATATTTTTGATATTTGACATATAATAGCTCATCAGTAGGGTTTCGCGGCCATTCATTCTGTATGTAAGTAGCAATTTTCAGGGGTTTTAATATTCGGTAGTTTTATACCTAATATATATCAAGAGAAAGTATTGGATTCGTGAAAATTTTTGATTTTCGATTTTTGATGAATTGTTCAGGTTTAGAGATGTCCTGAACACGATTCGACCATTTTTAGAAAACGCTTGCCTTTATGTGTTAGCAAATCTGTGTGGACGATGTACCTTATGAACCAAGTGGACTGAATTTAATCAAACTTGATATTTGATTGAACTTTGACTTGAATGGGTGATGATTAGCTTTTCGGATGTATAATCCAACGATTGGTACTGCCATGCTGCGATTTCCCATCGTTTGAAGGTACGCTCAAACTCTACTGTGTACAAAGTTACCGTAAGATATATATATATATATATATATATATATATATAATATAAATTCAATTTGACGGTAGGTGGCGCTGCTACATTGCATTTTAATCCTATTTTGGGTAAAACCATACTTAAGGTTCTATAGTGAGCAGGTTAAATAGTGAATAATAAAAAAATAACTTTGCGTGTGTATATGGATAGTAGGTAAAACTAAGCCGATTCACTTTGCAGGCATATCGATCGGAAGGAGGTGCTGCTATGCTGCAATTTAATTTCGTTTAAGAGAAAGCACTATAAGATATAAAGGTATCAAACTTGGTACGTGAAATGAATAATATGTAAAACCATGCTGATTCAATTTATGTCGATATTTCGCGAAAGGTGGCACTGCTACACTGTAATTTAATTCTTTTTACATAAAGACTATACCTCAGCTTCCATGGTATCTCTATGCAATAAATTCACTATGTAAGATATATATTGTGACAAAATTATGCTGAGAGGTGATTAAAAAAAATATATATATCTGATATTCTGTGGCCACCACATGACTTTCTTCTATATTTTCCTATATAATTACATCCAGTAAAAATAACCAATTAAAACTATTATTTATTAAGTCAATTTTATTTTCCATGACAATATTTTTTTTTTAATGAAAATATATCGATAACTTTATTTGTACTTTTCGCACATCAATGATTCAAACAGCCCCCCAGGGTAAGGCTCCTATATATACGAGCTGGCGCATCAGGCATTTTGTTGCCTTAGGGTTGCCACATGTATCCAGCGCGTTTCTCTGATAAACAAACGACAAACATTTTTTTTTAATCGTCTTACGTTACTTTAGAGTAACTGTTTTATTATATTTCATAATTTTAGGTAAGTGAACTATGATATGGAAGTTTGTTTAGCGATAAACTGCTATAATCATTTAAGAAGTGAATATAAAGTGTTCACAGACCTTCTATTACTGTGTATTTGAGTTTTGGCGACATTTTGTAAAAGAAACAGAAACCGCCCTAACAACACATCTTACCCCAGTACATCCATACGATATCCTCAGAATAAAATGACATTCGGAGTATGTACTGTGAAAAAAATGTGTTTTTGGGAATATTATTGTTGCTTATTGCTCTTATCTTGACCTGATTAGCTTCAGATCAAGATTTCTTAAAATCATTAGGATAGCGATAAGGACGCCAAGCGGGAATGCTGTCCTCTTCGGAGGCAAAAAAATGGCGGTGATGCGCCGGCCTATTATTTTATTTAGGGGCTCTACCCCAGGGGTGTGAAGTGATTCTCCTATATATACAAAAAAAAAAAAAAAAATTCCCAGTTTGCTATCACTATTATAAGCAATTATTTTTAATTCCATAATGGTCATTAAAAAATAATTCTCGTTATGTTGTTGTAATATTTTTCCCTATATCGTCATTCAAAAAATTTAGGAAAATAAAGAAGGTAACACCACTGTTGGGCGATTTTCGCCAAAATTTGATGGTTACCACAAAATTTTGTCGCAAACACACACAGATAGACATTTTCTAAAAATGGTCAACGGGTGCATCCACAGAAATCCCGAGGTCGAAAACTTTTCGAATCCAATAGTTTCTTCCATTAAATATAGAAAGAAAGTAAAATAAATAAATAGTAAATAAAAATAAATAAATAAATATTTTTTTTTTCTTTCCCTCTATCAATGTATCTCAATTCTTAAATAAGAAATAATTCTAGAAAGTTTTATTCAGATCAGGATAGCATACTTACATACTTACACATCATTTTTTAAAATCCATATCTAAACTCCAAAGGCGCTTTTTGGAATATTGAGGGTTTGATACTCGAGCCGTTTCAAGACCGTCATATCCCAAACAACGCATCTTTTCCCCAGGATATCTTCAAGACATCTACAGGATTAAAACACATCCTAGAAATATCCTGAAGATGTACTGTGGATAAGTGTGCTGTTAGGGTATATATTAATTCTGGATGGTGCACGTAAAACTGGTCGTGTTCACAAAGCCACTGTGTTCTCATAGAAATTAATACATTTAGGGGTCACGATAGTGGGGATGGGGAGCCATCTCCTCCATGAAAGATCAAAAGTGAACTAATATATCTCCGGCCCACCCTTAGGGGTGAGCCCCAGACCATCTTCAGTTGTCATAGAGTAACACTAGTGTGACGTAAAACCCACTCAATTTAAATCAATCTCTCTCTCTCTCTTTCTTTCTCTCTTTTAAAATTTAAATATGCATTATGCAAAAATTTACCGATTCAATAAAACGTGATACAAAATATAACTTTTCCTTACCTTCAGCCCCCCCCCCACCATAAATACAGCTAGTCACACTTATATATATTTGCAACCTTGCTACTTTAAGACATATTTTAAATAAAATATTTAAAACACGCTAAGATTAGAGCTTTTTGTATTTAGTTAAGATAAATTTGAGCAGGTACGATTCACATACTATTTAACTTTCACTTGATTTATCATTATTATTATTTTTTATTTAAAGAAACGACCAGTTATAAAAATATCTTTAAGTGCTTAACAACTAATAAAAATCCGAAAAGTATATTGGATTAAGTTCAGATTCCTTTTCATTTATTTTACTTTATTTTTTAGTTGAAAAACACCTTGTTGTCTAAAATCATATTTTAGGTTCGAAAATAATAATAGATAAGGAACTACTAATGCTAAATAATAAATTAAAGCAACTTTTTTCCGGTGACATTTTTTACCAAAATTCGTAAATAAATACTTAAAATGCAAAATGTAAATTAGTATAAGTGTCTACATAAAGTTGATCTTTTTTATTTACTTTAGGTGTAGGTTAAAAAAACCTCATGTCATAGAATAGCTAATGAATAAAAACGGAAATAGATCTTGTTTCTTTTCCTAATTTCCCTTTCTTCTGTATTTATAAAGTATTGGAATTGTAAAATATTTCGACCTTTGATTTTCGATTACGTGGTTTGAGCGGTCCAGAATATGACATTAATATTTTTAGAAAATGTCTGTTCTCTGTGTTTGTTGTGATGGATCTAAATCAAGAATTTATACGCAGAAGTCCATAAAAACTTATATATATATACATTTGTGCCTTAAAATAAATTGACATCTATTAACTTTGGAATAAATGGTTCAATAGATGATGCTAACAACAGTGAAATCGTCATTTAATTTTTAGCCTCTCTCCACAAGAATAAATAATTAAATTTAATTAAATTTAATTGAAGAAGAAGAAGGAGATTAACTTTATTATATACACATATATGTGCAACATAAGAGTTTAATTGGAATTTTTTTTTTTTTAATTACTGATAGCATTTTGTTCATATTGTTTTTCTGAGAAAATCAATTTAAATCTTATATACTTAGAAAAGCTACCAATAATTATTTTTATTTTATTTTTACTAATTTAGAGAATTTTAGCTTGTATTTAAAGCATACTTATTTGAGAAAGAAGATTTAAAGTGAGTTTCAATGTACTTACAAAAAGAGTAAATTTTTTTCCAAATTTAAAAAGCATTTTTAAGTTCTCAAAAAATTCTGCATCACCCTGTTCAGTTGTTTGCTTCTCTGTATGTAACGGTCATGCTGTAAAAGATAATCTTTAAATTAGGTTTGACATATGTCCAAAGATTTCCATGCACACATTGCACTGTTGCAAGAGAAGAGAGGGGGGGGGGGGGGAGGAAGGAGAAAATCATTATTTCTGTGCAAAACAGTGAGCGCTGAAAGTGATGCGTACTTAGCACATACATATTACAAAAAAAAAAAATAAAAAAATAACAAGTATTACTAACTATGCTAGTTTATGCGTAATGGTATTAGGCCCCGCCTTTTTTTCACACCAGAATAGTTGTAGAGTAATATTTAGCAATATGTTCTCATGATTTAATAAGACTATTGCTCTGCAACTATTCTGGTGTGAAAAAAAGGCGGGGCTTAATACCAATACGGATAAACTAGCATAGTTAGCAGGTCTATATTACTTAATGATTTTAACCTCCCAATAAGAGACTCCCCTTTAAGACGAAATATTTTCTCCCTTAAAGCAGTCCGTGTTAAATTGTTACAGACAAATTATTAATTTTTCATAAAAATTAGTGTCTTAAATCTGTATTGTATAATGAAGTATTTAAATGAAATTATTACTGGACTATTTTTCTTGAATACCGGTACATTAATTAACGTTTAAAATGTGTTTATTAAAAATACAAATGAAATTTTGTTGAATCACTCTGAAATCTGTAGAAGAGGGATATAATATTTTTCTTTAATCAAACCTGTCCCTTTAGCCGCCCTCCCCATGTACATGTGACATTCTCTGTAGTTTTTCATAAACATTAAGTGATTTTTTATAATGATTCATTTAAAATCGGTAACAGGAGAATGAGAATAAAAATAATCAGAATCTTTCCTTATTTCCTCCTCCTCTCTCTTCCCTCCCACATGTGCAACATTAACTGTACTTTTTCAAAAACAGTAAGAGATTTTTTATAATGATTCGTACTTGAGAGATAAGAAGTAACATGAAAATGATATAAAAATAATCGGCTTCTCCCCCTATTCCTTCCTACCCCCCCTACCCTACTACAAATTACTTACTCTACTTTTTCATAAACAGAAAGTGACATATATATACAGAGTTTTTATAAAATTGGAAACAGAGTGGCATAAATCTGATTGTATTCTTTTATTTGTTACATTTAAATTCATTTTTTTAGAAATTTTTATATTCCTAAATTTTAACCAATATATTTATTTATTCAGTGCATTTTTTTCTTTCTGCTCAGCTATTCATCATTCGAATATAAAATATTATTAAAAAATATTTTATTAACTGAAAACTGAAAACAAATCATGTGAATGAATATTTTGTGCATATTTACAATCAGTGGCGGCTCGTGCAAATTTTCATAGGTGGGGCCCGATCCATCGTATGATGCGTAATTTAACATTAATACTATTCATTATTCAAACATAAAAATAAGCATTATTAAAGTGGGATGTAAAATGGAATTCCTTTTTTTTTTTTTTTATGTTAACGAATCTTAAATTCAACACTGTGAAAAAAATTGCATAAAATTATCTCAAAAATGAAAGTTTTATAACTAAAATTTCAAAATTCTACTATGTTCTGACCAATGAAATATCAAAATTTAAATATCTGGAAGCTGGTAGATGGAAACTGCCAAGTTCGATAACAAGTCGCTTTCGTCGATATATGCATTTGGAGTTTTCCATAGTTTTCTCCAAAACTCACATAAATAAGGGCTATGTATTACTTAGAAAGACTCTCTACAGAGAGTACACCACTCAGGTGTAGGAACTTCTTTTAGTCAACTGGCTTTAACCCTAACACTAGACACCATTAAAATTTAAATTCAAATATCTGAGCGTGTAATATTAGTTAGCTTATGCTAATTATATCTCTAAGTCTTTTAATTATAAAATTTCAAGTGTTATATTCATGTTTCTTATCTTAAAAAATAAATAAAATAAACCTTAACAAATCTGTAAGTTATATTGGAATTTAGAAAGTCATGACTAATGTAATGTGGATACATATTTAAAAAAAAAAAAAAAAAAAAACATGTTTCTCACTTTAAAAGCTTAATTTTAGATAATTTAAATTAATTTTCAATAAATAAAGAAATAAGGCGGCCCATCATATTAAAAAAAAAAAAAAAAAAGGGAACATTGCGGATGTTTCTATTAAATCGTATTTAAAAGAAAAATCATTTAATGGTAGTAATAAATCACAATTTTATGCAGCTATTTAATCCATTTATCCATGTAAATCCATTAATTATCTATCTAAAAAGTTTGCAATTTATTTGCATAAAAGTTTCAGTACACTATTATGAAAAAAAAAAAAAAAAAAATCTTATTTTCTTTTCATTTTGATTTTTTTCCCCCATTTAAATTCAAAATACTTTAGCTAAAGAGGTCTTAAATTCTTATACGAGCTTTTATCTCAAAGGCTAATCAAGAAAATATTTTTGACTGTTACCAGATTTATTTTTTAAACACTAAAATTTAAAACCGTCATATATATCTCTAAAAAATGCACCGAAAAATCAATGAGGAAAAAAAAAAAGTAATTCGGAAGTCGCCAAATTTTATCCGCGAATTCTATGGTTAACATATTTTAAAAGATCTCTTTGATAAGGAAGGGAAGTAGGTCATTAGTGATTTGTGACAGCTGAAAAAGATATATTCACAAATAAATGATAATGAAAGAAGATTAAGAAAAAGGTAGATAGCCGTTGTTATTTTGTATGTATGTTTTTAAACAGTTATAAAAACCAAAAGAATTATTATTATTATTATTACTATTTTAATCGAGAAAAAATTTAGGTGGGGCCGTGCCCCGTTGGCCTTTAAAGTAGAACCGCCACTGTTTACAATATTTATGCTTTATTAAAGTTTAAAGAACTTTCGAAACCCTTAATTTTTCTAGACTAAGGCTCCTATATATACGAGCTGGCGCATCAGGCATTTTGTTGCCTTAGGGTTACCACATGTACCCAGCGCGTTTCTCTGATAAACAAACCACAAACATTTTTTTTATCGTCTTACGTTACTTTAGAGTAACTTATTTTATTATATTTCATAATTTCAGCTAAGTAAACTATGATATGGAGTTTGTTTAGCGATAAACTGCTATAATCATTCAAGAAGTGAATATAAAGTGTTCACAGACCTTCTATTACTGTGTATTTGAGTTTTGGCGACATTTTGTAAAAGAAACAGAAACCGCCCTAACAACACATCGTACATCCATAGGTTATCCTTAGAATGAAATGTCATCCTGAGAATGTATTGTGAAAAAAATGTGTTTTTAGGAATATTATTGTTGCTTATTGCTCTTATCTTGACCGGATTAGCTTCAGACTAAGATTTCTTGAAATCATTAGGGAAGCGATAAGGACGCCAAGCGGGAATGCTGTCCTTTTCGGAGGCAAAAAAATGGCGGTGATGCGCCGGCTTATTATTTTATTTAGGGGCTCTACTCTATACGCAAGCGAAGTGTGACGTCACTGACTGTCCGTGGATGCAAGAAAATGATTTCCTATGTTAATCGCCCATTGGAATTTTTGTAAAAAATTATTAAAAATCGAGGAAAATTATTTCCCGATTTTAATCCCCATATTTGGGTATATATATGTATTAGTTATCATTTGCATGTGTTAGATTGAGTCATTTTGCTGTCAAATTGACAAAATTTTAATTTTAAATTTCAAAATTCTGTTGTCCTTGGCGTTTTTGTATTTGGCGATCAAAAACGTACTACGAAAATATCCATGCCAGATGTATATTTTCGTAATATGTATTGTACGAAATATTGTTTCATATTATTCATTACTCTCTTAATATAAGTTTTTAAAATAACCATGATTTTTGAAAGGAATTAAATTATATTCGCCAGATAATTTGGCGATATATATATATATATATATTTTTTTTTTTTTTTCTGCCAAGGATGATCGATATCAAATCTATTCCGCTGCAACATATTAGTATCTTATATCAGATACTTTATTTAGACATTTGAAAACAAATTTCACTTCAAATTATGATAGAATATTTATCATTTTCCTTTTAATTAGTATATTAGTTGGACATTTATTGTGTAAATATCATCCTTTGAAATGAAATGTTTTCAATAGAATATGGAAGTTTGCCATTTTTTTTTATCTAGAGTTTTGAAATTTAAAATTCAAATTTTATTAATTTTAGAACAAAAACAGCTTAATCTAACGCATGCACATGATAACTAATACATATCTATACCTAAATATGGGGATTAAAATCAGGAAATAATTTTCCTCGATTTTTAATAATTTTTTACGAAAAATCCAATGAGCGTTTAACATAGGAAATATTTTTCTTTTATCCACGAACGGCCAGTGACGTCACCACTTCGCTTGCATATTTAAAGTCCTCATAATAAGAAAAAACGATTCACTTCATTTTATTAAAATACTTTTTTTTAAGACTATCGTAGATCCTGTTTTCAAATTTTCTAACTAACTATCCAATAACTACAGACACTCCATGCTAACCCAAATTCACCTCTACTCGATACCTCCAACCAGCTATCTCACCCACAACATCGCCAAAATATCTAGGATACAGCAAGGGACTTTCTCATTCTCAACCGAACATTTTACCTTGACTCGACATTATCACTTTAGACTACTCTACTTTCAATACTCATTTCAACTATGACCTTTACTTGCCCAACCAAACATTCTATCCCAACGGGGCGTGCCCTTAGCGACAGTGCCCTTAGCGGAAATCCATAAACTCGTGTCCTTAGCGGAAATGTTATCCCCCCTCGGTGGTACAGTCGGCTGCAAAATTATTCGAGCACTAGCCAATAATTCCTATATTTAAAAAGTACACTTAAGACTGTTTTGCTAAGTAAATCCTTGTCGAATCATGTTCTTAGACTGATTAAGAACATGACTCGACAAGGAGTTATTTAACAAAGCTGTATTAAGTGTACTTTTTTTTGGCAAGGATTATTGCTAGTGCTCGAAAAATTTTGCAGCCGACTGTATGCCTTGAGCATACGTGCCTTTAGCGGAAATGTATAATAAATTTAAAAATAAATTAATAAATAAAATAATTAACTCTTCAATTTTCCTCCACTCTTTATCCACATTTAGCATTGGCTATATTTTGCTAAAGAAGTAACCTGTCGCAAAAAAGGTATGCTTACTGTAGAATGCTTACTGTTATTTGAGGGAACAATATCTGTAACTATATAAAGTTTAATGAATCACAGTACTCCAAACGAAAACGTATATTCTTGTCATTTTATGATTTAAGTTTTTGAAAATCTAATTAAATTTTACACCTTTTAAAACTAAAACAAAAATGGAAAATCATCAGGTAGATTTTGATTATCAACTTTTTCCAACTGTATGTAATCGTTGTATCGTATGACATTCTATGTTCTATGTCTAACTATATTATTACACAATGGACAGACAGAAAGACAGACATATAGACTAACTGAATTCATTATGAATACGCTTAATGTAAACGAAAATGCAATTCACAAAATTTTCAATTATAACCCTCAGTATAACTGAATATTTTTGTGCGACTCTGTAAATGTAATGCTAATCATACTACATTCTATAGAAAGCATTCTTTTGTGCATTTGAATAACAGTTCAATATGCTGCTCGCACACCTTCTTATTTCCGCTAAGGGCACGGCTTCTTTTATTCCTCCTTCTTCCCTTTCATCCCATTCCACTAAGGGCACGTCACCATCCCAACTATCACTTTGCACTAAATTCAAAACTAAAATCAACTGGCGGCATTTACGTACTAAATTCGACGCCAGTCATACCTTACAATGTAAACAAACAATGAAGCTTGATAAAAATATTTAAAGGCTTTAATACGTTTTTACAAATATTTTAAGATTTTTAAGGCTTTAATATGTTTTAGAAATATTTTAAGCATTTTTTAATGAAACAGTCAAAGAATCGTTCATTCGGAATTGGAATTAAAGAGTTGTCCATTTGGAATTTGTATTTTCTGAATGGCAACAGTTTTGGTTTGTTTTTATTTGGTATTGCATTGTTTATAATCATGCAGTTACATAATTCTATTTATAGGTTCATGTTTATAATAGCCAGTGATCCGTTATATTTAATTTAGACATTTAAACATTACAATTGAATAGTTTTTCAAGATTTTAGAGGAAAAAAATAAGAATATGTGCGATACAAAACATGTATGAAAATGATATGTATGTTTCCGTAAGTTGAATTGAACAAACGAAAAAAAAAATGGCTGCCAAAAGTTTCTGTTTTGAAGCGGTCAAACCGGAATCGTTTATGACAGATGAGGGTCATTATTATTATTATTATTTTTTTTTTTTTGGCAGAATATGAAATGTTTGGCGATAAGATTTACAGAGCTACACTGAAATATTCAGATACTTTATACAACAGGATACTGTTGGTGTTTCGTTTTTCGTTTGTGTTAAGCGTTTTTAAATACTTTACAACAATGTTTAAGGGTGAATATCAGTTCAATTAGTCTATGTTTCTGTCTTTCTTCTATTCCGTCTGAAGGCTGTGTGACCAAGTAGCGAAAGTACATTGACGATTAAACGAGGCAACCGGAGGTGCGTAAGTTAGAAAGTTAATATTCTAAGGGAACCGTATGTGATTTTTCATTCTTGTTTCATAATATCACAGCGTAAACTAGATGAAACAAAAAAGTTGTAAATTCTTTGAACAGCTAATTCCACATAGACGTTTAGCCACGGAGCAGAAATAAGACATGTACACCAACAAGTTTAAGGAAATGTGCAATGCACGGTGAAAAGTAGCATATTATTATTATTATTATTGTTATTCTGGCTTAGACGCATCTGTACGCTCCTGACGTATTTGAATTATCGTAGGACTGACCATGACAGTCCCTATTGGATAACTTATCGTCCTCTAACTTTTTAGAAATTATGTTCTCCATGCATTCGCCACTTTTATCATGAACTTCAATGAAATCAATAAATCTCTCGAAAATTTTATATTCTCCGAAACTTTCGAAGAAAAAATAGAAAACCTAGAACGTTTTTATTCTTTTATATTTTACAGAATTTCGAATTCCAATTTCCGCTCACATTTTGTACTAAGGATTTTCAACGATATACAGCCAATAATAAGGCAAGTTTTGGAGAAAACCACGGATAAGTCAGACACAAATTTTTATATAGAAATGTTTATATTTATTAGTGTTTGTATATCAGCTCCTAATTAACATACTTTTATAAGTAATATATCATTTTAAAACTTATTTGAACTGGAATTAAAAAGTAGAGATCCAAAATCTCTGTTTCCAGATGACAATATCTCTTAATTTCAATATCTCTTATTCTAATTATGATTAGATTACTTATAATACATCATTTGAAATATATTTTATTCAAGATTTTTAAACTGATATAATCCATTAAATTCCGTGCGGGAATTTGAGCACAAACCTCAGAAAACATAGAACACCTTTATTCCAATATATCCAATTCTAATTATGATTAAATTACTTATAATGTATCATTCGAAATACATTTTGCAGTAATTTTTTAGCGAACTTTTAAACTGATATAAACTATTAAATTCAGTTCAGGAGTTTCAGAGAAAACCGCAGAAATCCGGGACAAATTTATTCTTTTTTATTTTGCAGACTTTCGAATTCCGATACTCCACACACATTTCTTATTAAGGATTTTTAACGTTATTTTGCCCTCAATTACGCAAGTTTCGGAGAAAACACGGAAAAGTCAGACAATTCGTTTTATAACAATGTTTATATTATTTTTCTATCCCAGCTTTTAATTAACAGAATTCCATAAGTAATATATCATTTAAAAAGCTATTTCAATTGGAATTGAAGAGTACTTGCTGCAAATCTCCGTCGCCAGACGGCGCTTTGATATTTTAATAATTCAATATCACCAATTACGATTACAGAGTAGATTAGGAGACCGTAGGCCCCACCGGGTTGGGATCTGCCAGATCAGAATTTTCAGTGTTCCTTTACACGGTGAGCGAATAGACTGTTCCAAATCATGAAATGTAAAAGGGCACCTTAGTCGAAACAGAGCAGAAATTTGCTACAGTTAAAGTTTTCAAAGATATTTGCACAATGAGCGAGCAAGCTGTTGTAAGTTCTAAAACGGAGATAAGGCGCCGCAGTCCCCCCCAAACGGGACTTTGCTACAGTTAGAATTTTCAAAGATGGAGGTGAGTGAACAGACTGTTTCTGATACTGAAACGGGAAGGGGGCGCCGCAGTGGCTGCCAAGCGGAAATTTACTACAATTAAAATTTTCAATAAAGCTAGTTACACTATATGTCAATAAGCTGTTGTAGGTCCCAAAACGTAAAAAAATGGGGCTCGGGCTCCACCTATTGGGGGTTTCCTACAATCGGATTTTTCAAGCACAGCGAACCAGCTTCTCGCTGAAGGCGGCTAGTTAATAATAAACTAGTATTTTTAGTAGAGACTTGGAGAAAGAAATAACACTAGTTTACAAAATTGAACTTTTTTTTTTTATACCCCAAAATAAATGTATATAAATATGTTAATCTACCTTCCTTAAACCTAAAAGTTTTAGCAAAAATATTTTATCACGTCACAATTTCTTCCTGCAGTCAAATGTTTTTTTTTTTAAAGTGAAAACTTCTTTAGGCGCGTTGAGCACTTTTGGGTGAAGAAAAATCTTTGAACTCCCGTCATCGTCAGTTGACGCTTTCCATTTGAAGTGAAAACTTTTGAGTGAACAAAAATCATTGAATTCGCGTCATCGAAACGCTTTCCATCCTTGTATGTTACAAATAATGTATCATACAATTAACTTGCTAATGTGAAGTATTAGTAATAATATACTGTATATTGTTTTAAAATATGGTGCGGCTCTACACGACTTCTCTCATCTCCAAGCACTGTATCTATTGCAGTTAGACCTCACAAAACCGTGAAAAAGCCCAAAGCTGCCATTTTTCTCAAGTTTTTACAATCTGGTGTGGCTCTACACGACTTCTGTCATCTCCGGAAACTGTCTCTTAAAGATTGCAGCCGGAAACGTTGCAGTTAGACCTCACAAAGCCGTGAGAAAGGCCAAAGCCGCAATTTTTCTCACGTTTTTACAATCTGGTGCGGCTCTACACGACTTCTCTCATCTCCGGACACTGTCTCTTTTGCAGTTAGACCTCACAAAACAGTGACAAAGGCCAAAGCCGCCATTTTTCTCACGTTTTAACAATCGGGTGCGGCTCTACACGACTTCACTCATCTCCGGACACAGTCTCTTAAAGATTGCAGTCGGAAACGTTGCAGTTGGACTTCACAGAACCATGAGAAAGACCAAAGCCGCCATTTTTCTCACGTTTTTAAAATCTGGTGCGGCTCTACACGACTTCTCTCATTTCTGGACACTGTCTCTTATAGATTGCAGCCGGAAACGTTGCAGTTAGACCTCACAAAACCGTGATAAAGGCCAAAGCCGCCATTTCTCTCATGTTTCTACAATCTGGTGCGGCTCTACACGACTTCTCTCATTTTCGGACACTGTCTCTATTCCAGTTAGACCTCACAAAACCGTGAGAAAGGTCAAAGCCGCCATTTTTCTCACGTTTTTAAAAATCTGGTGCGGCTTTACACGACTTCTATCATCTCCGGCCACAGTCTCTTAAAGATTGCAGCCGGAAACGTTGCAGTTAGACTTCACAGAACCGTGATAAGGGCCAAAGCCGCCATTTCTCTCACGTTTTTATAATCTGGTGCGGCTCTACATGACTTCTCTCATTTCCGGACACTGTCTCTATTCCAGTTAGACCTCACAAAACCGTGAGAAAGGCCAAAGCCGCCATTTTTCTCACGTGTTTACAATCTGGTGCGGCTCTGCACGACTTCTCTCATCTCCGGACACTGTCTCTATTGCAGTTAGCGCATTAAATAAAATTGTAATATAATTTTTGTAGTAGTCGTTTATATTAATGAATAAAAAAACACTCAATTTAAAAGTATTTCCTACACAATAAAATACTTCCTGACGATTCAAGAAATACACACGTAATTGTTTACGTTTTCACTTCTGTCGGCACTCCCGAAGTGCAACTTTTTTTTTATAATTTTGTTAATTTCTCTCAATTTTTTTTTTTTTTTTAACTACCTAACGTGTTGATGACAGTTTATTGTTTATTCGTTCGCTTCAAACGACAATTATCTTGTTTCGGATTGATTTAAAATGTCGAGTAGAAAGTGTAAATAAAATTCTGATCGTTTTTGTTATGTTTGTGGACAGTTTATATTTTCAAAAAAGAGAAGACCCATTGTAGATTCGTTAGAAAGAGCATATCTTCATTATTTTGTTTTTCCTGTTGCAAATCAAGATAAAAAGTGGGTGCCTCATGTGTTTTGCGAAAGCTGTAGAATCGTCTTACTCCAGTGGTCATCAGGAGAAAACGTTTACCTTCCATTTGGTTCACCAATGCTATGGAGAGAACCGAGTAATCATGAAAATGATTGTTACTTTTGTGTTACGAAGACATTGGGATATAATAAAAAAAATAAGGCAAGTATTATATATGCCGAAGTTCCGTATGTTACTAAGCCCATATTACATTCGAAAGATCTACCACATCCAGTTTGTCCCGGTAATTCGAGTGCAAATATACTAGATGACAATGAAAGTGATGTTGAATTCAAATCGATTTCTAGTGATTCTGACGAGTTCTCACTTCAAGAAAACACGCCACATTTAATTAACCAAGCCGAATTAAATGATCTCATAAGAGATTTACAATTATCTAGATCTAAAGCAGAGCTTCTTGGTTCACGCTTACAACAATGGAACTTATTACTACCAGACACAAAAGTTACGTTTTTCAGAAACAGAAGCAAAGTTTTTTCAGAATTTTTCAAAAGAGAAGGTGAATATTGTTATTGCAATGATAACCCGGGACTTTTTGAAGCAATGAATCAAAACTATGATAAAGCAGAGTGGCGCTTATTCAGACTCTTCCAAATATAGTCTAAAAGCTGTTTTATTACACAATGGTAATAAGAATCCGTCCATACCAATAGGACACGCAGTGAATTGTAAAGAGAGCTATGAAACGATGCGTATTTTAATTAATTTAATCTTATATATATTATAAATGTGAATGTCCGTTTATTTGAGTCAGTTTCACGCTAAAACTGCTCGATGGATTTCGATAAAATTTGTTATGGAGATAGCTTATACCCTAACTTAAAAAGTTGGCTACCTTTTAAACTGCTCGATGGATTTCGATAAAATTTGTTATGGAGATAGCTTATACCCTAACTTAAAAAGTTGGCTACCTTTTATTCCGAAAAAAAATTTGTTTTTGCGATTTTTATGCATAAAATAGCAATTTTGTAAGCTAATAATAGCAAAAAATTAGCCATTTAAATTTATCCATAATTTAATTAATGCCAAAAAAAAAAAAAAAACGAATTTATTTATTTTTTTCAGCAGGAAAATAAATACATGTACCTAAACGTGAACGATAAAAAATTATGCATCTCACAAAAATTGACGTCATTTTTAATTAAAAATTTCTTTTACACATTGATAAAGTGCTAATACGCAAGCGAAGTGATGACGTCACTGGCCGTTCGTTTATGCAAGAAAAATATTTCCTATGTTAAACGTCCATTGGATTTTTTGTAAAAAATTATCAAAAATAGTGGAAAATTATTTCCCGATTTTAATCCCCATATTTAGGTATAGGTATGTATTAATTATCATGTCCATGCGTTAGATTAAGTTATTTTTGTTGTAAAATTGACAAAATTTGAATTTTTAATTTCAAAACTCTAGGGAAAAAAAATGGCAAATTTCCATATTCGATTGAAAACACAAACATTTCATTTCAAAAGATGATATTTACACAATAAATATCCAACTAATATACTAATTAAAAGGAAAATGATAAATATTCTATCATAATTTGAAGTCAAATTTGTTTTCAAACGTCTAAATAAAGTATCTGATATAAGATACTAATATGTTGCAGCGGAATAGATTTGATATCGATCATCCTTGGCAGAAAAAAAAAAAATATATATATATATATATCGCCAAATTATCTGGCGAATATAATTTAATACCTTTCAAAAATCATGGTTATTTTAAAAACTTATATTAAGAGAGTAATGAATAATATGAAACAATATTTCGTACAATGCATATTACGAAAATATACATCTGGTATGCATATTTTCGTATTACGTTTTTGATCACCAAATACAATAAGCTCCAAGAACGACAGAGTTTTGAAATTTAAAATTAAAATTTTGTCAATTTGACAGCAAAATAACTCAATCGAACACATGCACATGATAACTAATCTATACTAATATTATAAATGCGAAAGTTTGGATGGATGTTTGTTACTCAATCACGCCGCAACGGCTAAACGGATCTGGATGAAATTTTGCACAGAGATGGATAATAGTCTGGAATAAGACATAGACTACTATTTATACCGGTAAAAATGTAAATTTTTAATTAACCTTCTATATAATATAAATATTTCTTCTATAATAAAACCATCGAGATATATAAAGTAGAGTGATAAATGGTAATCCTTGAGAAGGTCCAAGATGAGTCATGTGACATGCTCTCCTTGCACCTGCTATTCGATGGTTCCCTTGGTAACAGCTTATTTCAGTAAATTTCTATAGCAACGGTTTGGAGATTGTTCTTGGCAAAACTCATAACCGCCAATGTTTTTGTTTACTTACGTAGTTTAACATTTTTTTGTTCTAAATCATTTTGATTTTGATTTTACTTCTGTTTCATTTCGTGTAGTCGAAATTTAACTGACAAAATGCTTAAAAATAGTTGAAAAATTATTATTTGTTGTTTAATTCAGCTCTTTAAAAGTTTAAATTTTCTTTTATAAACATTTTTAAACTTTGTTGGGAAAAGATGAAAAAAAAGGTATTTTATTATTTATTAAAATGTGAAATATGTGTAAAATTATTTTAAAAACAATTTATTTCGGTCATAGGACTGTCATGTTACCTAATAATAATAATAATTTGTCGAACTGATATTTTAAATGCCAAAATAGCGATAAAGGGCCAAACACAGCAACCTATTAGATCATGTCACCTGATTCATGTTGAACCACGGGAAGCTAATCCTTCATCCATTAAATCAGCACTCTAATTTATATATCTCGTTGAATAAAACTGTAAAATAATTTATTTTAATTTTTAATTGTTGCCAAAGTATTTCACGCGAATAATAATAATAAAAAAAAAAATAATAAATATTAAATTTGCTTAGGCACATGACAACATAACGTCATTATCAAAATTAAATAATAAGAAAATGAAAACTAATTCAGATCTGTATTAAAGAGCTTTATTAGTTTATAATCCTGGGTATATTTTTAATTTTAATACTGAAGTAGATAAAACATTTTTCGCCAAGGACTCTATTTTTGTGACAGCAACCTTAAGCCAAGTAGTCCATAAAAAATATAAAGAAATCTGTACATATAAAAGAGTAAACTCAATGATTCACTCACTCAACACTGCCATGACGATTCTGTGGGAAAGAGGGTCACAAATTTTAGTGACCAGGTTGGTTTTCGGAGCCTGACCCCCAACTAAGGCGGAATTTTGCAAAATACCCCCCCCCTCCCTGTCTCCCTTGGGGGGCAGAAGGCTTAACTCGGCTCCAAATTACTTAAAGGTGAAGAAATTGCAGATGGAAAAACCAGACTTGAGTACAAAAAAATTATTTTCTGCGATTTTGGATTTTTGGATTTTTAAGGGGGGGAGGGAAGGGAAAAGGTTTTGGAAGAAGAGTACTCACATACTACACACTACAAAGGGATTTTATGAAATTCCACCCTACCGCCCTTTGGAGAATGGGGGGTAAAAACATGTATTCATGCGTAACGCTGCACTAAATTATCTAAGGTTGGACATTTTTTATGTAAGGGACGATTATATGTATCTAACGAAGAGATTTTGCGAAATTCCCTCCTTTAAGAACGGGGGGAGAGATTAAAAAAAAAAGTTTTAAAGCATAGCTCAGCTTTAAATAATTTCATGATCTCAATTTTTTTATGTGTCGGTTAGGTATGTGTATGCAACATGCAATATAAAGTAATTTTGGAAATTTACCCCCCCCCCCCCTTCCTCTTGGGACGGGCGGGGCAAAAACCACATTTTGAAGCTTAAATCCGTCCAAATTACCTAAGAATGGCGAATTTTGGTGTGTGGGTGTTAATTAAGTGTGCGAAATATGCACATTGATGAGATTTTGTAAAACTTTTAACTGTAACCGCGAGGGAGGGGGAGTAAAAAGCAGGTAAGGGACTGCCGAAGGCATTGGGCAACTTAAAATTAGATTTTGACGGATTTCAATGATTTTCTTTTTTTTTTTTTATAGATATTTTGTTATTATTAATGATATGCTGTTTTGGGGATTCATTTCAATATAATGACCAGCGAAGCGGGCAAAGCCTGCTAGTAAAGTATAAAGAACATCAATGGAAAGTGTGCGGCGATCTCAAGGTCATCGGTATGTTATTGGGATTGCAGGGTGGTTACACAAAATACTGTTGTTTCCTTTATGGGACAGTAGAGCGAAACATCATTATGTAAAAAAAGAATGGCCAATTCGAAATGAGCATATTCCAGGCAAAATGAACATTAAACACGAGCTGTTGGTAGATCCCAATAACATCATTCTACCCCCTTTACACATCAAATTGGGGCTCATGAAAAATTTTGTGAAGGCGCTTGACAAAAACAGTGATGCTTTCCGGTATTTACTAAAAATCTTTCCAATCATTACAGAGGGAAAATTGAGGGTATATTTGTTGGCCCACAAATTCGTAAAATTATGAGATTCTCAGTTTGAAAGCCTTTTATCTGTTAATGAAAAATCTGCTTGGAAGTCATTCAAAATGGTTGTGGAAAATTTTTTGGGACATTAAAAAAGTGAAAATTACAAAGAAATTGTTACCGATTTATTGGGAAATTTTGAAAAGATGGGAATAAACATGTCGTTAAAGATTCATTTTCTGCACTCGCATCTGAGCTTTTCCCTGAAAACTTAGGAAGTATGAGTGACGAACAAGGGGAACGTTTTCACCAAGATTTAAATGTTTTTGAAGAACAACATCAAGGATTTTGGGATGAAAAAATGTTAGGGGATTACTGTTGGTTCATTATAAGAGAAACTGATTTAAATAACTATAAAAAGAAGGCAAAAATTAGTCATTTTTAATTATTATTATTATTATTATTATTTAGTATTAATACCAAAATTATGTATTTCAGTTAAGTTAATAAATATTTTTTAAACCAGACGTGACAGAATTTTTTTATTATTTTTTCTCGATAATTGTAACTAAATGAGTAATAAAATGACAACTTTCAGCTGGGGTATGAAAACCATGTAAACTAGTGTAATTAGTGGCCAAATATAGAATGACATCAGTTACAATATGAGGAATCGCTTTCCACCTATAGAGCATTTCCTCGTGACGTCTGGTGGTTGGCAAAAAAGCGCGCTCGACTTTCCCGCGCCCCGCCCACCATTGATTTTCCGTTGGTCGCTACGCTTTTCCCAAGCCTTTTTGCCAACCACTCATAAAAGTCGAGATGTTTGTTTACAAACAAGGAACTGCCCTATACTTTTCCTTTTACAAGGATAAGTCAACTGCTGCTGCCATGCCACCTCTCACATACCGCACCCGCAGATACGTATATCGTCCTCGTTCAAATTTTAATGCTCACTCACTCGCGCGCGTCGTGCGCTCATAAGTAATATTACGTTTTCAGGTTTTCACTTTGTTTTGGTCATACGCCTCGAGTGAGAAGAGAAGGGCGTTTGGTTGCTCTGAGCTTGTTACACACGATGCAATGTACAACAAAAATGGTCTGGAAATCGGGTCCAGCATAGTACAAATAGCGAGACTAGCTGGACCTGGTGGCTGCCGCCCCTCAGACTTCGTCGCCCGGGGCAAGTGCCCCCTCCCTAGATCCGGGCCTGATCAAGGTGCATCTACATATAAATTTATATGCAATTCTGAGCAGTAATTCTGGAGATACAGTTGCCACAAAATTTTTGTCTCAAAACGTGTAAATCCGTCGAAAACCGGAAATCGAAAATTCTTAAGAATTCAACATTTTCTTCTATTGGATATAGAAGAAAGTACGATTTTCTTGTCCTTTCCTTCAATCTGTTCACTATGTAATGCTTTTGCTCTTTTGGTTGTATCACAGTTATAATTTACTTTTTCATTATTTATATTATTATTTTTTTTTATTTTATGATTATTATGTAGTAAATGTTTACCATTATTATTATTTGGGTAGAAAATTTCTAAAAAATAATTTAACAATTCTACGTAATGCAATTTTTTAAAGCAATATTCTTATCGTTTAAATTTATTTTGTTCAAATAAAAAAAAAAAAAAAAAATGGCCGATAGTTAACCTGTATATTTTGCTTCTATGATCTTCTAGCCAAAAACTTAACTTACAACTTACAAGGAATCTTTCAAAAGGTGTCATCTTCAAAAAGAATTGAAAAAAATATATGTGATTCTACTCATCATAAAACACCAGAAAATGAAAAAAATTATCGGCTGAAATTAATTACAGCGACCACAAAATATTATCAAAATTAAGCATACTTGGCGATTTAGCGCTGTTAGACGATACATTTGCTAGCACCGAGATTTCCGTGTACGAACAGAACCGTGTTTTCCTTTTCCGCCAAGTACTCAGAATCAATCGCCTAGCAGTTTGAAATCACCAAATATGCTTAATTTTGATAAATTTTTGTGATCGCTGTAATTAATTTCAGCCGATAATTTTTTCATTTTTTGGTGTTTTATGAAGAGTAGAATCACATATATATTTTTTCAATACTTTTTGAAGATGACACCTTTTGAATGTTTCCTTGTTAGTATTGTATTACTTACAAGGAAACATTCAAAAAGTGTCGTCTTCAAAAAATATTAAATATATATATATGTGATCCTACTCTTAATAAAACACCAGAAAGTGAAAAAATATCGGCTAAAGTGAATAATTATCAAAATTAAGCATCCTTGGCGATTTTACACTGTTAGGCGATTAATTTTGAGTATTTGGCGGAGAAGCAAAACACGGTTTTATTCGTACACGGCAATCTCGGTAATAGGGAACTTATCGCCTAACAGCGCTAAATCGCCAAAAAAGCTTAATTTTGATAATTTTTTGTAGTAGCTGTAATTCATTTCAGCCGAAATTTTTTCACTTTCTAGAATTTTATGAAGAGTAGAATCCCATTTTTTTTTTTTTTTTTTCAATATTTTTTTATGACGACACTTTTTGAATGTTTCCTTGTTAGATAATTGTATCTGGAAGCCACATATAGCGAACCAAGGTCAGTACGCCTAGTTTTTCTCAATAATACGATCTTTTTCCATTCGCTAGCATAATATTTCTCAAGTCGCAGATGCCATTTGTTCTGGCATTTCTTTTTCCAACAGTATGAACGCAAAGATGATTTTTAAAACTATTGTTAAAAGAAAATCGTTTAGAACATTATTCACACATTCACTTTTCTCCTGTATGAACTTGAAGATGCTTTCTTAGATGGGCTTCTTGAGAAAATCCTTTGGAACATTTTTCACACACATACGGTTTTTCTCCTGTATGAATTCTAAGGTGTTGTCTTAGATTACGTTTTGCAGAAAATCCTTTAAAACATTCTTCACACACATATGGTTTTTCTCCTGTATGAATTCTAAGGTGTTGTCTTAGATTACGTTTTGCAGAAAATACTTTAAAACATTTTTCACACACATATGGTCTTTCTCCAGTATGAATTCTAAGATGATCTTTTAGACCACTCTTAGTACGAAATGCTTTAGAACATTCTTCACATCCGTATGGCTTTTCTACTCTATGAATTCGAAGGTGTTGTATTAAATTGTCTTTCACTGAAAATCCTTTAAAACATTCTTCACACACATATGGTTTTTCTCCTGTATGGACTCGAATATGATTTTTTAGACCAGATATTTGAGAAAATTCTTTGGAACATTTTTCACACACATATGGTTTTTCTCCAGTATGAGTTCTAAGATGACTTTCTAGACTACTTCTAACAGAAAATCCTTTAGAACATTCTTCACACACATATGGTTTTTCTCCAGTATGAATTCTAAGGTGTTTTATTAGATTACCTTTTTCAGAAAATCCTTTAAAACATTCTTCACACACATATGGTTTTTCTCCAGTATGAATTCTAAGATGACTTTTTAGATTGGATTCTCGAGAAAATCCTTTGGAACATTCTTCACACACATATGGTCTTTCTCCAGTATGAATTCTAAGATGATCTTTTAGACTACTCTTAGTATAAAATGTTTTAGAACATTCATCACACCCATATGGCTTTTCTCCTGTATGGATTCGAAGATGGTTTATTAAGCTGCCTTTGACAGAAAATCCTTTAGAACATTCTTCGCAGACATATGGTTTTTTTCTTGTATGAATGCTAAGGTGTTTCTTCAGACTACGACTTTCAGAAAATGTTTCAGAACATAATTCACACACATATAATTTTGATTGTGTATGAATGCGAAAATGTGCAATTAAAATATCTTTACTGGAAAAACTTTCAAAGCATTCTTTACACCCATATGGCTTTTCTCTTGTATGGATTCGAAGATGTTTTATTAAGCTGCCTTTGACAGAAAATCCTTTAGAACATTCTTCACAGACATATGGTTTTTCTCCTGTATGGAATCGAATATGATTTTTTAGATGGGCTTTTTGTGAAAACCGTTTAGAACATTCATTACATACATATGGTTTTTTTCCTGTATGAATGCTAAGATGTTTCTTTAGACTACGACTTTCAGTAAATGTTTCAGAGCATAATTCACACACATATAATTTTGATTCTGTATGAATGCGAAAATGTGCAATTAAAATATCTTTACTGGAAAAACTTTCAAAGCATTCTTCACAAACATATGGTTTTTCATCGGTATTTATAGGCAGATGTATATCCATATTTTCAAACATTAAATTAGCTTTGAATTTATGTTACAAATAATAAATGTTTCCTTTAAATGTATGTGTAGTTTAATATGGATAGGGTAGAGCCCCTAAATAAAATATATAGGAGCCTTAGGATAGGATGTATTCACCTACGTCACAAATTCTTTTGACTACGCGGTTAGCGTGTTTACAAAGGCCCGTAGTCTTAGATCTGGAGATTGGCGAGATATGTTTGGCATTTGAAAGTTTGGCGATGGGGAGAGCAATGAATGATTTTATTTCTTATAGGGCAGTTCCTTGTTTGTAAACAAACATCTCAACTCTAGGGAGTGGTTGGCAGAAAGCACTCGTTCCCACCATTGACGACTATGGCTGTTTTTGATCATAGAGATATTTAAATCATTTATATTTCGTTCTACTTATGCAGATGTTTCAGAATGTGTTTGAAATAAAAAATACATTTAAAAATTAAGCTCGACGAAGCCCATATAAAAGGATATAATATCATACACAGATTCATATTTCTTAGGAAAAAGCGATCGGCCGTTAGGCCAATCAGTGTTCCATCGAAGGCAATTTGTTGGGGAAAAATGGGATGATTAATGTAATCAAATTTTCATAAGGTTTATTCACGACGTGATTTATTTAATAATGTATCCATAATACTTATGGATTCTATTACTTTATAACTAAAACATGAATATTATTTGAATACAGTAGTTGCTGTATTGCATTGCATTTTGCACCTGTAATGTTACGAGATTTTGTCATACTTAATAATACCTTTCTGTTGTCGAATTATTCTTTTATTAATAAGTTTTCCATTTTTATTATGCATTTAATTTATGAATTTTGTCAATTATTTACCTCAAAATGTTAAAATTTAACAGGAATTTTTTATAATTCTAGAATTAAATCTTTTTTTTTATTATTATTATTTAGGACTGAATTAGTTAGTCAATTGAATGTTTTGAAATTTATACCTTTTTAAATATGGTGACTGATTAAATTATTAATATAATGATTAGCTTATTTTTTTTTATATATAACTTTACATTCGAGTAATTTCTTCATCAGAAGTTTTAGTTAATTTGTCATGAAACTTGTATTTGAAAGAATTTTTTTAATGTCTTAATTATTCATAGAAAATTGAGCTGAAAAATATTTTTATTTTTAATTGTAATTTTTCCAGTCGAAAGTTAAACTTTATGCATCCTAAATTAAAAATATTTTCTAGCCTTTTTTACAAGAATCTATCAAAATATATGAAAGTCCATAAGAAATATTCTTTTAAAACATATTTTTACTTTCTGCAATATTCATAAAGTATTGGATTCATAAAACCTTTCAACTTCTAGTCTTCAATGGATTGCATATTTAACCCCTTGAACTTAAATGATGAGTCCAGCTTGTCATGAATTTCGTAACACTAATTATGTTCTTATATATAACAATAAACATTCATATAAATGTGTGAAACAAATACAGTGAAACCTCTCAAGTTGAACGCTTTTTCTCAGAATGGAATGTATCCATTAACATTATGTCTAACCCCTATAAGTTGGACACTTTTTCTTGGAACCGTACGTGTCCAACTTAGAGAGGTTTTACTGTATTATTTTTAATAATAACAAATTATTTGAGCAACAAAACCATAAGTTTCTATATGAATCCCACCTATTAAAACTAAGAAAATTAAATTGTCTGCATGAGCAGTGCTGACTGAAAATAAGTTGCAGTTCAAGGGGTTAAAGATGTTCTAAACATGATTTGACCGTTCAGAAACTGACTGTGTGTGTGTTAGATGTGATGAAGCTCTGTACCTGTGAGGAGAAAAAAAATAAATCCCCCTCCCATACATACACTCTTCTACGTCAATTTACTATCAATTTCACCTCTAATTTGTTGTTTCAAAACATTAATTTAGACTATTAAATATTAAGCATTAGCACTGTCCCGGAAGAAAAAATTAAATTTTCTTGTATTTTTAACTAAAAAAGAAAGCAGTCATTAGTTTTTTTTTTTTTTTTTTTTTTTTTTTTTTTTTTAAACGCTGTTAGTGAAATGTGTATTAATGGTTTTTAAGATTCGAGGTCAGTGTGTCATCAACATTTTGACTGTCTTTCAGAAAAATTTAGCATGCTGTGTTTAGTAAAAAAGCTTAGCGAAATCCCTCATGTGATATGGCCATAAGGGAGAAGATGCTGGGTTCGATCCTAAGTCACATTCATCTTAGCTGTTTGGAGTTTTACAGGGTTTTCCCTGAAACTTGCATAAACATGGCCTAGAAACCTTGCATAGTCAATCAGTCCCAACCTACACAACACGATCCAGTTTTGCCCTTTACCATTATTGGATATTATACTGATTGTTCATGTCAATTTAAACTTCACAATTTTCTGTATTACTCGCATTTGTACACAAGATTTCATTAAAGAAAATCCTTAAAAGATCACCCCCCCCCCCCCACCCCACATATCACATATAATGGAGGGTGTTGTGTTGTTTAACATAAATTGACTATGAGAGGACCCTAAGCATGGGTGGTGGCCTTTCCGTGGGTCTCTTTATAAAGAGTCCTAGCTCACATTCATGTAAGTTTCAGAAAAATCTCTGAACTCCCAGTCTGACAAGCTAGTCCTGAGTTCGAACCCCACCCCACATTTAACAGATTCAAAATTATTAACTACAATAGATCAAATTATGAATCACTCTCAAGTTATAATTGATCATGAATGAAAAACAAAAACAATGGGCGTGTTCAGTAGAGCGCCCGATCCACGACCGGTCGAAAGATTCCGAGCCAAAGCGTTCAGTGGTGTCGACCGATCGAGAGCGATCCAGAGTCACATCGTTCAGTGGAATGGACCGATCTCGACCGGTCGTGGATCAGAAAGCCCAGAAAAATTTCTTGATCCATTGGGTCACGTGATGGATCAAATGCGCAATAGGTTGAAAATCAGGCTCTGATTGACATTACGCAGTGAAAACCTGAACAATGAACACCTGTTTTTGACAATGATTGTTTATTTGTTTGATTAGCTGAGGATTAATACAGATGTACCTATTTATATGCATTGTTTGTGCTGTAGAAAATAAGGTAAGTAATTCCATAAAATGCTAAACTATATTATGTTTATTTATTTATTGTGTAAAAAAGATTTTTTACGTAATAACGATTTTCGATACGTAATTTTTTTTATTGATGAACGTAACATTCAAACATAAAATTAAAACAAAAATTTACACAATTTTAATTGAAACAAAAAAAAAAATATATATATATATATATTTTAATTCGGACGCTATCATATTTTGTTAATTTAATATATAAAAATAAGCTGGGAAGAATTATATTTCTTTTTTTTTTTTCAGACAAAGCTTTTCATTCATGCGATTGTTTTTTGTTTACAAATAGAAAAGTTTGTAAACGATTGTATTTTTTACCTTTAAAACAATAAGTTAACTATAAGTAAATAAATTAAAATCCTTCCACATATTTTTAATTTAGGTAAAAATAAGTTTAAGATGTCAATTATTAAATTTAATAAACCAAACAGACTGTAAAAAAAGTAGCTATAAAATTATGCAGTGTTGTTTACATTGCTAGTTTATTTTAATATTCAGTCGGTAATAAGAGAAAAAGCTCTTTATATTGATTCATAAATCGAAGAAGAAAGTAAGATTATTTTTTATATAAATCCATTACTGAACAGCATATTTCATATTTTATATATTTTTTTTTTTTTTTTTTTTTTCAAAAACGTTTTTGTTGTACATTTCTGTTCATAATAAAATTCGAAGAGAAAGAAAGGTGTTTTAAGTGCTCATTTAAGATAAATCTACTCTGCTCCTTTAAAAATAAATGTAACGTAACATTCTTAACATTTTCATGATTAAAATTTATACGTGAATTTAGAAAAATCATAACCAAAGTAATGTATATTAGTAATTTGTCAGTACAATCAATTAATAGCTTCTTATTTTTTGTTAGCAGAGTACAGAATTCTACATAAGAAAGAAGTAAAACTGTTATTACATAAAAGATCTTTATTTCTTTTTTTTTTTTTTTTTTTTTTTTTTTTTTTAAAGAAAAAACGTAATATAATTTAGCATTTTATGGAATTACGTATTAAAAGTCCAGACAAAATAAACAGAAATACAATAACTTGCTAATTGCTAATACAGGTCAAATTAGATAGATGGCACTGCTCCTATCACGTCAAAATTTTTCCAAAGCGTTCAGTAGATTCCTGGCCCGATCCAAGACCGGTCCAGGATCAGTGACGTCATCGCCCGGTCGAATTGATCCATCTCGGGCGCTCTACTGAACACGCTCAATCTGAAAGCTGTATTCCTCCTATAAGATTAATTTTTGGCTCTCTGTAAAATGTAAGTTAGAGTAAAAATCATTGAAAAATTCACAACTTGCAACAACATAAGCATGATTGTTTATTTATTCATTTTTTTTTTTTTTAAATCTTATAAACAGCTTCTTAATAATAAGCTAATCTTTTAAAAGCTTATTTTCTTTATTAATAAGCCTAATAAAGCAAGTGCCCGAAAAATAACAGTGTAAACTGTTATCATTGCTAAAACACTTTATCGAAATAAAGAAATAAAAATTTATTCTTTATTTGGAAGAATGAATAAAAAATGGGAAAGAAAAAAATCACAAACTTCGCCAAGAGAGTCTCATACTAAAGTTGTGCCCTATTTTCAGCAAATGAAAGTCATGGTTAAGTACCGTCATATACAGCTGTTAAGAAAATATAAATGACATTCAACTATTTGAGGTTAATTATGTTGTTTAGAAACACGGTTACTTTAAAACAAGGAATATAAAAAGAAAAAATTTTAAGTCAATTCCTACATACAAACACTATCGAAAAAGTTTTTTTTTTTTTTTAAATTTTGAATTAGGAAATAAAAAGCGCGTGTGAAAAATGAAATAAAAATAATTATAAGATTAAAAAAAAAAACTTTTTATATACCATGTTTTAAATTTTCTGATGAATCATAGAGCTCTTATCAATATGCATAAAATTTTTAAAGTGATAATGACGTCAATTTTTGTGATATGCATAATTTAACTTTTTATAATTTTTTAATGTTCACGTTTAATTAAATGTATTTATTTAAATCAAATTGGAGTGTAAAGGTTGATATTTTTATTTATTACCAACTATGTAAAAAATACCAGAGCCGGGAATCAAACCCAGGCACCTCCGCTTAACGCACGGATGCTCTACCGCTGAGCTACCCTGGCTGACAACCAGCTAGGTACTTCTCGCATAATATGCGTTGGCAAAGTCACCGAGTCTGCAAACGCAGATATATCAGGTGAGACAATAATAATCGTAGCACAAAAAAAATTGAAATTTTCTAAATTAAAAATTTCGTGGTCTATGGAGTTGTGCTACGATTATTATTGTCTCACCTGATATATCTGCGTTTGCAGACTCGGTGACTTTGCCAACGCATATTATGCGAGAAGTACCTAGCTGGTTGTCAGCCAGGGTAGCTCAGCGGTAGAGCATCCGTGCGGTAAGCGGAGGTGCCTGGGTTTGATTCCTGGCTCTGGTATTTTTCGCATAGTTGGTAATAAATAAAAATATCAACCTTTACACTCCAATTTGATTTAAATAAATATTCATGGTTGATGAATTCATGAATAAAAATTTCTAAATTAAATGTATTTATTTGTACGTCAAAAAAAAAAAAAAAAATTAACTCGTATTTTTTTTTTTTTTTTTTTTTTGGCAACAATTAAATTATAGCTGATATTTTAATGGTTATTGAAACGCTATTAGGATGTTATTATCTTCATATTTTAATTAATTGTAAGAAAACTAATCAAAAATTCAAAAATCGGACTTCGAAGTATTGTGTTGTCACCGTGTTCTGAGCAATCCTGAAAGTTTCAAATTTCTAGCTAGTCGGGAAGTTAGTTAAAAATCGATTGCAAGATTTGTACAAGATATAGGGAAAGTGTGAACTAATAATAGGAATTGAATAGACTAAAAATGCATTGACATTAAGGAACAGCTTTAGTATAGGACCACTTAACGAAATTTGAAAACTGGCTCCTAAGTTGCTCGGGCGATTTTTGAAAAGTTTTTTTTTTATTATTCAATTGCAATAGCCATTTTAATTCATCACCAAACTGGCAAAAGATAATAAAAGTCGCCAAGGGGATTGTTTAATAAAATTGTGCCTACTTTAGTTTGTGGATGTAAAATCGAGGGGAAAACCTATAAGACAATTCGATTAATTTAAATGAATATTTTAAAAATAAATAAATTATGACATTAGTTTTATCAGATATTTTTGTGTGAACAGGTTTAAATTTAATGTTCATGTGTAAGGAAGTTTTTTTTTTCTTTTTTAATTTTGAAGTGAAAATGGGGTTTTTATTTAATATCTTGCAAACTAATTATCCTATTGATTTAAAAGTTGCAGCGCTAGATAGATTTTTGTCTGGTTAATAAATGTACAAATTTTTGTAGAGATCAGTGAACTGTTTACTTTGTATAACGAAATAGAATCTAATATAACGCATCCTGCAATTTATCAAAATAAAATCACCGTCAAGAATTTTTTTTTGGAATGGTTTTACCTAGAAGCTTTTTGCTTAATAGTTTGATTTATTAATAAAGATCTGTCTTCCAGAAGGCTTAAAAATGAAATTTTTATACCTACTCAGTATTCACCGACACCGAGCACATACTGAGTTCTTGGTGCAGCACTTGTAAAGTATAAAATTTTAAAGGATTGTCTTTTGAAGTGTGTTAATTTTTTCATAAATGAAAAACTTTGTAATGAAACACAAATTATGAAATAAAAAATACTCCAACTGCTTTAGATAAAAATAAAAATAATAGTACAACATTTCATCAGGCAAAAAAGGAGACATAAGTGGCATTTTCATGCACTCTTGCATAACTTTTTTTGCCTGATGAAGGGTTAAGGCTATTATGTTTACCTAACAAGGAAACATTCAAAAGGTGTCGTCTTCAAAAAATATTGAAAAAAATATGTGATTCTACTTTTCATAAAACACCAGGAAGTGAAAAAAATGTCGGCTGAAATGAATTACAGCGACTACAAAAAATTATCAAAATTAAGCCTATTTGGCAATTTAGTGCTGTTAGGCGTTCAGTTTGCTAGCACCGAGATTGCCATGTACGAACAGAACCGTGTTTTGTTTCTTCGCTGAGTATTCAAAATCAATCGCCAAATATACTTAATTTCGATAATTTTTTGTGAATTCATTTCAGCCGATAATGTTTTCCCTTTCTGGTGTTTTAGGAAAAGTAGAATCACATACATTTTTTTCAATATTTTTTGAAGACGACACCTTTTGAATGTTTCCTTGTAAGATGATTTTTTTTTTCACTTTTTCGTATCGTCTGACAAAGTTTATTTATTAAATTTGAACAACAGATTTTTAGCACATTGAACAGTTAAAATATGTAATAAGACTTGATATTAAACAGAATATAACACTGAAAATGCCATCGTATTTAGTGCAGTATGCTATATGGTACGAAAACTGCAGTTTGCTCTTAATATTTTTTACATTGGCATTTTTAATGTTGTGTAAATATTTATACATTGAACTGTTATTTAAATTTATAATTAAAATTAACATAAATTGAGAAACTGACACAAAGTCCTTTTTTTTCACTACTGTTTGGATACAGTTTATTACCATCTAATTACAAGTACAGTTATATTCAAATAGTAGTAGAGAAAACAAAAAGTTCTCTTTTACTTTGGTGTGTCTCTGGAATATAGTCATCACAATTGAGCTCTGCGAGTCATAACAAAACTATCTTTTGATCAGGGATGTGATCAAAAAGACGAAGATTAAACTGTATTACTATATGCCAAGACAAGACATTGAAATTAAATGCATAACAAAATTTATTGTATTAGAGTAAGAAATATATTTTATAATCTTCAATTTGTAAAAAAGAAATTATTTTATGATTTAGTATTCAATTAAGTTTTATCTGATTAGCAGATTGAACAAATTCACACACAAAAGACAAAAAGTTAATAAAATAACATTTTTACGACAATTAATATTCAATAGAAGTAATTTAAAGCAACAACATAAAATCAAGTAAAAATTCATTTCAGTAAAAAAAAAAAAAAAAAAAAAAAAAAAAAAAAAATCAATTTAAACTTAAGTGAAAAAGAAAATATAAAATTACCTGTATATAGCGTTTCTTAGATGTGATCGATGTCCACTAAATTATTGCCAGGGAGAAGTGCCTCAATCGTGCAGCTTTTTAATATACACCGCACAATTTAGACACTCACCAGGCTTTTGACTTTAGTTACAGTGACCCATGGTCGTTGACCTCTGCAGAAGGGGTGCCTTACAGGGTGGTCATTCATATTTCTGTAGGAGGGCTGCCTCAGTGTGGACTTTCAGAGTTCATGGTTGAATTGAGGAGAGAGAAACTTCAACTTTTCTTTCGCTCTTTTGAAAGTGAGGAGAGAGAAACCAATGAATGTTAAAGAATTAAGTACTTGAAATATGAGTAAAAATAAATAAAAAAGCAGGAGGAAATTAAAATATGTATACATATATATAGAAAAGTGACTTATTTGAAAATATAGACTACTATAGAGCCATAAAGCTAGCCACTCTAAGGATTGCTTCACCTTTATAAGTAATATTTTGGATTGAACTACAAAAAAATATTAAATAGCTTTATCTTATCCTCCCCCTCCACACACATACCAAAAAAAAAAAAAAATAAGATAAACATATATTAAAGATATTTATTATACAGTATTTTCTTTCAACTAACAGTTATACAAGAAAATATATCACGTATAATAATTAAATATCAAAAATAAAGTGGTTTTAAATTATCATAAGACACTTTAAATGACTATTTTAGCAATGGGAAATTCTTCCATAGTTTTGTTTATGATAACAGTAAAGAAAATTTATAGTTTCTCTAAATTATAATAATGATTTATTATTTTATACAAAAGATATGTGTCATTTCATTTACAAGAACTATTTTGAAAAATTAATTATTTTAGCAATAGCAAATCACAGTAATGTTTAGTTTATCTATGGTAAATGATAGTTTAAAAAGAAAAAGAAAAAAATCTACTGCACTAAAATAACTTATTTATTTATTTTTTAAAGTAATTTAGTATAACCACATGAAAGATAATTTATAAATATTTTTACAAGATTTATTTTAAATGAATCTATATAAATATTTTAACAAAGGAAACTTTAGTCAATGTTTTAGTTTATCTATGGCAGAGTGGAAATAAAACGATAAAAATTACAATTGAACCAAATAGTGATTATTTTTACTTAAATATTTATGCAACATATTTTTCTCACATGAAACACAATATCAAAATGCTTTTTATAAGTTTTACAAATGCAAATTAATCAGTACTTATTTTAGTGAAAGAAAATTAAATTGATTAATTTTACTTTTCTATGGTAACATACACTGATGGTGCTAATATATTTACTTAAATTTTAATGTAACTTTTAACTCTCTTCTGCATTAGTTTATAAGCAATCAATTTTTAAAAAGTGTCACGAATTTCAGCAGTGTCATCGATTTTATATTTCATTATTTAATCTGTTTATTACTTTCATTTCATATTTTTATTTCCATTTCGCTGTTTTCATATAACGTTCATTAAGAGTTATCTGCTAAATTTGGATATTTCCCCCTTTTTTATTTTTAATAAAAAGACATGAATATGTTTTTCTTTAATTATAACTTAAATAAAGTTCAAAATTTCGAGTACATGAAGCAACAATAAATTAACACATAAGCATGGTTAATATGGTTTTTTTTAAAACCCAGAACAGTATAAAAATTATGCAGAGATAGAGAAACCAAACTAAGTTTTTGTCAAACATATGCACGTACACCATTAAAAATAAAAATTAATAATTATGTAAACTGTAAGAACTGCTGAAATTTTTAACACTGCTCTGTTTCTAAATACTATATTACTCAACTTTTATTTTAAATAACGAAATCAACTTAAATAAAACTTCATATGAAATAAACACAACACAACAAATGATTATTAAGCCTTGCGTGATATAGTCAACGAGTCACACAAGAAATTGAAAATAGATACAAAAATGTAGTACGTAAGTAAAAAATTCTTACCAATCTAAAGATGTTATCCACACTTTTAAGGTACAACAGTGTAATTTCTGTCTCTAATGGCGTTGATCCATATATTTTTTATCGTTGCATGCTTTGAAATTATTTCAACGTCTGTGTCTAGCATGTTCGTTTGTACAGCAATTTGTCACCATATTTACTATAAAAAATGAATTGATAGGAAAACATAATGAAGAAATATTATTAATTTTTTGAAATAAGGCGAATGATTTAAAAAAAAACACAAATATAGCGAAAATAATAGCATATGATAAAACTAGGATCGTCAATTGAAAACAATGGTGGGCACGGGTAAGTCGAGCTCTTTTGCCATCCACCAGGGTGCCCTTTAATTATTGACGTCACGAGGAAATGCTCTATTAATGATTTAGGGGTACATCAAGGAGGTTTAATATATGGAGTGGGTCTTCTTCTACTACTCAACGCTACCGGGGTGAAGCCGTTCCACACCCCTATCTGCAGTGTTGGGCATAATTGATTAAAAAGTAATTGAATTACAATTAAATTACAATTATTTTACTGTCAATCAATTAAAAAGTACTTGATTACAAATAAATCGAATTACTTATTCAATAACTTGACTTACTTATTCAATTTATTTGTAATCAGTTACTTATTAATCGATTGACAGTAAAATAATTATAATTTAATTGTAATTCAATTGTAATTCAATTACTTTTTAATCAATTATGCCCAACACTGCCTATCTGGCTCAAGACCACGGATTAAGATTAGTAAGAATTTTTTAACTTCAAGAGTAGGATTTTTTAGTGTTGACTCTCCGCCGCAGGGAATTGAATTAAAAAGGCAACCTATTTTCCAAAAAGGCATTATTTGCAGTTTTTGTTGTGATTTTTGTACTGGACTAAAGTAAATTACTAATTTTACGTGTATATATATAGACTATATACATTTGTTCTTCAAGGAATGTTGTAGAACTATTCCTAGAAGGTTGAAAAGTCGGAAAGAAAAGTATCTAAAGGCCTGTGAGCATTTAACCCACACAACACAATTCATCCCGATTAGGTTGATATTACGTAATCGCGATCAAATATTACGTCCCATTACGTTGAAATTTGCTATCTGCTTTGGTTGATTTTTGGTTGAAATGTCACAAGCAAAGCTGTAACATGGCCCTAAATAAGACTTAGTTGGTACGTAATATCAACCAACTTGTTATGTAAGACATTCAGAGTTTGTCCAATTCATGTAAAATCAACGAAATTTGGATGTAAATGAAACATTGTGTTTTCAGCCATTTCATGTAATATCATCTAGATTTGGATGTAAAATATACATCCAGATCTCATCTAAATCATGTAAAATCAACCACAATTGAATATGGAAAATACATCTAGATTTCATCCAGGTTTTATAGAAATTACGTAAAATCAACATAGCTGATGCATTTTTCTTTTCTTCTTTCTTTCTCTTTTAAGAATTTTAATGCACTTATTTTAAACAGGGGAACCAAAAGCATTGACCTTGTTTTTTATAATGCAGAGATTAATTTTAAACATAAATGTGATATTGATTTTCAACATCAGGATTTAAAAATATATGCTTAAAATCAATACCTGTATATTTTTGTCTAAAAATAATATTTGCATAATAAAAAGCAAGGCCAATGCTTTCGGCTTCCCTGTTTAAAATAAGTGCATTAAAATGCTTAAAAGAGAAAGAAAAAGAAAAGAAAAATGCATCAGTTGTGCTGATTTTATGTAACTTCTATAAAACTTGGATGAAATCTAAATGTATATTCCACATCCAATTTTGGTAGATTTTAATGGAATTCATTACCCAGGCAGAAAATTTGGCAAGATAGCTTTTTTTTTAAGATAAAACTTTGTATATCATCTTATTAGAATATGAGACATATTTTACACATTGCAAAATACTGTTTTTTTTTTTTTTTTTTTTGTACAGGCGACAATTATTATTTTTTCAAATTCCTTGAAAATTTCTAGTTGGTTTCATAAAATTCTGCACCAATTTTTACTTCCTCATACAAAGTATAAGGAATTATAGTAATCCGGATTTGCGAAATGGATTTTGTATTTCACATTGCTCGAAAACCAATGATCGCTGAATGTTGCCAATTTATATGTGTGACTGTCATGATGTCTAGTTGTACACCTGCAAGTGTCGTCTTAACACGAGCTCTCTTTTTAGCGATATAAGCGACTTTACACGATTTTTCGTGACGTCGTACGCATGTGTGTGTATGTCACATAACTCAAAAACGATTGGACGTAGAAAGTTGCGAATTCGTACATAGGTTTGTTATAACATCCAGTTGTGCACCTCCCTTTTTGGACTTCGTATGATTTTCCGTTTTGGAGATATTTAAGAAAATTAGGTTAATAATGACCAAAAATACAAAGGTTTTGGCCATAATGTAACAAAAAACTTTAACTCAAAAACTGTTTGGACAAATATTGCAATCGAATTTTAACTGACTTCCTGGCTAGCTAGACATTTGAAATTTTCAGAAAAGCTCAGAACACGTTGACAATGCATTTTCTAAATATTTTTAGCCAACTGTTTTGGATACCTGCTGCCTTCAGCAGCTTTTATATAATTCAACAGAAAATTTATTTAACTACCCGACTAGCTAGACATTTGAAACTTTCAGAATAGTTCAGAACACAGTGAAAATGCATTTTTTAAAAATACTTTTAGTCAACTGCTTAAGATACCTGCTGCCTTAGGCAGCGTTACCTGTACAAATCTTGCAATCAATTTTTAACTAACTTCCCCACTAATTAGACATTTGAAACTTTCAGGATAGCTCAGAACACAGTGACAATGCATTTTTTAAATAATTTTAGCAAATAGTTCCGGGCCACTGCTGCCCTCGGCAGCGTTTGTATGGTTCCAACAGAAAATTTATTTAACTACCTTCTCGACTAGCTAGACATTTGAAACTTTCAGAATAGTTCAGAACAGTGCGAAAATGCATTTTAAAAATATTTTTAACCAATTGTTTCGGATCCGTGATGCCTTCAGCAGCGTTACCAGTACACATCTTGCAATGATTTTTAACTGACTTCCCGACTAGCTAGACATTTGAAGATTTCAGAAAAGCCCAGAACCTGTTGAAAATGCATTTTTAAAATTATTTTTAGCCAACAAGCCAACAGTTTCAGATACCTGCTGCTTTCAGCAGCATTTATATCATTCAACAGAAAATTTATTTAAGTAACTTTTCAACCAGCTAGACATTTGAAACTTTCAGAATAGTTCAGAACACAGTGAAAATGCATTTAAAAAATACTTTTAGAGAACTGTTTCGGGTCCCTGCTGCCTTCGGCAGCGTTTATACGGTTTCAACAGAAAATTTATTTAACTAACTTCTCGACTAGCTAGACATTTGAAACTTCCAGAATAGTTCAGAACACGGTGAAAATGCATTTTTTTAAATACTTTTAGAGAACTGTTTCAGGTCCCTGCTGCCTTCGGCAGCGTTACAAATACAAATCTTGCAATCGATTTTTAACTGACTTCTTGACTAGTTAGGCATTTGAAACTTTCAGAAAAGCTCAGAACACACTGACAATGCATTTTTAAAATATTTTTAGCCAACTGTCTCGGGTCTAATGATAATGCTTTTTAACATTATGTATATATTTCTAAAGGTGTATAAGGAAGTCATGTGGTGTCCACATCAGTTTTTTTCTTTTGCAGAAGTACAAGATCAGTATTGGTGGAATAAAATCTGAAATTAATCTTGGGAACAGGAGATTGTATGCAAAGCCTAACTATCTATTTCTTGTTGACTTGTAATATCATGCATTTTTAAAATGACATATTTTCTGAAAATCTGTTGATATTTTTGAAGATTACCTGCTATGAAAATTAACAGCATTTATTCTTAATATTAAAAAAGTTAAGATATTACAAAATCAAATGTCGTAAAGCAATAACAGAAGGTTTAATTGCAACATTAAATTTATATATATATATATATTTTTTTTTTTTTTCAAAAGAAAAGAAAAAAAATCTGATATAAGAGTAGGTTCTAGTAGCAGAAATAGTACAGCATAGCAGAGAGCTCGGCAGATTAATTTAAAAACACACACACAAAAAAAAGCCAGGCTTCAATAAAGTACTTAAATAATCTGGTGTATCACTCACACGACTTCCTCTTTCCCTGCATTTTAATATTATATAAGTAGATTGCTTAAGTCTTGAGATAAATAACGAAGGATAATAAAGTTCAATGTAATTCAAAAATAATTTAAAACTGGTTTAGGAATAGTTATTCGACATATAATTGTATGTAAGAGGGATACCAACCCCTCAAGCCCCGCTCAACAGTAGTGCTTAGAGTTATTTAAAAAAAAAAAAAAAAAAAAGGGCTGTTATTAATTTGACTTCAAACTTACCAATTTTGATTAAACTAAGTGGCAACTTAAAACGTACTTCAAAATATCAAATTCGAATTTCATGCAGTTACTTTTTTTTACTTTCTCTTCCCACATAGGTAATGTATTGTTTATCAGTCAAATTTTTGAAAGTGTGTTTTTATCATATGTACACATTTTGAAGTCCCCTGAATCCAAAAACCATGTTTTTAGCGGTTAGTCTGAGTGTGCATCTGTTATCAACATATTTCAAGAACAAATAATAGCAGAAAGTTCAAACTTAGTATTCTAAATGTGTATCATATAGGGATGTTACAGTAAACTTTTCGTTGAGACCAAGCAAATGGATTGTGTACAGGAACATCCAAGTGAATTCAAATACATTGTCTAAGGGAAAATATCTGGCAAATAGTGTAACATCTACAGGCTGACTTAACCAAAATGGAATATATATATATATTTTTTTTAATTCTTAAAAGCATGTTTTGTGTAGATTGTGGTATGAAAATTATTCATCATTCATTTACAAGGCCAATTAAAGTATTTGGATGGGGCTATACTTGGAGGAATCATAATTCCTTTTGTGTTAAATGCTTTTCAAAGAAGACTAATTTTTAATATAAAGTATTCTTAATAGTGCATATTGATTATAGACAATATACAGGGATACTCAGAATTAAGCAAAATGTTCTTTTCTATTGAATCTAATTAACAGAAGTGGTTTGTATATTTTACTGTGGTGCCGGACACTGCACAATTAATGTTTCATATGCATAGTGTAAATAAAGTAATTTTTGAAGTTTTATTTTCAACTTTGTTTTTTGTATTATATCATGTTTTGAAGTGGCCTGATTATGAAAGTCCAATTTTTAGCAGTTGAACTGTATGCTGTATGTGTATCTGTTATCGCATAACTTAATAGTAAATAACTGCAGGAAATTCAAATTTAGCACTTTGAATTTCATATTAGGTTACTGGCAATAATTTTATAAAGACTGGCAAGTTTGAAGGTAAATTAATAATAGCCTAGTTTTTTTTTTTTTTTTTTTTGTAATAATTCTATGCACAGAACTGCATATCAAATAAAATTGTTTTTAAAACTATTTTAGAATGTTCTAAAAGTATATTGAATTTTATTATCTTATGTTATTGAACTTAAAATTTAATATGCAATCAATCATTATAATATTGAAATGCAGGGTAAGAGAAAGTGATGTGTGTGACACACCAGATTTTTTAAGATATGGTAATATAAATACATACAGATTAATCACTAAAAATTGGACTTTTGTAATCAGGTTACCTCAAAACATGATATTATACAAGAAAAAACAAAGTTAAATTTCAAAAATTACTTTTTTTACAGTATGAATTTGAAAAACTAATTTTTCTTTCTGAGCAGTGTTTGTCGACACAGTAACGTGCATCGAAGCACTCTCATCAATTACACTGAATATAAAAGAACATTTAGCTGAATTTTTGGTAGCTCTGTTGTCATATTGTCTATAAACAATATTGTGTACTTAAATTTAGTCCCAATCAAAAAACACCTAACAAAAAATTAATTACTATTCCAGCAATTTTCAAGTATAGCTAGGCTGCTGACCTGATCAAAATACCTTTATAATAGAGAAGCGTTAAAAATTGCTACAATTATCCAATTATGGATGTATTTTTTCATTCCTATTAAATAAGGACTAAAAATAAAGTATTACCGATTAATAATTTACTTTCTACAATTATTTAAAACTTAGAAAAATGCCTTTCAAAAAAAAAAAAAAAAAAAAAAAAAAAAAAAAGGAAGTCCCCATTTGTCCCCAGAAAATGGGGACATTTGGTCAATATAAGTATAGCCCCAAATATCCAAATATTTTGGGTAGCCCTGTAAACAAAAGATGAATGATTTCCATATCACAATATACACAAAACATGTTTTTATGCATAAAAAAAAATTGTTTAAGTCAGCTTAATGCTGTTACACTGTACTTACTCGAAATTTTTCCAAGGATAATATGTTTGAATTCTCTTGGATGCCCTTGTACACAAACTACTTGCTTGATCTCAAAGAAAAGTTTAGTGTAGCGTCCCTATATGATGCGCATTTTGTACATTAAAGTTTGGACTTTCTGCTACTATTTGTTCTAGAGATATGTTGATAACAGACAGATATATAGACTAACTGCTAAAAACATGATTTCAGATTCAGGGGACCTCAAAACATTTAAATTCAACAAAAACTCAATTTCAGCTATTTGATTAAAAAAAAAAAAAAACTTTCTCTACCATGTATACAGATAAGAAAAGTAATACAATTTACATCATGTCTCTAGATTACTGTTCTTTTGTACATTCTTTGTTTTCTTTTTATATGCAGATATTACTTAATTTATTAATTGCTAATAGCTTCATGTGATTTAAAACTTAGTTTATCAGTTCTATACTGCAGTCTGCAAATCATTACAGAAAATTCTGTCTGTTGGGGAGTAAATCCCCCCCCCCCCCCCAACACACAAATATAAAAAAGTATCCCTGCAGTTTTAAATTCATAATATAGATAATCAGCCTTATTCCCTAGCAATAGCAATATTACTTATACTCTAGAAATATAAATATGTAAAGAAAATATTGTAATCATGACAAAAATTTTACTTTGAGATTTTGGTATTTCGATAGGATTTGAGGTCTCAGAGTTCATTTTTGCTATTTTCACGATACTATATGCATGTGTGTGTAGTATATATGTGTGAGTGAACATGATAGCATCTGAATGCATTCATGAATTTACCTGAATGTTGGTATATATGCTATAGGTCACCGTAACACAAGACCTATTGATTTTGGAGTATCTAGTGCTTAGTTATTTTATAGTGACACAATGCGAAATTCTTTAACATTATGATCTACAGGCTCAAATTCTTTAAAGTACAATAATGTTAAAGAACACACTATATGGAGAAAATTACTCAAACGCCTTATTATAATTTTCTCTTCTCTTCATTTAACAACTTCGCTTACTTTAATTTATCAGAAAGTCAAACAGAGTCACTCCAGATTTTTTCATATAAATTTAATTTAGCATACATGGATCACCCACTGAGCATAACCTAATCTAAAAGAATCACATCTTTAATAGTAAAATTTATGCCTATAAATAACAAGTGTTTTCTTTAATTAACAACTAATGAACATTAATTATTATTCACCTAATTCCTTGTAAATAATTTTGAGCAATTTTTTAAATAAAATTTTTTGAACCTTTCTCATGATTTTTGAATTGCTACAACTTTGTCTTAAAAGCTTATAATAAAAACATTACATTCTTCCAATTTACATTTAACTAATATGGATCACAAATATGTCAAATGGAGACACAGAATCCAAATTAGAAAAATGCATCAATTAACATTTTACTATTACTAAAACACATGAAACTTTTATACTGTAATTAAAGATAAAACTTAATAGCTTTATTCAAAGCTAATATATATAGCATTCTTTCCAGATCCAGAACTTCCTCAGCACATGTTTTAGGTGATGTTGACAGTTGAAACTGATTTTTTGTCACTCTCCTTTTTTGATCTCAGTAAATGGCACCACTTTCAGTCTAGGACCAGAATTGGTTCATTATAAATGCAGCTATAAACCGGTTCTAGGCATAGACTGAATGCGACACCATCCACTGAGATCTGAAGTATTTTGGAGAACTTACCGAACCAAAAATTTTTTTCAGTCTCCAGAAATTAGAGCAAAAATCGGTTCAAATGTTGTGCAAAAAGTTTTTATGTAATAGCAGCATAAGTGTACTGTATATACAATTTTCAAATATTTTAAATATCACCATATAAATTTTATCTTTATGAACATGTTCATTCTCATTGTTCCAAGTAAGTTGCATCCCCTTTTGACGCTAAAAGGACTTGACTCTTGACTTTTTTTTTTAGCAGCATTTCATACCACCTGGCATTCAACAAAGTTGGATCACATTAATTACAGGCAGTTAAATTCCTGATTACCTCCATGTTTTCTCAATGTGATGCATAATGGTGGTTGTGAAGTAAAACTGTAGAGGTAATCACTAATTCAAATCACTGTAATTAATATGATCCAACTTTTTTGGACGACAGGTTGTATCAATGAAATGCGGCTAAAAAGAAAAAGCCAAGAATCAAGTCTGAGTGAACGTCAATATTAGAAACAAAATTAAAATCAGTGCAATTATTAGATAAAATATAAAAACAAGAGATAAAATTAGAAAGTACTTACGTAGCTTAAAAACACACATATTTTTACCAAAACTGATTTGCTTTTTTTTTTTTACATATGCTTTTTTTTTTTTTTTTTTTACATATGCTTTTATATATATATATACATGCATACGTATTTTCTATTTGATTAAACATATTAATTTTATTTATGCTTTGTTCCATATGCTGAATTTGTTTTAATTACTACAAATTGTGGACTGTTCGGCAAGATACAACGAAGGACTGACTTCCAACCTACCTGTATTGGTTTGATATTCAAATTTCAAAAAGAATCAAAAGAAACAATATGTATTTATGCATTTTTATTTAAAAAATTACATAAAATTTCTTTATTTGCATAGCGAAGCTAATTGAACATTACTAATTTAATTCAACATCTAATGTTTTTCTCTGTAATAGACAAGTTCTTGCAGCACCTGCAGAGAGAGAAAATAAAAAACATTTCAAAAGGAAAAATAAATAAATAAATAAAAACTGACAGTTATGTTCTCCCATAAACCAAAAATTATATTCAATAACAATATGCAAGTTGTGGTATTTATAAGAAACAATATTGTATGATTATTTAATTGAAACCAATCAGTTTTGAATTTTCTCATCTACAATAAGTACTAGCTTTTTCAATAATACGAGTAAATCTTCATATATAAAAAAGACAGTGTCTGGACGTGTGTCTCCAGACAGCATAACACTAAAATGGTAATAAGGACAGTCATGTGATTCAACACGAAGATGCTTACTGAGATGTCCTAGTACATTATGAAGCCCGATTTTTCAAATTTTTCATCATTTTTTAATTAATTGAAACATGATAATAATAACCTTATATTAACTTTAAATTAGTTGACAAACATATTAAAATTAAACGTGAATAATAATAATAATTATAATAGAACATCATTATAGCTTAAAAATTTTGAAACAATTATTGATAAACGTTAATATATATACTTCATGATGCTAAAAACAAATAGCTATTAAAGGTTAGTTCTATTATAATTAATTTTTTTTTTTTTTTTACTGTGAAATTGTAGGTAATAAACTGTCAATGATATCACATTTGACTGAATAGCACTCTAAACTCTACGAATCAAATGTTATTTTATAAGCTTTATTTATAGGCTTATTGCTTCCTAGGTGAATTTTTTTTAACATGATTTATACAGATCACATAATGCAATGATCTCTATTCAAATGTATGGAAAAAAATATAAATTATTTTAAAAGCTACTAAAAAAACAGAAATTGAAAAGCAGTTCTGCAGACTATGGAATATATTTTCCTTTACATTTATTGCCCAGAGGGGACAAGTTTTCACCATGGGTATCTTTTAAAAGAGCTTATCAATACCTTTAGTGTGATAGTGCCACCACAAGGCTTTCTTCTGTATAATTTTAATTATACTCCAAAATCATAAAATAGAAATTTATTAAATTATTTTCCATATAAATGTAGACGATTTTTATGCGACAGAGTTACATCACTACAGGAAACGAAGTTCTCATTCCCCCCCCCCCCCCCCTAATTTATTACTACTATTATCAATAATTTATATTAATTTCACAGTCATTGATTAACAATTATTAATTAACAATTAATTTTATAATTACATTGTTTAAAATAACTCATTTTGTAGAGTTATATGAAATTTCGTTTTGTTCATGTTAAAAATTTAGAAAAAATGGGATTACAGACCGACCTGTTGAACAATTGATCGCCAAATCTAATCTGTATCAGTTTATGTCAGGTTTCAACAAAATTCCAAGTATGGTCAAATTTCATTAATTGGTTAATGAGATGCAGTGTCCACTACATTAGTGATACACACACACACAGAGAGAGAGAAAGACTGACTGACAGACAGACATTTTCTAAAATCAGTTCAATCGTGATCAGAACATCCTGAAACGTGTAAATCCATCAAAACTGGAGTTTGAAACTTTTTACTAATTCAATACTTTCTCTTTATATGCATACGAAAAAGAAAAAAAAAAGAAGAAGAAGAAGAAATGGCTAAACCACTGATCTGCGTTAATTTAATACAACATTATCGATTTTTTCTTTCATTTTTGCCATAAAAAACTTAGCAAAAAAAAAAAAAAAAAATCTTATTTTTACTGTCTTCTATGTTTGAAGGAAGTATTGGCTTTGTGAAAATTTTTAAACAGTTTTTGATGTTTTTACATGTTTTGAGATGTCCTGATCACAATTTGACTGCTTTTAGAAAATGTCTGTCTGTGTGTGTGTTACAAATTTTGTAGGTACTGTATCTCAAAACCCTTGAACGAAATTTGACATTTGGAATTCGTTAATTTTCAATATGGGTATCTTCGAAAGAACTCGTCAACACCTTTAAAATGAATGATCAAACCATAGATCAGTGATAATTTGTACTATGTTATTGATTTTTTCCATTTTTAATGAAAAAATAAATAAATGAAATAATGGGAAGAAAATTCATTTCTTCTCATGTCTGAACAAAACTGATTTTCTTTTGGCATTTAATATTAAACTACTTTCAGATAAAAATCGTCTGCATTCATCATGGAAAATAATTTTATTAAATTATAATTTAACAAATAATTTATATTGTGTAAATTTGTACAGGATTATATAGATGAAAGACTTGTGATGGCCACAGCATACTAGTTAATATGATAAAAACAATGTTTTAAGAACTTTTGAATAGTAGCAATATAAAATTATACAATGCAAATAAATACCCTAATATATATTACTAAAATTATAAATACTTTTAAAAAGTTATATACTTTTAAAAAGTTACAACCAAAGTAAACAATGAAATTTATAATAAAGTTTTTGTGCTTAAATAAAAAGTAATTTCAAAGAATAAAAATAAAACGAATAAAAAAAACTATTTGTCTATACTGCAAACAAGTAAAAAAAATAAAATAAAATAAAATAAAATCCATAAAATTTTCAAATTTGCAGTCTCTGGTCCCAAGTGCTATGGATTTCTGGGAGTGGATTTCCTACTGCATACATGTTAAAGCTAAAATTAATCAACTGAGGGAAACAAACATTTTTTTTTTTTTTTTTGTGTGTGTGTGTGTGTGTGTGAAAATTGCAGCAGGTAGCCAAACAGTGGCCATTGTGGTGGCTACCCGCAGCAAATTTATTAGTGGCTAATTCTTCAGTAGTAACTGACCATGCGGCCAGAGCTAATTTTGCCTTGTAAAGCTAATGAATAAAAACTTTGTATGCAAACGCTATTAATTGAGAATCTTGCAACAGGGTTGTAGTGATTTAAATCAATTGATTTAAAAAGTAAAAAAATAAAAACTATCACTGATTTAAATCACTTTTTTTACATATTAAAGTTAATGGCTTTAGTGGAATGAAACTGTACATCCAGCTTTAAAAAAATGTGGTTTTTAAATATTTCTTATAGAAATTTAAAAATATAATTTGTAAAATATAACAAAATATTATTAAACAAGCTAATATTTATTTGGATACCTTGACTTTAGATTCGTCTCTACTAAGCAACATTGATAAATAAAAAAATAAATTATACCTTAATTTTCTTAATTATTTATACATTTGAATCATTTATTTTATTTTAATTATTTATACAAGCACAACCTTATGACTGATGTATGAATTATAAATATTTAGTTAGTGTAGAATTAATTGATTAACCCTCGCTTTCCCAAGATAATGGCATTACTGCAAAAAAATTACTTTCAGGTGCCGCTTGGCACACTTGGCGAAAATCACCAGCACAGCACCTTTTTATATCGTTTAGAAGTTGCAAAATTCCACTGGTTATGTTTGCTATCTGTGGCGAATTAGCACACTTTTTGAATGAGGCGTGCTTAACTAGATTTCAACTTCAAAATGGGGTCAAAATGACCCCATCTTGGGAAAGCGAGGATTAATATATATATAATATGATAGTCCGTCTCTGCCAGCCTTACAGTTGATATTTACAAAAGAAAACATTTTCTTGCTTATTTATAGTTCTCATATCAGTTTATATCTTTTAATATTGGCACACATAATATTTTAAAAATATGGCATATTTTACATTGTGGTGTTTAAAAAGCCCTGAAGCCCAGCGCCTGACTTATGGCAGAGCATTCAGGGCACATGCCTTGGGCCTTCAAGAAATTCCACCATACATTTAAAAAAATAGTTAGAATGAAAATTTTCTATGATGATCGATAATTTTCATTTTTTCGTCAACAAATGGAAATAGTATTGTGCTGTGTGCCTCTTATTTGTCCTACCATATTTGAAAAAAAAAAAAAAAAAAAAAAAAAAAAAATCAATACAAATAAAGTGATGTTAAAAGGGTAGGTATTTACAATCCTCTGGAATAAATTAAACTGTTGGCATGTTTGCAATGCTGTCTAATTTAGTGCATGAATCAGTTTACAGATAGTACATTGGCTTCATCATAAGTTACACTTTTTTGTTTATTGATTTTTTATCCTATAATATATAAAATACAATTTTTTTTTTTTTTTTTTTACTAATTGTGAATATTTCCATTGTGTGCGCTATGGAAATTGATCATTGTTTGTATTATTTCGAACAATATATACTTTGCCGTAAAATGATAGTATGTTAAGTTATCAGTTATTTAAATATAGATAATCAGTGTTTAATCATTTGGTAAACTGTATAATCATGTGCAGAAAAAAATATTTACCTTTAAAATATTTTCTCTGTATAGATTAATATAGAATAGAGGATTATAAATATTAAAGTTTCAGAAGAAAGGGCCCATTAAACATGAGTGCCCTAGGCCTCCGCAGGAATAAATCGGTCCCTGCTGAAGCCTCCAAATTTTTTTTAAAAACTCCATAACCATTAAATTTAATTATATATAATCAGTTACATACAGTTCAAGGCAGCTGTCACTGCTTGTTTAATGAATTGTCCCGACTCAATATAGAAAAGTTATAAGAATAAGTGAAAGTATTAAGATGGTAATGAAAATGTGAATTTTGTTAATGGGTATAGTGTGAAAAAATTTTCTTGATTCAAATTATATTAGTTTAGCCTAAATATAAGTTTTTTAGGATATCCTACTTTTTTTTTTTTCTTAACTCCTTATTCTCTTTATTTTGTTTGGGAAGTGTGAGTAAAAGTTTCCTCTTAATACATTGTTTCAGTTATGATGTCATTTTCCCTAATAAATTACCCTTTTCCAAAATTATTTTATCCGTTCTATAGCATGGATAAGATTTTAGTGTGGGCGAGGGTAATTCCCGATCAAAAAACACAAACATCTAAATAACTCTAAAAATATCACAATTGATGTTAACCAAATTTAGCATGGTTAAAGCTTTATCATGTGTTTATTCAATAAAATATAGACTTTGATTAAAATGTTTTAAAAGTTTGTTTAATTGAAAAAATTCATTGATCAGTAATTGCCTCAGCAACCGGGTAAATATCGGTCGCTCCCTGACTCCAGGGCAATTACGGATCAGGACATTTTTTGTTCAAATGATAGCTATATTGATTAATTTGGACTACAAATTATATCATTTTAACATAAACCTGATTTTAATTACACATTATCAGGAGTCAATCCATGTTTTAATTTTTGGGTCCCTTTTTTGTGAAAAACAAAATATTTTTGTGAAATATAAAATATTTTTGTGAAAAAGTAAAATATTGTGTAAAATCTTCAGTTTTTACAATCACTTTATGTAATGTTTAATATCAAGTTAATAGAGTTTCGTTGAACCAAATTAAGGCATAAATTAAAAATAATACTGAAAATATGAAAACATTTAATAAAAGGATCCTTTTTATAAAACAAAAAATCTTGTGAAGGGACTCATTCTATAAATTTGAATTTTGTGAAGGGTCCCTTTGTATGGATTTGAATTTTGTGAAGGGTCCCTTTTTATGGATTTGAATTTTGTGAAGGGCCCCTTTTTACTGTGTGGAATTTTGTGAAGGAGCCGCAAAAGGGACCCAAATTTTGCCTGGTTCGACCCCTGATTATAAATGTTTTTTTTTTTTTTTTTTTTTTTAATAAGCATAGTTAATTTACTATTTTTATTTGTTTTGAAATTACATCCAAACTTATTGGCAAAACACTTTATAACATTTAAAAGCATAATGCATTACTGTCCTAATTTTATTATATATTTTATTTCAACCATGCATTTTTATTATATCCTTAATAAATAAAACCATTTATTATTATTACAGTTTATTTTTTACTATGAAATAAAGATAAACTACTACGTTTTTGATATGAACTTTTCTTTTATTTATAGTTAAGTATTGCAATTACCCATTAAAAATATTTCAGTTTTATTATATATTTTAATTTAAACATTTAGTTATAAAAAAAAAAAAAAAAAACATTTATTGTTATTACAGTTTATTTTTACTATGAAATAAAGATAAAATAGTTGGCTTTCATTTGAACTTTTCTTTGATTTAATGTATTGAAGTTAACAGTTAAAAATAAATAACTTTTTATGTAACTGTATAATTTAAATCACAAGTGTGTACAATAAAATACAATTTAATTTATTAGCATTCAGTACAATACTTAGTAATCTTGATCTAAATTATACAAAATTTTGAAATAGCTTGAAAGATAGTTTTGATTTTGATATGAAACCTATAACAAAACCGGTTTTAATTTTAAGCAAAATACATATTATGATTTTTTGATGTGCATTAATGAATATATATTATACATGCACACTACATATATGTACATGGATAAATATGTCTAAAATAATTTTAAACATATGTAAAAAAAGAATCTGTTGTATAAATCAATATAGTTGTATAACCAGTATACTAAATTACAGAAGCATTATTAACGTAATTTAAAAGTTTATATTATATATAGTTGTAAAATAACATTAAAAAAAAAAAAAAAAAAAAAAAAAAAAAAAAAAAATAGAAATGTTGTGCCACTAAGAATCTGAGTAAAATGTGTGATTTTCAGAAACAATCTTTTTTCAAGATGCTTTTGTAGCAGTTTAATATATATTTTTATTTATTAATTTTCAGCAAAGATGGCGACTTTTTTTTATTTTGTACATTAAACTACAATGTTCTTGAATTGTTAACAATACTTTTTAATTTTTGTTTAAGCATATTATTATAAGGTGGGTGAACATTAATTAACCTAGAAACACATTGATCGAGAATTACCGCAGTCCACCAGACTTTCTTTATTTCAATACATTATTGTACTACAAATTCTCAGGTTGAGTGGCTCGTGCTACAGCATTTGTGACTGTTATAAAATTATTTCTTATATTATAACACTAATATATGATTTATGATACTAATTTGAATAGAAATATTGGTAATAAATGCCTACATGGATTTTTTCTATCGGAATAGAATATTATTTATAATTTAAGTAAAATGATTGATAGTGTAAATATTTACATATATATACATAAAAATACGCAGAATAAAATACAAGTGTTGCAAAATAATGTATGAATAGTTTTAAAAAATCATTAAAATCAAATAAATCTTGATTAAAAAAAAAAAAAAAAAAAAAAAAAAAAGAACTATCTTGCAATGATTGTTGAACATATGATTTTTTATCGGATTAAAAAAAATGTAGCAAAGCAGCAATGTACAAAAGTAAGGCTAATTATAATCTGTATATATATATAAATTACGTGTCACGATGTTTGTCCGGGGTAAACTCCTAAACTAAGGAACCGATTTTAATGAAATTTTGCACACTGTTTGGTCCAACTTGAGAGATAGGATAGTTTTTATCTCAATTTATTGTCACAATATTGTTTTATTGCAATTATTTGTTAATTATAGACCTTTATTAAAGTTGCTCCAAAATATCTGTGAGTTCCATTAATTTAATTGTTGCCAAAAAAAAAAAAAAAAAAATACGAGTTCATTTTCTTTCGACATAAAAATAAATACATTTAATCAAACGTGAACGTTAAAAAATTATAAAAAGTTAAATTATGCATCTCACGAAAATTGACGTCATAATCAATTTAAAGATTTTATACACATTGATAAAGTGCTAATGTAGTTCTATCATAGATATAGTAATATATATAGATCTCTCATCCCCATGTTATCGTACAAAGATTTTTGATGCCGAAAAAAAAAAAAAATAATAAAAGCTTTGGAAACAGCCATTAAGTGGTATTGAAAAAAAAAAAAAAAAGAAAGAAAGAAATATGAATTTGAAACTGTATCTGGAGTCTTCCATTCCCCTTTAGCAAATAAATTATTCATAAATTTTATTTGCTAAAATATTAGTATGTATTCCCGTGTGTATTCACTCGGGGAAAGACGGCCATATTTTGGTAAAAACGTCGTCTTTTCCCAAATGAAAAGGAATAACTTTTTTCTCCCCAATGATCACTCTATTCTATATATGCTATACTATATCTATGAGTTCTATACGTAAGCGAAGTGTGACTCACTGACCGTCTGTGCAGCCAAGAAAAAGATTTCCTATGTTAATTGCCCACTGGATTTTTTGTAAGAAATTATTAAAAATCGAGGAAATTTATTTCCCGATTTTAATCCTTATATTTGGGTATAGATATGTATTAGTTATCGCGGGTGTTAGATTGAATTATTTTGCTGTCAAATTGACAAAATTTTAATTTTAAATTTCAAAACTCTGTCGCCCTTGGCTTTTTTTATTATTATTATTATAGATGTATGCATTGTACGAAATGTAATATGTATTATTCATTGTACGTATGTATGACATGTAATATGTATTGTACGAAATATTGTTTCATATTATTCATTACTCTTTTAATATAAGTTGTTAAAATAACCATGATTTTTAAAAGGAATTAAATATTTTCGCCAGATAATTTGGCGATATTCTTTTTTTTTCGCCAAGGATGACAGAAATGAAATCTATTCCGCTGCAAAATATTAGTATCTTACATCAGATATTTTATTTAGCCATCTGAAAACAAATTTGACTTCAAACTATGATAGAATATTTATCATTTTCCCTTTAATTAGTATATTATTAGTATATTAAAATTTAAAAGCATGGTATATAAACAGTTTTTTTTTTTTTTTTTTTTTTTTTTTTATCTTATAATTATTCTTATCTTAATCCTCAATGTTTCCCATCTTTATTAACTTGAATTTACTAATAAAATTTTAACATAGTCAAAAACTTCTCATCACTTCGTTAAAATACACTAAACTTTTCCAAAATCTTTTTCTATTTAAAATGATATATGTATTTACTTTAAATGTCCAATATTTCATAAGATTTCCAATTTTAAAGTTTTAAAATATTTATCAAATTTACTTATTTTTCTGGTTTAGCCTTATTGTTTTCCTTTTTATAATTACAGCTGTTGCCCTCTTTAAAATATTTAAAATGATGAGGTCATTTTATAGTAAAATTATCCATTATAGCATATATTATATTTCACTCCTCCATAAAAATTGATTTTAAAATCGTCTGTTTCTTTTATACTTTTATTTTAATAGAATTTTAATAGAATTTAATTTATATATTAGTCATTTTAGCAATTTTATCCAAAGTAGCATTAGAAATAATATATATCACTTCTCCATTAAAATTTATAGGACCCTACAATAAAATTAATTTGTGCTTAATATCAACACTACGAAAATTTTTATCAATCGCTTCCAAATTTTGACCTAAGTTTTAAATCTCAACCCTGTGGGTTTTTACATAGGCTACAACGTTTTCGTCTTTGTTCGTAAATAATAATTTGACTGTACTAAATAGTTTACAGCCGTATAATTCAACGTATAACTTAGTCACAGCAACGCGTGGCCGGGTCTGCTAGTATTAAATAAATAAAACATTTTGATCTATCTCTACGTGAATGGCTAAAAACAATCTGTTATACTAGTAAAAAGCTCATTATCTGATTGAGTGTTGAAATTCATCAATAAAAGAAAAAAATGTTCAGTTTTATGTATTGTTATTAGCCACCAATATAAAGAGAGCCCAAAATGTCATTTTCAAGACAACACTGAGAATCGTGAATTAAAAAAGAATAGTACTGAGTTATATGCAGAAAGTCTTACTTATTAATTTGCAATTTAAACTAAAGGGCTGCTAGGAGACTGCAGGCCAAAGCTAGATTCCTTACATATTCATCTTATATATTAAAAAAATTTATGAAAACTAAAGTCAGTCCGTCTGGCCGTTCTATCCGGCCGATTTCCTTCATTTTTTTTTTTTTTAAATGAAAGGTATTTAGACACAAATATGTCATCAATCATTGAAATTTACTCAACTTCCACCTTACTCAAGTTATACTCAAACTCGATTCTTCCCTGTACATTTCTTATGGGACACATTGACTCAAGCAATTCGAATGCTCATAGCTCCTCTTCTAATGAATGGATCTTGATCGTTTCACTCTCAGAACACTCAGTGGATCAAGCTTTTTCTTTTGAGCTATTAACTGCTTAAATTCGTTGAGATTGAGGAAAGTTATGCTTGCACAATCAACTTTACATTCAATTTTTTCAAGATTTTCCTTCACTCAAACCTCTATAACTAGAGTTCTAATTATTGTAGGTTGTTGACACAAGTCTAAGAACACTCAGTGGATCAAGCTCTTTCTTTTGAGCTATTAACTGCTTAAATTTGTTGAGTTTGAGGAAAGTTATGCGTGCAGAATGAACTTTACATTCAATTTTTTCAAGATTTTCCTTCTCTCAAACCTCTATAACTAGGTGTAAAAACTTGGTTGAGGTGTCTAAAAAAGGTCTCGGTCAGTAGATATGTTATGAAAAGATAAAAATAAAAAAAGTCGAACGGTTAAAAAAAAACGTTTACGAGCTTAACTCAGCTCCAAATCACTTTACAGTGGAGAAATTGTACATATAGGGACTAGAGTCAAATACTAAAAAATCACTTTCTGCGAATTTGGAATTTTCGATTTTGAAGGTGGGAAAAGGGGGAAAAATAGATTTAGAGGTGGGGGGGGGAAAGGGGGAAATTAGTTTGAGCGGAAAACCCGTTCCAGACCCACACATTTTAACGACCCCTCATTTTAAAGGTCTTGAAACTTCATGTCGATTGGGGGTGTTTGTATACAATATAGTGCGCCCCCTGGTGGGGAAAAATGGAACTAGGTGATTTTGTTGTTGAGCCTATCATGTTACACCTTATTTTAAAGGTATTGGTATTTCCTGACCGTTGGTGATTTTGTACAGAACACGCTGCACCTCCTGGCGGTGGAAAGTGCAACTAAATGATTTTGCAGTTGACACCACCGCGTGACACCTTATTTGAAAGGTCTTGGAAATTCAAGGCGATTGTTGATAAAGGTTTTGAAATTTCATGTTGATTGGGGATGTTTGTATACAATATAGTGCACCCCCTGGTGGTTAAAAATGGAACTAGGTGATTTTGCAGTAGACCCTATCATGTTACAACTTATTTTAAAGGTCTTGATATTTCCTGACCGTTGGTGTTGTTCGTATAGAACACGCTGTGCCCCCTGGTGGTGGAAAGTGTAATTACAGGATTTTGCAGTTGACACCACCATGTGACACCTTATTTGAAAGGCCTTGGAAATTCAAGGAGATTGATGATATTCGTATACAACATACTGCGCTCCCTGGTGGAGGAAAGTGGATTTTGCAGTGCGTGCGTAGCATGCCTGCTATACGGTGCCGCAGCCACAGGCAGCTGTAACACGAGTCAGAGGTTCGTTCGGTTCAAGGTTAATTTTTGAGAATTTTTTCATGTTATTAGCGGCCTGCATATACGTGCCGCAGGCACTGGGTCACAAACCCGAGTTCCGTTCGGTCTGAAATAATTTTTTTTGTTACAAATGATTTTTTTTTTTTTTTTTTTTTTTTTTTTTTTTTTTTTGTGATGTTTTCATTTAAAAATAGAAATTCAAACAAAATCGAGTTAAAAATACAAAACCATACAAATTTAAGGTGCATTTAAGGCTATTATCATGGGCCCGGGCAATGCTGGGCGGATTCGTTTCGTTCCAGGTTAATTTTTTGGAATTTTTTCATGGTATGAGCGGCTCGCGTATGCGATGCCGGGGCACCGGCATCACAAGGCAGAGTTTCATTCGGTTCGAGGTAATTTTTTTTTGCTACAGCTGATTATTTTTTTTCGCAATGCTTTTATTCAAAAATAGAAATTCAAACAAAATCGAGTTAAAGATATAAAATCATACAAATTTAAGGTTCATTTAAGGTTATTATCACGGGCCCGTGCATTGCCGGGTGGGTTCGTTCGGTTCCAGGTTATTCTTTGGGAATTTTTTTATGTTGTTAGCGGCCCGTGTATGCGCTGCGCAAGCACCGGGGTCACAAGGCAGAGTTTCGTTCGGTTCAAGGTAATTGTTTTGTTACAGATGATTATTTCTTTCGTGATGCTTTCATTTAAAAACAGAAATTCAAACAAAATCCAGTTAAATGTATAAAATAATACAAATTTAAGGTTCATTTAAAGTATCATGGGCCAGGGAAACGCCGGACGGGTCAGCTAACATATAGTCTTAGTATTAAACGAAATAGAAAATGAAAGATAGCATCTGTTTATTTGGAGTACTTTGTAGAAAGTGATGTCATATATAGTATTTCTATTTATAAGCATTTTTCAGATTTTCTTTTAAGCGAAATGTAGTAAATTATATTAGATGTTTTAACTTGAAGTACATTTAAATAATGATGCGATGATTTTTGAATCATTACGGACAATAAAGTGTCCGTCGAATTCGACGGGTTCCAGCTAGTTAACTTCTTAAATAAATAATCTGGGAAGAAAAATACAAAAGGCCAAAAAAAAAAAAAAAAAAAAAAATAGCTTATAAATATTGTATACAGGAAGAAAAAAAAAAAAAAAAAAAAAACATTTCAGAGTTTACATTCCAACTGTAAGGGGAAAAAAACATATCATGAGTAATAGTTTACGTTTAATAATTACCTCCAAGAAAAATCTAATTTTTAAAAACAAAATTTAAGCCTAATCAAAAAATACCATCAACACGAAGTTTCAATTTTCGTAGTTTACATAATGTTAACTGTAATTTTGAACTTTATATAAATATACGTATACACATGTGCACAGGAAAATTTTTTTTATCTATCTACAATAAAACAAAATTCTGCAATCAGAGAATCTGAGATCAGGTCTGGTATAATAAAAAGAAATAATATAATTCATAAAATGTGCAAAATTTGCATTTACAAAGGAGAAAGTATAACTCTTTAGCTACAGCATTGATTTATTATTAAGTGTATCTCATTTATGGATTGTTAAATTAACCTGCAGTGTTGGCTGAACTGTTTCTGCTATTGGTATTAACACATAAATAGTAGAAGACTAAAAATACCAATTTAAAATCATTAAATAAAAAGTGAGAGAATGAGAAATTAATGGTTTGGCTTCTCTTCTAATTGTAAATTTAATATATAAAAATATAATATTTACAACATTTAGAAAAAAAAATTACTCTTGAGAAAAACATAACTAAATTTAATAAATTAAAGAGTATACATATTGTAGATAAGAGATTCAAAACAGAGAAAAAGAAATTAATGGTTTGGCTTTTAATTGTAAATTGCACATATATAATATTTAATATATATAAATATATAATATTTACAATATTTAGGAAAAAAATTACTCGTGAAAAATAAGTTAAAGAGTATACATATTCTAGATAAGAAAATCCAAACCAGTACAAGCAGTTCATGAGAAATCTTTGTTTATTCTCGTTTTCTATGGTTCGTTCGAAAATTTTACAGGTGTTATTGACATAAATTAACTTCGGAATTACTGAATTTTTCATACTTAAATAACAACTTTCATTAATGAAATCAATCTTAATTTTTTTTTTTTTTTTTTTTTTTTAATTTGAGAGAGTTAAATAAAACTACAACAGTTTAAAATAAATTTAAGCTTTCATGAACACATTTTTGCATTATTTATCAAAGTTAATCAACTGATAAAGGCATGCTTGAATGGTTAAAAAGCAATGAAAATTCCGATTAAGTTTACAAGAAAATACTTGAACAGATATTTTCATTTCTGCTTAAAATGAAAGAAAAGTCCATTAGGCCATGTAATAATATTTATGGATCGATAAATCAATGGATAAGAAATGATACACAACAAACAAAAACTAAAATCACCCATGAAATTAAATTTTACAAATAATAAACCTTTTCAGGGATAATAAGCATTATTACATTAAAGTCAAATATCAGAAATGAAAATAAAATTAAATGATTTTAGATACTTACATGACAATTATTTTCAGATCGCATTCTGTATAGAACAAGAATGTAAAATCGTTGTCACAAGCTTGGCGACGGTGGACAATACAGCATATATGACGATTTCGTCGAAATCTACAATCATAACATTAATTATACAATACAATTATTTCTTCTTTCGCATTTTCACATAATCAAAATGATAACATGGCGGCGGGCGAAAGCGAAGCCACGGACGAGAGGAAACGTGCAATGGTTGGTTGAATGCGCATGCCCAGTTGCTCGTTCCGTTTTAGTAAAAAGTACGCTGCATGCTTGTTGAATTCATCGTAAAAGGACACTTCATTGGGATGAATTCGCTCAATTGTGGAACACATTACTTCCAAGATATTTTTCTAATAATGTATGTCCAAATTTGGTTACTCACGACACATACTTTGTACATGATGGTTAAATTTATGTGAGCATGTGACAAAAATGGAATGTCAGTTCTCTGGAGGGACGTGTTTTGGACGTACGAGACGAGAAATGAACAAAATTTGGACGTATGTGCTGTGTGGGAAAATGTTAGAAAAGGCTACTTCGTGCCAAGATGTTTTGAAAAGGGCCGCAGGGTACTAAAATGTGTTGAAAAAGGACAGCAAGGAGCATTAATGTGTTGAAAAAGAGTAGCAATGTGCTAAAATGTGTTGAAAAAGGGCAGCAGGATGGAAAACCCTGCCAAATTAGCCAAGAGTCAGCACTATTTTTTTCCCTCAAACAGGATTGTCGGTGTTCGGAAATGCTTCCTTTTTCTCCCATAAAATCAAAGAGATTGAACGAGACTATCTGAACTCCATGGTCTCTTCAAAATTACTAAAAGATAATTTTTGGCAACCAGTTTTTTTTATGTTTTTAGAATAGAGAGAGTTTATGTTCTGACTTGTAAATGCTAGAGTTTCTTTCGTTTCAAGAGTAATTAAAATACAGAGTAAGAATTGAAATACGAGGATTTTTATGAGTATAAATCTTTTTAGAGTTATTCTACCGTTATGAAAACGGATAATTATATATGTGTTAAGAGTTATTTTTCATCACAGTCTGGTGAATTGCATCTGTAAAAGAATAGCCGATGCTGTGTTATACTATTCCAAGTTTTGTATATAGATCCTGTAAATAAACTACATGTGTTTTTTTAATACGAAGTTGATGTCTTTTTATGGGTTTATCGTAGACATCTGGCGTCCCCTAACAAGACTCGGCTGCAAGTAAGCTATTTCTATATCTTTTGAGATAGAATTATTTTAAACGAAGAACATTTTATGAAAGAGAATTGATTTAGGGGTCAATTCTGGGTACGTACGTTGCGATAAGTCGGCGAATTGTGATGTCACTGAAATCTGATATCACATCGCATGCTATACTCGCATGCGACCAAAAGAGCTATTCTTGGACCACCATTTTCGCAAGTTCGACAAGCCAGAGTGCGATACTGGGTTGCCAGGTCATATTTTTCAAATGAGGGCAAACGTTCTCTGAAATAGAGCCAAAGGGAGCCAAATACTAACTAAATAAAGCCGAAAAAGAGCCAGCATCAATTTTGCAACTGTAGGGATTTGTCCAGACACGTATTTCACAACCGTGATAACTTGGCAGTCGAATCACGTGTTTTCAGATGATTCGATTGATGAAATAAGGTGAGAGGTTGTGTTTCCATGGTAACACAGAGTAGAGTGGCTTCCAGATTTGGCGTTGTTAGCCCGTTTCTTAGTGTGAAATTATAATTTGAAGTTGTTGATAAACTTAATGTTTGGAGGTATTTTTAATTACTATTTAAAAGAAGTGTTCGGAGGTACTATTGTTTACAAACTTTAAAGTTTCGGCGATCAAATAACATTCAAAAAGAAATTTTGATTTTTTTAAATAAAGTAATCTTAATGGCTTCCGAGAAGTAATTTTAAAGTACAATCATTATCAGCAGAAAGGGATGAAAGAAGTAACTTAATTAAACTTTAAAAAAGTTTCTTTCTACAATATATGAAATAAATAAACCATGATTAATACCGTTACAGTTTTGATAAAATAAACATTAAATTAATTATTGTAATTGTCATTAAATAACATGACATAATCATATAATGGTTGTAATAAAAGTAGAAAGGAAGAAATTTAATTAATCACGATAGTTAATATTTACAAAACATTCAATTATAATATATTTTTAGATTTAAATAATTGAACTAAGCATGATAGTGAATATTTACAAAAAAAAAAAAAAAAAAAAAAAAGGAACTGTTTTACGTATACTTTGAGATGTTAAAAGCTAAACGAGTAAATTTTAGGGATTCAATTAATTTAAATACTAGAAATAAACATACATGTGAACACAAATTATAAGCAATGTTTAAAGCTATTTTGTTTTATCGATTTTCTGCATATCTGATAAAAAAATTATAAGAAATAATTAAAACAATATTTAAATTGACAAAAATTTAGCAATTTTCTATTGAATTAGCAACAATAGACACTTTGACTGTTCGTATTGGCGCCTAAGAAGCTGGTAAGTCAAAGAATTGTTTGGCGAAAAGAACTGCCGCCAAGCATTATTTGCATTTCATTCGCCCGCCCCTTCTTCAAAATGAACTGTAGGGACACAATAGGGATTTTTTGATGTAGATTTTCTCCCTTGGACATCCTCAGGATATCCTGAGAATGAAGGTACATCATGCGGACATCCTCAGCACAAAAGTAGGGACTTTTGTCATTAATGTAGGGATATTGAGCTGTCCGTGGAGAACATGGCAAAATTTAAGTTGGCATGTTGGTAACACCGGCCTCCAACGTTTAAATGTTCAAAGTACTGTAGAGCGACATTGTATTCTTGTTTTATGAGCTTTAATTGTTCTTGTAATGCATCTTTTTGAAAAAATGAAACATCGGTTTACTATTTTTATAGAATTTCTGTAATTTTCTATTTTGAAGACTTCGAAATCATTTCGTTTTTAGTGCAAATTGGAGCGGAAGCTTATTGTGTTGAGCATGAGATTTAAAGATTCGAAAAGAAAAACAGATCTTGGAACAGGAGTGTTGCACGCATTGATCTAGTTTAAATGTACAAAGTAAAATGTATACAATCAATCAATAAATAGAAAAAAGTAATTTAAAATGTAATATATATTATTTAATGTTGTTACATAGGTCATATAATGTCGTGTTCCAACTAAATAGACAAACGCACGTGAAAACGTATTTTAAAAATATTTGTTATTTTAATGGAAATTTACTTTAAATTCTAAATATATATATTATTTTGATAAACTTTTTTTTTTTTAATTTATTTCAAATGGGTGTTTCGGCCTGTGCACAAAGAAATACTTAGCTTTTGCTGTCTTTGTGACAGAAAAACATTCATTTATTTAGCATGTTTGCATTCTACCAGGCCCTTGATAACGTTAGGATGCAAATAGAGCTGTTTTCTTATTCCAACTTGCTATTAATTGTTTAAATACTGATATTAAATCCTCTTTAAATTCCAACTGTATGTGCTGATAATAATATATATTTCTACTGTACGCTCTGATTATCTATCTATCTATCTATGTATATGTATAATATAATAAACCTCATAACTACTGACGGAATACAGTATATATACATACTGGGATTATTAAAGACATATGTGGAAAGGAGAATGTCATTCGTTAGTACTAAACTATGGAACTGACTCGAATAAAATAAATTAATAGATTAGAATAAGATAAATCGAAGTGAACGGTGGATAGCCTATTTGGCAGGGATTTCATTTTGTCACTGTGTCAAGCGTTTGGTTAAAATCATTTCTCTTAACATGATCCCAAGCAGCACCGAAACGTTCTCTGAACGTTCAAAAATTTTTCTACAAACACGTTCTAAGAACGTTCACTTTGAACGTGTTATAGACGTCTATTTGTCCATCTTGAAGCCGTACAATAGTACGGTTCAGAGAACGTTCAATGAACGTGTAACTATCACCATCGGTGTTATAGAAACGTTCTGAGAACGTTCTACGTATACGGTCTCAGAACGTTCTAAACGTCTTTAGAACGTTTTCAAAACGTTATACACATTTTCAGAACGTTCTAGAAAACGTACTGTAAACGTTTTAAAATAGTGTAGAAAAAAAAAAAAAAAAAAAAAAAAAACTGTGACGTCATTATAAAAAAAAAACACCACAGTACGGGCGTTTAAAAGTAAAAAGTACATATTATTACTTACAAACTTTGAATAAACACCATAAAATGCAATAAACTCGCAACAATTGTTTCGGGTCGAAAATACACACGACCCTTCATCAGGCGAATAAAGTAAGCACGAGTGCTGCAGTCAAAGCGGCAACGCAATTGGTGCGTTGCCGCTTTGACTGCAGCACTCGTGCTTACTTTATTCCCCTGATGAAGGGTCGTTTGTTTTTTCGACCCGAAACAATTGTTGCGAGTTTATTTCATTTTATGGTGTTTATTCAAAGTCTGTAAGTAATAATTTTTACAACGCCAGTTTTGTGGTGCTTTTTTATTAAAAATTACATAGCTGATGATGCAACACATGAACAGGATTATAATCTACTTTTTTTTTTTTTTTTTATTCAAATAATGTTTGAGAAATTTTAACATACTTACTATTCCTTTAATTTTAACGTAATATGCATCAAAAATTGGATATTATATGACAGTTTTCCGAAAAAAGTGCCATTACGTCTCTTTATCCCTTAAAAAATTACTTAAATTTTTTCTTTTCTTTTTTTTTTTTTTTTTTAAATTTCTTTTTTCCCCTGATTTGAAGATAATGAAGTTATAGTATTAATTACAAAACTTTGAATAAACACCATAAAATGCAAGAACTCGAAACAATTGTTTCGGGTTAAAAGAAGACACAACCCTTCATCAGGCGAACAATGTAAGCGCGAGAGCTGCAAACAAGCACGTTGAGTGTGTTGAATGCGTTGCCGGTTTTTTTTTTTCTTTTGTAGCAGCTGCGAGTTCTTGCCTTTTATGGTGTTTATTAAAGTTTCGTTATTAATACTATAACGCCATTATCTTCAGATTAGGGGAAAAAAAGATTTTTTTTTTTTTAAATGCAAAAATTTAAGGAATTTTTTAAGGGATATAGTGTTGACTTTCACGTTATGACAATTTTTGGGAATTACTGTCGTAGAATATGGAATTTCTCATGCATATACGTCTAAATTAAGTATGTTCAAATTTCTCAAACATTATTTGAATTTAAAAAAAAGTAATTCATATCCCTGTTGCTGTGTTGTATCATTCTTCATCTGCTATGTACAACTAAACTTTTGAATTATTTTGCTTGTTTTAATCCTTGGGATTCCGGATGCATCATCCTGTGAGTAATGTTTGTTTTTTATAGTTGTTTTCTGTTTGATTCTCTGTGTTCTTGAATTAATAGTTTATTTTATTCCACTTTATTCTTCATTTTTAACTTCAATTAATTTCTTGTACGATTGGGTGTCCGCTGGTATAGCTGCTAACGAACGAAATCGTACATTGGTGCTCAACGGTGAAAAAGGTCACCCCTGACGAGTTTTTTTCTTTTTTTTTCTTCTTCTTCTTCTTTTTCACCGTTCTGAGCTTTTCCTTAAAAAAAAAAAAAATGCTGTTTTTTTTTTTTTTTCTTCTCGTTGCTTGTTTGTATCTTTTGATTTGAGTTTCATGTCGTTTTTACGCACCGGCAAAATTATTAAAATTGCAACGAATAATCTAGGAATAAATGTATGATTAGATTGAAGTTAAATAAAATAAAAATAAATAAACAAAAATAAATGTTTCAATAAATCACAATCAGTCTTCACAGGTTATTTAAATTTGTTGTAATTTCCTTCTCATTGTTCTATGTGATTTCAGTGATCTTATATCGGTTGCCTGGTTTTAACTACGATTAAAAATTCATTTATATATATATATATTAATTTTTTTTAATACAGGGTACAAAGATAATCACGAGAATGTCTTTATCTCCGCAACTATTGGTCGCAAACATATAGTTTCAGTTACAAAATTTTTTTTATAAAAATATGAGCGGTATGACAAGTTTAAATTTAAAATATCTATTTTTTCAAAATTACAAAAACTAAATTTTTATACAGTTCCAGATCCCTATAGTGATATTTAAAAAAATTGACACTCATCCTAACAAAAAGTTTCATTTATATTCTCCCAAAATGGAACAAGATATTTAAAGTTTAGATTTTCTAACATATTTCGGCCTTCAATAAGGGATCGGTTTAAATATCCTATTTGGAATTTGTTTGCTTTTTCCCGGGCTTTATTAAAGAATTTTTCATTGTCTTTTTAATAAAGCCCGAGAAAATGCGAAATAATCCTAAATTTTGAAACTAACTATCTCAGACAATTTTGGGCGCACAAAAGTGAAACTTTTCGTGTTATATTTTTTAAGTTGAAAGTCAACTTTTACTACTAGCGTCCTGAAAACCGTATAAAAATTACCAATTTTTGTGATTTTGAATAAATTGATTTTTTTAATTTAAACATGTCATATAATGAATGCTTACATTTTTTTAAAAAATACATTTTGTAATTGGAGAACGTCTGAGACCAATTGTTGCACAAATAAAGGCCTGCTCTCGACTTTGCACCCTGTATATTCTAAACATTTCTGGGTACTACTTTGTAAGTCCATGGATAGTTTAAAAATATATTTGAATGCTGAAGTTCATAGAAAGTTTTAATATTCCAACATAAAAAATATTTTCGAAAATTAATGCACCAATACACCGCTAAAATTATATGCAATTGAGTTTAGAATATATTGTTAATTTATAATAATAAGAAATTGAAACGAAAATTTAAAAATTAGTTAGAAGGAAGAAATTTTAAAAATTTACAAATACTTAAATATAATTTTTTTAATCAAAATATTTAACATACTTCATATTTTTAAATTTCAGTGCATGTGTGTATTCATATTTTCAGTTTACAGCAGAAGTTTACAAAAATTATGTTTACAGACATTTAAACTTATTCCACATGGCAATGTAATTGGTAATCATTAAATGTTTAAATTTCTTTAAAATGAGTCAACGCAATTTTTACTCATTTGATGTAATTATGCTATCATGACATATTAAATAATAAACAAATGTAATTATTATTATTATTTTTAATAAAAAATATAGTAAGTATATTATTTATAATTAATATATCATTTCTTAGTATATTATTTATTTACTTATTAAATATATTATTTATTGTTTTCCCTTTTCCGTTTTTATATTATGTTAGACATAAGTAAAAGGAAAGAAAGCCGTCCTCACCCAATCTCTGTCTATGATTATGCTAAAAACATAATTTTTACTTATTGGACGCCATTAGTTTCTGGTTCAGAAGGTTAGTATAAAAAAAAAGAAAGAAAAATTAAAGAAAGAAAACATATAGAAATAGCTTTTGTATAAATACTTTATAAATAAAACTATTGCTCTTTTGTATATATATACATATATATATATATATATATATATATAATTATATTTCACAACAATTTTATCGTGTTGTATCCATTAATATAAATAGTTTTTATTCCAGAGAATGCTTGAATTCCAAACTTTAAAAGTCAATTTTTAGCCATTTTCATGATATACAGACGAGTGGCAAAATAATGTGTAATTTTCCGATTTAGCCATTTTGTCAAATACCTAAAGAAATCTTGATAAAGTGCATAGAACTTCATAGTATAAAAAACAATGTATTCCACATATATTTATGTAAAGATTTTGTCCAGAAAGAAAAGAAGGGATCTTAACGGGGGGAGGGGGGGATGTTATTTTATTTATAAAAATTTGCACTTGAAATGCGTTGTATCTGTAGCATTTATTCTTGTATGTGGCTTCTTTAATTTATGTGTATTCATAATTTTGTCAGTATCACGCACATTCATTGAGAATAAAGTTTTTTTTTTTTTTTTTTTTAACTTTATTGAAAATTTGCGAAACATCTTTTGCTTATATAACATAAAGGGTTTTCAGATCAATTTAATGCCATTTCTAGAAAATTTGACATAGTGCATTAGACATAACATAATACAAATATAATATAAAAATATTAATATAAGATGAAATATGAGTATTTTTTCTAAATAAGTTTTAACTTTGCATCCACAAATGGTGACAAAGTTTTTTTTTTTTTTTTTTTTTTTTTTTTTTTACAAAATTTATTATCCAAATACATAAATACTCTGAACAAATAACCAAAGCAATATCAGGGAAATTTAGAAACATATCATCGATAGAATTAGTTAAATTTAAAGCAGTATGAAAGAGAAGCGAACGATAAGTGGTTTTATAAAGATTTCAATTTAATTAACTTACAGTGTATTCCCAAGGACTTATTAAAAATAAAAATATGCATTACATACATATATTTTTGCTTGTCTTTCATAGTGCTTAAATTTCAACTAATTCTGTTGACGATATCTTTTTGATTTTTCACAATGTTTGCATGAGTTCTATACATTTCACTAAATAAAACCCAAAAATTTTTTTTCGTTAAATCTTGTGCATGCGCAGATAAATATCTTTTAGTAAAAATGCTCATTTTTTTGCATAAATTTAATGTTCTTAATCTCAGATTACAGAATGTTGTGTCTAATGTACTATGTCAAGTTTTCTAAAAATGACTTATAATAAATTAAAAACCGTGCTTATTATAAATAAAAAACACTTGAAAGTCTTTAATTTCGTTAAAGAAATTTTCTGTGATGGTGAATTATAAATGATAATTAAAAAGAGCGTCATAAAAACATGCTAAAACTACAATAAATTTCAAGCATTATTAATTACAAGATGGTGCCAAATATGTAAAAATATAATTTTATTAGTGGTTCTTTTCTTATCTTTGGGGCATTTTTTTTTAAACATATGTGATATAACATGTTATTTACACCCACAAAGTATCCATCAAATGTTTCTTAATATTTCCGACAAAATGTTTAAATTCGAAGGTATCGCTTTTTTTCTTATTTGGTCCCCCATCATCTGTATACGTATATAAAGATGCACACTAATTATTCTGTGGATTACATATGTGCTTACACTTGTGTGTATTCAGACTAGCTTTATATGAATTACTATTTGATTATTAATCATAAAATTGACAGATTCATTAATTACATACAGTACAATATACTCTTAATAAATATACGGCATTGTAGTTCTTAGATACTGTACAACGTATGTCTACTATGTACATATTTAATATTTATGAGTTTTGTACGTTATACACCAAAAATGATAAATTCGGAACAACAGTTTAAATTTTTCAAAAATATATATCTTAATAATGCGAAATGCATACGAAAATAAAACTTTAAAAGATTAAATTAAAACAATATTGTGCATTGTGATTTTACATAATGCCCAATGTTACATAATGTTTTTACGCAACCAGATACCAAAAAAAAAAAAGGATTATATTAACCAGAGTATTGTTTGTAACATTAATGTTCAGGTTCACTTAATTATATTTTTGTAGATCTCTATATAATTCAGATGAAAGAAAAATATAAAGCTACGCAGACTTATACATTTTTATTTATTTAAATTCGTTTAACCCTTTCAAAGGCTTTGGAATACATTATATCAAACCTAATTTTAATTCCCAACTGTAAAAACTTGTCCAAGAATTTTTTTACAAAGTTTTACTTTAATAATATAGAAGAAAAACTCCATTTTTCTTTTTAATCACTTATATTTGTTTGTACGTACTGGTGGCAGATAATTTTAAATGATCAAAATTATCTTGTCCCTCAAAGGGTTAAGTGAGAATAACTTTTACACATTTAACATAAATATATTTGGTTACAAGAAGAAATATTTTTAGAAATTTCTTTATTAGCTATATATTGAAGAATGTTAAATATTGAATATAGCAGACATATTTTCGTAATCAATTAATTAAAGAGGTATAATAAAAACGCTTTAAAGATTAAATTGAAATACATGTATGTAAACATTCAGATGCATTAAACTTGTCTATCAGAGTTGACTTAAGCAAATTATTACAGTAAAATTCACGTCTGAAAAAGATGCATTAAATCTGAAAATGGAATATGAGAAAAATAAAGGGAAAAAAATATGTAACTCTATTCCATATTTTGTGTTGTGATTTTATTCCAAACTTTATAACAATACTCTGTACTTTGAGAGTTTAAATTTGTACATTTTTTACTTTTTTTTTTCTGATACAATATATATATATATATATAGTCGAATCTAATTAACGTAAACCGCTTATCGTGAATAGTTTCCACAATCCCCGCTAAAACAAAGGTCAGTTTCTCAGTTACTGACAATATAAACTACTGATAACATGAACAATTTTTTTTTTATTCCCCATGAGATTCCCGTAAACGAGGTTCGACTGATATATATATATATATATATATATATTATATATAATGTATGTTGCTTGGTAAAAAATCAGTAAGTAAGCTAAAAAAAAAAAAAAAAAAAAAAAATCATCTAAATATCTCATGATAAAATGAGTATTTATCAACAACAGGTGGCTCTGTTATTATTTAAGAACTACAATGTTAAAGTCAACTGTACCTCTTTAGATTTTGAAGCATGTATTTTATAGCCCCTGCTCTTTCCATTATATTACCATTTGATTTCGATGAATATAATAAAACGAAAAAGTACATTTTCCTTTAAAAAGAAATGAATGAATAAAAAAAAACAAATTAATTTTAATTAAATTTTAATTTTAATAAGTTTAATCTTTTCAGCTATATACTACCATTGTTTCCAAAAAATTTTACAAATAAATAAATAAATAAATAATAAATATTTCTCTTTTAAAGAAATTATTTAAAATAAACAAAAGTAAAAAGCTGTTATACTATGAAATTTATACATTATGCATAAACATAACGGTTATAAATAAGATTTTATTTAAATTTTAATGCACTTTTTTTTTTTTCTTTTACTTCATTACCATTTGATTTGAAGGTGACAAATAGGTTATAAATTGAAAATAAAAGAAACGCAATAGCTGTTTCAGGTCAAATTATCAGTCCGACTCTTCTTCAAGTGAAAAAAGAAAGCACCGAAATATTATTAAAGCAACTACGCATTCGTAAATTTTAAGTGAATCTCGGAGTAGTGCTGCTATCTATTAGTATTTTACAAGAAAGATATCTTACGAACTGCTATATAGTAAAACGCAACTCACAAATTATCTTAATTTCAAACTCTCTCTCTCTCTATATATATATGTATATTTTGTCAAAAATATAAAAACATGAAACTTAATACAATATTTTAAATAGCTAAATGTAAAATAAACTTTTTTACTTTAAAAAATATACGAATTTAAAATGAATGTTGGATAAGAAATTAATAATCTTAAGAAAGTCTGCCATAAAACGGAAATTTTAGAAACTGTTGTTATAAAAATTTCTGTTTTTATTTCTTAATAAATTTCTGTTTTTAAACATGTTCTCTTAATATTAACCGTAACTGACTGTAAACATTTACAACATTAAATTAAATTAGCATTTTTATAAGCAGGCTTTTACTCACATCTCTTGAGAAAATCGATGTTATTGAATTTAAGAAAACTAATACATAATCTCTTTTTTAGCATTTATTACATGGATATTGAAACTGAAATATAATTTTCTGTCTGACCAGTAGAATCACACGTACATGGTCATAAACGGTTATAAAAATTAAAAGAATAAAATTCATAATATTAAAAAAAAAAAAATTATCTACGTTATTTAATTTTTGAAAATTCTCCTTGATTTTGCACTAATATTGCTTATTAGTATAATCTGAATACATTTGTGCTTTACTTTGTGGATCGATTGATGAGTTAATTTTTATTTTTGTAATATTTTTAACTGTGGAATTTTCATGCAATTATTTTTTTTCTAATTCAAAAATTATATATATATATATATATTTAAATAAATCCACAAAATAAATGTACAGATGCATTTAGAGTATATTTATTATAAACTATAATAATATAAGATCGAAGTAAAAACTTAAGACTAAAGCATTTTAAACAATTTAAAAAAAATATTAAAATTTGTAATTTTAATTTTTTAAACTTTGGTAGTATTCAGGAAATTTTAATATATTTAATATTCATACATTTCAATGCATATACAGACACTGTGAAACATACGCTGTGAAACCGGTGTAAACTCCACATTTTTTAAATATGAATATTTTTGCTTAATTTTACCACATTTAGTTACATCTTTCATTATAAAAGTGAAAAACCTCTAATTATTGCATTAAAATCCCATAAATGGCCTGACATTGTTTTTTCAGAAAACTAAAACTTCTAAATAATTATAAAAATGAAACTTCTAAGTTATTTTTCTTATAATTTATAAATTCTTATTACTCTGATTTGTTTTAAACGCTAAAAATAGGTAATGCTTACAAAATCTTAAATTGTTTTCCTACATATAAATTTGCAAAAAGTTCGTTATTTCAAAATCTATTTAGAAGGAAATAATTCACTTTACATTGAACGACCCAATATGCAATACAAACAATTGTAAGACAATAATTTCAAAGAAAGATTTTCAACGTCCACCATACCCTTATTAAGACTGACAAAATGACACAAGCACACATACCTTAAAATTAGATTTATAAGAAATTAATATATGTTTTTTTCTCTTGATGAGAAATTTAAATTATGTTTATTTTTTACACAAAAATCCCGCTTATTTATAACAGAAAAAATATTTGATGTCATAATACTATTATGTGACAAGTTTTGCTTGTAAAATTTATTCATTGGTAATACTAATATTCAAATGCTGTTAGAAAACAAATTAGTAGTTAGATTTACTTTAACAGCATTTTTCAATTTCTCGAGATAAAAAAAAAAAAAAAACTTAAAAATAACAAGTCAAACTTTTTAGCATCTGATTAATAATTATATACAAACTTTTATTATAAGTATGAATAAAGTATTAATAATGTATCAAAATATATGTATGTAAGATATATAAAGTAAATTCACTCTTACGTCTCTCTTTGATAATCAGAAAGTCATCAACATGAGAAAATTGATATGAAATCATTTGGTTTTCGAGCCTGAAAATTATGGAACTGGCAACCCTTGTTGGTAATTTGGCGGTCTAGTCAAATTTGGCAGCTTTCTATTTTGAGATAAAACAACACAAGTAGTCCTTTTCATTTTGTTGCATAGTCATTATTTAATTATTAGGGGGGAAAAAACTATTTTTGTTTTATGTAGTTACTTTAATGAAAAATGCAGAACTCAACAATTGTATTAAAAAAATGTTATTTAAATATTATGTTACAGAGTTTGTATTTAACAATATTATGTTAAATAGTTTATTTTTATGATGAGGCAAGATATAAAAATTCGTCGTGTATTTAAAATGTTGCATGCTTGTTTTATTGAATTACATAAAATGCCACTTCAAGGAAAGCTTATCTAACTAAACAGGATGATAATTACAAAATCAAGCTAGTACGTCGTGGCCATTACAAAACTGTATTTTATATTTTCTTAAACAAATCCCGTTGTTCAATTAAAAGCAGTTATTTCTGCATTTTACATTTATGAAAAAAATGAGAGAAAGGAAAAAAACCAATAATGGAAAAAAATATTATTTATTTATTTGTTTATATATATATATATATATATATATATAAATTCAATTATTTCAAATTATTACAGAAGCTTGATTCAACTATTCATTTTAAAAATTGTGAGCTATTTCAAAAAATATTAAAAACATTTTGCCGGCACGAAAGAGCGGTTGTGAATGATGCTATTCCATATACTGTCGGCAGAAATATTATTGAAGCTCTAGTAAATCAAAATATTTGCACCTAAACTGTTTTGTTGAGTAAATATTTATCGAGTCATAATCTTAGTCTTAAGCTGTTTATAAAAAAGTAGATTGATGATAAAAATTAGCGATCAAACTAATATCTATATAATATTTCTCTAACGTGGACCAATTTCAATTAATATTTTTTGAAATGATACGATAGTGGTAAAATTAATAAAATAAGTGAGGATAAAAAATAGTATTTAAAAATGAACAATATTTAAACACGCGGATTCAGTTCAATGATCTAATAAAGAAAACATGACGATATTTGTTTGAGGACATTATTTTATGAGAAATGTATTTTTGAAAGTTATTTCTGCAAAATCTTTGCAAGAGTCAGTATAAACCTAGCAATATTTCAAAGATATAAACAGAACATGATATATTATCATAAATTGGCTACAAAACGCAATCATAAAAAAATATTATCAATTTAAGTCTAGGATTTTTTTTTTCTTTTTTACAAAAAATTACGCTAAAATAAATAAAATGCCATTGCATATTTGGCGATTAAAATTTAAAAGGCGTCACAGGGGTCCTTTACTAAAACCGTACTGCCTGCGGAAGTATGAAAACTGAGTCATAAACCATGAATTTTATTTTGAAGCTTTTCTTTGAATAATTCTGGTTTCACTATTGCACAATATTTATTTGGATCTAATAATAATTTGGCTTCTGGTAAATTAAAATTTTAATTAAGGGGTGAAATTGATATAATATTTATAAGTTTCAAATTTTAAAGGTAAATAAGAAAAGAAATAAAGTGCGAAAATACCGCACGGGTTTGCTAGTATATATGAAACGTGGATGTGTGCTTCAGTAATTTTTCTGCCGAATGTACAAAAAGTTTTTTTGAATAATTATCAGTATTGTATATATATATATATATATATAATCATTTCACAACCATTAGTTAAAAATAATCTTTGTATTTTTATACTAAACGTTATTCTAGATGACTGCACGGATCGAAATTTTATCCTTTAAACCTTTAATTTAATCCTTTGCCGGTCCTATTGAATTTCCCTCTCCTTTTTTGAATGTTGTCAAATTTAAGGATTTTTTTTGTTCAATATCCACCAATAAATTTCTACTGCATCGGTTGTCTAATCACTTCGAAGTTTATTCGTCCATTATGTATATCAAATATCACTCCTCAAAATTAATGGTGTTCGTTAAATAAAAGAGTCCCTCAATTTGGCAATACTATGTATAGCGGTTTAGAGCACTAGGGCCGGCAAAGGGTTAATATAGGAGAAAATAAATAAATAAATAAATAAATAAAACATTTTTTTTAGCTGTTTTTAATTATTTCAACCTCAAGATTTGATCAAGCGTATGATTACCGTTTATTATTATTATTATTATTTTACTTACATCTGTCAAGAAGAAAGTATTGGATTCGTGAAAATTTCCTACTTTCGATTTTCGATAAATTCACACAGTTTGTGATTTTTGGAATATGATTCGACTATTGTTAGAAAATGTCTTTGTATGTGTGTCAGAAAGAAAATTTTGGACTCTGTTTCTGACGAGCCAGTGGACAGCATTTAACCAAACTTAATATTTGGCTAGACTTAAATTACTGCTAATTAGATTTTAATATGTAGCTTTCATAACATGTTGCTTCTATATTGCAATCCTACTGGACAGGCTCCATCTAATCATCTATAGTTATAAATACACTAAGCTTGTACATGTGATGGAAATCATGTAAATCTGTACTGATTTTATTTGGGTACAAAAAGCTAACAGACGACAATTTAATTTCGTTTCTGATAAGGTAAAACCTTGCTTCTCAGAGTAGGTAGTTCTTCTAAGGTATATATATTTCGTATGTTATTTATTGTTATTTAAATCCACCAAAATTGGTATATGATATTTATATTATTAAAATGTATGCTGATTCAATTCGGATGTAATCTATCCACAATGTGGCGTTGCTGTTAGTGTCTGGGATTTCCAGTTGCCTATACAGCAGCACCTATTGGTGAAAATTGTACGAAATTATATGTATAGAAAGTTAATTGTGAGAAGCTAAGTTTCTTGAAATTTTGTGCGAATAAATCGTTGGTGACGCTATTATATAGAATGGAATAAAAAAAAAAACTTTTAAAGCCGTCACAGTATAACTAGTTTTTTTTTTTTTTTTTTTTTTTTTTCTGTTTTACTAATGCGCAAGATATTTATATTTTTATTGAAATATTACAGAAATTGCTACATTTTTACTATATTTAGTAATAAACAAAAGAGAAAAATCATGCGGACCACTTAGTTTATAAAACACCTGCACCCTACACCTAAACATACACTTTTGTACGTTTAAAATTTTAGTGAGTCCCCATATCAAACCGCTTACGGTATACACATACTTTCAATAAAAAATGAGCACGGTTACGATGTAACTGAGGAATTATAAAATATATTTTTGAAATTAGAGAACGAATAGACAGACAATGGTGTTGACAAACTTAAATTTTAAGCATATTTTTAACTTGTTGGAAAGTTGAAAACGTTTAACAAAATTTAAAACACACTTCGATCAATTTTCGCTTATTATCCTCTAATATATCTAAATATTTCTATATGGCCTTATGAATCCTAAGCTAACAATAAAATATTTTATAGGAAACATGTTTTATGTGCATACGAACAGTATTTGATAATTTTATTACGTTTCGTGTAGCATATCTAAGTATGCTTTAAATAAACATTAGCAGGCTTTGCCCGCTTTGCTGCATAGTATATTTAAATAAATTCTCAAAATTCCATGTCATTTATTAACAAAATCTCAAAAGAAAAAAAAAAAAATCGCTGAAATCAATCGAAACTTAAGTTGATGTTCCAGCTGCGTTTGGTAATGGTTCTTTCGGCAGCGTCTTACCCACTTTTTACTCTCCCTCTTCGGCGGGTAAGTTAGAAGTTTCGCGAAATACCACCGAAGTGCCTATTACATACACTTAATCAATACCCACCAACCAAAATTCGCCATTCCAAGATAATTTGAAGCAAAATTTTGGATTTTATAATGTGTGAAATTTGAAGATATCGCTATTTTTTTTTTTTTTATAACGACCGTCATCATGAATGTAGACCATCAATTAAATCTCTTCTTTCATTTGACAGACACATCACTTCTCAACCCAAATAAATAAATAGATAAAAATAAAATAAAAATTACTACTTAATTATGCATTATCAGTATTTAAAAAAGACTGTTTTTATTTAAATATTAATAATAATTTCGTGGGACACTCACATGGCTGTCTCTTACTCTTACCTAGCATTTGAATACTATAAATGCAGATTGCAGATTAAAGTGTAAGATAACAAATACTATATATAAATCTACGTTTCAAAAATTTCAAACTAGTTTTAGGAACAGATATTATTTGACGAATAACTCTCTCAATGAGGAGGGGGGGGGACCCCGTTTAAATATATTGCATAATGCCTACTATAAAAAATTCTTGGCTATTATTAAATTTAAAAGTTCATTCCAAATTTTTCAGTCAACTTTCTTTCTCACCACTCTTTCAAGCTTATTAATCTTGAACAAACATTTTTAGCAACCTCAAAATAAACTTCAAAATACAAAATTTGAATTATCTGCAAATATTTGTTTTAAAATTAGCTGATAACAGGCATACACAAAGATTAACCATTAAAAATTTGATTTTAGTATTCAGGGAACCTCAAAACGTGTAATTATAGGGGGGAAAAAAGCGTTAAAATTTCCACTTAAAAAATTTCTTTGTTTACTCTGTAGGTTTGAAGTATTAATTATCATTCCTAGGTAGCCCTGTAGATGAATGGGGAATGATTTTCATGCCATATTTTACACTAAACATACTTTTATGCTTATAAAAAAATATATGTTAACTTATTTTTGTTTAGTACAGGCTACAGATATTAAACTGTAAATAGCAAAAAAATTTCGCTCACATACCTAATGTATTTGAATTATCTTGGACGTCCCTGTACACGAAGCATTTGCTTGATCTCAAGGAAAAGCTAAGTGCAGCATCCCCTTACATGATTCAAATGTAGAATACTAAGTTTTCATATTCTGGAATTATTTCTTTTTGAAATGTGCTGATAACTGGCATACACGTACAGGCATACACAAAGACACACACACACACACACACAGATCAAAAACCTGATTTTTGGATTCAGGGGACCCCAAAATGTGCAAAAATATTGCAAAAAATCAGTTTCAAAATTTGACCCAAAAACAATACTTTCGGGTCAAATTTTGGATTTTTCTTATCCATATCTGTGGATGAGAGAAAGAAAAGAAAGAAAAATATAAGCAATAATTAAAGAGAGGAAAAAAATAGCCAAATTAGCGATAAAACTGCCAAACCGTTTGACTTCCTGTAATAGCAGATGCTTGCTTATCGTTAAGTTAAAGCGCGAAAATTTTTGTCACATTCTTCAATTATGTTGATGCAATGCAGACCGAACCTTGTGCAGTTTGCTGACCAAGCAGTAGATTATTTATTCAATAACATCCTTGATTAGCAGATTTTCATGACAGAAGACAATCATTTTTATGCTATGTAGAAGATCTTAGAAAATTTATTTTTCTAAGGGTTTATTATTATTATGACAAATGAAAAAAAAAAAAAAAAAAAAACGGTAAATTTGTTTTAAATCATCAGAAAACGATGGTTCAATTATTCGTTTTAAAGGTGATATCGAATTCTTTTGAAAGATAATCATAGTGAAAATTTTTATCCACCCCTCCCCCATCCCCGTATACTTATTCCTAGGGGAAAAAACAATGTCCTATGAATAATAATAATAAAAAAAAACTGTTTGACTATTACTCGTTATACAGCCAAATTGAATCAATAATGTATATCAAATGTATGTCACACAGAAGGTTTGGTGAGTATATATATTACAGAAGCTGATAGATAGCCTTTCTGTGAATGGAAAATATTGGAACGTGGCAGTGCCACCTGTCGTCCAATATGCACCCAAAGGCAATCTGTAGAGTTTTACGTAATATTAATTTCACGTACCAAATTTACAACATTTATAAATCACAGAAGTTGAGATTTTTCGTTTCCGTTATGAGATTACATTGCAACATAGCCACGCCACCTGTTGGCCGATGTGCATCCAAAATGGACCAGTAAAGCTTTACATAAAATCGATTTCACTTATAACTTCAGTGTATCACAAAATTTAAGTGTTAAATCACAAGAGTTAAAATATTGCCTTTCCGTTAAAATGATTAAATTGCAGATTACAACGCCACCTGTTGGACAATGTATACATCCAAATTGTATTAGCAGAGGTTATAATGATATATACCAATATATTAAGTTTAATGCATTTGTACACTATAGAAGCTGAGATATAGCCGTTCCATAAATGGAGGGTTTCATTACATAGCACCGCAATCTATCGGACGATATATCCTAAATGAAATTTAAATAACCTCCAATTTAGGGCAAGATCTAATTATGTAACAAGTTTGGTTGAATTCCATACATTGATTCATGAAATACAAAATTCACAAAATTTTTCCATGAGTTTAAAATGTTGTAATTTTTTTTCACCTCACCGCTACTGATTCTTGAAAAGCATTCTTTACTGACGTGCTAACAAAACGTTAAACTGAAAATGTAAAAAATGCTCTATTCTCTATCAAGCTAAAAATTATAAATTTCGAATAACTTACGAAGTTTTTAAATTAGAATGTTTCAAATCTCTCAATAGGATTCTTATCAATATCATAAGCGATATTTTAAAACTGGTCCGATCTCTCTGCAATCATTTGTTCTTGAGATATCGTGTACATGGACTAACGGGCTATCACGCTAATAGGTGCCGATACCATACCAACCTTTTGACTTCCGGATTCCTCACGCCAGAAAACGTGTAAAAAAATCAAAAACTGAAGTCAAAAATTTTCATGATTAACCTAGTTTCTCAACCAATAGTACTAAAAAGTCATTTTGTCATATTCGTTATAATTACACTGTTACAGAACGTTTTATGACGGTGTTACACTTGAACGTTCTATATAGAACTAGAATTGTACGTTTTATAGATGGTACAAATCAAACATTTTCAGAACGTTCTAAATAATACCATTTCTGAACGTGTTTTAGAACGTTCTTTTGACACGAAACACGGTGTTTGAACTATTGAAACCGTTATTAGACGTTCACAGAACGTTCCTGTGCTACTTGGGGATAATCATATTAAGAGAATGTCCTGTACTAGACACTTATGAGAACATACATATGATAGAAAACTGAGCAGAGTCCACCTATGCCAACTAGTGTTTTCCATTTCCATATTAAAAAAAATTAGCATGTTAATACATATATTTTTATTTGAATGACAGAAATAGTTTCTAAAAGCAATTGTAAAAAAAAAAAAAAAAAAAAAAAAAAGGGGGGGGGCACAATTTTAACACAAAATTATGCCAAATTCAAAGATACATTAAAATTAATTTTTAATTAATTCAGTAAAAAACAAAAAAAGAAAACATTGAAGGTATGTATTGCCATCTCAATCTTTCTCTTTTCTTTTAATTTACTGGACCATTCTTAGGGGTGCGTCCCAGACCATCGCCAACTGCCTATTGCGCTTTACTAGTATGACATTAATCCCAACCTACCAATTTTTTAATTTATTATCATATTTTTTCTCAATTTACTCGAGAATTGTCAACAATGGTAAATAACTTAAAGAAAAAATATTTTTTTTCTCAAAATAACACTTAAGAGAAATCGGGCCAAATTTTCTCCGAGGCCAAACCCAAAATTTCGGAGCCAACCACCTCCATTTGGAGTCAATTTGGCTCCAAAGAGGCCAAACTGGCAACCCTGGGGCTTTATTCTCGTCTAGTCGTTACGCGGAAACCGGTTGTTGTGAAGCGAGACAACGACGATTTGCTATTCTGATTCGAGCTTGTTTACAGTCGTTAAGTTACCGGCAGCTAGGAGGCAGTTGTTCAGCTTAAAAATCGCCGTTTATCACAATAGAAATGGGCGCGTCTGTATAATGTTTTAGTTTGCTCAGTTAAAGGGACATTTCACATTTTCCACCATTGAAAACAGGTTGTCATCATCGCTATTCACCAAATTCCCCTCCCAAAACGGATTACGAATGACCCCTTGCAACTGATTGGTTTAAAATGTCACCCTCAAACGCGAGCGTTTCTTCTCGAACTCAAGATAACAACGACAGACCAGAATAGCACTTTACCCGAAGATGGTTATTACGGTGGGTAGAACAGTAGATAAAAACAGTCGTTAACGCTTACAAGTGGTGGTTAATAGGCAACTAGACGAGAATAGAGCCCCTGGTGCGATATTTAGCATGCGATAGTGTTGTTACGGCTCCTCTTAACTGTGAATCATTTTCAGCGATTACGATAGCAGATATTCCGATATAACCAATGGAAAAGTTTTATCAAAAGGATGTTGTTTAGTAAACAGTAGCAGTTTGACAGTAATGGCTGACAATGAAGCAATGTATGTTGAAATGACATCAATGCAAAGATATCACGCAACAATTATATTTTAGAGAATCTTCGTCATTTTTCTTATATTTCGAATTATACTGAAAATATTTATTAGCTTATACACTTATATTCCATTTACCAATATTAACATTTTGAATATATATTGTGTAATAAGTGAATTCATCTTTTTTACTACTTTTTTAAAAAATAGTGTGATGAAACGTATACATTTTACTATATCTTGATAATATACTAATGGCATCGTGCATATATGTTGCTATACCATAAACATTGCTGAAAATTGTATGTTATAGTTCTTTCCCGTTCATAATAATTCAAATGCATTAACGATTCATCACATAAACATACAAACTTGGAAAAAAATACTTAAAATCATATTATAGTTTTTATTTATGTTTATTAACTGATTCAAATTTCTTTTAAACATCTTGTAACTAGTGCAGAAAGTCAAGTGGCTTTACTCAAAGCATAACTTATCCAAATACGTGGTGGTGTGGTCAGGAGAGGGAAATCAGAAAAACAACCAATGTGCTTAAGGAAAATGATTTACTAATATTTTCGAATGATGAATTATTTACAACCTTTTCTTAAAAAAATAATTGTGTAGGGTTCTTGCCTTTAGTATTTTTCTAATATTTACCTTTCATATTTTATACTTAACAATCAAAATGCTCATTTATTACCAAAATAACATTTCATCCAAGCCCCATTTATATAGACATTTAGTATAAGTGCTGAAAACAGTTTTGGGAGGTGGAAGATATTTATAGTGGGATCCTTTTTATTAAGTGAAATTTTGTGAAAGTGCCCTTCTTAAGAATTTCAACTTTATAAAGACACAACTAAATGGCCTTAATAAAATAACCCCTGACATAACATAAATAAATTCTGTGTTTAATGTATAAATTGAACTTTTCAAGTATTTGTTATCATAAACCAACAACTTCATGCATACTTATAATTTTATGATAAGAACATATGTAATACATGGTGATTCATAATTACCTCCAGAATTGAAAAAAGTTATTCGATGTTATGAATATGAATTGAATATCTGTAAAAAATGCAAAAATTTAAGAATAATTTTCTAATAATATTTCCAAAAACCAGAAGCAGGCCTCAACAAATTTAAAAGTATTTGGCCGCCACCTAAACTTTCTAGTAACAAAAATTAAAAAGTTTGTTCTGAAAATAAGTGTAAGAAAAAGTAATTTAGGATTTTGCCAATTTTAGACGCATTGAAACAGAAATTTGTAATTTTCCATGATGATAACTATTTTTAGTCTAAAATTTATCGAAGTTATTCATTAATTCATGCACATTAGGTTCTATGCTTTAGCTTTTTCATAAAAGCTGTGCCACCTTTCAGGCGATAGGGTATACTGACAAATTTAAGCATGACTTAGAAAAAATATAGTCTAATTAGTAACATTAGATTTTGAGATACAGCTTTTTCAGAAACAAGGAAAATTGTAGTATAACAGCAATACCTCTTGGCAAATATACACACAAATTTTAACAAGAGTAAGGGGGTGGGGGAATGATGTAGTTGTGTACATTAAAATTTGAGATAAAGCTTTTCAGAAACAAAAAAAAATTATAACATAGCAGCAGCACCTATTGACCAATATTCGCATAAATTTAAACAAGAGTACTGAAAAAATGGTGTGGTTCTGCACATTAGATTTTGAGATAAAGCTTTTTCAGTAACAAGGAAAATTACAGCATGGCAACACCATTTTTCAGACAACATCCACATTTTAAACACTGAGTAACAAAAATAAAGCAAGATATACATTTTATTAATACTGTAATGTTTAACAGAAGTTGAGATATAGGCACTACCTAAATATTAGAGGATAGTATATGCAGAATAGTATCACCATGGTATTATTAGGTTTTGGGATGTAAGAAAACAGTTGTGGATACTTTCGAAAGTGTAAATTAAACAAATGTTCACTCACTAAAAATACAAATTAAAAATGGTGTAGTTAAGTACATTAGATTTCGAGATACAGCTTTATTTATAAATAAGGAAAATTACAACATAACAGCTCCACCTTTCAGACAGCATCCTCACAAATTTAAACATTGAGTAAAAAAATCAGAGCAAGTGATACATTTTGTTAATACTGTAATGTTCAACAGAAGATGAAATACAGCCTCCACTTAAATGTATTACTTACAAACTTTGAATGAACACCATACAATGCAATAAACTCGCAACAATTGTTTCGGGTCGAAAAAACACACGACCCTTCATCAGGCGAATAAAGTAAGCACGAGTGCTGCAGTCAAAGCGGCAACGCACAAAATCGTTTAACATGAAAAGAAAAACTTTATAAAGTAGAAAATAAATATAGCTACTGGTGTGAATAGAATTGTACAAGAAGACAAGAAAAAAAAAATAATAAATGAGTGAGATTAAACATAAAACAAACTAAGGATAACAAAAATTAAACGAAAATCTAAGTTACGTGAGTAAATTCCAAGCATCAGAGAAGAAAGGAGTGGAAGAAATATCATTAACAAGATTTTTCGAATTTTTAAATATGTAAAATGCTTCATGAATATCCAAATGGGAGGAACAGACAGGAGATGAGATTATGTTAGTTTTGGAAAAATCAAAACGATGACCTTGAGACCAGCAGTGGGAAGCAACAGAAGATTTGGTAATCTCTTCATTACGAACATTCCGACGGTGTTCATTTATTCTGTAGTTCAAACGCCTGCTAGTTTGACCAATATAACCTAAGTTGCAAGAAGAACACGGAATTAAATAAATTCCAGTACGGTTTTCGGTGGGAATGGGATCCTTAAGAGAAGATAATTTAATTTTATTGACGGGTTTGTAAATAACTTTGAAACCAAACGGTGAAAGAATTTTAGAGATTTTAAAAGAGAGTGAAGAATAAAAAGGTAAAACAACTGGGATGAGACTGTGATCGTTTAATTTGGGAGCAGAACGTTTAGGATTCTTACATTTATGTAGAGCTTTATCGATGATAGATAGGTTATAGCCACGAGAGAGAGCAAGAGATTTTAAATAATTAATTTCTTTCGAAAGATTAGACGGATCAGAACAAATGTATAAGGCACGATAAACATAAGTGTAAAAAGCAGACATTTTTTGTTGGGGAGCGTGGTTAGAGAGAGCATGCGGCGGCAAAGAGACTGAGAATGGTTTTCTAAAAACAGTAGTTGAGAAACAATCCTTTTCTTTATTCACAAGAACGTCAAGGAAAGGCAAGGAGCAATCCTGTTCAACCTCAAAAGTGAATTGAATGGTAACTTAAACTTAAATTGTCAAATATGCAGAATAGTAGCACCATAGTATTATTAGATTTTTGAGTGTGAGGAATCAATTGCAGATATTCTTGTATGTGTAAAGTTATTTGGAGGAAGAGCAAAGAGGGACAAAATTTTAAAAAATGAGGTAAAGCCTTGAAATTCGGTATTACTAAAAAAAATAAATAACTGGATGCATTTACCTTACTATGCAAGAACTATGAAATATGGAAAATGATTATTAATATACATTCTTCAAAAGAAACAAATATATATATATATATAGAGAGAGAGAGCAAACAATTGACAGGAAAATTTATAATTATATAAGTTTTACAGAATAGAAACACCAATAGGAGAATTACAAACCAATGCGCAAGATTGCAGCGAAAGGAAATGCAAAACTTAGATGTAGTAATATATAAATGCAGAAATATATAAACGAATGAATGAAATTAAATGTAGAAATATATAAACAAATGAATGAAATTATACCCCAAAAAACACTGAGATCTTCATCAGGGAGGCCCCTCAGTGTAGGGCTGAACGAGAAGTTTCTGAAAGGACAGTAGCTATAAGCTAATAACTATCCTTAGCCCCCAACTTCTCACCAAACAGAAAACCATCAATAACTGAAGAGAAATCAAACATACATATAATGTATAAAACTACAAAAATATTTTATAAAATTATCAAATTGTAAAAGTTACAAAATTACATCAATTCATTTAAAAAAATACAATACAAAAGAGAATTACTGAAGGTAAACAAGAAAGTATAAAATGAAATAAAAATACAACCCTTCATAGGGAACACAAACTATCTTCGGCCGACGGGGCTACTCGTCGGTACTTCAATATCGCCCTTGAATGAGGAAGTAGAACAGACCGAGATAGGAAAACTCTGAAAAGTCACAGTTAAAAATTGTGACGGGTAGCAGTTAATTTGCAAGGTATTTTTTGAGTCTTCAAGAGCATATTTTAAATCTTCTTCATTATTGCAAATAGTATGAATTCTTTTAAGCTGTGCGAACATAATATTTTTTAAAACTTCAGTAGAAGTATTTTCAAATATCAGTAGAAAAGTTTTAAAAAATATTATGTTCGCACAGCTTAAAAGAATTCATACTATTTGCAATAATGAAGAAGATTTAAAATATGCTCTTGAAGACTTAAAAAATACCTTGCAAATTAACTGCTACCCGTCACAATTTTAAACTGTGACTTTTCAGAGTTTTCCTATCTCGGTCTGTTCTACTTCCTCATTCAAGGGCGATATTGAAGTACCGACGAGTAGCCCCGTCGGCCGAAGATAGTTTGTGTTCCATATGAAGGGTTGTATTTTTATTTCATTTTATACTTTCTTTTTTACCTTCAGTAATTCTCTTTTGTATTGTATTTTTTTAAATGAATTGATGTAATTTTGTAACTTTTACAATTTGATAATTTTATAAAATATTTTTGTAGTTTTATACATTATATGTATGTTTGATTTCTCTTCAGTTATTGATGGTTTTCTGTTTGGTGAGAAGTTGGGGGCTAAGGATAGTTATTAGCTTATAGCTACTGTCCTTTCAGAAACTTCTCGTTCACCCCTACACTGAGGCGCCTCCCTGATGAAGATCTCAGTGTTTTTTGGGGTATAATTTCATTCATTTGTTTATATATTTCTACATTTAATTTCATTCATTCGTTTATATATTTCTTCATTTATATATATATATATATATATATATATATATATATATTACCATAAAACACATATGAATGGCCATTGCAATAATTAAATTCCAATATGCAAAAAAGTGCCAATACGTGTCAATGCATCAGTGGCGGCTCATGCACTAAAAATTGGTGAAGAGACACGCTGTATTCATTTATAAAATATAAATTTACATATAAATAAGTATTTTCAGTTAATTTTGGTTAGAACCATGCTTAATAAAAATTATGATTAAAAACACTTAAATATTATTTTTGAGCTCTTCACCTATTTTTGGTTCATGAGCTGCCACTGCAATGCATCAAGAATCTTCACTTTTCATTTTTAAATGAAATTGTCCAAGCTTATCAGCACATTGAATCGGCAATGGGAGCCCTATATTGAAGCTGGCAAACTAGAATTGTATTAAAACTTACATGCTTATATTCCTGTGAACTGTTTTTTTAAAGTAAGTATACATAAATTATTTATTTACAACAAAATTACTTCAATATAATATTATGAATATTCATATATACAGTCGAAACTCATTAACGTGAATCTCAAGGAGATAAAAAAATTGTTTATATTATCAGTAGTTCATGATATCAGTAACTAATCTTCATTTTGATGGGGAATGTGGAAACAGTTCAAATTAAAAGTAATTCATGTCAACAGTGTTCTCGTTAAAGAGGTTCAACTGTATATCACTAGGTATCGCTACGTCACTAAGCATGAATCTCGAAATGCATAAAATTCCACATTGCAGGATTTATTAATATGCATATATGTATGCTATGTGCACACGAAAAACCAGAAAAATATTTCTATTGGTGCGCATGAATCTAAAAAATGCAAAAGATGTTGGTGAGAAATAAACTCAAAATGACATTCTTCTCAATAATTACAAAAACTTTCTTTTTCATATTATTCTAAAAACATTTCATTTGACTCTTTTATTTCTTCATGCATATATACATCTACATTACGGCGTCGCTGTGACGCATTTGTTCTGATTGGCCGTCTGTGTTTCTATGTACATGTAATGATGTATGTTTTTTTTTCTCCTTCTTCGATGTTCAGTTTTATAATAAAAATGTGATTAAAAGGAACACACGTGGGTTCTTCTTTTTATTCACACAATATATATTTTTTCCTATTCATAAACCAAGCTAAAGAAGGCTGGTTTAATTCAATTAAAACCATTATTTAATTTATTTCAAATTATATATTTTAAACAGCATCAGTCAACTCAAATGATAAATCCTGAAACTCCAACTGATTTATTTTCATTTACGAAATACCACATCTTGATACTGAAAGCTGAAATAAAAGAGGATACTCACAAACAAAGTGAGTGCATTTTACTTACCTTATAAACCTTGAACTATTTTTTATAAAATATATAAGAATAAGTAAATTAAATAATTTGATAATAATACTTTTGTCAATTTTAATAGATTATGAAAACTGACGCGCTGAATTCAGATTTTAAATTTATTCTTGACAAAAGTTTTTTCTTTGCATATTTGAAGAAACATTTGCTACATTTAAAATAATATTATTTTGCTACGTTTAAAATAATAATAATGATAAAAAATGTAAGCGAAAATAAATAAATATGTTTTTTTTGTTTCTTGAAAACGAAAGTATAGAAATCTGTATAAACATTAAAAACGAAAGAAGTGAAAATATATATAAGAATGTTTAAAATAAACATATGAATGATTAAATATAAAATTTCAGTTATTATAAACTAGAAAGAAAACAAAATTGAAATATTAAAATGAGTATCCTCAAGGACACTATAATTGAAAATCTTAACGCACAAAATTATGATGTGTGGAAGTTTAAATTGGAGATGTTTCTCCAAAAGGAAGATTTATATTCTGTGGTTATTAACGATGCTCCGAATCCAACTACTGATACATGGAATAACAAAAATAGGAAAGCACGTGCTATCATAAACCTCTTAATAGAGGATAATCAAATAATTCACGTCAAAAATCTCGAGACCGCTAAAGAATGCTGGAACGCATTAAAAGCTGTACATGAGCGTTCAACCCTCAGCAGTAAACTATTTTTGCTACGAAATCTTTACTCTACGAAATTAACTGAGGGTGGCGATATGATAGACCATTTAACGTACATTTATCAATTACGAGATAAGTTAGTATCAATCGGAGAAGAAATTAGCGACAGGCACCTTTCAGCCCTAATGCTCTGTTCCTTACCTCCAAGTTACGATGTTCTCATCACTGCTTTAGAATCGCGAGATGAAAAAGATCTAGTACCAGAGTTTATACGCTCGAAATTGATTGATGAATTTTCTAAAAGAAAAGAAAACAAATCTGAAAATAATTCAGTGTTAAAGGTTAAATTTAAACAGAAACTAGAAAATTCAAAGTTCTGCCGTTATTGCAAAAGAAAATCGCATACAATTGAAGAATGCTGGCATCTTAAAAATAAAAATAAAGAAAAGATTCCGAAACAAACAAAAGCCAGCAATGCCAGATCAACTTTCAAATCTGGTATGTACTCTCAAGACAGACATAACGCGGATAGGGCTATTATTACTGAGAGTGAAAATAAAAAACCTAACGATAAAATATTCACTCTATTTATCGGTGAGAAATCTAACAATTGGTATGTAGACTCAGGTTGTTCAACGCATGTATGCAATGATAGGAGTAAATTTCATGAATTTAATTATAAAAATTCACGCGTAACAATCGCGAATGGACAGGAGATAGAATCCCTGGGTCATGGGTCTGTGAAATTAAACACCATAAATTCCAATAACACACATAATACTATAATATTGAAAAATGTTTTATATGTACCAGAGATAGAGACAAACCTCATATCTGTAAAAGAGGCTACTGAAAATGGTTGTGTAGCAATATTTGAAAACAAATCATGCAAAATAATGCATGAAGGAGAAACATGCATTGAAGGTTACATTAACAACAATTTATACGAATGCAAAGTTAACTATGATACAACACACACGATAAACATGGTAAAAACATATGAAAATAAAAATTGTATTGATAAATGGCACATTAAATTAGGCCATAGAAACATTAGTCATATAAAACAATTGGTAAACAACAACATGGCAGTTGGGATAAAACTAGACAACTGCAAACATGATAATGCATGTGAAACTTGCATATTAACTAAATTAACGGACAATCCTTATCCCAAAAAGGCTCAGTTTAGGGCAACTAAAGCACTAGAGTTGGTACACACTGACTTGTGTGGACCAATGACAACCCTCACGGTCGGTGGAAAATACTATTTTTTAACTTTTATTGATGATTTCAGTAGATTTACAGTTATATACCTACTGAGAAAAAAGGATGAAGTTTTCACAAAATTGAGGGAATACATCGCAATGACATCAAACAAGTTCGGACGAACTTTGCATGCAATCCGCTCCGACAACGGAGGGGAGTATACCGGGACAGAATTAAATGAATACTTAACAAAATTAGGTATAGACCACCAATTCACTGTTCCCTATTCAGCTTCTCAAAATGGAACTGCTGAACGTAAAAATCGTACTTTAGTTGAAATGGCACGTTGTTTATTAAAGGATGGCAATTTACCAAATTCTTTCTGGGGGGAGGCAATAAATACCGCAGTATACTTGCAAAATAGACCCCCAACATCTTCGTGTGAATTGACACCTTATGAATTATGGACAGGTCGAAAACCTGACCTATCGATGTTAAAACCATATGGTTGTCGTGCCTATGCATACGTACAAAAGGTACACAGGGGAAAATTAGATAATACGGCACAGGAAGGTATATTCGTAGGGTACGATAACAGAAGTAAAGGATATAGGATCTGCACAAATGGCAAAAACATAATTATTAGTCGAACCGTAAAATTTGTAGAAAATGAAAAACAAGCGATACTTAAATATGAAACATCACAAAACAATGATGAGAAAAGTGGTAATAAAAATCCATCACCAAATTTGCAAATAATAGACTCAGAGATAGATGAAACTAATGATAGTGTTGTGTCAGATAATTCACAAAATATTCCACGTAGATCACAAAGATCTAATAAAGGGGTACCACCAGATAGATTCGCAATCACATTACACAATGAAAGAATAAGTGAACCAAAATGCTGGGATGATATATTAAGTATGGAAAACCCTGTAGAAAAGGAAAATTGGATCAATGCTACATTAGATGAAATAAATTCACTCAAGCAGAATGACACCTGGGATTTAGTTGAGGTTTCACCAGGGATGAAAATAGTACGGTGCAAATGGGCATTCAAAGCAAAATATAACAGTCAGGGCCGTGTTGAAAAATACAAAGCTAGGCTGGTTGCGAAGGGCTTTTCACAGAAATATGGAATAGACTACGATGAGAGTTTCGCCCCAGTGGCGTCTCACACAACTTTGAGAAATTTTTTGGCAATGAGTCTTTATAAGAATTTAAGTCTTAGACATATTGATATCAAGACTGCATTTTTACACGGTAAATTGAGTGAAGATGTTTATATGCATCAGCCAGAAGGATACGTGGTATCCGGGGAAGAACATAAGGTGTGTAAACTAAAAAAGGCAATATACGGGTTAAAGCAGGCCGCGAGAGCATGGAATTTAAAATTGAATGAGTCATTACTTAACTTAGGCTTTATTCAAAGTCAATTCGACAAGTGTCTTTATAAACGTAAACAAAACGATGTAACTACTTATGTACTTGTGTATGTCGATGATTTGTTAATAGCGGGGAATGATCAACAAATAAATGAAATTGTAAACAAAGTAAAACAAGAATACCCGTAAACAGACTTGGGAGAAGCAAAACAATATCTTGGGATAAATATTAATCGTCCTAATGAAAATACAATGACTCTTGATCAAACACACAAAATACAAGAACTTATAGTCAAATACGGTTTAGAAAATTCAAAACCTACAGACACTCCTATGGACACAGGTTACATAAAATTAAATGACGAAGAAAACCTTTTACCAGAAAATACACAATATAGACAGGCTGTAGGCGCATTGTTATATATTTCAACCGTGTCACGTCCGGATATTAGCGCCGCGGTAAATATTTTGAGTAGAAGAAATGAGCGCCCAAGAGCAAAAGATTAATGAGATATTTAAAAAGTACAATTAATCTTAAATTGACATATAATAATATTGAAGAGCCTGTCTTGAGGGTATATGCAGATTCCGACTGGGGAAACGATCCCAGTGATCGTAAGTCTACAACAGGAAATTTGTTCTGCATAGGAGCAAATACTGTATACTGGACAAGCAAAAAACAAAAATCTGTATCAATGTCATCAGCGAAAGCGGAATATATTTCTGCAGCAAGTGCCGCGCAAGAAGTAAAATGGCTTATAAACCTTTTTGAAGAAATTGATATGCGACAAAATTGTCCTATTACACTCTATGAAGACAATCTTTCTTGCATCAAATTGGCTGAAAATGACAAGTTTCGACAGAAAACTAAGCACATCGAGCTAAGGTACCATCTGATTCGAGACCTTGTTGAGCAGGGCACAATAAAGATTGAGTATGTAAGTACGGAAAATATGATCGCCGATGTGCTCACCAAGCCTCTGCCGAGACATTCTTTTCAAAAATTGCGAATTTCTTTGTTGAACTGTGATTAAATGTCATCGAGTTTACGCAGGGGTGTTGGTGAGAAATAAACTCAAAATGACATTCTTCTCAATAATTATAAAAACTTTCTTTTTCATATTATTCTAAAAACATTTCATTTGACTCTTTTTATTTCTTCATGCATATATACATCTACATTACGGCGTCGCTGTGACGCATTTGTTCTGATTGGCCGTCTGTGTTTCTATGTACATGTAATGATGTATGTTTTTTTTTCTCCTTCTTCGATGTTCAGTTTTATAATAAAAATGTGATTAAAAGGAACACACGTGGGTTCTTCTTTTTATTCACACAATATATATATTTTTTCCTATTCATAAACCAAGCTAAAGAAGGCTGGTTTAATTCAATTAAAACCATTATTTAATTTATTTCAAATTATATATTTTAAACAGCATCAGTCAACTCAAATGGTAGTTCCTGAAACTCCAACTGATTTATTTTCATTTACGAAATACCACATCTTGATACTGAAAGCTGAAATAAAAGAGGATACTCACAAACAAGGTGAGTGCATTTTACTTACCTTATAAACCTTGAACTATTTTTATAAAATATATAAGAATAAGTAAATTAAATAATTTGATAATAACACTTTTGTCAATTTTAATAAAAAAACCTACGTTGCAGCAAGCACTAATACATATGTATGTACGCCACACGTATAGCCAAAAAAATCATCACTGAATGCATGAAAATACATTAGTCTCTGTCACACACGTATGAATGTTTTATACCAAAGCACTGATCATGGGCAAAAAGAAATAACTTAGTAACACATTCCTCACTTCCTACTTTTGAATCCTTGTCAAAAGCACCAATTATCAACTTTTTATAAATACTAAATACATACAGAAAAAAGCAATTTAATAATATCAATCATAATTTGAAAAACATAAAAATTCAATGTCAATTTCAAATTTATGTAATCTGTTGTTTTCAAAATATCATTACAAACATATATGACAAACACAAATACACAAAATATGTTTCTATTATATACATAATTATTTAGACATTAACATTAATTTACTAAAGTACCCTTAAATTTCTCATTAAATTAATTTGTATAAATAAATTACCTCTAAAATATTTTACAATCACAGTTCCTTAATGCATGCATGCTTCTTAAAGTGATAGAAGAAAATTCTACGACAACACAATAAATATCCAAGAAGTTTAATAAATTTCATTCAATTTCCCTCAATTACTTTAAATTTTACACACTAAAAATATCACAGTTGAAAGATATGCCTTTAAAATATTTCTATAACTTCCCCATTTTCAAATCATATACATAGCTAAGCTTCTCTTGAAACAGACGAGAAAATAAATTATTGTACAACCGCGATAACTTGGCAGTCGAATCACGTGTTTTCAGATGATTCGATTGATGAAATAAGGTGAGAGGTTGTGTTTCCATGGTAACACAGAGTAGAGTGGCTTCCAGATTTGGCGTTGTTAGCCCGTTTCTTAGTGTGAAATTATAATTTGAAGTTGTTGATAAACTTAATGTTTGGAGGTATTTTTAATTACTATTTAAAAGAAGTGTTCGGAGGTACTATTGTTTACAAATTTTAAAGTTTCGGCGATCAAATAATATTAAAAAAGAAATTTTGATTTTTTAAAATAAAGTAATCTTAATGGCTTCCGAGAAGTAATTTTTAAGTACAATCATTATCAGCAGAAAGGGATGAAAGAAGTAACTTAATTAAACTTTCAAAAAATTTATTTCTACTATGTACAGGGAAATAAAAGAAACCATGATTAATACCATTACAGTTTTGATAAAATAAACATTAAATTATTGTAATTGTCATTAAAAAACATGACATAATCATATAATGGTTGTAATAAAAGTAGAAAGGAAGAAATTTAATTAATCACGATAGTTAATATTTACAAAACATTCAATTATGATACATTGTTAGATTTAAATAATTGAACTAATCATGATAGTGAATATTTACCAAAAAAAAAAAAAGGAACTGTTTTACGTATACTTCGAGAAGTTACAAGCTAAACGAGTAAATTTTAGGGATTCAATTAATTTATATACTAGAAATAAACATACACGTGAACACAAATTATAAGCAATGTTTAAAGCTATTTTATTTTATCGATTTTCTGCATATCTGATAAAAAAAATTATAAGAAATAAAACAATATTTAAATTGACAAAAATTTAGCAATTTTCTATTTAATTAGCATCAATAGACCCTTTGACTGCTCGTATAGGTGCCAAAGAAGCTGCTAAATGAAAGAATTGTTTGGCGAAAAGAACTGCCGCCAAGCATCATTTGCATTTCATTCGGCCGCCCCTTCTTCAAAATGAACTATTCCAAGGTCGTATGCCATCTTTTCGCGGTTGCACAGTACATAATGAAACAGAAATTAAGAAAGCACTTCACCCAGTCTGTTAATTTCTGCAAACTAGTACACTCAAACAAACATGAAATATGCAGATGAATCGAGCACAGCACACTTAACTTAGTTGCAGCCAAAAATGCAAATTTAAAAGTAAACAAGAATTTAAAAGCAATATAGCTTTATCAGAATTATAAGCCTTAGTCAATGATTTTATATAAAATTGAGAGTGATAATGATAAGTGTCATATTCATTATATAAATGCAATTTTTTTTAAAATAAAATAAATTATCTTTTGACAATAAAAAATGAAATCCATGAAATAAAATGGATTCTACGTTGTAATGGAATTGTATTAAAACTTACATGCTTAGATTCTTGTAAACTATTTTTTAAATGTAAGTATCCCTAAATTACTTATTTACAACAAAATTACTTCAATATAATATTATGAAAATGGTAATACTTGTCTTTATTTAATTTGGCACAAAATTAAAGGATATGCAAATATTTTAAAATACTCGTCTAATTCCCTTTACAAAATGAGCATGTTATTAATAATGAAAAACAAAATTTTAAAGCAAAATTCTGCTTACAAAATTTACATGTCAAATTCTCCTTTCAATGGTTCAATTCTCCCTCAATGTTTTCTTCCCTTTAGATGAATGAACAATTTTATCAGAAAGAGAACTTAATATGTTATGCTAATATATTAAAACTGGCATAACACACCAATTCTCATTCAGACGTTACTAAAACTTCAGGGTCAGAATCCAGATTAGATCCTGGCTAAACTCACGTGTTCACTTAGAATACTTATTGATTTGCCTTTGAAGAATCAGCATATTATCAACAATAACAAAAATTAAAATAATACTTACCAAAAATAAGCTCAATTCTTTTTATATCTCATTATATAATGAAAGATTTTAGGTATAAAAGAAATTCTTTTTTTTTTTTTTTTTTTTTTTTATTAGAGTTGATTTTCTGAATGAAAATTTAAGCAACATTTGAAATATTTCATATATCAATTAAATATAGACAAGTCATTAAAGATATGGAGGGAAAAACAGACATATTAAAACTTTCATACAATGTACATCTTTAGCAGAAAATAAAATAGAAATGTTTTAATACTAATTACACTTACTTTATATATTCTGAGATCTGAATACAAAACAATATAGTGTTAATTATATATGTAAACTTTTCGGCGGTGATGCAAATATAGAAATGCTAATAATAGATTACACTGCATATAAGCACAGATTAAATAAATATTTTTAGTTATTTGTACATAATATAGAAACAGATAAGATACATCAACAACTAAAAAAATAAATAAATACCTTTATTACCTGGTATTTATGTTGATGATTGAACCATCAGTATAATAGAAAATTACTACTGATTCAAAATTCGTTCTATGTATTTTTTTAAAACAGATACGTCATTTTAATGAAAAAACGATAAATCTGTTGATTATATAAAATAAATTGAAAATATACGTACATACTGCATTAAAAATATCATGAGACACGGCCGTGTCTCCGTGACGCAGCAAAGCTCAAACGAAGCTTACCTGCGACACCATATATACAGCTAATTTTAGATGAAAGAAATTTGGAAACGCCGACACTTAATATCTCAGAAAATTGGAGATATTCTGATCTAATGTTTTCAGAATAATCTTTTATCTTCTTCCTGATGCTATCCTGAAAGTTTCACACTTCCACATTCTATATATTTTGAGATCTGGAATTGCAATTTAAGACTTCAAAGGGAAAATGATAATTGTGTATCTTTTTTTTTTTTCTCGAAAACCGCTCGGACAAATTTAATGAAATTTTTATATGATATTAATTTCTTTTGTCTGAAAAGCGTGGCGTTCCCCGTTTTTCCCAAAAAACTCTTGTTTTTTATATATTTTACTTTAAAAATGGAACTATATTACCTCGCGGATTACACTCTTTTCTTTCGCATCGTTCAAAAGAAAAGAATGTAATCCGGTTTGGAATGTTCGCGGTTGCATACAATACAGACTTTGCTTCCATTTGAAATATTCAGTCTCAGATAGGTAATTTGGCTCCATCTATCGGCGGTTAGTGTAAAAAATAAACTTAATACAAAAATAAAATATTTTCCTTTCTTTAATATATATATTAAATGAGTTATTTATTTAGGTATTTGTCAAAGATATTCATTCGATTCACATTGCTTTCAATTTGATACGTTGTTGACTTTCAAAATTGGTTTTATTTTAAAAAGGGATTGCAACAGCAAAAACCTTTTTCTTGACTTTCATAAAAATGATAGATAATATCATAATCATATGCAAATATATGTAATTTTTTTTAACTAATTGATAAATCACTTAAACTATGAATAAAAAAAATCCGGAAACAAACAAACAAACAAACAAACAAACAAAAAAAATAATAATTAATTGATTAATTTGCTCATTAAATTTCTAATATATATATATATACATATTACAAAATGTTAAGCTGTAAAAAAATTTGAATAGATTAATATTTTCTTAAAGTTAAATGCCTATAATATAGTATGTAAATGAAATATTTTACAAAGATTATAATAATTATAATATATCAAATCCAAATCTAAAATTTCATGTTTTCTGTTATTTATTTATTTTATTTATAAAACTTTTATAGAATACAAAGAATATTATAATAAAATTGAAAAAAAAAAAAAAAAAAGAACTCGGTTACCAAAAACGTAAAATGCATTGGAAAAACTCTTAAAACAGAATTAAAATTAGTAAAATAAGTATTAAAATAAAATAAAGTAAAATACATCTTTATTTGACTTCAATTTAAACCCATAATATATATTTTTAAATATTAATATATATATATATATTTTTTTTTTTCTTCGCATTATAATACTTAATTTTACGAAATAATATATTTCTGCAAAGCATACTGGTAAAATGATTAAGAATTATATAGTCTATTATTTTATAAATTATTCTGTTCATTAAATTTCTATTAAAACACTATACTACTTAAATATTTACCAGTATAAAATTTTCACATTTTAAAGATTTTTCTATTTTTATTTATTTTTTTCTTTTAAATCAAATCTATACCTAAAAAATAATAATTTAACCTTTAAATTAAAAATTAATAATACATTGAAAATTTTGCATACACTACTCTAAAAAGTATGTCATAACATTTTCAGGAATATTTTTTTGGTGAATTATATTATTCAAACTATTAAATGACACTGAGATTCAAATGGGATTCAAGGATGTTTATTTCGATTACAAAGGAGGGTTTTTATTATTACTATAATTATTTATTTATTTTTTAACTATCACTTTTTTTTTCTTTTAAATATAGCCTTCCTACACAGTATCCATAAAACATTAAAAGTGTTAGGAGGTAAACTGCTGACTGTAAATTAAGGTAATTTTAATTTTTTAACTAAAACACAAGAAATTAAGTAAAATTATAATAGGTAATTCTTTTCACTTTGCAAATCTAATCAATTAATCAGTTGAAAAACTTAAAAGTTGACCAACAATAACAACGATTGATAACCAAACCAACAACCATAACGATTATTACTTATACTAAATTAAATGATTTCACCTTGCTTACAATTACTGATAACACAAAGATTGTTACAGGAACTTGTTATTGCATTAGATTATAAAAATCGCAAACTATTTTAGGAAAACAACTTTAAATCAAACTGATTTAAATTCATTTTGTATTATATGAAAAGCTAATCAAATTGTTCATTTTTTCATTAATTTAATTTAATAGATGTTAGAAAAGTGTGTTTCCGAAGTTCATACAAAATCTTGAAAAACAGTGTCGAATACAATTCGTATTCGACACTGTTTTTCAAGATTCTATTTTTCTATACGTCCTATACGTAATTCATACGTAATTCAACGTATAGGACGTAAACGTATTTCTTGTTGACATGGAATTTGTCCTCTCCTCTCCTCTCCTCTTACACATACTTTAGATTTTGCAAAATGGAAATTTTGTGAAGCTAGACTTATTCTTTCTTCAGATGAAACTTCATCTTGTAGAAATTCTAAGAGGGAATCCAAATCATTTTTCTGTATTGATATTAAATTTTGTCCGTCTTCTAACGCAGATTCACGCGACCTACGATTCGTAGATCTGTAACGTTCCCATGCTCTTAATGTTTCTTCTGGTAGTGACGACTCTACTAACGGAAACAGCATAGAAGCAGACTTATCTCTGGTAATTCCCAGAATTTCAAGAGAACGTAATTTCGTTTCTAACAGGTCATAAAGCTTTCTTAATGATTTTCTCTCTGTGTTTTGCTTTTGCAGTACCAAAACCAACAAATCTCTCACATAAACTTGAATTAGCAATTATTCATTGCCGAAAAGATTTTTCAATTGTTTTATTGCTTTTGCATAGCTAACACCACCAGGTAGAAAACTCTTAATCAATTCTTCTGCAACGCTACCTTTTTCCATTGCTTGGCACAAATACGAAAACTTATCATCAAGGTCTAATTTAGGATCTCTATCAATCTTCTGAAATTGTCCCCAAAAGCATAACCAATTTCTAAAGCCCCCAATATATGTAGGTAGTTGAATTTTGGGGTAACGCAATAATGTATTTTGTGGTAGAACTTCAGAACTCTAGACAGCATTATTTTTTACTGAGAGTGTTAAATTAATTAGTTTTTGCCTTTGCCCTAACATACGCCAACGATCAAGATAATCCTCAGACTCATCAATTTCTGACTCAAGCAATTTTTCATCCTTACCTTCAGTACAAAGTAGTTGAGCAATTTTTCAATCACATTCTGTCATTAATTTAGCTTTTTCTTCAATTAAGGTCATTGTGTCTAAATGCGATAACCCATAAATGCGACAAAGTTCTTCTACTGAAAATCTAAATGCTTAAATAACAAACTTATAAATCATAATGGAACATACACATTTCAAGAACGGTTCGCGAAACTTTTCATTAAATTTTAAAGGTTTTTTCTAGTAGAATTTTTTTTTGCAGTAAACATTGTCCATTATGGCTTTCCGACGTCTTTTCCTAATTCCGATAAAATATTTTCAAATAGTAACTGTAATTTTATCCTTTCATCTTTCAAGATCAAATAACCACTGTTACGTCATGTGCTTGAATACCCTTCATACCTACCAGAAGAAAATAAAAAAAAATTCTACATTTTTTTAAAAAGGGGGGTTTAAAATTTTTATCGCATTTAAGGGTCTGTTTACACCATTTTCCTAAATGCGACAAATTTTATCCCTTAAATGCGGCAAATTTTACAGTTGATATATTAAGGGAAGTTTAAGCATTTTTTTCCTTTTTAACACTTTCCAACAAGGTTTAAAAGTGACTTAGACTTGTCTGTCCCTCTGTCCGTCTGTCTGTCTGTCTGCCGCGCTCTAATTCCTGTAGGGACACCCGAAAGTATTCCAAAGTACTGTATTCTATGAGAGGTATTGCTGTAAACCATATTTAATACCTTAACTGCATACAAATCTTAGTGAAATTGAATCATGTTATTCAAGTTCACTTTCGGATGTTTCATATATAAAATGGAATAAACACCACCACTAGTTTGTACACAGGGACACTCGAAAGTACTCCAAAGCATTGCGTTCTATGAGAGGTATTTCTATAAACCAAATTTTAATAACTTTACTTTCCACAAAGTTTAATGAAATTGAAATATATTACTCATATGCACAAAAGAATGCTTTGCATAGAATATAGCATGATTAGCATTAGATTTACAGGGCCACACAAAAACATTCAGTTACATTAAGAGCTGTTCATAAAAATTTGCTATAATTTCAATTTCGTTTACATTAAGCGTTTTTAACATTGTCTAACAATTTTCATCTGTGAATATAATTTCATTTTAAGTATCTGTATGTTCGTCTGTCCGCGCTCTAGCTCCAGTAAATATTTATGTAATTTCTTGAAACTGATATATGTTATTTAAGTTCACTATCGGATATTCCCTATTGAAAAAGGAGTTAATATCTCTACTGGTTTGTGTACAGAGGCACACAAACCTTTTACAAAGCATTGTGTTCTATGAGAGATATTTCTATAAACCATATTTTAATAAATTTACTGTACACAAACCTTAATGAAATTGAGAAATGTCATTCAAGTTCACTATCGGATGTTTTATATATTAAATGGAGTAAATACCACCACTGGTTTGGGCACAGAGACACTTGAAAGCATACCAAAGCATCGCGTTATATGAGAAGTATTTCTATAAACCAAATTTTGATAACTTTGCTTTCCACAAAGCTTAATGAAACTGAAATGTGTTATTCATATGCACAAAAGACTGCTTTCTATAGAATATAGTATGTTTAGTATTAGTTTTACAGAGCAACAAAAAAATATTCAGATACATAAAGAGCTATTAAGAAAAAATGGCTGGAATTGCACTTTCGTTTACTTTAAGCGTTTTTAACATTTTCTAACAATTTTTAAGTGTGAATATAATTTCAGTTTATGTATCTGTGTATTTGTTTGTCTGCCCATCTCTCTGTCTTTCGGCGCTCTAACTCCGGTAAATATTTATGGAATATCTTGAAACTAATATATGTTTTTCAAGTTCACTATCGGATGTCCCCTATTAAAAATGGAGTGAATACCTCTACTGGTTTGTGTACAGGGGCATCGGAAAGTACTGCAAACTATTTTTTTTTTATGAGAGGAATTTCTATAAACCATATTTTAATACCGTTACTTTACACAAATCTTAATGAAATTGAAATATGTTATTCAAGTTCGCTATCGGATGTTTGCTATGTGAAATGGAGAAAATATTACCACTGTTTTGTGTACAGGGAGACTTACAAGTATTGCGTTGTATGAGAGGTATTTCTGCAAACCAAATTTTAATAACTTTACTTTGCACAAATCTTAATGAAATTGAAAAATGTTATTTATATGCAAAAAGGAATGCTTTTTATAAATACAGTATGATTAGTATTAATCTTACAGGGCCACAGAAAAATATTAAGTTACATTATGAGCTATTAATAAAAATTTGCTGTAATTGTATTTTCTTTTACAATAAGCATTTTTAACACTTTCTAACAATTTTTAAGCGCGAATATGATTTTATTTTGGTTATCTTTCTGTCCGATTGTCTGTGTTTCTATCTGGCTCTCGTCCCAAGAGTTCTTAAATATTTTAAGAAATTTAAAAAATTGATATATGTTATTAAAGTTCACTATGGAATGTTTCCTATTTAAAATGCCATTAATATGTCCTACACAACGTGTTTGTGTACAGGGAACTTCCAATGCTTTGCGTTTTAGGACAGACATTTTTATAAATCACATCTAAATAACTTTCTACTGTAAAAATTATAAATAAATTGAAATGTATTCTAATATTCTAAAATAATGTTTTGTATAGAATATGATATGATCAACTTTCAGATTTACAGAACTACACTAAAATATTCAAATACATTAAGGGATCAATTATAATCATACGGCTGGATTTTCTTTTGCATTAAGCCTTTTTAATGTTCTTCATCGATGTCTGAGAGCGGTTTTAAATTGAATTAGTCAATCTGTATATTTTTCTGTGCTTCTCTCCTTTGTTTGATAATGCAGGCAAAGAATATTGAAAGTTATACGATACAACAAGCACGTACAATTGGAGAGTATTAATAACCAGTGCGAACTGCATGATTTTTCGTTCTTTTTTTAACACTTTCCGGCAAGGTTGAAAAGTGTCAATGACTTCGGTTTGTCTGTCTGTCCGCAGTCGAACTCCTGTAAATTTTCATGGAATTTCATGAAGCTGATATATCGTATTCAAGTTCACTATCGGATGTTCCCTATTGAAAATGGAGGGAATTCCTCTTCTGATTTGTCTACAGGGACACCCAAAATTTTCCACAGCACTGTGTTCCATGATAGATATTTCTATAAACCGTATTTTGATACGTTTACTTTGAACAAATTTTATTGAAATTGAAATATATCATTTAAGTCCACTGCCGGATATTCCCCATGTAAATTGAAGTAAATACCATCACTGGTTTGTATACAGGGACATCCGAAAGTATTTAAAAGCATTGCGTTCTATGGAAGGTATTTCTAAGCACCAAATTGTAATGATTTTACTTTGCACAAGTCGTAAATATATATATATATATATATATATATATATTATTCATATGCACAAAAGAATGCCTTCCATAAAATACAATATTATTAGCATTATATTTACAGGGCCACACAAAAATATTCAGATACATTAAGAGGTATTGTTGGAAAATTGCTTGAATTGCATTTTCGTTTACAATAAGCGTTTTTATAACTTTCTAAATGTTTTTAACACTTTCCAATAAAGTTGAAAAGTGTTAATGACTTAGGTTTGTCTGTCTGTCCGTGCTCTATCTCCCGTAAATATTCATGGAATCAGAGTTACACATACACTACTCAGAAAAGAAGAGTTAAACACGGAGTTACACACTCTGTTATAAAAATCAAAGTTACACACACAATTACACACAAACTGTTAATAAAAATGCAGAGTTACACACACAATTACACACAAACTGTTAATAAAAATGCAGAGTTACACACACACTGTTAGCAAAAAATTAGCGGTACACACAGCGTTACACACAGCGTTACACAAATTGTCAAAACAAAGAGATTTACATACGGAGTTACACACACTGTTAATAAAAAGGCGGAATTATACACAGCAAAAAATCAGTGACACACGCAAAGTTACACACATTGTTAAAAAAAAAAAAAAAAAAATGAACATTGAATTACACACACTGCTAATAAAAAGGCAGGATTATACACAGAGTTATATGCACTGTTAATAAAAAGGCGCTGTTAATAAAGAGTTACACACAGATTTACACACACAGAGTTAATAAGAAGGCAGAGTTGCACACACACATTTAATTACGTACAGTGTTACGCACACTGTTAGTTACACATAAGTAAAATTACACACGTTTTTTGCTAAAAATCAGCGATACACACAGTGTTACACACACAATGTTAAAAAAAAGAACTGTTAATAAAAAACAAAATTACACATGGAGTTACACACACTGTTAATAAGAAAGAAGAGCTACACACACACTGTTAATTGCATACAGGGTTGCACACACAGTGACAGTTTCACATAGCGTTACGTACACTGTTAGAAAAGTTCAGCAATACACACAGAATTACACACACACTGTTAAAAAAAAAGAAGAGTTACACACTGTTAACAAACAGCAGATTTAGACACAAAGCTCCACACACTGTTAATATAAAGGAAGAGTTACACGCACTGTTAAAGGCAGAGTTGCACATAGAGTTACACAACATTTTATCTTGAAATAGTTATGCGGTATTAAGTATTTTATAAACTATAAAAAAAAGAACGAAAAATCATGCATTACGCAATGATTATTAACACTTTCCAACTCCACGTAATTGTTGTATCTTATAACTTTGAAAGTTCTGTACCTACATTATCACACAACAAACAAACAGTAGTTCTGAAAGGCATACAGAAAGACTAATTGAATTCCTAATCATTCTTAAACACTGTTTGAAAGTGTTAAAAATGCTTAACACAAAAGAAACCGTCACCCTTCGTATGTAATTCCAGCCCTTAATCTATCTGAAAATTTCAGTGTAGCCCTGTAAATTTGAAGGTTAACAAAATCATATTTTATACAAAACATTATTTTAGCAAATTAACAATAAATGCCAATTTCTTTATGATTTTACAGTTGAAAGTACAGTATGAAAGTTCTTTAAATGTAAATTATAAAAATGTATGTCCTAAAATGCAACGCATTGGCATTTTTTGCGCGTTCTTGTACATAAACATGTTGTATAGTACCTATTAATGCCCTTTTTATTTGGGAACATTCAATAGTGAATATGAACAATATATATATATTTTTAAAAATTCAGAAAATATTTCCGGACGCTAAGTGCGGTACACGGACAGATAGACAAATGGAGATTGGGGCACATAGATACAGAAATTGAAAACACGTTAAGACTTAAACAAGAAAGAAAAATCATGCAGTACTCATTTATTAGTAACACCTTCCAACTGTACATAATTGTTGTATCGAATAACTTTTAATATTCTTTGCCTACGTTGTGAGGTTGAGACGTCAGAACGTCACCACAGTTGTTTTAATTAAGCTGGATCCAGCAAAGTAGAAAGTGGGGACGGTTAAAATCGCTTCGTCGCCAGTGACTCGGCGAAAGTTGAGGTCGAGTTAGCTTTGTGTCGGCAGGGTGCTGCAATGAAAGACTTAGATTTTGAATGTTAGATAAATTAGAAGTGATTTTAAAAAGACGGATTGAAATGAAGAGAGAGGAGGATGTAGGAAGAAGTATAAAATGCCGAAGGTTTTAGTAGATGGGAGTGGATGTTGGAGGATATTATAGTGGATGTCGGAGCATATTATAGTGTGGATATTGGAGTATTATAGTGGATTGTTGAAAGTCTTATTTTGGCGAATATTGAGTAGTAGAAATTTAGAGGAGTGAGGAATAAGTCATGATGAGTGTTAGTACGTGTATTTGATAGCGCTCGTGAAAGTGAATTTCGATCTGTAGGGAATCCTCTGATCGAAAGTGAAGTCGCAGCAGTGGAGTTACGAGTGCAACCGTCACTACACCTTCAATTGCTTGCTGGGGTGAGATATTTAAGGTAATCTAATTTAATTGTTGATATATATATTTTGATTGAGTGATACACTGACTGAGCTAGTTTAATTTCCAGGCCACCCTCCCCATTAATCTGCTCAAATAAACTTTAGTTATTGTTAATTCAAGTCTTGTGTTCTCTTACTTATCCATTTAGTGATCTAATTAAGTTAAGATGGAGTTTGCGTCAACGCAAACTTTACAACGTTATCACACAACAGACAGAAGGACTGAAAAATATACAGATAGATTAATTGATTTTAAAATTACTCTTAGGCATTTTGGAAAGAGTTAAAAAGGCTTAACGCAAAATAAAATGCAGCCATTAAATTATAATTACAGCTTTTGATCTCTCTGAATATTTTAGTGTAGCCCTTTAAATCAGAAAGTTAATCATACCATATTCTATACAAAACATTATTTTAGAATATTAACAATACATTTCAATATTTTTATGATTTTTGCAGTAGAAAGACTTAACTTTCAAAAAATTCTGTCCTAAACCGTAATGCATTGGCATTTTTTTTTTGTTGTTGTTGTCCCTGTAAACAAACTAGTTGTACAGGACCTATTAATGTCGTTTTGAATGGGGAACATTCTATAGGGATAATGTTTATAAAAATAACACTCATAAAACACAATGCTTTCGAATGCTTTTGGGTGTCCCTGTACACAGACTAGAAGAGATATTCACTCCATTTTCAATTTGGAACATCCGATAGTGAACATCAATAAAATATATCAGTTTCGAGAAATTCCATAAATATTTACAGGAGCTAGAGCGCGGGCAGACAGACGGACAGACAGATGGACAGATGCACAAACTGAAATCATAGTCACACTTAAAAATGTTAGAAATTATTAAAAACGCTTAATGTAAACGAAAGTGCAATTCTAGAATTGTTTTATCAGTAGCTCTAAATATAAATGGATATTTTTGTGTCACCCTGTAAACTTAATGCTAATCATGCTGTATTCTATCCAAAGCATTTTTTTCTGCATATAAATAACATATTTCAATTTCCTAAAACTTCGTGGAAAGTAAAGTTATTAAAATTTGATTTATAGAAATATCTCTCATAGAACGCAATGCTTTGGAATACTTTTAACTGTCCCTGTACATAAATCGGTGGTGGTATTTCCGCCATTTTATACAGGAAACATCCAGTAGTGAACTTGAATAACAAATTTTAATTTAATTGAGATATGTCTACAGTAAAACCAATAGAAATACCTCTTATAGAACACAATGCTTTGAAATGCTTCCGGGTGTCCGTGTACACAAACGAGTAAAGGTATAAACTCCATTTTAAATAGGGAACATCCGATAGTGAACTTGAATAACATATATCACTTTGAAGAAATTCCATAAATATTTATGAGATTTAGAGCTCGGACAGACAGACAGGCAGACAAACAGGCGGACAGGCAGATACACAACACTGAAATCATATTCACCCTTAAAAAATGTTAGAATGTGTTAAAAACGCTTAACGTAAACGAACGTACAATTCTAGCCATTTTTTTTAAAAATGTAACTGGATATTTTTGTGCCACCCTGTAAATCTAATGCTAATCATGCTATTTTCTGTGCAAAGCATTCATTTGTGCATACAAATACCATATTTAAATTTCCAAAAACTTCGTGGAAAGTAAAGTTATTAAAATTTGATTTATAGAAATATCTCTAATAGAATGCAGTGCTTTGGAATACTTTTGAGTGTCCCTCTATATAAATCGGTGGTGGTATTTCCTCCATTTTATTACGGAAAAATCCAATTGGGAATTTGAATGATATATTTCTATTTCATTATGATATGTCTACAGTAAAGGTATGAAAATATGGTTTATAGAAATACCTCTCATAGAACACAATGCTTTCGAATGCTTTTGGGTGTCCAGTGCGCAAACCAGTAGAGGTATAAGCTCTATTTTCAATAGGGAACGCCCGATAGTGATCTTGAATAACATATTTCAATTTCATTGAAATATGTCTACAATAAAGGTATGAAAATATGGTTTATAGAAATACCGCTCATAGAACCCAATGCTTTGAAATACTTTCGGGTGTCCCTGTACACAAACCAGTAGAGGTATCATATTCACCCTTAAAAAATGTTAGAATGTGTTAAAAACGCTTAACGTAAACGAAAGTACAATTCTAGCCATTTTTTTAATAGCTGTTAATGTAACTGGATATTTTTGTGCCACCCTGTAAATCTAATGCTAATCATGCTATATTCTGTGCAAAGCATTCTTTTGTGCATATAAATACCATATTTAAATTTCCAAAAACTTCGGGGAAAGTAAAGTTATTAAAATTTGATTTATAGAAATATCTCTCATAGAACGCGATGCTTTGGAATACTTTTGAGTGTCCCTGTACTTAAACCGATGGTGATATTTCCTCCATTTTATACAGAAAACATCCTATTGTAAACTTTAATAACATATTGCAATTTCATTAAGATATGTCTACAGTAAAGGTAAGAAAATATGGTTTGTAAAAATACCTCTCATTGAACACAATGCTTTGAAATACTTTCGGGTATCCCTGTACACAAACTAGTAGAGGTGTGAACTCCATTTTTAGTAGGGAACGTCCAATAGTAATCTTGAATAACATATATCAGTTTCAAGAAATTCCATAAATATTTACGGGAGTTAGAGCGCGGAAAGACAGACGGACGGACAGACAGACGGACAGACAGACAGACGGACAGACAGACAGACAAACCGAAGTCATAAACACTTTTCAACCTTGTTGGAATGTGTTAATAACAGTTTTCAACCTTCTTTGGAAAGTGTTAATAACATTAAAGTAACTCCCATGCATTAAATGCATTATCGCATTTAGGGAGTTTGAACATCGCATTTAGGATATAGTACCTTAAATGCGACAAAAATTTCCTAAATGCGACGCTGGTATATATTTTCATAAATTACTGATATTTTTTGAATTTCTTGAAAAAAAATGACTCAAAACACTAGTTTAGAACTATGAGTATAATATTCAACCATTTTTTTCTCCCTTTTCATAATTATTTGTTTACTAAAATGTCATAAGTTTCCTAAATGCGATAAACTTACCAAAAATCACGTCGCATTTAGGCACAATGACCTTATATTTAACTTTGCTATTTTATTTACATTATCTAATGTATCTTCTACCCTTTCAAATTCATTACAAGCTTTTGTAAATATTCTCCGATGCTGCGTTCTAATTTTCTTTAAGGCTTCCATATTATAACTCAAAATACTTATTTTAAACTTAATCTTCAATTTATTTAAATTCGTGAACAATATATTTAATTATATACATTAAAAACAATAGCTCTTGTTATTAGATTCATAAAAAAAAAAAATCTTCACATAAATTAAGAAACAAATATCGTCTGCTTAATGCTATTAGGGGGTCAATTCTGAGTACGTCCGAATGCGATAAAATGGGCGATACGTTCGTTAGTGACGTCATTTTGATGTCATCCGCCTATCTCAAAAGCCCAAAGCAATTCTGGGACCAATTTTATCGCATCCGATTATTCCGCCAGTTACGATATAGTCGCAAGTGAATATCACCGTTCAAAAAAGCGTGATAAACCTGATATCGCATCCTAAAATTCAGCAATCGTCCATTACATTACATGCGTTTGCTCATTTTTTTATTTTCTAAAGTTTCTTGTATTTTGAATGTTGGCTTTTTACTATGTAGAATCAAAATTTTAAGGATTTCTTAAAAAAAACTTCAGGTAAGTAATTCATTTAGTTTTGTTAAGTGTGAATGTATATATATCAATACAAAAAACCCTTAACGGGTTAAAAGTTTGTGACGCAGTACTGTACTTATGGCTATAAAAATTAGAAATACGGGTCTTAAAAATAATGAAATCAAATTTTCAGTGACGCTTTGCTATTAATTAAAAATTACATAGATTTTCTTATTTGAATTTGCCTTTTTGTTTTATTTATTTTTACAGTGTAAACGTTATTTTCAACATAAAATAATATATAACATTTACTCACCGATACCTTTTCATTCACATCTCTTATAATATTAAAATATGTGTTTTAAAAGAAATTATATATGAAATTCCAGCAACGCAGGGAATTTACACTAAATGATTGTGTTTTAAATTCCACTGCAATTATTTTGTTTTTCATATTAAAGTATATTTCCACATTGAAATATTGCTTTTAATTTTCTAATACGCAGTCAAATATATCACTTTTATTAAGTTTATATTAAGTACTGAAATGTATTTATTTCAATGAATTATTTTATCTTTTGCGTCCCGCCATCCAAAACTACAACTAAAAATTTCGCAAATGTTTTCTTTACAGCACGCTATCTATTTGCATGCGTTTTCAATTAATTTGGATAAGATGGCACAAAACAAATATTTTCATAAATTTTACTTACAGTTTTGGATAGCGTGACGCAAAAGATAAAATAATTCATTGAAATAAATACATTTCAGTACATAATATAAACTTAATGAAAGTGATATATATGACTGCGTATTAGAAAATTAAAAGCAATATTTCAATGTGGAAATATACTTTAATATGCAAAACAAATTATTGCAGTGGAATTTAAAAACAAATCATTTAGTGTAAATTCACTGCGTTGGTGGAATTTCATATCATTTCTTTTAAAACACATATTTTAATATTAAAGGCGATGTGAATGAAAAGGTATCGGTGAGTAAATGTTATATATTATTTTATGTTGAAAATAACGTTTTCACTGTAAAAATAAATAAAAGAAAAAAGCAAATTCAAATAAGAAAATCTATGTAATTTTTAATTAATAGCAAAGCGTCACTGAAAATTTGATATCATTATTTTTAACACCCGCATTTCTAATTTTTATAGCCATAAGTACAGTAGTGCGTCACAAACTTTTAACCCGTTAAGGGTTTTTTGTATTGATATCATTACTTTTTAGGGGTTAATGATTAAAATATAAAATTAAAGGAGAATGGCAATGAGTTTATAATCCTGCATAAAAAAGTGCAGTTTCATAGGTCACACCATATTACATTTTACCTCGAGCAAAATAACAAACTAAATGAAATTTTAAAATTTTAAGAAAAGTGATAAATAAAAATCTTTAAGAAAGAATATTTCTTATATGATGGAAACATGTAACATTACAAAGACATAATATACTATATTTTTAAAATGACAAATAATTTCTACAAATACAATAAAAAAAAAAAAAAAAAAAGAGAGAGAGATTTATTTTATTTTATTTTATTCAATTTCTTTCTTTCAACGGTTCATCTATTTCTTAAATAGTTCAACAGAACATTAAACACAGAAAATTAAACACAAAATTTGAAAGGACAATCGAATGAACAAAAGATTAATATTTTGTTATTTTTTTAATTGGAGATGTATAAAGTAAAATGTTGTAAGGATTTGGCAGCCAAAGTACCTAACACCATGGGGGTGGGTTCAGATCCTCCTTTGGAATCTCTGATAATTCTAAAAAAAGATGCTTAATCAATTTGAGGGAGATTTTGTTTGGTTTAAAATTAATTCAGATGGGAAAATAGGGGGGGGGGGGCAATCAGTTAGACCGCTTTGAAATTTTAATCGGGAAAACCTTTTTAGAAAATGTTTTTTTGAATCTAGTTTTATTTTATCTGGTTAAATATAATGTACATAGTTTCCACATTCTTCCTAGTATTTCGTAATCTCGCTAGAATTCCTGAAAATTTTCTAAAACGAGGTGAAGGGATTTTGGACATTGCCTCATTTTCTAAAATTCGGTTATGGGGGTAAAACGTGTACTAGGAGATCTAATTTTAAAATTTAAATAAGGATTTTTTAGAACTTCGAGAAATCTTCTAGATACAATCACTTAAAATATTTCCAGCGATACTTTTTTAAGGTTAGTTGGTAGTAGGTTTTAAGGCCAACTGACTACGCTAGGGTCCTAGACCTATAGGTAGGATGGTCTCCACGAGGTCTTTCTAAAGGGTCGAAGCCCGTATTTAAGCGAGTTTCGGAGAAAAACACGGAAGGAACGGCTAGGTCAAAGAGTGCGGGATGGGATCGAATCCGGCATTTCTCATCCACCAGCTTTGAGCGCAGAACCGCTCGGCATCTGTTGGGGCATTTCTAAGGAACTTATAAATATTGTTTTTCCTAAAAGTCCCATCTTCAACCCCAAATCTATCGGAAACGCCACAGAATTTTTGAAAATTATAAAAAACGTGCAAATTAAATATAAGTCTATAAGTAAGAACTTTAAATGAGTACTTAATCTCCCTAATTCCCCTCCTATTTGAAATTATACTGTTTGCTTTTTACGATTCCCCCTACAGCTTCAATTTCTTTTCTTTTCTTTCTTTCTTTCTTTTTTTTTTTTTTTTTTAAGAAATTGTTCATAGAAGACATTTCCGACAAACTTAAAAAAAAGGACTACATTTGTTTAAAATTTCAAAGATGCGCCTTTTGCTGCCCTCTGTTTTCGAAATTTCAAAAAAATTTTCAAAAATTTCCAAACGAAACAATGATCCTTCAAACTCATTAAGCCCTATCTCCTTCTTTTTAGGCTTTTAGAATTCCCAAGGTGTTCTCGAGACACGGAGGGAAGACTTTAAACGAAAAATTTTCTTTCATATTTTTCTAACGAATAATTATAGAGAATTTTTTTTTTGTTAAAATGTTGTTTTGAAAAGGTCTTTCCATCAAACAAACACAAGATTCTCCCCTCTCCCCAATTTTCACATTTACAAAATTAAAATTTGCCCATGTCTGACTCCATGTGCCCCCTTCCCCCACCATACACATTTGTTTTCTTCTTAGCTAAACAAAATCCCGTAAAAATTGTCGAAGACGTGTTTTACAGTTTTTATAAATTCTGAAAATTACTGGATATAGAAAAACAGAATCAATAGAATAGAAAACGTACGTATAGAAACGTATAGGACGTAAATTTCTATACGTAATTCATACGTCCGCAAACAAGAAACCAATAAATCGGCTATTTCTAAACATTGCTGGGTGGAAAATCATAATTTTAAATTTAATTAAGCTAAAATAATTTGCAGACCTAAATCCATTCATGAACTCGATTTCTTTGAAGCTTTTCATATTTATAAAAATTTTAAAAACCTTGTAAATTGTGATTTCGCTATTCCCTATTTGTCTGACTGTTGGAAATTTTATATTCAGTCCACATTTTCTTAATTTTTCTACTCTTTACACAGCTAACTTTAATAAATTCCTATTGGCCACTCTCCCCACCTTTCCCGTAATTCTATTGGTTGAACTAAATTCGGCCCCTCTCCTATATAAACGAGTACTTCTGCAGATTCAGAATCCTTTTTGCACTGAAGACGGCACGCTTAAAGCTGCCGAAACAGCTGCATGCATTTCCAATATTTTCCTTTGGCGCTTCTGACGTAGTCGTTTATTCGAGCTTTAATATTCCAACGCCAAGTCTGTTGTTATCATTTTTTAAGTACTATTGAAATTAAAGATAATCGTTTTCAAGTACATCTGCCATGGTTGGAAAATCATCCGCCACTTCCAGACTATTATGAGCTAGGATTAAAAAGATTGAATAGTACAATAAAGCGAATTAAATCGGAGTCTCTGTCTGAAGCTTATGAAGAAGTTTTCAATCAGTGGCTTGATTGCGAAATTGTAGAAGAGGTGGAGAATGAGTGTATAGAACCAGTACTTTACTTACCTCATCGAGCAGTAATCAAAGAGAAGAGCACCACTAAGATCAGACCAGTATTTGATGCTTCTACAAAAGTAAAAGGATCACCGAGTCTTAATGATTGTTTAGAAAAAGGGCCAAACCTCATAGAGCTGATTCCGAGTATTCTAATGCGTTTCCGCAAAGAGATGATAGGTGTCACCGCAGACATTCGAAAAGCATTCCTCCAAATAAGCCTTCAGCCAGCTGACAGAAATTACTTAAGATTTCTATGGATCACAAGTGACGGGCAAATTAAAAAGTATAGGCACTGTAGAGTTGTTTTTGGTGTATCGTGCAGTCCCTTTCTGCTAAGTTCTACGATTCAATATCTGCTAAGAACTGTTTTAGAGAAAATAGAGGTTGGTGAGTCCTCATACCCAAAAGATGTCGTTCAAAAACTCTTGACTAGTTTCTACGTAGACAATTGTGTTAACAGCGTGAAGAATGGAGCAGAACGTAAACAGTTCATGGAAGTAACTACTGAAGTTATGGCAGAAAGAAAATTTGATCTACGAGGATGGGAATTCACCGATCCTAACACTGAAAGTCCAACTGGTTATAGCGTATTGGGTTTAATATGGAATAGAAAAGCTGACACTCTACGAATAAACACCGAAAGCTTCTAAGAGGTGTGTAGTGAGGAAGTAACAAAAAGAACCATTTTATCATCAGCTCACAAAATCTTTGATCCTTTAGATATCACCTGTCCAGTTTCTCTCCTTCCAAAACTTTTGTTACAACGCTTGTGGAAGACTAATATGACTTGGGATCAGAAAGTAGATTTAGAAACTGAGAGAGAGTTCCGAAAATGGTTGAAGGATGTGCCAGTTTAGTCAACAATTGAAATCCCAAAGTGGATTAGATTTGACATTAAAGATGAGAAGAAATCTTTACATGTGTTTTGTGACGCAAGTCGATCCGCCTATGCAACGTGTGTCTTTTTGAGAGTTGAAAGTGAAAATTGTGTGCACATACAACTTGTTCAAGCTAAAGCCAGAGTTGCACCTTGTGGAAATAAGGAGACTAGTATTGCTCGTCTGGAACTTCTCGGGGCTACTATTGCTGCTCGCCTTTCTTCAAACATACTAGAAGATCTTCTTGTAAGAGATGTATATTACTGGACTGATTCCACCACTGTACTTGCGTGGATAAGAAGAGAAGATTCGTAGGGAGTTTTTGTTTAAAATAGAGTAACTGAGATACTGAGTTTGACTCCAAAGGAGGCCTGGAGGTATGTCCCTGGTTCCGTGAATCCAGAAGACCTTCCTAATAGAGGTTGCACTGCTCTACAGTTGTCTTCGTCGATATTGTGGGATGGGACCTGCATGGTTGTACTCTCCATCTGATTTGTGGCTCAATGCTCAAGACATTGTTCGAGAAAAGGAAATAAACAGTGAGAGAAAAAAGAAAATTATTTCTTCTATGTTAACTGTTGAAGAAGGCTCACTGCTACATTCTCTTACTAATGACTATAAGAAAATTATCCGAATCGTAGCTTGGATAAGGAGATTCTAGTACAACTGTTTCAATTCTCAAAAGAAGCTAGGTGACCTTACTGTTCATGAGATAGAAGAAGCAGAAAATCCATTGTTCATCTTATTTAAAGAGAGTCCTTCACAGATAAGAGTGAGAAGAGACTGAAGACTCTAGATATGTTTGTTGATGAGGGAATACTTCGATTAAAAACAGCAGTGTTCAAAATAGATGACATAGCTGAGTTCAGAATGCCTGCGGTTTTGCCAGGAGAACATCCAATTGTGAGAAGTCTTGGAGGAACACAGTAAAAGAGGACATGCTGGTGTGTCATATACACTAAATTCCTTAAGAGAGAGATTTTGGATCCTTTGTGGCAAGAGAACAGTGAGATCAGTGATAAGGTCATGTGTGATTTGCAAAAGGTTTGCTGCCAAAAATATTAAGCCTCCAACTGCACCGCCACCTGCAGATCGGGTGCAAGATGCCTGTGTGTTTCAAGTAACGGGTTTAGATGTAGCTGGCCCTGTCTACCTGCGAGATAATTCTAAGGCCTGGATTTGCTTATTTACATGTGCAGTATATCGTGCAGTTCACCTCGAGTTGGTGACCTCTCTCTCGACAGATACTTTTCTTTTAGTCTTTCATCGTTTCATTGCTCGCAGGGAAAGCCTTCAGTAGTTTACAGTGACAATGGAAGCAACTTCACAGGAGCAGCTAATATTCTTAAATGTGTCGATTTCAAAGGAGTGTCTCTACAGTTAAGAGAGAAGAGAATTATTTAGAAATTCATTCCACCTGGAGCTCCTTGGTGGGGAGAATGGTGGAAAGGTTAATAGGCATGATGAAGGCTATATTGAAGAAGGTCTTAGGAAGAGCAAGTTTGAACCACGAAGAGATGACAACAGCTCTATGCAATTGTGAAGCTATCTTGAATGATAGACCTTTGACTGCAGTAATTTCAGACCCGAGTCTCAGTGTTCTCACTCCTGCAGATTTTCTGAGAGAGATAAAAAGTAACACCTTGCCAGTCATTAAAACATCTTCAGACCCAAATCACTTACGACGAAGATTGAGTTACATTCAGACTATTCGTGAAGCGAATTTTGATCAAGATTCCGTCAAGAATATTTAGGAGCACTTTGTACGAAGCAGAGAAATCAACAATTTTTTACCTTAAAGGTGGGAGAATTAGTTCTTATTGGAGACGATGAAAAGAAAAGAAAGTCGTGGCCTCTTGGTCGAATAGTTGAAGTGTTTCCAGGTTCTGATGGTATCGCTCGTCGAGTTAAAGTAAAGACACAACGTGAAGACCTTTTTAGAGCTATTCAACTGATATACCCGTGAGAAGTTTCTGATACTGACTCCTTTGTTACTCCAGCAGAGGTAATCCCCACGGTGGGAGTTAAGAACAGTGCACTTGACAGTGAATCTGCCGGCTGCATACCAGTTGTTACTAGAACGGGACGTGTAATTAAGTCCCCACAGAGACTTATGACTTTAATATTAGCCCTATCACTTTAGTTGTAAATATGTATATATGATTCTTATTATTTACTCATAAATTTTTCTTCATTTGTTGTAAAGTATTTAGTTACCCGAATTTCTCAGGCAAAAATGTAATTTCTATGTGTATTTCTAATTTTCCCCCCTAGTTTTGTAAGTTAACTTTTGGAGTTCTAGGTTAACTTAGGTGGGAGGATGTTCGGAAATGCTTCCTTTTTCTCCCATAAAATCAAACAGATTGAACGAGACTCTTCATGGTCTCTCCATGGTCTCTTCAAAATTACTAAAAGATCATTTTTGGCAACCGGTTTTTTTTATGTTTTTAGAATAGAGAGAGTTTATGTTCTGACTTGTAAATGCTAGAGTTTCTTTCGTTTCAAGAGTAATTAAAATACAAGGTAAGAATTGAAATACGAGGATTTTTATGAGTATAAATCTTTTTAGAGTTATTCTACCGTTATAAAAACGGATAATTATATATGTGTTAAGAATTATTTTTCATCACAGTCTGGTGAATTGCATCTGTAAAAGAATAGCCGATGCCGTGTTATACTATTCCAAGTTTTGTATATAGATCCTGTAAATAAACTATATGTGTTTTTTTTATACGAAGTTGATGTCTTTTTATGGGTTTATCGTAGACAGTCAGGAATTGCAAACAACGGTCAGAGTTGTTTGAATAAAACACAGCAAGAAGAGTGCCAGAAAGAAAATGTTAGTAAGCTAACAGGTTGTATCTGTCTGTCACAAAATAAGCGTACTGCATAAGCTTGCTACAGTTAGAATTTACAGGATGTGTCAAAGTCGACTAGTATCAAATACAAAAAAAAAAAAAAAAAAAAAACTTTCACAACGGTCCTCATGAATCTCCAAACGACAAAATTTTCTTTCTAGTTTGAGTGAGGGGTTAACTACACAGTACGATATTGCAAATACACTGGGTGGTCAAATTATTAGAATTTATTTGTCTTTTGACATTTTTCTATATCTATGTATATATATGTATATATATTAAAAGAAAAAATGTGCAAAAAACATTTATAAACTAATATTTTACTTTTGGCATATAACAAGAGAAGATTGTAACAAAACAAATAAATTTACAAACCATACGTGAAACATTATTCTGAAACAAAAATTCGCAAATGTACTCTTTGCAGAGATATGTGCATATGTAATAGATATTTTTTTTACTGCGCAAAAGATAGTTTTTTTTTAATTAATTAATTTATTTTTTATTTCATAGTTTGAAATTTAAATCTCAGGGCTCGAAGTGTTTCTATATTTCCTATAAATTTCAAAAAATCATAAAAATCATACTATATTATACAATCTCATTTTAATTTCTTCTCACTTATTTTCTGCTTGGCATCCTATCTAAATTCTCGTATCTTTCCAAAATATGATTCATAGTGAAAATGATTGCTTTTCTTCTCGATATTCACTTTGTTAATGCGATTGGAAATCATATGTTGCATAATTTTTCATATGCAAATAATATTGCACACATGATAATTTTTAGAAAGTGACAAAATAATGAATACTTTAATCATAAATTAATTTTATTTCTACTGTTTTATTTAAAAAATACAAAAAATAAAATTTTAAAAGAATCAAATTGAGAAATGTCGATATTTTTATCTTGATAAAACAGTTTTTTAGTACTTAAACTATTTGGTCATTATGTTCATACATGAGGATTGTTGATTTTTTTTTTTTTTTTTTTTCTTTTTCTTTAAATCTGTTATTTGCGGTTTAATGTTTGTATATGTAAATACATAGTATCCACTTACACTATCAATAATTTTCCTTAAATAAAAAAACATATAAATATTCCCATAAAAAAATGCATGGAGGCATTCATTGCCAATATTTTATCTTATATAGTATTTTTTATAGTAAATATGTAGTATTTTTATAATCGACTTAGTTTCACAGACATTTCCAGTATGATCCATTAGACTTGAGGTTGCTTGATTAGGTTTAACGTCACACTAGTACTGTAGTATGGGTAATTTGCGACGGTCTGGGACTTATAAAATTGATACGGAGACATGGCATCACAATTTTGATCCTCCATGGAAGGGATGGCTTCCCTTCTTCGGTAACCCCCATGAGATATAATTTGGATGTGAACATGGAGGACATTGTGGTCATGATGTAATTTATGTGCACCACCCAACATTAGTGTACATGGCGATCTTTGGCCAGCTCGAGTATCAAACCAGCAATCTTCCAATTACGTGCTCCTGCTCGATGCTTCTTTTACTGTTATTTATTAGGCGCAATTCATTAAATCATCTCTGACAGCAGCCTTAAAACATATTCATCCAATTATATGTAGTTAAATTGAATGGTTAGGGTTTTTTATTTCCTTTTGACCTTTTTAAATATTATGTTGTAAAAATGGTATTATTTAAAAAATATTATGTGAACTGATGTTAAATAATACAATTTGGTATGAAAGCCAAACAAGAAAGAGATAGTAAATTTAAAAACATGCTCTTTTCTAAATGTGTGAAAAATAAACAGTAATCAGTCTAATTTTACTTAAAATATAAAATTGAAGACCGTTACAGACTAAAATACTAAAAAGTAGATCTAATTACTTCAGATGTCGGTGGCAGAGGTCCCTGCTAAAATTAGCTACTGCCAACATCTGAAGCAGTTAGGGCTAATTTTTAGTATTTTATGCACAATAGAATCTGAGAATTGCCTTCCCGTTTTGGGGAGAAATTACAGTATAGAAGTGCTACCTATCGGGCATCATGCGGCCAAATTGAATCAGAATAATTTATCATAATGCCCTTCTAACATAAAGTTTGTGTAATTATATGCATTAGAACATAAGTTATAGCTTTCCCTAAAATTCCAGACAATACTATGTAACAGTATCACCTGTTGAGTGATTGGCATCAAAAGTTGATAGGCACTAATATATGCCAAGGTGCATGTGTATATAAATTTTTATGAAATTCTGTGCAATATTTCCTGAGATACAGCCTTCTTTTAAGTTGAAGAAACCACAGTACAGCAACACCACCTGTTGAGCCATTTGCACCAAAAATTGATAGGCACTGATTTATGTCATGGTGCACCTACATATAAATTTATATGTAATACTACGCAGTAGTTCCAGAGATATAGTTGAGCTGAATTTTTCTCTCACACACAGCCAGACACCTCTTAAAAATGATCAAACCAGGTTCTGAACCTCTAAAAATGTGTAAATCCATCAAAAACCAGAAGTTGAAAATTTTTACGAATCCAATACTTTCTTTTGAGACATTCACAAGAAAATATAAAAGAGGAAAAAAAGAACTGAAACCTAATATGCTATGAAATATATTTAAAACATTTTAAACTCTTTATTTTTTAGAGATTATTTATAATATGCTATGGTCATCATAAAACTTTCTTCTCTACAGCAACGCAATATGTTGTTTAACATGCACAGAAGAAAATTAATAATAGCTTCTCACAATAAAGTTTTTAGATATAGAGTTTAGTGCAATTTTAATCAAAATATTTTGAGAAACCATGTGGAGAATCACAGAAGGTGGAAACAGCTGCATCACCTGTTGGTCAGTATATACCCAAATTAAGCCAGCTTTCGTTCTCATATTATTTATGTTGCATATCAAGTTAATTGCAGTTAAATGTTACAGCTATTGAGATTTAGCCTTCACAGAGTAAATTGCAGCATAGTATTGCCACCTATCGGCCAATATGCATCAAAATTGAATCAACGTGTTTTATAAAAATGGCTCTCTCATATACAAAATTTTGTGCAATTATACGCAAATAAATCAGAAATATAACTTTCCTATTCACAGGAAAATTGCAGCATAGCACCATCACCTATTGGCCGATATGCATAGAAATTAAATATGTTTCATAATAGCCCTGTGACATATGTAGTTTTTTAATTTAATTATTTACAATAGAAGCTGAGATATAGTCTTCCTTTAAATGGGAGAAATCACAGTATAGCAATGCCATCTGTTACGTGATTTGCATCAAAAGCTGATAAGCGCTTTCTTCTTTTCTTTCTGTTAAGGTGCAAATATGTATGCATTTATATTAAATTTTGTGCATTAGTTCTTGAACTAGAGCTGCTACACAAAATGTGTGTTAGACAGATATTTTCTAAAATTGGTAAAGTTGTGTTTTGGTTTCGTCAAAAGGAAGTAAAAAAAATTACACGTCTAATACACCCTTCTATTTAAATAAAGTAATAATTCAAAATGAATCTATGCACTGCATGTCATAAATATACCTACCCTTGTGTTTTTCATTGAAACCTTAAAATATCGGATATTGTGCGAGTAGTTTATTAGTAGTAATATTGCATTATGAAAGAATAATCTGATTTTTAAGTAGAAACTAGAAATTTTTTTACAATATTAAATGAGTGTACAGATATCGAAATCTGAATATTGTGTGCCTTGTCATAAGTATACCTACTGTGCTATTTTTTACAGTTTTCGTGTGCGTAAAAAGCCTATTGAGATTAATTTCAAGAATGTCACGTAGCAAGGAACTAACTGAAGTTGAAAAAGCTCAAATTGAATCTTTATGTGCTGCAGGTAAGAGTTATACTTTTATTGCAAACCACCTACACTGATCCAAGGGATGTATTCAATATTTTGTTACAAAGAACTGGTCATATGGCATAAAAAGACGAAGTGGTCGTCCTAAAACACTGACTCAACGAGAAGAAAGGCAGATTTCTAGAATTTCATCGAATTCAACAAAATCTGCCCGTGAAATTAAAGTACAGTGCCAATTGGAAGTGACCAAACCTACCATAATCCGAGCTATACATGGAAATCCTAATTTGAAGAGAGAGAAAATGACTTCAGCTCCAAAATTAAAGGCGTAACACAAAATTCAGACGGAAATTTGCTAAAAATAACATGAGCACAGACTGGAATATGGTTCGTATTTTTTTCTTTTCATTAATTATTTGTATAATATGTACCAAACCTTATATGTTTTTACTGTACAGATCATATTTACCAAAAAAAAAAAAATAATAATAATTAGGATGGACCTGATGGGTTTAAACACTATTGGAGAGATCTGGGGAAAGAAAAACGTTATTTCTCCAGAAGAAATTTTGGTGATGGAAGTGTTATGGTATGGGATGCTTTCTGTAGCCGAGGAACTCTTCCACTTTCTTTCACTTCGTCAAAGATCAACAGCAACGACTTTGTTAGTGTGTTAGACAAACATTTATTGCCATTTTTAAGAAGATTTCGTCGCAAAAACTACTTTTCAGCCAGATTATGCAAGCCTCCATACTAGTTCTACCCCTTCTCAATGGAAATATGAATCCAAACGAAAACCTTTGGGGAACACTTATACGCGAGATATATGCCAATAACAAACAAATTCATTCTACAGACGAACTTAAAGCTGCAATTTTGAATGCCTGGTCCAGAGTTGATGCACAAACTACAAGTAACCTTGTGCATAGCATGAATAATCGCATTTTTCAGTTAATCAAGAGAAATGGAAATGTAATTGATTATTAAAGATGTGCTACTTTTCATATAATCTTTGTTTTTCTTTGGGTATGTATATTTTTGACTACAGATGTACAATTTAAAAAAAACTAATGCCAATTAAAAAGATTTAATTTCAAGATCACGAAACTAAAATTTCAAAAGTAGGCATATTTGTGACCCGCACTGTATACTTTTTTATATGCTTTTTACTTATTTTATATTCTGTACAGATAAGAAAGAAAATTTTAGATTATTTATTAAAATTCTTTAATTAAAAGTAAGTTAGTACTTTTAATTAAAGTACTAACAGCAAGTTACACAAGTTTTTTTAATAAACAAAATCAAAAACTTTAAATATTGATTTTTTTTTTCTTCCCCCTTCTTTTTTAATAATTTGAAAGTGAAAGTACAGACATTCTGAAAAATTAAATATGTACTTTTATATAAAGTTATTTTAATTTTTGGGAATATATCTATGCAATGCAACGGGAAATTCTAAATTCAAGTGCTTTAGCACGAATTCCATTAAAAGTGCAAATTTATATAAAGTAGATTATTAGTTCCCCATCATACTATAGGTATAGGGAACTTAGGTAATCGTGAAAAATTTCGACCTCGGTTTTTTGACATTTTTATACCTTTTCAGGTGTGAGGAATCCGAAAATGACAAAATTTGTATGGTGTCTGTCTGTAGGGTGTCTGTTAGTGTGTCAGTCCGTTAGTGTGTCAGTTCGTAAGTGTGTTAGTCTGTTAGTTTGTTAGTCTGTTAACACGATATCTCACGAACAAATGATCGCAGAGAGGTCAGATCAGTTTTAAAATATTACTTTTGGTACTGGCAAGAACCCTATTCATTTGCAACATTCGAATTAAAAGACTTCGTAAGTTATGAGAAATTTACGATTTTCTTAACATAGGAGAATAGGACAAAATTTCACTTAAACGTGCATTAAATGGAAACGTTTTACTGTAAAAATGTCGGACCAGTTTTAAAATATTAGATTTGATGCCGGAATGAACATCAGTAACTATAAATATGCTACTTTGAAAATTTCACAAGTTATTGGAAATTTACGAATTTCTTAACATAGCACTATAGGGAAAACTTTCACATAAACGTCAATTTTGAGAGATATTTTCATCGTAAAGATGTCAGACTACCTTTGAAATATTATTTAGAACACTGGCATGAATATTAATGACTATGAATTTTCCACTATAAAAATTTCGTAAGTTATTGGAAAAATTCGAATTTCTTAACATGGCTGAATAGAGCAAAATTTCACATAAACGTCAATCTTGGGGGATATTTCCATCGTAAAGATGTCAAACCACTTTTTAAATATTATTTAGAATGCTGGCATGAATATCAAAGACTATGATTTTTCCAATTTAAAAAAATTCGTAAGTTATTTTGAATTTAGGATTTACTTAAAATGGCAAAATAAGGCCAAATTTAGCATAAACTTCCATTTTGAGGATCATAAATACATTAGACAACTTCAAAATTATATTTATGATATTTGTTTGAATATGATTGAATACAAATATTCTAATTGGAAAATTTCGTAAATTATTCGTAAATTACGATTTTATCAACATAGCGAAATTGTAAAATTTTCATATAAATATGAGTTTTGAGGATTATTGCATTGGAAATAGTAGCATGAAAACTAAACAACAAAATTGACCCTGATAAAATAAATTAATAGATTAGAATAAAATAAATATATCGAAGTGAATGGTGGATAGCCTATTAGGCGGGGATTTCATTCTGTCACTGTATCAAGCTTTGGTCAAATTCATTTCTTTTAACATGATTACAATATGTCTCCCACTAGAAATTTATGAGAACATAAATATGATGGGGAACTGAGCAGAGTCCACCTATGCCAACTAGTTTTTTTAATCTAATTAAAATAGATATATGGTGTAGGCAGTGCCAGAGGATCTGCTAGTATAATAAATATATGGTCACAAAAACAACTTTCTTGTGTATGGAAAAGTGGATTCTATATAAATAGGCAGGTTCTAGTCAATAAATGCACATTATTTGAAATATCATTTGCTCCGCAACCACATTGAACAGCTCTTTTTATTGTTAAGGGTAATGTTATCGCTTTGGAAAAACCTAGCTAGCTCTGTACAAAACTAAAATAGGGCTTCGATATTTTTTTTAGATTTGAAGCTCAGTCTTCTAATTACTCTCTAAATCAATCGTGGGAAGAATGAGTTTTTTATTTTCTTTGCATGTGTGAAGTTCTACGCCATTTCATGCAGTTTTTTTTTTTTTTTTTTTTTTTTTTTTTTGGAAAAGTGAAAGAATGTTAAAAAAAAAAAAAAAAAAAAAAAAATTCTAATTTGACCACTGTAATTAGGTCTTTCTTCATCTCCTGATCACGGTACATACCAAAAAAAAAATATATATATATATATATATATATTTGGTTTAATTACGTGGTTTAATTACCTGTTAGAGATAAGAGGGTAATGTAAATTGCAAAAGTGTACAAAATAAGATAGTATAGGAAATAAAACTACGCTAATAAAAATATCTTCTGTTAATTTTGAAAAAAAAATACATTTAAAAAATTTTTATACGACCCCTTCTAGACAAATTTGGTCAATTAGAAATTTTTTATTTTTAATGCAACAGCAGCATTGCAAAAAACAACATTCTTGTATCTTTAAAACTGAATGAATTATACTTAACGGAAAACTAAACTCTGATTATAGGGACCATATATCAAAATAGAAATGTAAATTTGTGACATATTATAAAAAGATAAAATGTATTATAGCATTTGCATTAAAACTATTTATGAGTATGTTGGATTGATTTGTGATCAAGTCATGTTTCCATTATCAATTTGTAAATGATCCCTCCCAAGCAGCACCGAAACGTTCTCTGAACGTTCAAAAATTGTTCTGCAAACACGTTCTAAGAACGTTCACTTTGAACGTGTTATAGACGTCTATCTGTCCATCTTGTAAGACGTACAATAGTATGGTTCAGAGAACGTTGAATGAACGTGTAACTATCACCATCGGTATTATAGAAGCGTTCTGAGAACGTTCTATGTATACGGTCTCAGAACGTTCTAAACGTTTTTAGAACGTTTTCAAAACGTTATACACATTTTCAGAACGTTCTAGAAAGCGTACTGTAAACGTTCTAAAATAGTGTAGAAACGTTCTGAAAACGTTCTATACACACGTTCTCACAACGTTATGTAAACAATTTTTGAACGTGCTAAAAATGTATTTTATGTATAATAAAATGGAAGAACTCGTAACAATTGTTTCGGGTCGAAAGAAGACACGACCCTTCGTCAGTAGTATGCACGAGTGATTCAAATACAAGAGCTACGTTGCATTTTTTTTTTTTTACAGCACTCGTGCCTACTTTGTTCGGTTGATGAAGGGTTGTGTCTTTTCTCTACCCGAAACAATTGCTTCGAGTTCTTGAATTTTATAGTGTCTATTCAAAGTTTTGCACTTTTTATTTTATTTAGTAATTTTATTTTTATTTTTTCCTTCCTTTCCTTATTTATCTTATTTTTATTTCTTTTCTTTTTTTCTTTTTGTGTAGTTTTTTCTTTTATCTTTTATCTCTTTTTTTTTTTTTTCATAAATTATAGTCTTAGTATTTTAAAAATTTACATGCATGCATTGAAATATGGTATAACAAAAGATCAAGTATTTTGAATATTCTGGATAAATATTTGAATTAAAAAACAAATAAATAAATAAATTCAAGATTTGGAATATTTTGGAAATTTTTAAGATATATGCCTCCTGCTAACTAATTATTATTCCCCGCCCCCACCTCCCTTGATTTTACATCATTATAATTTAACAATAGAATATAACTATATTTGGATATTAATTTTAATAAGTTAAGCAAAGAAAAAAAAATTTAAATATTTTTATGTCTAAATTTTGAAACTTACTGCAAACTTTTGGCATTCAAACATAGAACTATTTTTAAAACTTTAACTTATCAATGAATTCACAAGTTAATACCTAGATATGTTATATATTCTATTTATAAAGAGTAATAATGTACAAATGATGGGAGAAAATAAAAAGATTTAAGAGAAGTATTTTTTTTTTTTAATTAAAAAATTAAAATTAATTAATCAACTAATCAATCCATTTATTTTTTTAATTTAGATCGATTTTGTGAAGTTTTAATATACTTAACATTTTCATTTCTCAAAATTTGCGAATGTAATATTAAAGTATTGATATGAATTTTTTTTACACATGCATTGAAATATAACAATATACAATATGATAAAATTTCTTGAAAATCTTTTAAATATAAAATAAATAAATTTTAAAATTATAAAAGAACCGGCTGCTAACATATTTCCCATGATTTTACAATACTACAGTGTAACAATAAAATCTAAACAAGTATACTTAAATATATCTAATATTAAGCTGTAATAATACAAAATCGAATGGGGAAAAAATAAAAAATAAATAAGGTAGGTAGCTTGAAAATTTTAAAAATTAAAGTTTTCAAATTATTATTATTTTTGTTATTATTATTACTCTTTTTTTTATGGTTTTTCAAAAATTTAATTTATTTAATTTTGTTAAATTTCAATGCAGATTTGTGCAAAACTGTACAAATCCTAGACTAGACACATGAAAATTGTGTAAAATAAACAATAAACTTATCTGTTAGGATTATCAAGAAACACGGTGTATCCAAATGTGATTAAGAAATCTTAAACCAAACGCAATGAAGGCAGAAAAAGTTAACCGATATCTATCTTGGACCTTGGAGTCCGTGCTTCCGTAGGCATCAACTGGCAACCCAATAAAAATTTCACAATTTGGCGAGTTTTTTCGTTTTTTTTTTTTTTTTTTTTTTTTTTTAAGATTCAAGATTCAGCAAAATATATGTCTCATTTTATATTATTATTGGAAAAGGAATTTATTTTAGTTATATTTATTATTTTTATGAGAAATACAAAACTCAAGATTTTTATTCAGATTTTTTTTTTTTTATATATTACGTGTTATTGTGTATCTATTTAATAATATTTTACAAAGCAATTGACGTTTATTATGAAGTAAAATATAAATCGTAACTAAAATAATCGCATGCCTGCTTTTATGATCCAATTACAATAAATTACAGGATATGTTAAACTAGCGTCTTGTGACTATCACACAATTCTTTTCTTTATTTTCTAATACAATTCACATAGTTTCGATCAAATCACGCATTTTACCTATAGTAAAATTGAAAAACAAAATAAAATAAATAAATAAATAATATTATTAATAAACTTTATATATATAACTTATAACTTTGATTTACATTATCACAGATAATTAATTCAACCGTTCGTTTTAAAAGATATCAACGAGTATATTTGAAAAAATATTATAAAAATTTACACACCCGAGGAGGGAGGGAGGATTGCTAGTCCCCTTGTTAAACGTCTTCATGTTCACCGTTAATATTTTTAAAAAATCAGTTTCACAATGTTTAACTAAAGAAATCCCTATTGTGTGCATTTATAAGAAATTTGCTCCTCTATTGTAATATTAAAAATTTTGAAAAATACAAATGACAGCGCCACCTGTTGAGCGTTGTATGTGTTTAAAAAAAAAAAAAGTAATAATTACTAACTGATATCAAGGTGGAGCTAAATATAAGTTTTCAGGAAATTCTGTTCATTAGTTTTTGACCTAGATTTGACACAAAATTCTTATCACACATATCCAAACACACAGACAAACTGGCATTTTCTAAGAAATATCAAATTTTTATTAGAGCATCTTAAAAAGGGAAAAATCTATCGAAACGCGAGAGTCAAAAATATTTACGAATCAAATCTTTCTTCTTTTTATTATAGAAGAAAGTAATAAATAAATAAGGAAAACAAAAATTTTAGCTACTTTTTTTTATTGTTTCAGCTTCTAAATTTACAATATCATAAAGATCATTTACAATATATGATCACTGTTTATTATTATGTTTGTTACTTACATAAGAAAAATGCACTAGATTTGTGAAAATGTTCAACTTCCGGTTTTCGATAAATGTACACGTTTTGTGACTTCTGAGTACGATTTGGCTTTTTTTCACTTGAAAATGACTGCGAGTCCGTTAATAAATAAATAAATAAATAAAAATAAATAAATGTGGACGCGGTTTCTCACGAGGCAATTGACGCAAAGTAATATAACATTTGAATGGACCGGGAATTAAATTAGTGTTTATTAGCTATTAAGATATTATCGTCCATCATGTGGCGCTGATATAATGTGATCCCATTTAAGGAAAGGTTGCATCACAACTTGTATGATACATAAATGCACTAAAGTTATATATGAGATCAGCATTATGTAAATCTCTGCTGATTCAATTTGGGTGCATATCGGTCGACAGGTGCCTTCTGCTATGCTGCAATTTAATCTTGTTAACGGGAATGCAGTATATCAGTTTCTATGATACTTGAAGGCATCACATTTCGTTTGTGAGATGGCCATTATAAAGTTAAATAATTTAATTTTCCATATCGTCTATGTTAGGTGGCGCTACTACGTTGAAGTTTTTCCCGTTTAGTTAAAATTTTATTTCAACTTTTGTCATTTAAATACCCCAAACTTGGTATGTGAAAAATATATAATTAAAATTTATTCTGATTGAATTCGGATATAAATTGGCAAATAAGTTGTGCTGCTATTACTTTTTACGATTTCTAGATGTCTGCATTTCAGCATCTATTGCTGAAAATTACACGAAATTACATATATAAAAAGTTTATTATATGATAGTAAGTTGATTAAGATTCTGCATATGAAAATCGTAGGTAACGCTGTTCATATAGAATGATATAAAAGAAAGTTTTGTTATGGTCCCAGCATAACTAATTTTATACTATATCTGTGTCACTCAACGAAAAAAATAGTTATATTTTTATTGCTACGAGTATAATACAGAAATTATTTATTTTTTAGTAATAAATTTCGTAATTAACAAAAGAGAAAAATAATTCGGACCTTATAGTTTATAAAAAAAAATTTCCATCTCTACTTCACTATATTGTTTAATTTAGTGATAAACCCTACAGATAATGCCTTAAAATATACTTGATTTCAAATGAAGAAGAAGAAATCTCCCGAAATCTATCTTTAGAGCTTTATATGGAAAATAAAAGTTTAAAATAGGTTATTTTTTAAATAGCTCTTACATCGAATAAAAATTTCGTGCACATTATATGCTGTGTAACAAAAAAGTATAGAAAGAAAAAAAAAATCATGCTATTGAATATTTACAATGAGCAATTTCGAATTATATATTATATTTTTTCGAAAAATATTTGTGAGAGCCTTTAAAAAAATAATTAATATTAATCATAGCATATTCTACACGTTTTATTTTGCCAAATCGCAATAAATATGCCAAAATGATATACATTCCTGCTTCCTGCGTAGTTTAGCAAATGGCCGCATATTCTTAACACACGTGGCGGGATAATCTGCTGATTAGGCGAAATACAGTTCATACAATAACATCCGCTTTTGATTCGAAATTTTTATACTATTTAAACCTTAAATCTTTTTCTAAACTAGTATATTGCGGCCATTACAAATCTTTCTTTTATGCTTTTCTATACAAGTACATGATATTTATTAAAATTATTATTTACAAAAATTATTTTCTATGATGAATACAGACGATTTTCATCTGAAAGAAGTAAAACATTAAGCATAAAAAAAAAAAATCTGTGGTATACAGAAGATATCTTAGGAAATGTGTTTTATAAATAGAAAACGTAAAAAAAAATTGATAATATTGTTTTAAATTTTCACAGATTTTTAGGGTTCAAGCATTCGTTTTAAAGGTGTGGATGACTTTCTTTGTAAAACACACATGCTGAAATTTTAACCCTTAGGAAAAAGCGATGCCCTACACAAATCACCCCTAGTTTTTTTTTTCTAGTTGGCTATTGCTATTACACACACACGCATATATATATATATATAAAGTAATAGAAACACGCATATATATATATATATAAAACTTTTGCTTTTCCGTTAACGAAGTTAAATTACAACATACCAGTGCCAGCTGTCGATCGATATGCACCCAAACGGAATCAGCGGAGTTTTATATGATATCAATATTCCATATCAAGTGTGTGCATTTATAAGTATTATTGTATTTATAATAATTTATATCACAAAATCTGAAAAATTGATTTATGTTAGCGGGATTAAATTTCAGAACAGCAGCGCCACCAGCTGACCAATATACGCTTCTAAATTAGATCAGTGTAATTTTACATAATATCTTGCTTACATGTTAAGTTTGGTGCATTTATACACCGTAGAATCTGAGATATAACTTCCCTGATTTACAAAATAGCATCGCCACCTTTCATTCAATACATCCAAAGACAAATCATCAACAATTTAAGTCAAGATTAGACTAAATATTAAATTTTGTGAAATTCCGTTCATTGGTTTGTGAGATACGGAGTCCACAAAATTCTTACAATACACACACAAAAAGACGGACACGCAGTTGAATTTTTCTGAATTTTTTTTGTCGAATTGTGTCCTGGATATCTCAATACTGTATAAACTGCTGGAAAACCAGAAGTCAGAAATTTTCAATTATAAAATACTTTTTTCTCAGAAAAAAAGTAGAAATACTATTATTTAACTTAATATACCTCTGCTAAAATTTTATGAAACAAATAATATTGAGTATCTGAAAAAAAAAAATAAATAAATAAATAAAATAAAATGAATAAATAAATAAATAAAATCCGGAGTAATATATTTTATTAAATTCAAAAAATAAAATTATAAATACAGTACTCAAACTTTATTTTTTTTTTCCTATTACCTCATCACTATTACCATTCTTTACTAACAAGTCAACAAAACGTAAAACTAAAAATAAGGCAACATAAACAGAGAGAAAGGCGTTTTATCATATTCGTTATAACCACACTGAGACAGAACGTGTTACGACGGTGATACATTAGAACGTTTTTCTTAGAACTAGAATTGTACGTTTTATAGATGGTACAAAGAAAACTTTTTCAAAACGTTTTAAATAATACTATATCTGAACGTCTAATAGACCGTTCTTTTGACACGAAACACCGTGTTTGAACGATTGTAACCGTTATTACACGTTCACAGAACGTTCCCATGCTACTTGAGCTATTTTCACACAGCGTAAGACGCTTTTCTTTCTGTATCATAATTTGGTTGGTTTTAAAGATATAGTTAAGCGGGTTTTTTCTAATGTTCTTGTCAAATGAAAAATAAAAATTTGTGTAGAGAGACTGTATGAAAATTTTAAAAACTTTGTAACTTTTACTTATGTAACTTTTTTTAAATTATTGTTTTTTTTTTTTTTTTTTTTTTTTTTTTTTTTTTTTTTTATGTAGTTGTCTTTCCTACCTTAATTTGGAAATTTTTTCAATTTACACTGCCCATTTATCTGTAACGGGTAAAGAAATAAAGCGTGTTTCAACCTTTTTGGGACACCCTGTATATATGCATACATACTACACTCCTGCTCAAAAGTTTAGCAAGATTTATAAAACTTATCTCTCAGTGAAATGTTTTGAAACATTGGGTATTTAAAGGGGTCTTCCTCATGTTTTTCAGTGAAGATTGGTTTAAGACAACAAATAGAGTAAAATTAACAATGTTTGTGATCACCCTGTATCGTCAAGTGAACGAAATGAACTGTAACTTTAGGATATGTTAATATAGACCCAGTTTAATTCGTGGATGAATTTTACAAAAATCAACATGTTTTTCATTTATGATATACAGAATTTTTAACGAGAATTATTCCCACTTCCAGATAAGTTGAAAAAACACCTTTAAAACAATATACTGCAATCGGGATACAAATATCTTAAATACTTGAATTAATTTGAAAATCCAATTATTTCAACCACACTCCAAATGTACTTTTATGTGAAAAATAAGCTTGTAACTCTAACATATTTTTGTTTATTTACTATGATTTGTGAGATCATAAAGGGTTTTCCCCCCAAAAAAACCTTTGCAAAATCATTGAAATAATTGGATCTTCAAATTAATTATGTGAAAAACCCTTAAGAAATTTCAACTTTTGGAAAATATCTAAAATCTAGCTCGTTCTTTTTCGTACAGTTTGCTTAATTTTTATTCGATTCAAATGCACTTTTGATAAAAGTTGCCCAATACATCTAGCTTTCAACCTATGCAATAAAAAGATGTTTTATCTTTCGCACATGCGCAGTGAAACCGTTTTTCATAAAAATGTTCATATTTCATGAGATATTTGTATTCCGATTGCAGTACATTGTTTTAAGTGTTTTTCTAACTAATGTGGAAGTGGGAATAATTTTGGTTAAAAACTCTGTGTATTATAAATAAAAAATCATTTTTTTTTTTTTTTTTTTTTTTTTTTTTAAATAAATAATTGTATCTACGTTATTTAGCATGCTAGCGTCATACATATTTATCTACAAATTGAATTGGGTCTATATTAACAAATTCTACAGTTACAGTTCATTTTGTTCCCTTAATGACACAGGGTGATCACAAACATTATAAATTTTGCTCAATTTGTTTTAGCCCACCCCCCTTATTGTTGTCTAAAACCAATCTTCACTGAAAAACACGAGGAAGACCCAGTTCTTTGAATACCCAATGTTTAAAAATATTTCATTGAGAGGTAAGTTTTTAATTTGGAAAAAAAAAAAAAAAAAATTTATAAATCTTGCTAAATTTATAAGCAGATGCTGTAGCATATTCAGGATTTCATTTCAGGGAGGGCTGAGTTAAGTTCGATAATGTTTCATAGTGTACAAAAATAATGTATATTACTTTTAATCTTTTTTAAAAAACTTTCTACAAAATTTCGGGAGGGGCTACAGCCCATCAGCCTCCCCTCAGGATACGCCACTGAGATAATGCATAATGTGTTGTTACCAGGGTCAGATAGAAAGATGTAGGGGCTCTGTGGCAAAACTAATGTAGAGGCTCCTAATCTCTGCTGCTTTTCCTGAAGAAGGGCGAGAGTAATTAGTTTTAAGACAATAACTGTATCATTAAAAATATCTTTTGAAGATTTGGCAGTAACTGAAGGATTACCCCAAGCAGCAATTCACAGATCAAACCTGAGTGATTAAAATTACAAAAGCTGCCTATGTTACTGACTCTGAGACGGAATATAAACCGTTATATTATAAACTATTTTATTACTAAATAACTTTCACCTGAGAACATTTCAAATTGTAAAACATAAATATTTTAATCTATTTTTGTTAAATAAAAGAAGGTTTCCGAGATTTTTTCATACCAAAATCATTAAAAATGACTGTGAAATGATTAATCTCGTGAAGTAAGTCATTCTCAACCCTAAGTAAGGTTTGTGGTTTGTGGTTGGGTTTTACGTCGCACTAATGCTGCGCAGGTGGGCAATTGGCGACGGTCTGGGACACACCCCTAGAGGTGGTCCGGAGACATGCCATCACAATTTTGATCCTCCACGGAAGGGATGGCTCTCCCGCTTCGGTGACCCCCAGAGGTATAATTTTTTGATGGGAACATGGAGAACTTTGTGGCCACGACAGATTTTACGTGCACCAGCCACCATTAGTGTACACGACGGTCTTTGGCCGGCTCGAGTACCGAACCCGCAATCTCCCGATTACGAGGCCGGCGCTCTACCGACTGGGCTACCGCGGCCCCCCTAAGTAAGGAATAAATGAAAAAGGTGGTTTTGCTTCGTTATAGTTCTCAATCCATTTTTAAAAATTTCTGTTTTCGAAAACGAGTATACATTTTTGCACTTCCACATAATATACAACCTCTGTGCTATTTAGAGAAATCCTAGCTTTCAAATTATGATTTTTGAAGACTTTTGTAGTAAAGCTCAATTGATTGGTTTCCTTATAGCCATTTTTACATACAGCTATCAAGGAAATGATCTAATAATTGATTTTCCAGGCAGGATTTCTATCTGTAAATTTCTACTAAAGCTTCGTCTTACGAATGACCGAGAGTATCTATGCCCATAGCTGGTAGATGGGAAGTGCTGGGTTCGATCCCAGGTTATGCTCATCGACATAACCATTCAGAGTTTTCTTATAAACTTGCATAAATATGGGCTAGGACCTCTTAGAAAGACCCCCTCCACAGAGGGCATTGGACCCTAGCATTGTTAATCGGCCTTAAACCCTATAACCAACTATCTACTAATTTTTCAAAATAACTCTTCACAGTAGCTTCATACGAGACTTGATTTATTTAACATTAGACTTTAAAATTGCAAATTTTAAGTTATTCGCCAATGGCCGGTAGATCCTTCAAATTTATTTGCAACTTTTTAAAAAAATATCAGGTGATTGCTGAAAGAAATAATTTTTTTCTACAAGATTTTTTTTAAGAAACTTTTTTAAATTATCCAGTTTTTGTGATGTGAACCATTTCAAATTCTTAATATATATATATATATATATATATATATATATATATATATATATATTTATGAAGTGTTATTTTTAATGTCTGAGTTTCTAGAGATTCCGTTTCAAAATCATCTAATTTTGTGGAAGTTTAGATATTAGACTTGAAGTTTCACTAGATGGACAGCAAAAAATGTCGTTTTTTTTTTTTTTTTTTTTTTTTTTTTTTTTTGTAATTCATTAACGAAATTTGCCTTTTTATATTGCAAAAATATGAAAATTTGTGGCAGCCTTATTTTTGCATGAGCCCCGGGACTTCAGGTCTTGTTGTACTCCCCTAAATACGGCTATGGTTGTTACATTAAATTTTCTTTCTTCTTTTTTCTTTTAACAAACACATTCTAAGGGAAGTATTGTAATCATGAAAAAATTCAATTTTGGTATATCTGTACATTTCGAGGTTTACCATATTAATCTATATAAATAAAGAGAAGTGTCTGTCTGTGCTCTGGTGCTCACACTGTTGATCACAGAGCTTCCAAATTTGGCATATAGGTACCTGGGACCCTGCAGGTGTGCACCTCATTGAGATTTTTTCGAATTTGAATTTTTTTAATTAATGTTTTTTCGATTTTAAATGTTGGCTTTAATGCTTCATTTTTCATAAATTTAATTCTTTGATTGTAATCGTCTGCGTATCTTAGCAACGATTATTTCACTATTTATTTTTTATTTAATACATTCATTTGAAAGTGATTTTTTTTTTTTAATTTATTATATTTATTGAAAATCAAATGGTAATGCAATAGAAATAAATTGTTATGTTTACGTATAATTTTTTAACAACTTCTTATTTTTAATTATAAATTAATTCCTTAATATATATATATATATATATATATATATAGTATAATATTTATAGAGGGGGGATGGTAGTATATATTAGAAAGGATTAAACTGTTTAATTTTTTTTTTCATGTATTTAATTCATTTTAAAAGAAAATTTAAATTCTATTTATTTTCTTTTTTTATTATACTGGTGGGAATCGAATCGTAATATAGTGTAAATAACGGGGGCTATAAAACACATGGTTCAAAAACTAAAACATATAATGCATACATAATGCAAAACATATAAAACATGGATGCTACAGTCACCTTTAAAATCGTAGTTCATAAATAACAGATGATCCACAGGTCGTCGATAAATTCCCAGATTGAAGTGCCTGGGAAAGACCTTTCTGCAGACAATGGGTATCTGGACCCGAAGCAGAACCGGACTGAAAACAGAGCTGCCGTAGTCAGCGCGTACACGAAGAATTTCGTCTAGAGTAAATTCGTAACCTGCTAGTTCAAAAATAAAGTTTTTCGGATTCTGTTTTCTGAAAAAGATAATACAACTATTTTATTCCAATAAATAAATTTTGGACTATAAGTTTGGATTTCTACTCGAAACATTTCAATTTATTTTTCAAAAAATTGTTAAGATAAAAGGCGACATATTACTAATAATAACAACATAATAATAGTATTTAATGTGTAAGTATGAATTCTGAAACTTGTTTGATTATCATATTAGAGAAAACTGAGTAGCATTTTGCGAAAAAAGCGACTGTAAATAATGAAAACATTGGTTTGTTTACACATAACAATACAATTTCTGGCCATCAGTTGAAGCCTATAATTACATATACGCAAAATTAAGGGAGGCATACTATTGTAACAATTGCAGCTATCGTAAATCACAAGTCGGATCGTACACTCGGCAGCAAAAGTATCCGAGCACTAGCAATAATCACAGTCTTAAAAAAGTACACTTAATACTGCTTTGTTAAATAAATCCTTGTTGAGTCATGTTCTTAGTCTGTCTAAGAGCATGATTCGACAAGGATTTATTTAACAAAGCAGTATTAAGTGTGCTTTTTATAGACAGGGATTATTGCTAGTGCTTGGATACTTTTGCTGCGGAGTGTACAATCGGACTTGTGATCTAAGATAGCTGCGATTTTTACAATAGTATGCCTCTCTAAATTAAAAAATATAAGCAAGATTTATAAATATAAAACTATAAAACACTTATCACTAAATAATGCAAGTATGTGAAATTTTTGAATTAGTATCCGCGATAAGAATCCCCGATTGAAAATAAAAATGTAAAAACACCGTTCGCACTCTCGCTCTCATATCTCAGTTTTTAATAAAATTTATGACCAAATAAAAAAGCATAGACTAATAATCTATTAAATGAAAAAGAAAACAAAATAATATTGGAATTTCCCGTATCAACTCAGCAGATGTTAATTTTTAGACGGTACTTTCCTCCAACCAATCAAAATTTAGCAACGTTGAAAAATTAATAGCTCGTGAATACATAGAAGGTATGAACATGGAGCTAATCATAATTTCAAAGCATATGAATGATTAAGTTTTTCGCTTTAAAAAATTATAAATTTATGGTGAATTGTTATGAAATAGAATAGCGATAATTACAAAATACTTCATTCTTTAAAATATTATCTAAATAGTTTTTTGAAGAAATCCAAAATTTAAAATCTAAAATATTTTCTAAAAATAAAAAAATAAAGAATATTTAAGTGAAATTTTATTTCGTATATGTACAATAAATATTTAAAACGAACAATGAAGTTTCTTTTTTGCGTTTAATAAAAAAAAATCTAAATATTTTATTTGACTGCATTTAGATTGAATTAGCCGACTTATCTAAACCCAAACCTTTACGAAAAGGAATAACACCTATTGTGAATATGCAGAAGAAATGCATGTATCGCGGAGTAAAAAATAGTTCGATTTTCAAACTGAGTTATATTAAAAACTAGAGTTTTGAGGGGGAAAACACAAACGTCAGTCGCCTCAGATAAAAGAGATTAATATCATACATAAATTAAAAATAATTCACCCGAGCCATTTTCGAGAAAAATTTATACTGCCCATAGACTTCCCATTTGCAAGTTAAATCTGCTATATCAGATCTCAAAATCTACTTCGGATAAGACTTATTGTTAGGACTGTTTCTAATACAAATAATAAAATTTTGCAATATAAATAAGAACTTACTGCTTAAAAATGGGAAATTTGTATTTATTTACTTACTTTTTCTGCTATTTCTAGCATATACTATTCATTTAAAAAAAAAAAAAAAAAAAACGAATCTCTAAATAAGTGTAATTTAGGACAAGAAATCAAAACGTCTCTAGCGACCCCAAAAAACGTCGCCAAAACTCAAACATAGAGTAATAATAGGTCTTCGTTAATTAATTTAAGGTTATTAATATCAATAAAGTGATTATTATTATTATTATTTTTTCACATTTCAGAAACGGGCCCTCCGTGGCCGAGTGGATATGTCACCACACTGCTAATCGCCTTCGAGCGTAGGAGAGCGGGTTCGATTCCCGCGCTGGCCCTGGGTGTTTTCTCCAATTCTTCGTATTGTAATTCTGTCATGTGCTATCTGTCGTTATCTGAAGAAGATTTACAAGCGGACTATAAGTCAAGCATACAAATCTGATGTATATGTTATCGATTCAGAAACACAAAGAAAAATATAAGTAAATAATTTTTCTTAAACTATCTTATGGAAATCTGAACATTTTATGTTGATTTCTAGAGTGATTATAAAAATTTATCATTATACGATCTCCCATATCATAATTTAATTAGCTAAAATTATGAAAAATAATTTAAAAAGTTACTTCAAAGTAATAAACGATAGAACAACAAACGATAGAAATAATGGGTGCCCTTTGTTTATCTACGGAAAGCGCTGGGTACATGTGGCAACCCTAAGGCAACAAAATGCCTGATGCGCCAGCTCGTATATATAGGAGGCCTAAGGGGCCTCTCTACCTATCGTCTCCGAAAGCCGAAGACAGTATTATTCTATGGGGAATTTTGCCCCATTATAATAATTTAATTTTAAAATCCGTTCTCACTTTCCGAAAATTCACAACTATTAAGCAATTTATCGCTTTCTAAAAATTGACTTTTCTATTTTTAAGATTTCGCATTTTACAACCTCAAAAGAAAAAAAAAAAAAAAAAAAAAAATTAGAAAGCGATAAATTGTTTAATATTTGTGAAGTTTCTGAATGTGAGAACGGAATTTAAAAATTCTTATTAGTTAATAAGTTATAATGGGGCCAAATGCTCTCATTCACATTGGCTCTGGCCTCTGGGGACGATAAGTGGAAAGGCCTCTTAAACTAAATACGCTCTTTGACTATTGACGAGCACACAAGAACTTTCAAGAAATGCATCGGTCAGTTAAAAAATGGAACATCGAAAACGGGAAATTTTTCATAACGATACCAGAAAGGATTCCTGAAATGAGAAACGAATATAAAAGCCTGTCATGTTTTTGTAAAAAAAACAATAAAAAAAAAAACAATTGTGTATTATTTGTTTGAATAAATGTGTAAAAAAGCATGAATGTAAAAAATTCAAAGAGAAAATGAAAATCCTTTTCAGTAAGTTACAATCACACATGGTTTTCACACTTAAGAAGATATGCATTAAAATACAATGCATAATCTATTTAGTTTCACTGTAAGACTGTGTAAACTTTTAAAAATTTCAGCGATTACATACGACTGAAATTATTTCGAAAAAATTAAAAAGGTAATTTGCATGCACTTTTATTTAAGACAAGTTACTTTTAATCTTGAAAATGTGCTTCACATAAATACAAATTTTCTATTATATGAGATTCTACATGCACAGTTAGACGCTACTTAGACGCTTCTGGAAATTTGTTTCGTTATATTGACATCCATATATCTTTAACTATGTGTACAACTTTATATAAATCTTTCTTTTAAGTAAATCTTTTATAACATATTTCAAACACATACAGCTCAAGAAATGGAATGTATTTTTTGAAGACTGTTTCGAACATTCTCTATACACGTATGCGTATTCTACTGCGTAATTGCGTAGATTTCCACTTAAGCTAAGAAAACCTTTATTTACTTATTTTTGACCACGGTCTAACTCGATCTTCTCCTATCGAGTTCGGTCGTGTTTTGACACACACAATCTGTCTTTGACAGAAAATCCTTTATACTTCGGCCACATTTCATGAAACCATGGAAGCATCTGCGCAAGTTCTAACTCAACGAGTCCAATGCTAAAATAGGGGTGACAGTCATCTGACTCAGAAAAAATGAGCAACAACACAGAGCGTGGAATTACTGGATGTTTTCGAAATTTCAGACTGTCTGTCAAGCTGGCATCCCTCCAACATTTTAGACGCATCTTCACTGCTAGTTTAAGATATGTGGCTGCACTGTAGAACATTCTTCAGATATATATGGTTTTTCTCTTGTATGGAGTCGAAGATGATTTTTTGGATGATATTCTTTAGAAAATCCTTTGGAAAATTTCTCACACACAAACGGTTTTTCTTAGCTAGCCTTTTCAAGGAAATACTTTAGAACATTTTTCACACACATGTGGGTCTGGGGGTCACCGAAGCGGGAGAGCCATCCCTTCCGTGGAGGATCAAAATTGCGATGGCATGTCTCCGGACCACCTCTAGGGGTGAGTCCCAGACCGTCGCCAATTGCCCATCCAGCACTTGTGCGACGTAAAATCCAACCAACCAACCAACCACACACATGTGGCTTTTTTCCAGAAGAGTGCTCAAATGTGCATAAATATATGTAAATAAATAATCATTTAGGGGGGAAAAATAGTGCATACTTTACGTTTCGGGATGCGGTAAAAATGGCACCGGAAAAAATGGAACTCGGTAAAAATGACACCTGTGATTTGCAAAATTTACGTTAGAAAGAAAAAAAATATCCTATTATTGAGAAAAGTAGGAGGTACTTTAAACTTTCTTTGATCGACACGATGTATTTCTCCTCCGCATAAAATTATCTAGGAAGTGAAATACTGTAAGTTAAATTTTTGTCTAAAAAGGTCATGGAAGAAAAAAAAAAGAGAAAAGAAATTGGATTAAATCATTAAAAAGTTTAAATTTCTATTAATTACTTTTTAAGAAAAAATGCAGTGTGTGTGTGTGGGAGGGAGGGGGGGGGTCGGATACACTAGGAGGAGGCAGAGGAAATGAAATTGAGGGATTAATTTACAATCCTTTTTTACAAATTTGAAGAAAACATTTAAGTATTTATCGTTTACTAAGTTCAAAAAACACTGTTGAATTTAATAAAAAATGATAAGAGGAAGAGGGCATCTTACAAGAAAGAGGGGAGAAAAGGGGATCCTGGACACAAATCTCCCCGGAAAAAGTCACCCCCTGAAAAATCACCGAAAAAAAAAAAAAAAAGCTCCCTTGGGAATAATGAACTTTAAAAACTAGGATCCCAAGAAAAAGTTCATAAGTTAACTTTTTTCTTCAGAAATAGAAAAGTTCTCCGAGTATGCTATACATATTCTATAGGTCAAGTATATCAAGTATTAACCGTGTGTTCGATGCAGTGCTAACCACGTGTGTCTGTCACATTGAACACATTTGTTGCATTTTCCATCTACGCCTTAATGGGAAACATGAGATATTTCATGCGTTCTTAACATATTGTCTGTAAGAGAAGTGGCTTCAAAGTATTATCTTCGAACAGTATAGTTAATGTGGATTGCAGGAAAAAAAAAAAAAGGATATAAAAAAGGCATTTAAAAATACCTTTATTTTTATACAATATTTAATTTTTTTTACAAGTAATCATTTATATTAAAAGTTTTCATAGGTTAAAGTAGCTAAATTTGTATATATATATATAGAGAGAGAGAGATAGATATAGATATATATGATAAATTTTAAATATAAGATGGAATAAGACTTGAATTTTTTAATATATAACTAGAACAGAGTATTTATAAACCAATGCGCAAATGCAGCTAAAGGAAATATAAAACCATAATAAATGAGCAAAATAACCAAGGACAGATGAAAATTAATCCCAAAACACATGAGGGTCTTCTTCAGGGGAGCTCCCCCATGTAGGGAAGGAAATATCAGAAGTTTCTGACGAAACGTTGCCTATTTAGCCAAAAAATACGTTTCTAGCCCCCAACTTCTCACAGATGGAAGCAAGACCATACAGCAAACGAATTTAATTAATACAACGCATGATTTAATAAATGAAGCATGTAAGCACAAGAATATAAATTTAATAAAAATAATTACATACTAGACAAACTCGAATTATTAATATATATATATAGATATATATTAATTCAATACAACCATGAATATAGTAATTATTTGTATAAATGTAGCACTCCTATATTCTCGACTGGACAAAAATTATACCTGTGGGGGTCACCGAAGCGGCAGAGCCATTCTTTCCGTGGAGGATCAAAATTGTCATGGTTTATCTCCGGACCACCTCTAGGGGTGTGTCCGAGACCGTCGCCAATTGTCCATCTGCGCAGCATTAGTGCGACGTAAAACCCAACCAACCAACCAACCATCTCGACTGGACTACAAATTTTTTATTCTAATAGACAGCCATTAGAGTGTAAGCAATCTTTATTCAAACAATAAGGGTGAATCGAAATTTTATTATATTGAATATATAAGCAAAATAAAAGAAAGATTTTACTTATGGAAATTCTATATATTATTATATATATATATAAATTTCCTAATTTATGTGTGATCTGATTTTTTTCTTTCTTTCTTTCTTTTTTGGCAAATATACTTCTATGGGTCACCAAAGCGGGGGAGCCATACCCTCCTTGGAGGATCAAAATTGTGATGGTGTGTCCCCGGACCATCCTTAAGATTCTGTTCCAGACCATCCCCAATTACCCACTGCGCAGTACTAGTGTGACGTTAAACCCAACCAACTAACTTTTTTGTCTTTTAGGAGAAACATTGACTTTTGAGAAAGTGGATTTAATACTATCTACTACATATATCAGGGGTGAAATTTTTCAGGGGCTAATACTATATTTATGGTTTTTGAAAAATTTGTTGTGTTTGAATTTAGTGTTAAATTATTTATAAAATTTTTCCTTATTTTTAATTGACTGTGTATTGTATAAAAACTCTCCAAATATCACTTATATGTATACTGACCAAACGTCCAAAATTGCAATTTTCAATTTTTTTCAAATTTTCATTCACGTTACATTTTAATTAATATTCGGCCTAGACAGCATATCATAAAGCTACTGTTCAATTTTCATGAAAATATCTGGATAAACAAAAAAAATTACATTTTTATTGGGAATTATATTTATTACGACTGCTTGAGGAAGGGGGGGGGGGGCAGAAAAAAAAAAGAGTTACAGAGTTTGGAATTGGTATTATTAGATTTTAAGGCAATATAAATCGATGTAGGATATTTTCAAGTGTAAAATTATTAGAAGGGACGGAAAGGACGGGGGCAAAAATGTATAAAAGGAACGGTTGTTTCGGAGAAAACAACGAAAAACCCAGAACGCCTTTATTCTTTTATATTTTACAGAGTTTCGAATTCTGATACTCCTTTCACATTTCATACTATGGATTTTTAACAGTATTTAGCCCGGAATTATGCAAGTTTCGAAGAAAACCACGAAAAAGTCAGACATAAATCGTTTTATAATAGTGTTTATATTATTTTTGTATCTCAGCTTCTAATTAGCATAATTCCAAAAGTAATATGTCATTTTAAAACTTATTTGAATTGAATTTCAAGAGCAGACGCCACAAATTTCTGTCACATTCCATTAGCCGACTGCCGTAAGTAATGGAATTCGAGATTTCACGTGATTTACACGTTTTAAGGTGTCCTAATTAGGTTTTCTTTTGTATCTCGGCTACTAATTAAAATAATTTTATAAGTAATACATTATTTGAAAGCTTTGTTGATTTGCAATTGAACAGTAGATTACAGAATTTTCTACCGCCAGATGGCGCTGTAATATTTTAAAATTTCAATATTTCAAATTCTAATTATGATTAAATTATTTTTAATGCATCATTCGAAAGATATTTTAAAGTACTTTTATATTATCGAAAGTGGAATTCGAGTTTTCACCCGATTTACACGTTTTGAGGTTTCCTGTTTAGGTTTTCTTTTGTATCTCAGCTACTAATTAAAATAATTTCATAAGTAATACATCATTTGAAAGCTTTGTTGATTTGGAATCGAACAGTAGATTACAGAAATTTCTACCGCCAGATGGCGCTGTAATATTTTTTTATTTCAATATTTCAAATTCTGATTAAATTGTTTTTAATACATCATTCGAAAGATATTTTAAAGTTCTTTTACATTATCGAAAGTGAAATTCGAGATTTCACCTGATTTACGCGTTTTAGGGTGTCCTGGTTAGGTTTTATTTTGCATCTTAGCTAATTGAGTTAGACTGTTCAAAATTGGTATATGTAGGTTAATTAGGAGGGGCTGGAAGGGCGGGGAAGGATTTGGCGCGCACAGTGCGCACGGGACTGCGTGCCGAAAGCAGTGGGGATCCGGTCCGACTTTTTATCCGATGAGAAATTATTTTTTAAATTTTCCTTTTTTTAGAATAAATGTTTGATTTTAGAAGGAATATGTGCGAGCAGCGCACGTATATCTGTACACGTGTGCGCGCGTGGGTCTGCACTGCGAAAGGCAGTGGGGACGCAATGCGAGTTTTTACTCGATGATTAATGACTTTTTCTAAAATTCCTTTTCTTAAGAATGAAAGTTTATGAGTAATAACATGGAATTTTGAGAAATTATAAGGATGGTGAAGGAATACGCGCATGCAGCGCTGCCGAAGGCAGTGGGGTTCCGGTGTGAGTTTTTACCCAATCACAAATGATATTTTTCCTTTTTTCTTTTTTTAAGAGTAATGTTAATGAGTAAAAATATGCAATTTTCAGAATTCATTCATTATAGTGATTCATTTAAAAATACTGACCCGCTAGCAGGCGAATGCAGATGGGACCCGGTGTGAGTTTTTACCCGATCAGAAACGATTTTTTTTTTTTTTTTTTCTTTTCTTAAGAATAAAAGTTTATCAGTAATAATATGGAATTTTGAAAATCATAAGGATGGTGAAGGAATGCACGCGCACCGCGTGCATATATATGCATTCGTTCGCGCGCATCGTGCACGTGTCTACGCTGCGGAAGGCAGTGCGGACCCGGTGCGACATTTTTCCCGATCAGAATTTTTCTTTCTTTTTTTATCATATGATAAAAATTAATGCAATTTTGAGAATTCATTAATTACAGTGATTCATTTAAAAATAGTGACCAGCGAAGCGGGCGTAGCCTGCTAGTTTAAAAATAAAAAATGATAGAATATGTTACTGTCTTACTTTTTTTTTATTATTATATTCTTCTTTCCTTCTTCTTTTTCGTTTTTGCTATGAAATCTTATAAATTTTACTAATTTCTTTATCAAATTTAATTATCTTCAAAATCAATAAATGCAATAGCCTGCTTTACAAATAAAGATAGAAATTTGTATTTTTCTCGATAAAGAGAAATTAAAAACACAACTGTTATTTAGAATCCAAATCTCTGTTCTCAGAGCTGGAAGACTCAAGGTGCCGGGTTCGATCTTTTTAGCTTACCATGATTTTCTCCAAAAATTGCGTTCATACGGGGCAGAACCCTAGTGTAGTCAGTCAGTCTTAACCCACACAAACAAATAATTGTGTAACATCCAAATTGTTCAAACACTTATAGTGGTAGTGTGTATTCTCTTTTTACTATGTGTTTTCATATTATATGCTTATATATATATGTACATTTGAAAAAATTGTTAATATAAATGAATCTAAATCATATATTAATAAATATTATGTAGTAAAAAAGCCAAAAGTGTTCATGGTGTATAAAGCATATTAACCAATTCAGGGACGATTTTCTGCCAACAGTATTTTTATACAGGAATTTTAACCACATTTTTACAATTATTTTTGTGATTTTATAGTTTAGAAATTTTTGTACGAAAATACTGGTGGCAGAAAAATCGGAATTCTTTCATCCCTGTTATTTATTATCAGAGGATGCGTTCTTAACCCTTTCAGATGCAAGCAAATTTTCTCCATTTAAAATCAACAGCTTTTAGAAATCACCTGCAATATTAAAAAACTAGAAATAAATGGAGTTATTCGTCTAAGTTAAAATTTCCGGGGACAGTTTTTTTATTTTGAATTAATATTTGTGGTTACACTATGCAACCATTGCCGAAAGGGTTAGTCAAATATAAAAAAAGAAGAAGAAGAAGAAGAATTAAAAATATTTTATTTTGTAATTAAAGAATCTTGTCGAAAATTTTCTAGGGAAGTTGGGGGGGGGGGGGGGGGGGTTAGGAAATTTTTAAAATATCGAAAAATTCAAAGAAATGTTTTGCCCCTCCTAGAAAAATGTTGGCCCCTCCTGGAAACATAGTCTAGCTACGGGCCTGGATCGCATGAATTCTGAGTTCACTGTCATTAGAGATGAATATGACGCCACGAAAGCTTCCAAAGATTGTTACTCTCTCCGAACATACGCCAAAGACTCATAGAGAGATTTCGAAGATAATTGTCATTAGTATTGCAACTGTGAGCCGTATCATAAAACAAAATAAAGAAACAGGATCCATATCTCGAAAGTGGAGAGGGAAATGTGGCCGAAAACAGAAAACAAAGCCAAAAGATGACTCTTTTCTACTTACACAAAGTAAAAAATACCCTCGAAAGAGTAATGCTGACTTAACCGAGATTTAAAAGAGCATGGTATAAATATTAGCTCATCTACTGTTCGGAAGCGTCTTCTTGTAGCCCATCGGCCTATGAAGAAACAACTTCTGACCCAACCAGTGAAGAAAAAGCACCACTTGTGGGCGTTAAAATATGAGAATTGGGCAATCGAAAATTGGAAGAAAGGGATATTTATCGATGAAAGCCATTTTTCGTCCAAGGCCAGTGAACTCAACACAACGAGATATATAAAGTAGAGTGATAAATGGTAACCCTTGAGAAGGTCCAAGATGAGTCATGTGGCATGCTCTCCTTGCACATGCGTATTCGGTGGTTTCCTTGGTAACAGCTCATTTTCAGTAAATTTCTATGGCAACGGTTTCAATGTTTTTGTTTACTTTACGTAGTTTAATATTCTTTTGTTCTAAACTATTTTGATTTTGATTTTACTTCTTTTTTATTTCGTGTAATTGAACTTTAACCGACAAAATGCTTAAAAATAGTTGAAAAATTATTATTTGTTGTTAAATTTAGCTCTTTAAAAGTTTAAATTTTCTTTTATAAACACTTTTAAACTTTGTTGAGAAACGATGAAAAAACAGGTATTTTATTATTTATTAAAATGTGAAATATGTGTAAAATTATTTTAAAAACAATTTATTTCGGTCATAGGACTGTCATGTTACCTAATAATAATGATAATTTGTCGAACTGATATTTTAAATGCCAAAATAGCGATAAAGGGCCAAACACAGCAATCTATTCGAGCATGTCACGTGATTCATCTTGAACCACGGAAAGCTAATCCTTCATCCATTGAATCAGCACTCTAATTTATATATCTCGTTGACTCAACACGTGCGGAGATCGCCAGGCGAAAGAATTCGGAATTGCCACATTAACCAATTTGTTAAACACCCCCAAAAGAAAATGTTTTGGGTTGTTTTGGTTACAGTGGGGTTGTTTCTTTGCAGCCTGTAGACGGTATGATGCGTTCTGAGCAATATAGCACTATTTTGGATAAAAAAGGTTATTCCAGAGTTGAAAAAATGATGCCCTGATGGAACAGGGATTTTTAAGCAGTATCTAGCCCAGTGTCATACGTCCAAAATGGTCAAGAAATTCATGTCTGAGAACCAAACTGAGGCGTTGGAATGGCCTGAGAATTCTCCTGATATCAACCCAATGAAGAATCTCTGTGCAATATGCAAGAATCGTCTATTAAACGTGGACTGTACAACTATGGAGAAGCTAATCACGACGCTAATTCATGTGTTTTAGAAGGACACAAATATTATAAGTGGTTTTAAAAAATGATAGAATCCATGCTGAATCGTGACCAAATGTTAATAAAGAGTCTTGGGCATCATATTATGTACTAAAAATGATTCATTTTGTATAAATTAAAAAAAAAAAAAAAAAAAAAAAAAAAAAAGCATTTTTTCTAAGTTTTTCAAATTTCGAGTTTGTTTCAATTAATTTGCACAAGGGTGTATATATATATATAACTATTTGCAACCTTGCTACTTTAAGGACATTATAATTTAAATAAAATATTTAAAACAAGCTATTATAGCTTTTTATATTTAGTTAAGATAAATTTGAGCAGGTACGATTCACATACTATATAACTTTCACTTGATTTCTTTCTTTCTTTTTTATTTTTTTTATTTAAAGAAACGATCAGTTATAAAAATATCTTTAAATGCTTAATAACTAATAAAAATCCGAAAAGTATATTTGATTAAGTTCAGATTCCTTTTCATTTATTTTACTTTATTTTTTAGTTGAAAAACACCTTGTTGTCTAAAATCATATTTTAGGTTCAAAAATAATAATAGAGATGGAAATTAAATGTCTAAAATATATTGAGCTACTAATTCTAAATAATAAATTAAAGCAATTTTTTTCCGGTGACATTTTTTACCAAAATTCGTAAATAAATACTTAAAATGCAAAATGTAAATTACTATAAATCTATACATATAAAAGAGTACTTCCACTCACTCACTCACTGACTCATCAACGCACAGCAAAATCTACAGGAGCCACTGACTCAAAACTGGGTCAGATTATAGAACATATAGTGTAAGCACCCCCTAAGAAGCGATTTTGCGAAATTCGCCCCCTAAGAGTGTGCAGGGGGCAAAATGTGATTTCACAAAAACCTTCATATCTCAAAGAAAAAAACAGATATCCGTAAAGTTTTTGCTTTAAAATATGGCTAATTTAATTATCTAAAAACTAATTTCTGGAATTTTAGAAGTTCGGTCCCCAAGGGGGGAAAGGGGGCAAAACGTGATTTCACATACTCCTATATATCTCAAACAGGAAAACAGATATATGTAAAATTTTTGCTCTAATATATAGCTAATACTAATTTCTGGTAACCTAAAAACTAATACCTAAAAACTAATTTCTGGAATTTTCAAAATTCAGCCCCGAAGAGGGGAGGAGCGGGGGCAAAACGTGATTTTAAATAATCCTTTATATTGTAAACAGAAAAAAATATATATGTAAGATATTTTTGCTCTAAAATATGGCTTCCATAAATACATAAAAACTAATTTCTTTAATTTTAGAAATTCGTCCCAGGTGGGGGCGGGAAAGGCTATGGGGTAAAAAAATAGAGATATAGTTAGACCGTTCAAAATTGGTACAGATAGGTTTTAGAGACCTGCAAGTCAAATGAGGATATTTTTGAGAGTGTAAAGTTATTAGGGGGGTCAGAAAAGTGTGTGTAAAGGGGGGGGGTCAAAAAAATAAAAATAGAGTTAGACCGTTCAAAATTGGTACATAAAGGTTTTTGATACCTACAAATCGATTGCGGATATTTTCGAATTTTTTAAATGTATTAGGAGGAGCGGGAGGAGGGGACGGAGGGGCAAAAAATAAAGATAGAGTTAGGTCGTTTAAAATTGGTACATAGAGGTTTTTGATACTTACAAATCGATTGCGGATATTTTCGAATTTGTAAAGTTATTAAATTGGTACATGGAAGTTTTTGATACCTAGAAATCGATTGCGTATATTTTCGAATTTGTAAAATTATTAGGATAGACGGGAAGGGGAGGTGAAAGGGAAAAAATATATAAATAAGACTTAGAGCACTGAAAATTAGTGTTGTTAGGTTTTGAGGCCCGATAAATCGGTTGAGGATATTTTCGAAAGTACAGAATTACTACGAAGGGCGGGAAGGGATCAGGCGCAGGGGTAAAAATAAAGAAATTCAAATAAAATGTTGGAAATTAGTATTATTAGGTTTAAAAGCCCGAGAGAACGACTGCGAGTATTTTTTAAAGTCTAAAATAATTAGGAGGGGCAGGAACGGTAGGAGAAGGATCATGAGAGCCTTGCGCGCTTGTATGCGCTGCCGCAGGCAGTGTGGCCCGAACCGATTATTCCACTGATGGGAGAAATTTTTTTGTGTGTGTGTTTTTCCCTTACGGTAATAGAGTGATTCATTAAGTGTGTTGAACATCAATGCGCGCTCGCAGCGCACAAGTGCCTGCGCTGCCAAGGGCAGTGGGGACCCGTTGCGACATTTTTTCCAATCACATTTTTTTTTTTTTTTTTCGCATGATAAAAATTCATACAATTTTGAGAATTCATTAACTATAGTGATTCATTAAAAAATAGTGACCAGCGAAGCGGGCGTAGCCTGCTAGTGTCTATATAAAGTCGATCTTTTTTATTTATTTTTGATGTAGAATAAAAAAAAAAAACCTCACGTCATAAAATAGCTAATGAATAAATACGTAAATCGGTCTTACTTCTTTCTCTAATTTTACTTTCTTCTATATTCATAAAGTATTGGACTTGTCAAATTTTTCGAACTTTGATTTTCGATTCCGTGGTTTGAGCGGTCCAGAATATGACATTAGTATTTTTAGAAAATGTCTGTTCTCTGCGTTAGTTATGATAGATCTAAATCAAGAATTAATACGCAGAAGTCCATAAAAACTTATATATATATATTTGTACCTTAAAATAAATTGGCATCTATCAACTTTGGTATAAATGGTTAAACAGATGGTGCTAACAACAGTGAAATCGTCATTTAATTTTTAGCCTCTCTCCATAAGAATAAATAATTTAATTTAATTTAAAAAGATGAAGAAGAAGGAGATTAACTTTATTATATACACATATACATGGAACATAAGAGTTCAATTAGAATTGAATCGGTCATTTGAGAAACACCTCATATCCAAAAAAGTAAACTTTCGGGAAATCAAAAAAAACCCAGCTGGTCCATAATTTAAAATCATATATTTTCTGAATTTTTTTATATGTTTCTACAGGGGTTTGGTAAGCTAATTCTACCAAAGTAAAATTTTATTATTTTTATTTTGATATTTAAAAAAATTATAAACGTTGTTGGAGATGTGTTGTTTCTCAAATGACTGACTAAACGATATGTTATCAGGTATGAAATAAAAGGTAAAACAATTCAAATTATTAATAAAAATCAGTATTTTATTTTTCAAATAATATATACACATTTTCCAAACATTGTTTCTTAAAACATTTCAATGTCATCCATATCGATAGTTGGTCAGTCATAAAATTTTGAATAAAATTCACCAACAATGTCTGCAGGTATATAGGCTTCGACTTTCTTGAGGTCATTGATTTTGTTGATATTGATAGGTACACATTTTTGCGGGTAGGCACTGATTTTTGGAAGCTCTGGTAAACCAGTTCCCGGCTTTTTCAAGTCGAAAGTTTGTTTATTGAGTCCACCAATAAAGTTTTTTACTTTAACTTTCCTTACATGTTTATTAGAGTAATGAAACTCCATAAAAGTTGAAATGTTGAATTTTATTTTGTTTTCCTTTGGGATATTCCTTGCTTGAGTCTCCGTAGATATTACATTTTTTTTATAAAGTTGACCACACCATGATATAAAATCCTTTAATTTTTCTCTTTCTACTATTTCCACCAGGAACTTGTCCTGAATAGCAGCAGAGTCCAACATAAGTTCAGCATACTGTTTTACTGTGTAAATCCTGTCAGTTGTTTTAATTTTTCGTTTGATTACACTAAAGTCGCGGTCACACGGAAGGTACGAATACCTCGAATAGGAAAACAGTGATGAATACTGTCGAATCGGTCAGTTTCTATTAGGGCTAGAAAAAACCGCACAACCACGGTGTTTTTGTTTTGTCCAGATGCACCATCGGAAAAAAAATGAAGATGCCTAACACCAGCATCAAAACCTTCATTGATGTAATCAACTAAAAATGAACAAATTTCATTTGGTCCCTTCTTAGCTAAGCCCTCATGATATACATTGTAAAAGAGATTAAGTAAAAGAGAGTTTAATAAATAGTGGTAAAATGATATCTATTTTTCCAATTTTCCAGTAAGCCACAAATTAAGTTAAAAAATAATCGAAAATCAGTAAATCTCCATACTGAAAACAAACCAAGTCTCCTTTTCTTCTGACATAATAAGAATATATCTTTCATACAGCTTAGAAGAGGGGGGGGGGGAATGAAAACTACGTGTGAAAAAAGATTAGACAAATAAAAAGACAAGGTATCTGAAAAAGAAAAAGAAGTAAACTCGCAAAAAAATAAATAAATAAACATCTCGGCTACGAACCACAGGCCACGGCCTAGGCACGTCCCAATGTGCCTGAGTTAAGAAGGACAGGTAAATCCCCAAATCTGGTTTAAGAGGTCTCAAAGGGATTATACGGGAGCCACCTTAAAGTAGAATAACAAGAAACAGTGCTACCACCAGCCACATTCTTTTGTAAGTCATTTGAGAAACAACACATTTCCAGGAGATGAGGTGTTTCTCAAAGGAATGGATATTTTCAAATGCGGCATCACCATGGTTATTAAGTGAAGATGAATTGTTTTATGCGTATTGGATTTGTCTAGCCTTCACCAACAATTTAATATGTCTAACTCAATTTTGGCCAAAAATGGACATAAGGTGTTTCTCAAATGACTGATTCAATTGCTTTTTTTTTTTTTGTAAATTACTGATAGTATTTTCTTCATATTGTTTTTCTGAGAAAATCAATTTAAATCTTATATACTTAGAAAAGCTATCAATAATTATTATTATTTTATTTTTACTAATTTAGAGAATTTTAAATTGTATTTAGTGCATACTTATTTGAGAAAGAAGATTTAAAGTGAGTTTCAATGTACTTACAAAAAAAGTGATTTTTCTTCCAATTTTAAAAAGCAATTTTTAAATTTTTAAAAATTCTGCATCACCTGTTCAGTTGTTTCCTTTTGTGTATGTAACGGTCATGCAGTAAAAGGTAATATTTTCCAAAGGGGATTTATAAATTAGGTTTGACATATGTCCAAAGATTTCTACGCACCCGTTGCACTGTTGCAAGAGAAGAGAGAGAGGGGGGGGGGGGGGAGTAAGGAGAAAATCATTATTTCTGTGCGAAACAGTGAGCGCTGAAAGTGGCGCGTATTTAGCACATACATATTACAAAAAAAAAAAAGAAAAAAAAAAAAAAAAAAAGGATATTTTATAACAAGTATTACTTAGACCTGCTAACTATGCTAGTTTATGCGTAATGTTATTAGACCCCGCCTTTTTTTTCACCAGAATAGTTGTAGAGTAATATTCAGCAATATGATCTCATGATTAAATAAGAAGACTGTTGCTCAACAAATATTCTGGTGTGAAAAAAAGGCAGGGCTTAATACCATTACGGATAAACTAGCATAGTTAGCTGGTCTATATTACTTAACTATTTTAACCTCCAAATAAGAGACTCCCTTTCAGACGAAATATTTTCTCCCTTAAAACAGTCCGTGTTAAATTATTACAGATAAATTATGAATTTTTCATAAAAATTAGTGCCTTAAATGTGTATTATATAATGAAGTAATAAAATTAAATTATTTCTGGTTTATTTTTCTTGAATACCGATACACTAATTAACGTTTAAAATGTGTTTATTAAAAATAAAAATATTTTGTTGAATTACTCTGAAATCAACAGAAGAGTGATATAATATATTTTTTTAATCAAGCCTGTCCCTTTACCCCCCCCCCTCCCCATTTACATGTAACCTTTTCTGTAGCTTTTAATAAACAGTAAGTGATTTTTTATAATGATTCGTTAAAATAGGTAACAGGAGAATGAGAATAAAAATAATCAGCGTCTTTCCTTATTTCTTCATCCTCCCTCCCACAGGTGCAACATTTACTGTATTCTTTCAAAAACAGCAAGAGATTTTTTATAATGATTCGTTCTAGAGAGATAAGAAGTAACAAGAAAATGATATGAAAATAATCGGATTCTTTCTCTATTCGTTCCTACGCCCCCCCCCCCACCACCACCACAAATTATTTACTCTACTCTTTCATAAACAGAAAAAAAAACATATATATACAAAGTTTTAATAAAATCGGGCACAGAGTGGCATAAATGTGATCGTATTCTTTTATTTGTTATATTTAAATTCATTTTTTTAGAAGTTTTATATTCTTAAATTTTAACCAATATATTTATTTATTCAGTGCCTTTTTTCTTTCTGCTCAGCTATTCATCTTTCGAATATAAAATATTATTAAAAAATAATTTATTAGCTGAAAATTGAAATCAGAACATGTGAATGAATATTTTGTGCATATTTACAATATTTATGCTTTATTAAAGTTTAAAGAACTTTCGAAACTCTTAATATTTTAATTTTTAACTTACTTCATTAGCTATGTATTGCATTATTACTTTCTAGTCTTCCAGGAAACTTTCATTTAGAAAAATTGGAAATCTAAACTAAAATTACAAAATTCAAACTGAAACACCTGAATGTGAGTTTTATAAGTATTTACATTTTTAAAACCCTTAATTTATTAATTTCACTAAAAAAAAAAAAAAAAGAAAAAAAAGAAAAAAGAAATAGTATGTTGTGGCCACCACAAGACTTTTTTCTATATTTTCCTTTACAAATTCACTAATGGCAAATAATTTAGTAAAACTATTATTTATTAAAATTATTTACAATGATGAATGAAAATGAATTTCTTCTTAGAAAAAACGAACACTAAATATCCAAAGAAAGACAGTTTTATTGTTTATATACAGGGGCGTAGCTTGAGGGGGGGAAATTCCCCCAATGTTTTAGAAAAATAGGCCGGCATATTGAAGTTTCTGGGGGCACTGTTTTGCGACTTAAAGTTAATTTAAAAGTGGATCATAATTTTGTTAATTAACGTTAGTTACCAAAAACACTTAAGAGATTTATGTATCACAAGCTGACCAACTGGTTCACCGACCAGCAAAAAAAGTTGTGTCTGACTGTAGCAAACTCCCGTTTGGTGGCGCCACAGCCTGTTTTTCTATCGTGCAAATGACCCTTGAAAATTCTCATCGTATTCATGACGCTTAAAAAAATCCGATCATAACAAATTCCTGTTTGGGGGCGCCTATGGCATGATTTCCCGTTTCGTTCACTTATAATAGCCTGTTCGCTTACCGTACAAAAGACAGTTAAAAATTCTAATCGTATTCGGGACCCTTTAAGAGTAAACTCCAGCTCAGCGGCGCCCTTCCCTGTTCAGGCACCTGCAAAGGCATAATGAGGTTTCTGGGGCGCTGTTTTGCGCCTTGAAGATCATTTACAAGAGGATCATAATTTTGTTTATTATCGTTAGTTACCAAAAACACTTAAGATTTTTATGCATCAGAAGCTGCCTTCGGTGACCAACTGGTTCACCGACCAGCAAAAACAGTTCGCATTAACCTTTTGAGTGCTGAATACTCGCGGCCTGGCGCGCGGTTCGCGCTGACGATTCAAAAGGTTTATCATCGTCTGCTTAAATCGGTAACCAAAGAAACTGTACAAAACGCCATGACGACGGCTAGAAACAATCTTCGCAAAATGGTATATATTCTTCAATTTGTGTATATATTTTCAATTTGTGTATATTCTTCAATTTAAAGTATCAAAAGTGATTAAAAATGCTTGTTTGTCAATTTCATGCAAGTAGCATTCATGCAAGTAATATTTTGTTGAAAATAAATGAGAATCAAGTTGTCTCATTCCTATCGCGGATGCGCTTTATGCGAGTGTTGCATAGTACGCTGATCTTTTTGCCGGGCGCGTATTTGCGTCCATAGTCTATATTAATGACTTTCGCTGGACGCATATGTACGTCCATAGCACTCAAAGGGTTAAAATGTCTGACTGTAGCAAACTCCCGTTAGGTGGCGCCCTCTTAACTAATTAGACGCCTAAAACAGCCTTTTTAAACGCGTATAACAACCTATTTTCCTACTGTGCAAACAATCCTTGAAAATTCTCTTCGTATTCACGACCCTTAAAAAAATCTTATTATAACAAATTCCTGTTTGGGGGCGCCTATGGCATGATTTCCCATTTTAAACACTTACAATAGTCTGTTCGCTTACCGTGCAAAAGACTGTTGAAAACTTTGATCGTATTCAGGACACATTAAGAATAAGTTCGCAGCAAACTCCAGCTGAGCGGCGCCCTTCCCAGTTCAGGCACCTACAACAGCATGTTCGCTTACCATGCAACGACCCTTGAACATTCTGACCTCAGCAAATTCGCATCTGTGGTGCCCTTCTCCCATTTCAGATACTTACAACTGACTCGTAAGTATGCGGTATGGCTTTCTCACGTCCAAAAACATAAATTACGATTTTTCAAGACCTTAGCTCGGGAAAAAAAAAAAAAAAAAAAAAAAAAAAAAAAAAAAAACAGTTTATTGTACGTTATGGCTATTGTATAAAAACGAAATTAGATGAGGTTTGATTTGGTTATAACGATTTCTCACTAACAATTTTTGATTCTAAGTGATCCTTTAAGCAAATTTTATATTTTAGTTTCATCGCTTACGGGTTTTGAAATATTTATAAGTCTATAGAATTCAACTAGTGTTTCTTGACATGAAATAGCGCGAGGAAGCTGATTTAACGTCGCATTAATAGGCGCATTTTGGGCAATTGGCGACGGTTTGGGATTAACGCCCCAGTGGCGATTCGAAGACAAGCCATCACAATTTTTATCTTCTGTGCAAGAGGGCTCGCCCGCTTCAGTATCTCCCAGAGGTATTATTTGCACGGAGCATGGAGGATATTGCAACTACGACAGAGTTAACGTGCACCAGAGACTGACTTTCATGATAGTCTTCAATTGGCTCGATTATTGAATCCGCAATCTTTCTGTCAAGCTGGTAGACGTGAGGTGACGGGTACGATCCCAGGTCGCGCTTGTCGGCCTAGTCGTTCGGAATTTTCCATGGTTTTCTCCGAAACTTGCGTAAACGCGGGCTAGGATCCCTTAGAAAGACCTCCACAGAAGGCATTCCCCCTCAGGCCTAGTACCCTAGAGCAGTCACTCGGCCTTTTCCCAAACACCGACACCAACACCTAAGTAAGATATAAATTTCTGTATAAAAAAGATTTAATTTTGGACAATGAGACTCTTTTTTAGTTTGTTCTTCCACATAAAGGCATGCGGTAATTCTGTCGAGTTCCTTAGCAATGGCTACTACATTTCTTAAAATATTTTTCACACAATATGGGAAAAAATAAAAACGTTTTTTAATTCTTTTAATTATGTAAAATAACCATAATAAATAAATTACTGATTTTCTTTTTCCTTAAGAGTGAACAATACCTATTTTCATAATAAGAAAACACCACAGAACTGTCGTTTAAAAGCAATAACTACAAAAGTTTGAATAAACACCATAAAATTCCATAAACTTGCAATAATTGTTTCGGTTCGAAAGAACACACGATCTTTCGTCAGGCGAAAAAAGTAGGCACAAGTGCTGCAGTCAAAGCAGCAACGTACAAAACCGTGTTAAGTGGACAGCAAAAATATATACAAATGAATGTAAACATAAATACTGGTGTGAGGAGAATAGTGCTGACTCTAAAATAAAAGGGCCGCCTGGGGGAATTCAATAAAAAAGGGCATTATTTGCATACTTTGCGGTGTTCTATGTTATGATTTTTGTACGTAACAAAAGTAAATTACTAATTTTCCTTGTATAAATATATATATATATATAGGCTGTATGCATAGGAATGCTGAAGAACTATTGCTAAGAAAGTTTAAAAGTCAGGGAAAAAAAAAAAAAATTCTAAAGGCTTCTAAACATTTAATATGATAGAAAAGTCTACTTTGTACCAAAATGTTTTTAAAAGGGCCGCCAGGAGCTAAAATATGTTGAAAAAGGGCCACACGGTGCTAAAAACTGTTTAAAAGTGCACCCTGCCAAATTAGCCTAGAGTCAGCCCTACATAATTATGAAATAAAAGAAGAAAATAAATAAATAAACAAATTAGATTAAAAAATGTAACAAAATCAAAAAATTTCAAAATTAAACGAAAATTGAGCTTATGTGCGTAATTTCATAGCATCAGACAAGAATGGAGTGGAACAAATATCATTAACAAGATTTTCCGAATTTTTAAATATGTAAAAATCTTCATGGATATTCAAATGGGAAGAGAAGGCAGGAGATGAAATTATGTTAGTTTTAGAAAAATCAAAACGATGACCATGAGCCCAGCAGTGGGAAGCAATAAAAGATTTAGAGATCTTTTCATTACGAACATTTCGACGGTGCTCATTTATTCTATATTTCAAACACCTTGATTGATCAATATACACTAAATTGCACGACGAACATAAGACTAAATAAATGCCAGAACGGTTTTCAGTAGGAATGGGATATTTAAGAGAAGATAATTTAATTTTGTTGACGGGTTTCTAAATGACTTTAAAACCAAACGGAGAGAGAATTTTAGAAGTTTTAAAAGAAAGTGATAAATAAAAAGGTAAAACAACTGGAATGAGACTGTGATCGTTCAATTTGGTATCAGAACGTTTAGATTCTTGAATTTATATAAAGCTTTATTAATAATAGAGTGATTATAGCCTCGAGAAAGAGCAAGAGATTTTAAATAATTAATTTCTTTCGAAAGACTAGATGGATCAGAACAAATGTGTAAGGCTTATGTATTTCTTACTCATTTTCCAAAAATTGATAAAATTTTAATATTTCATTTTGCAGTTTAAAAAAAAAAAAAGAAAGAAAGAAAGAAAGAGAAAAATGCACATATTGAAAATTCAGATTTTTGAACTTAGAATTACGTTAAAAATAAAAAATAAATAAACGATTGTAAATTTTTTGAATGTGAAAATAGAATTTAAATATACATTATGTAATGAGTAATCATGAAATCAAACATTTCCATAGAGTAACGTGGGCCACGGCTGTCAGTGAAATTAGGTATTATCCATTCTAAAAATATAAAGTTGCTTTCCTTAGATACAGTTACTAACTTTCATTTCTTAAAGTTTATTTTGAAAGTTTTATGTTTTACCTGAATTATAATGTAATATCTTTAAACTTGTTGGAAAAGGGGGAGAAAACACTTTTCAATTGTTCTACTTTATTTCAAACCAATACTCTGGTTGTCCTAAGAAAGATGCTTTTGCTTAGTCTCATATGAGAATATATATATATATATGTATATATTTCTCCAAAGCACATTAAACATATCTTTCGAACGATATTATTTATAAGCCCTTACTTTTATAGAATAGGCTAAAAATATAAGAGGAATTTAATGTCTGCGTATTAATATATAGATTCGCTGAAAAAATTTAGAATGCACCAAAGATGTATAAAAAAAAAAAAAAAAAGCTACTAAATGGAGGGGGAAAAAACAGCTTTTTTTTTTCTTTGCAGATATTAGGAATATGCCCCGACGGAGGGGGGGGGGGGCACGTATTAACCGACGAGAGGGCCTGTGCCCTCGATCCCAAAAATGGCAACACTCTTGAAAGTATGTGGGTGGCATTTTCAGATGAGGAATACGAAAGGGCGCCAAACGTCGGGTCTCCCCCCCCCCCCAATCAAATTTTCACGCTACGCCACTGTTTATATATAACATCTAAAAAATGCTTTTTTTTATAATGGTTACCTTACATATCAAGTTTAGTACAGTTATTGTCCTGCAAGTTAAGATACAGCCATCCCGTTATCGAGGAATTTTTCAGTATAGCAGCGCCATCTATTGGACGATGAGCATCCAGCTTGAATCAGCATAATGTCTCATAAAGGCCTTCTCACATATCAAGTTTTATTTGATTATACGCAATAGAACCTCAGATATAGCCTTTTTTTTAATCTGCAGAATTCGCTGTGTAGCTGTGCCACCTTTTGAGCGGTTGACACCAAAGTTCATGGGCACCAATTTAAGTCAAGGTGCATTTAGATATAAATTTATATGTAATTCTGGGCAGTAGTTCTATAGATATAGCCTTCCCGTAAATTGCGAAAATCGCTGTATAGCAGTGCAACCTGTTGGCCGACAAACATTCAAATAGAATCTTCATAATGTCTCATAATGACCTTCTTACATATCAAGTTTTTTGATTATGCATTATAGAACCTGAGATATAGCGACCCCTTAAATTGCGGAAATCGCTGTATAGCAGCGCGAATTGTTGAGCAGTTCACACCAAAAGTTGACATGCACTAATTTAGGTCAAGGTGCATCTACATATAAATTTATATGCAATTCTGAGCTGTAATTCTAGATACAGTTGCCACAAAATTTTTGTCTTAAAAATGTGTAAATCCGTCGAAAACCGATAATCGAAAATTTTTAAGAATTCAATGTCTTTTTCTATTGGATACAGAAGAAAGTAAGATTTTCTTGCCCTTTCCTTCAATCTGTTCACTATGTAATGCTTTACCTCTTTTGGTTGTACCGCAGTTATAATTTACTTTTTCATTATTTATATTATTTTTTTTTATTTTATTATTATTATGTAGAAATTATTTATTATTATTATTTGGGTAGAAAATTTCTAAAAAATAATTTTACAGCTTAAATCTTTTGTTTCTACGTAATGCAATTTTTTTAAGCATGTTTCTTATCTTTTAAATTTATTTTGTTCAAATAAAAGAAAAAAAAAATGGCTCATAGTTGGCCTGAATATTTTGCTACTATGATCCTTCCAGGCAAAAACTTAGTATTGTATTACTTACAAAGAAACATTCAAAAACTGTCGACTTAAAAAAATATTGAAAAAAAAATATATGTGATTCTACTCTTTATAAAACACCAGAAAATGAAAAAATATCGGCTAAAGTGCATCCTTGGCGATTTTACACTGTTAGGCGATTGATTTTGAGTACTTGGCGGAGAAGCAAAACACTGTTTTGTTCGTACACGGCAATCTCGGTAATAGAGATCGTATCGCCTAACAGTGCTAAATCGCCAAAAAAGATTAGTTTTGATAATTTTTTGCAGTAGCTGAAATTCATTTTAGCCGAAATTTTTTTCACTTTCTAGTATTTTATGAAGAATAGAATAACATATATATATATATACATATATATATTTTTTCAATATTTTTTGATGAAGACACCTTTTAAATGTTTCCTTGTTAGATAATTGTATCTGGAAGCCACATATAGCGAACCAAGGTCAGTAACGCCTAGTTTTTCTCAATAATACGATCTTTTTCCATTCTCTAGCATAATATTTCTCAAGTTGCAGATGCCATTTTCTCCTGCCACATTCTCTTTTCTCCTGTATGAATTTGAAGATGCTTTTTTAGATGGGTTTCTTGAAAAAATTCTTTGGAACATTTTTCACACACATACGGTTTTTCTCCCGTATGGACCAGAAGATGGTTTTTTAAATTAGCTTTTCTAGAAAATCCTTTACCACATTCTTCACACACATATGGTTTTTCTCCTGTATGCAATCGAAGATGCCTCTTTAGATCAGATATTTGAGAAAATCCTTTGGAACATTCTTCACACACATATGGTTTTTCTCCTGTATGCAATCGAAGATGCCTCTTTAAATCAGATATTTGAGAAAATCCTTTGGAACATACTTCACACACATATGGTTTTTCTCCTGTATGCAATCGAAGATGCCTCTTTAGATCAGATATTCGAGAAAATCCTTTAAAACATTCTTCACACACATATGGTTTTTCTCCAGTATGAGTTCTAAGATGAACTTTTAGACTACTTTTAACAAAAAATACTTTAGAACATTCTTCACACACATATGGTCTTTCTCCAGTATGAATTCTACGATGATCTTTTAGACTACTCTTAGTATGAAATGTTTTAGAACATTCTTCACATCCATATGGCTTTTCTCCTCCATGAATTCGAAGATGTTTTATTAAACTGTCTTTGACAAAAAATCCTTTAGAACATTTGTCACACACATATGGTCTTTCTCCAGTATGAATTCTAAGGTGATCTTTTAGACTACTCTTAGTATAAAATGTTTTAGAGCATTCTTCACACACAAATGGCTTTTCTCCTGTATGGATTCGAAGATGTTTTATTAAGCTGTCTTTGACAGAAAATCCTTTAGAACATTCTTCACAGACATATGGTTTTTCTCCTGTATGGAATCGAATATGATTTTTTAGATGGGCTTTTTGAGAAAATCGTTTAGAACATTCTTCACACGCATATGGTTTTTCGCCAGTGTGAGTTCTAAGATGATTTTTTAGATGGGCTTTTAGAGAAAATCGTTTAGAACATTCTTCACACGCATATGGTTTTTCGCCAGTATGAGTTCTAAGATGATTTTTTAGATGGGCTTTTTGAGAAAATCGTTTAGAACATTCATTACATACATATGGTTTTTTCCCTGTATGAATGCTAAGATGTTTCTTTAGACTACGACTTTCAGAAAATGTTTCAGAACATAATTCACACACATATAATTTTGATTCTGTATGAATGCGAAAATGTGCATTTAAAATATCTTTACTGGAAAAACTTTCAAAGCATTCTTCACATACATATGGTTTTTCATCCGTATTTATAGGCATATGTGTATCCATATTTTCAAACATGAAATTAACTTCGAATTTATGTTACAAATAATAAATGTTTCCTTTTAATGTATGTGTAGTTTAATATGGATAGGGTAGAGTAAGACTAGAGCCCTTAAATAAAATATATAGGAGCCTTAGGATAGGATGTATTCACCTACGTCACAAATTCTTTTGACTACGCGGTTAGCGTGTTTACAAAGGCCCTTAAGAGGGTACATACAAACGGAACGCTTGCAAATGAACCGCTTGCAACTTCGATGACGTAAATTTTCCAAGTGGTTTGCAAATAGTCATACATTTCAAGGTTCTTCTATCATAAGGTAATAAGGTTGGGCCATTTGAAGAGTAGCCAATCAGAAGCAAGCAGAAGTGAAACGTCACGTGGCGAAAGATAGAAACAAACTACAATACAAGATATACGGCTGTTCGCCCAGAGCTAGCTAAAAAATATATCCTATAATCCTACTTACTAAAAAACTTACTATCCTACTTACTAAAAAATATATCCTATAATCTGATATAAATATTACCCAAAAACGAAAATCAAGAACGGTATTACATGAATAAAAGTACATTCGTTAAAATATTTATTTTAAATACATGTAAGTTCATAAAAAATTATAAAGCTTTCGCGTTTTCGGCAACATTGCTATGCATTTGTTTACATTTATAATACTTCAATAAAACGATGAATTTCAATTATATTAAAATTAAATTAAATAAAAATGCAGTTATTTAATTGTTTTACTCAAAAGAAAGCACACATATTTTTTTAAAAGAATGTAAAATATATACATTTTACTGTACGATCGCGATATGTTTGTTTACATTTCAGATATTTCAGTAAAATTATGAATTTTAATTTTATGAGTAAAAATGAAATATAAGAATGTTTTTAAAAATATTTGTTCAAAATAAAACACTTATATTTTTCAATTTAAAGAGAAATACACAATATATGAAGTTATCTGTAATATTATGATATGTTTGTTTACCTTACTTCAATATTGTCATGAATTACTTCAGTAAGACCATGAATTTCAATTATATTAAAATGAAATAAAAATGCATTTATTTAAATGTTTTGCTCAAAAGAAAGCACACGTATTTGTTTAAAAAAATCTAAAATACATAAATTTTGCTGTACTAGCGTGATTTGTTTGTTTACATTTCAGATATTTCAGTAAAATTATGCATTTTAATTTTATGAGTAAAAATGAAATAAAAATACATTCTTTAAAATATTTTGTTCAAAATTATACGCTTATAATTTTCAATTTTAAAAGAAATACATAATATATTAAGTTATCTGTAATATTATGATATGTTTGTTTACCTTTTAAATACTTCAATATGCTGAGTGATTGGTGATTCACAAGCACAAATTAATAATTGATTTATCTCCTAATACAGCTGATTTTTTGCGATTCACTAATCAACAAATCAGTTATGACAGTGTTTGTTTACATTACAAATGATATGCAGATTTCAGAGAATTGTGCATTTTTGAGAGATGATTATACTTCACTTTACATGAAATTTTCAACTGCAGCAATCAATAATATGCATGTATGTATCATATGCATATATGTAATCAGCAATATGCCTTCAGTACCTGATAAAAAAAAGATCATTTTACATAGCTAACTTGTCTTGCAGTACTATAGCGGTAAGCAATATGGATGTACATAAAAGCTTCATATGAGAATGGATTGATAATTACTTTTTTTTCTTTCTTATAGTCAAAAAAGAGGGAAGTGCAGTTGTTAAAACACAATCCAGAAAAAAATTATATGTGTGGTGGTTCTAACATTATGACAGCACAGTTTAAAAACAAAGAGTCACAAAAGATGTCTGAGTTCAAAGTTTTGTACTGATTACTTTTAAACCTCAGTTCTGTTTATATATATATATATATATATATATATATATATATATATATATAATACTCCAAAATGTTTAAGCAATGATCAAGAATTTTTTACAAAAGAAAAATTATATTCATTGTTTAAATATGGTATGACAGAAATAGTTTCAAAACATTTTGTTCATGTTGGCTTGTTGGTATTTTTAAAACTATTTTCATTGGAAAACATGTGCTACCACTGACACTTTTAACATGTTATTACAAAAGTTACATTGAAATTTGTTACTACATAAAAACAATTTCATAAAATTTTCAATTATCCAGATACTTTCTACAGAGGATTAAAGAAAAAAAAAATTAAAATAAAAAAAAGTACCTAAGATTTTTTTTTTTTTTTTACACACAAGTTTATTTTATTTTAAGTGTATTAACTGTAAATTTAATTTTGAAGTGCAGAAATATTTTTGTGTGTACTCATTTTTATCCACTACATAACTTAAACATTTTGTTTATTATGAGATACCACAATTTGTTTCATAAAGATAATAAATTTTAACGAAATCTTAATTATGTCCCTATTTGAATTAAAAAAAAAAAAAAAAAGTCACTTTTGACAGCAGACAACAGGCATTGGCTACTGTCTGCTTTCAAAAGAGTATACTTGAAAATCGAAGGGAAGTAGCATAAACATTTAACAAACATACTTATTACAATGATTATTGCTAGTTTAATATCCCTTTGATTTATTATTTCTGAACTTGAAAATGTATGATATAATATACACGATGATATATTACTTACATGATTTTATTTTATGAGCAATCTATCTACTGCTATTATACATCACAGTTTTTCATGAATGTTCTATCACTTTCGATAATCTATTCTTTAAAAAATTTTTGTTCTCGAATACGGAGCATGTCAAAGAATCAACAAAAGACGTAAATTAAGAGTTATCATACGGTACATTTAAACAAATTCGATTAAAAGAAAAGAAAAAAATTAAATCACGAAAACGCAATTTAAACACAGTTATTTCAGATGTAAACAAGATTTCAACCTCACGCCATATGACGTAGTGCGCGAGGAATCTCAAATAGCTAAAAATTCGCGCATCTATGAAATGGCACCCCCCTGATACATTTGGAACGCTTGCAGACGGTGACGTCAACTTGCAAGAATTATCGATTGCGATGAATGATAAACCAATAGGAAACAAGAATACACTAATCGAACAATATTCGACAGAAAATTCGAAAAATTCAGTGGGTTTTTGTTTTTGTTTATTTGTGACTTTTGAGGATCGCTATAATTTTTTAGACATTACTTACATTTTATATTATTGACATTTTTATATTATTTTATATATCAGTGTATAACTTATAACCATTTTAAATGTGGATAATAGTGTATACCTAAATAACCAGAATAATTTATTTAAATTTCAGAAATACTCTGATATACTACTAACAGACCATGATACAACTTTGTATTAAACATTTTCATATTTTTCCTCTGATTATTCAAAAGGATTGGATATGATATAAATATATATATTTTTTTTAAACTATTTTTTAATACTAGTGGGATAATCTTGTGCACTGTCCTTTTTTGTCATAAAGCCATGTATTAGCTTATCCTTCTATGTAAAATATTACTAAGAAAAATAGTCTTATTCTGTGATTAAACATTACTTAGTCCTGAATTTTCTAAATTTCATTGTTAAGTAAACACATGGGCTATGGTTGTTCAGAGAATTACTTACTGTAGTAGCAGTTCATCTTACAGTTCATCCATCAGGTAAGTTTGATTAAAATTATTATTTATTTGTTTATAACGTTCAATATGTATTTTTCAATACTTGTAATGAAAATTATTAAAATCATATTCATTATGAATGCAACTTCAATATTTGCACTGAAGGGCAATACAATGCATAGTATTATGTAAAAAGCGCGAAAAGGATATCCCATCAGCTTATTGCCTTTATTTTATACATACATAAAATTTCAGGAGGGGCTGCAGTCCACCAGTCCTTCTCCCCCCCACCCCCCGGATACGCCACCGTTGCAGTGGTTAATATTCAGATGTATGCTCACTTCACGAGCATTATAATAAAAAATAAATAATTACAAAATAAAAAGAACTTTTTATGTAGCATGTTGTAAATTTTCTGTTAAATCATATAAATTCTACCAAAGGCAGCGGGAACACAAAACAATTGGCTAAAAGTATTTAACACGTTCATGCTGGCGCATTTTGTTACATGTACATAGACTACTCAAAAGTATCCAAACACTAGCCAATAATTCCTATATTAAAAAAGTACACTTAAAACTGTTTTGTTCAATAAATACTTGTCGAATTATGTTCTTAGACTGACTAAGAACATGACTCGACAAGGATTTATTTAACAAAGCAGTATTAAGTGTACTTTTTTTGGCCAGGCATTATTGCTAGTGTTCAGATACTTTTCTGCCGACTGTAGCTGTGACACACCGGTGTGAACGTGTTAAAAAATGTCATCGTTTTATGAGTTATTCTAAAAGATTCAAATATCTAGCTAATCAAGAAATTATATGATTGTTGAATCATATAAATGCTACCGAAGGCAGCAGGGACCCAAATCAATTGGCTCAAAGTATTAAAAAAATGCATTGTCTTTGTGTTCTGAGCTATTCTAACAGTATCAAATGTCTAGCTAGTCAGGAAGTTAGTTAAATAAATTTTCTGTTGAATCATATAAACACTAATGAAGGTAGCGGGGAGACAAAACAATTGAGGTATTTAAAAAATGCATTGTCATCATGTTCTGAGCTATTCTAAAGGTTTCAAATGTCTAGCTAATCGGGAAGTTAGTTAAAAATTGATTGCAAGATTTGTACTGGACAAACAAAAAAACAAGCAAACAAGAATAAGAGTTAATAAAAACATGGTAAAAACGAAAAGAAAAAATCACTGAATATCACTAATTCGTTGTGTATGAATATCTGTACTGCATCAATTACTGTCATACGCAATTTACTTTTCTAAATAATTTCAATTATTTAAAAAATAATTAAAATACCTCAAAAAATAATTTTTAAATCTAAAAAATGCATTAAAAAAAAAAAAAAAAAGCATCATTCAGCTGGGCTGTGAAGCAAAAAAAACAATAAGAAATTTCTGAGACATGTAAACGACGTTCCAATACAAAAAGTTTACTAGTAAAAAATGTCAATACACTTTTATGACACATAACTGTGTCATGAATTACCAATGGGTGCCTTATAGTAAAGCTTAGTCAAATGAAGGTCTAATTTTGTGATTAAATTTCAATTGAATATTTCAATAAAACCTTATAAATTTAGAATTTTTGACTAATTTAATAAACATTTTTATATTAAATATAAAAAAATAACACTACAGAACTGACATTTAAAAGTAATAAGTATAAAAAAAATGAATAAACACCATAAAATGCAAGAACCCGCAACAAATGTTTCAGGCTGAAAGTAAGCACAACCTTCGCCTTAGAAAGGGTCGTGTTTTCTTTTGACTCAAAAGAATTTTTGAGAGTTCTTGCATTTTATGGTGTTAATTCAAAGTTTCATACTTTTTTATTTTTTACGTCACTTCTATGATGCTTTTTTTTAAATCTTTTTTTCTTCTTGCACCAAGTAAGTAATTTTGTGAAAGTTTGTTTTCTTTTTATTGTTTTATTTGTTAAATCCCCCCCCCCTTCCCTTTTTTTTCCTCCTCATTTTTTGTGTCCTTCATTTCAAATTTTTTTTTATTGTTTAACCATGCCTTTTTTTTTATGTGTGTGAAGTGCCCCAACATGCATGCAAAGCATAACATATGTCTCACAATTTATCCACGTGAGAGGCATTTGTGTCATTTTTTTAATGTAAACTTTGTTATTTGTAAATTGATTTTTCTCAAATGCTGCATTTTTGTGTCATTTTTCCAACCCCGGTACAAGATATTGTTATTTAAAAAACTTATATGTTTATTAAGAAGACTAACAATTAATAATTTTCTTCGCTTTGAATTCAGCATAACACTACTATTTAGGTATAGTAATATTGTCTAAGAATTTTCTACATTGAAGTAAACCACTGTTTCTAAATAGTAATTTTTTATAATTTTCATAATTTAAAATAAATAAATATAAATTACTAAATATAAATGATACTATTCAAAAAGTTAAAAAAAAGAAAAAAAAAATCAAAGCAGTCTTTGGATACTGCCGATAGAAGTGAAAACTAAGTAACTTGTGAATTGTATCGTCGAGCTATTAGATTATTATTTTCGAATTATTTTTGGTTTGTAAAGAAGTGTTTATGATCTGTATTATATAATTCAGCACAATATTTGTAGCTACCCATATTAAATGAACTAAGCCTTATATTAGGTAAAAATATTGATTACTTATGAAATTATTTTAATTAGTAGCTGAGATACAAAAGAAAACCGATTCAGGACACCTCAAAACGTGTAAATCAAATGAAATCTCGAATTCCACTTTTGATAATATAAAAGAGCTTTAAAATATCTTTCGAATGATGTATTAAAATAATTTAATCATAATTAGAATTTGAAATATTGAATTTTTAAAATATTACAGCGCCATCTGGCGGTAGAAATTTCTATAAGCTACTGTTCAATTCCAACTCAACAAAGCTTTCAAATGATGTATTACTTATGAAATTATTTTAATTAGTAGCTGAGATACAAAAGAAAATGGATTCAGGACACCTGAAAACATGTAAATCAGCTGAAATCTCGAATTCCACTTTCGATAATATAAATTGGTAAAAATATGTTTCTTCTCATGGAAAGCCTTCGCTGACGATGACGCAAATTTCATGATTTTTGTTCCCCCAAAAGTGCTCAACGCGCCTAAAGAAGTTTTCACTTCAAATGGAAAACCTTCGCTGATGACGACGCAAGTTTCATGATTTTTGTTCACCCAAAAGTGCTCAACGGGCCTAAAGAAGTTTTCACTTCAAAAATGCAGTTTAAAACAAAATTTTGCAGTACGAGAAAGCTGATACTCATATAAATGCATATAAAACAGAATTTACATAGCGAGTTAAAAAAAATAAGAGAAAAAAAATCAGTTTAAACTTTTTTTATTTTTGAAACACTAATTTTAAGATCTAAAACTGACCTACCTAATCAGTATAACTTAATTTTCCTGTAATAACTATGCAATACATGAGAAAGGATATCTAATGGGTTTATGCAACAATTTTCAAGAAAGACATTAGAATCGCTTTTTAGATACCGACTTTTACCAAAACTTGGCGTACTCAATTGTTGACCCAAAAATAACAATTACATACAGAAAAGGAGATTAATATGAGAAGTTTGAAAAAAATTCGTACAGCTGTTTTTAAAGGCATGCACTTGTGAGACCTGAAATTGAGATATTTGTACAGGACACCTATCAATTTTTCTGAACTAACCAACTCATTCATATTAAAGAACATCTAATCAAGTGTATATACAGCAGCTTTGAATAAAATCATTAGAACCGTTTTTGAAATATGGACTTACAGCCCCACTCCTGGTTCTTGATTGTCGAATTTTCATCAAAAGTTAGAAAAATCATCTATACACCCGGCGTGTCTAAATTCTGAAGTTTCATAGTTCCATCTATCAGTTTCGGAGAAATGATAGTCAGAAGATTCCACACACACATTCTGACCAATTGCTAAAAACTTTTTTTTTTTTTGGACTCAGGACACCTTAAAACATGTAAATCAAGTGAAAACTCGGTATTGAATTTTTGAACTGAACACAATACAATTTTTATTAAAATCACACAATCAACTGTGGAAGAAAATCATATTTATTGAAATTTTATTTTTCCGACTGAGTGAAAGATTTCCGAAAGTCAAAGATCCGGGGTTCGACTCCCGGTTCAGGCATTATTTTCACTCACTCAGAAAAATAAAATTTCAATAAATAGGAACACAATACTTCCATTACTTACACAGTAATAGTGTAGTAGTAGTAAAAAATTAAGATAATGACACCTGAATATAAGAGTAATCAGTAATAAGAGTAATAGTTACTATTTAGCTTGAAGAATATTCAATATTTGACCAAATAGTTAGTGGTGATAATATAGCATAATAAAAATAATAAATTACTTATGTAACCAGACTTGACATTGAACAGAAAGATTTACACAATGTTGAAAACACCAATGCAAAAAATGCTAAAACCAAACTGCAATTTCAGTAGCAAGCTTTAAGTATATCGTTATCAGTGCAGAATGCATATCATCCATCAGTTTACAAATTCTCAATCAGGTTTGACACTGACGATGGTAGGTACGCTTAATGCTACAGAAACTGCAGTTTGGTTTTAACACTTTTTTACATTGGCGTTTTTAACATTATGTAAATACTTATAGTAAATTGTTTATCATTCTTGATAATAAAAAAGTAAATCCATGAAATAAATGATATTTTTAACAGCAGTGTATTAAACTTCAGTATTTAGGCATCATTAATTAATCTGAAAAAGAACTTGTTTTGTCAATATATTAAAACTGACATAACAGACAAATTCTAATTCAGATGTTTATTCGTAAAACTAAGAAGAAATGCATTCTTCATTGATCAGATCGACATTCACCTGCCAGAATCTCGTTCAAGACTGAAGTAAATTTATTCATATTTTAAAATACTCACTCAATTTCTCAATAATAAAAACTATAAAAATTTGAAAAGTATATTATACTTACAAAAAACATAATCCTTTATATGCATTAGTATATTTTTCAAATAGATGACTGCTTCACTTCAGAAGAAGCACTTTTCAAGATTTTGTGCTTCATTGAACAATCTGAAAGAGAATTTAGTACGTTATGCCAATATACTAAAACTGACATAACAGCCAAATTCTCATTCGGATAGTTGTTCGATAAACTGGAATATTCTTCATCAGGTCCACACTGAGGTTCTTCATTTAGCGAGATTTTTAATTCGAGATTGAGGTGAATGCACTGATATTTAAAAATACTCATTCGATTGAAGAGTTACCATACTCTTGATCATAAAAAAAAATCAAAAACAAAATACTTTCAAAATAAAATTATAAGTCTTTATACTTCTTAATATTTTTTTCTATCTTATAAAATCAGAATTTTTATAATAGTCTCTATCGAATGGTATTCAAAATATAAATCATATAATATTAATAAAATAAAATAATTGAGGGGTGAATAAAAATTAATTACAAATAATATTATAACATTTCTTTAATATTTTGCTTATTCTTCAATACTTAAATTTAAATAAATAAAATAATACTTAGATGAATATTAACATCACATAGAATTGGTGTTGCTATCATGCATAACATAAAATGTAACATTCTCAGTTAAGTAAAAATATTTATCATTTGATAATAAAACTTTTAATTTAAATCTTACCTTTAACAGAACTCCATTTGAAATTCAGCATTTATGACATTGTAGCATCATTATCCGAAAAAGAGCTTAATATGTTATGCCAAAATAGTAAAACTGACATAACACATAAATTCCCATTCAGATGTTAGTTCAATAAGCTACAAATGTTTTTCAATGTTTATCTCTTCAGATCTTCTCATCCACATAGTTAAAAAATAAAATACATAATCATCTAATTTTAAAACTAAAATCAATACTCTCTATGTATTTTTATTGCCAATATTTAAAAATATAAATAGTTAATGAAAGATTTTAGTTATAATAAGCAAGACAATATAAAATAACTATATTGCAGTTGATTCTCTCAATGCAAATTTAAGTAGCATTTTAAATAATTTTATATTCATACATAATGGTTAAAAGTGCAGAACTGGGAGAGAAAATAAAATAAGTATATCTAATACCACCAATACCAAACCAGTTGTATGCAATTGTAAGTAAAATATAATCTACTCTTACAGCTTATGAACTTTTAATGATTTTGATTTTAATAATGAAAGTTGATATTTGAATATCGAGCTTACCACATACTGCAATTTCAATATACACTCTTGTTAAAGCAACATTAACTCTTCCCTTCTTTCTATCTTTTGCAGTTTTAGTCATCTACTCACTCCAAACCATGTAATTATAAGGTAATAAATTTAAGAAATGTTTAGATTTCAATGAAGATTGAAAAAATATGTTTATAACACACACACTTGACTTTCATACAAAGTGTAGCCTCCAAAATATTGAAATTATACTTTATTAAATAATTGAAGTTTTATAGAAATCTCGAATTTAGCTTCAATTCTATTTATTTTAGTGTTCTATGACCTCAATACAAAGTATAAAACAATATAGACTTAATTATAAAAGTGAACATTTGGATGATGATGCAAATGTAAAAATTGTTCATAGAAAAAACAATAACCAATTAAAATTAATTATATCAAATTCTTCAAACAGATAATTCACTTGAAACTAAAAAAAATATTTGAAGTCAGTTGACCAGTTAAAATGAACTGCAATAATATAATACTTCGGAAAACATACATATATGTGCATATATCATAATATAAACAAAACGAAAATAAAAAATTGAAACGTAGTTCGATTACGAATCCATCCGATATCTGTAAATAAACTTCCATTATCCCAAACTAAATAAATCTTATTTGTCTCTTAAAGAATTGATTTAATATCATGTATATATATGAAGAACTGATTAATTCTTCAAAATAATAACTCGCCATCTTTCACATTTGCAACTGCAAGTTGACTTACGAGAGGTGCAAAGCTCTTGTAGATTTGCAAGTGGGTTTGCTGTCAGTTTGCAAGCGATATGTTCCGTTTGTATTGAAACTTCCGTTGCAAGCGGCTTTGCAACCGGAAGTGTTTCATTTGTATGTACCCCAAGATCTGCAGATCGGCAAGATTTGTGGCATCAGAAAGTTTGGCGTTGGGGAGAGCAATGAATGATTATATTTATTATTAATGATCACGGAGTAATATTAATAGGAGTTGAAGGTCCAATGGGAGAAAGCTAAGAAACTGTGATCTAAATTTTTGGTAAATATTGAGGGCGCCACTTGTCATTCCTCCCTACTTCGGCGCGGATATACTGTTGTTTTCAGTAGAATTTTGCTGAAGTACATTTAAATTTTTTTTTATTTAAGCAATTTAATTTCTTTGTAAGTTCTTAAAACTGCATAATTCAGATGTTTCAAATAAATGCTTCGTTCCTAGTTGTAAAACAGGCTATGATTGTGATTAGAAAAACAAAAAAAAGCCCTAGGAGAAAAATAAAGTCCGAGTTCGTGTTTTCTGCACCTAAAGTAAGTTTATTTTTTTTCTTTACAAAATTTCATCCATTCTCCTTCCTCCCAATTGTCTGTTTTAGCTAGCTTCGGTTCATAAGAATCTTCATTTTTTAAAAGCTTTCTTTCAAAGTAAAATTAGTATAAAATGTCTCTTAAAAAAAAACATGTTGGTTAGAATACTCTATTTAATGAAATTTGCTTTCAATCGAAATTTTTTCAGCTTGATATTATTTTTAAAAAAATAATTAAAACGAGACATTTCCCCATTGAATAACATTGCGGAAGATGGAGAGAAGGAAGGATTGCACGCTGGCGCCATCTGTAAACATTAGAAAACAACATCACAAAATTTCAGCGTTACCTTCTTCTCCTGTCTTTTTACTCCGTGTTAATGATTTAGGGGTACATCAAGGAGGTTTAATATATGGAGTGGGTCTTCTTCTATTACTCAACGTTACTGTGGTGAAGCCGTGCCACACCCCTACACCCGCTATCCGGCTCAAGACATTGCCGCCAGGGCCTGATTCCCGACTCAATTGAACTATAGAGGGCGTTCTATTGTCGTCTGCTTGTTATTATTAGAAACCCGTCGGATAACGGCCAGCGTTCTACGCGTGTACAATGGTAAGCAATGGTTATTTTGAGTATTAAGTACATTATTAATGTGCAAATATTACGTCGAATTCAAGAAATTTAGTTAAAGCGGAGGTAATTTTAAAATTAGAAAGGCTTATCGCTTTTGGTGGAATCAAATTAACCGAAAACAAATTTGATATTTTGGCAATTTGCTTACAAGCAAGTACAATGAAAATGTCCCTACATACTATAAAAGAAACGGATAATAAATGATTTAAATTGCGAAATCCGATTTTATAATATCGCAGTTTAGATGTTCCTGTCTGTTTATAACTTCCTGTAAAACTCCTGTGCAAGCATCAGTAAGCAGTTTTTGATATTTTGTTACGGTAAGAAAGCAGCTTGTTCATTGTTTTATTTTTCTCCCCTGGAAGTGATCAAATTTTGAAAGTTAAGTGTACTTTCCTGTAGCATTTGCGATTTAATAAAATATGCTATGCTTTACGGAAAGTTTTCTTAAACTAACAATTTGGTTTTTTAAATCAGCAAATACAGAATTTAAAAATTGAAACATTCATGCTACCCACAGAAAATTTCCAGGTATGTTAAAAATTTGTTTTTTAAAACTACATTTAGTATTTTCATGATTTTTTTTTCTTTTTATTTGATATTATACTTTTATGAATATTGGTTTTATTACTTATGCACTTAGATTTGTTTGATTTACTTTTCTAAGAATATGTTTCATGTATATTTACTTGTTTAATTAGATCATATAATCTAAGTATTAAATTGACATATATTTTATATATTTTCAATGCCCGGGTATTTTTTAAACGATCAGCAACTTTCCTTTCTTTCTTTAGTTAAAACACTAATAAATGAATTAAGTTTTTCCTTATATTATTAAGGTAAAAATATAAAAATTTAATTATATAGAACAATGAAATAACTGAATGAAAGAGATAGTAAATTGAAGTTGTAGGATTCTCATCAGACATAAAAACTGAGTGAGAATTTCACACTATTACTCAGAAATAAAGTGAGGTATTTAAAAAGAATGTGAGAACAGAAAAATACATAAGTAAATGAAATTCTGGATTAATGTGTATTTGTTTTCTATATAAATTATCATTTATTTTTGTTTTGTTAAATTATAGCTGCTAGTTTTGAATAGTCCGCTACTTAAGATTCTTCCTATGTTTGCATATATTTCAGTTGTACAGTTTTTTTTTTTTTTTTTTTTTTTTGAAAAAAAGGAAGAATGTTTTTATATTTTTATGAATGGCAAGGATATTGGTCTCATTTTCAGACTTCTACAATGTATATGACAACATATGTCAAACACATTGGATTGATTGTGATTGCTAATTATGTCTAATTTCACAGCTCATAGGATGTATTTGAGTTTAAATGCATTTCATTGTTTAAACATGTAGTTTTTTTTTTCTTTTTTAAATACCTTCAATACAAGGATTGTTCAGCTATTTCTAGTTTGATGTTTTATTGTAGAAATATAATGTATTTTTGCAACTGATCGAAAATGTAATTTTCTTATCAAAGTTTTTTGATTTTTTTTCTTTTTTAAATCATTCAACATTTGTGAAGGGTTTTGTTTGAATTAGCTTATTTTTGTGAAGGGTGAAAAGCTTATCAAGTTTCAAGATGAAGGGATCTGTGAGGAAAACTTAGGTCTGTTAAAGGACCCATTACAAAAATTTTCTCCTTAAATAAAAACTGACCTTTGATAAATCTGTTTAATTTTGAAAGCTAATCTTTCCTGCTATCAATAGACTGCCTGAATAATCAAATGCGCTCTGCTGTATTTCTCCCAAAACTCTGATATTCAGTTTCTAATTTATAAAAAGATTTCTATGCATGTTTGTGGTCTTAGCTCTATAAAAATGAACTGTCATTATTTAAATGAAACCTTAATTGTAATTTTAATTTTCAAAATTACATTTTTCACAGTTTCACAAAAAGAGGACTCAAGAGCTTTATTTTCACGCTAAATTTAGATTTACAAAACTACATACAGATTTTTCACGATTTCGTAAAAGCAGGACCCTGTCTGAAAAGTCTGGACAGACCCCTGAGCAGAGCTAGAAATTCGTGGTCACTAGTCGTATTTTGCAACTATAAATTTTGTTTTGACGACCGTGATTTTACAACCAGTCATCATTTTTTACGCCTAACTTTCTGTTATTTCGTTATTTTTAATAAGGCAAGTGACATCTCGAAAGCTTTGTTTTTAGTACTTCAATTTATTCAATAACATTAGGTAATGAGTAATTCTATGAATAAATTTTGCCATAGAGTTGATGGGATTTTATGACCAGAAGCGGGAAAATTGTAAGAGGGAATGTACCTTTTTACGGTATCTAGTGGTCCATAAGTGGACTTTTTTCTTTTTGCCATAATTTCAAATTGTATTTTGGAGGTTAATGTACAATGAACTAAACCACCTAAAAATATTCACTTGCCACATAGTGAATAAACAAGATAAAGCGGTGACTTTAATAATTTGCTTCCCTCCCATGTCCATCATAAAAATGAGTATCATTCCATTGTCAATGTAAACATTGTGCATTTCTACAATTAAAACTAAATTTAGTAAAGTAACATCGTAATATCCAACATTTCAGAATCAGTCAGCAAAAATATGGTATTTTTTAGTTCCTTCAAATGTATTTTGTTGCTATGGAATCTCCTATCGTCTATTGAAAGAAAGATTACGTGTTAGAATAAAATTTAATTTGCAATTAAAATGTAACTGCTTTGTTTATTAATGAAAATTGATGAATTTTTAACTACAGGTTGGTTTTGTGCTGAATAGGTTGTATATTAAGTGTTGTGTGCAAAAAAGAAAATTTGAAGCACTTTGAAATTTGCAATTTTTAACCCCAGTTCAAGATCATGTGACATTAATTACTTCCAGATGTTTTCTTTCCATTCCAGACAACAGTTAAAATCGTCTGCTGATAGAATGCTTATTTTTAAGCAATAAACCGTGAATTTTTGGTCATTTTTCAATCGACATGGGTCGACGTTTTAATTAATATCTCCAAAACTAATTAAGATTTTTAAATTCTGTTTCGAGGAGGACCTCGGAAAGGCACCAGAGCATCGGTATGTCAATTCTTGTACTTCTGCGTTCAATAGGGGCTGAACGTATAAAAGAACAGACAGACAGACAGACAAACCTTTCCATTTTTTCGGATTTTTGGATAACATATACATCAGATTTGTATGCTTGACATATAGTCCGCTTGTAAATCTTCGTCAGATAACGACAGATAGCACATGACATAATTACAATACGAAGAATTGGAGAAAACACCCAGGGCCAACGCGGGAATCGAACCCGCTCTCCTACGCTCGAAGGCGATTAGCAGTGTGGTGACATATCCACTCGGCGACGGAGGGCCCTCCATTTATTATTATAGATATGAATAAAGCGAAATGTCTTCTTCGTGTGTGCCTCTATGCCAAGGCGCAAAATTTCCGCTCGCCAGCTCGCCATTGGCAAGTGGAATTTTTACTGTGGGGAGTAAAAATTTGGTCTAGTCATAGATAGAATTCTTACACAATACGGTGATACAAAACATTCTTTTTATAGATTTAAATATAGTAAAATATTGCCATCTTATAACCTCATATTTAACCTCTCCTCTTTTGATTTTCGAAGAGCCGAGTCTGTGTGTGCGCTGCCCAAGATCGCCCCAGCCTGGGAAAGGAAATAGGCTTAGTGCATACATAAAAGTTTTGATCTCTTTGGCAGTTTCGTTTTTCCCCAAGCAGAGTGAAAATAGACCAACAGAGAGCCTCTTTGCCCGTCGCCTATCATCCGAGAGAAGAGATATGCAAAAGTTTGCCTATGCGGTATTGTCACATGAAAATGATCCTGAGCCCTTTTAAAGATACTGCCTATGTTTATTTTACTGAATAATGATTAAAAAACTGTTCATATTTTCCAGTTTTTTACTGAAACGCCAATGGTTTGCGCTTGTAAAGACTTGTAAGCAACGATTATATCGAAAAAGTTATTCCGAAATGGCTATTTCAAATGACAACAATGAAGAAGTTATACACATCGACATTCCGTCTGATTACAAAAATAAAATAGACGAAAAAGACATTTCTAATTTAAAAAGTTAAGTAAATAAACATATATAGTACTAGCAGGCTTTGCCCGCTTCGCTGGACATTAAACTTAAATGAGTTGTCAAGATGCCATATCTTTATTAATAACCTAAGTTCACGCTGTGATTGGTAGAGGTTTACTCGCTCCCAATGTGAGGAGTCTGGGTCCCCACTGTCTTCGGCACAACTTACCCACTTCTTACTCCCCCACCCTCAGCGGGTGAGTTCGAAGTTTTGCAAAATCCCACTAATGTACATAATGTGTACACTTAATCAATAACCACACACCAAAATTCGCCATTCTAAGATAATTCAAAGCGAATTCAAACGGAAAAACATGTTTTTACACATGTTTATTGCCCTCCGACTCCGAGAAGGTGGGGGGGGGGGATTTCAAATTTCGTGAAATGCAGTTACAATAAGTGCCGGATGCATACAAACAATTTACGCACCAAATTTCGTGACCACAGAAGTCTTTAACAGACAGTATTATAAATAAATAAATACAAAAAGCACAGCTTAAGTATCGGAACCCTTTGGTGACTTTAAATATTTTAAGCCATTTTTGCGATGAACTGAATTGGCTATCTGAATTGGGCAATTAAAGATCTTCGCGAGAAACTTCAGAGCTACTTCGGTGCCGAATTTCAAATTTTGCCAAAGGGATCCAATACTAAAGCTGTTCCATATTGAATCTGGGTTGAAAACGGAAAAAGGGTAAAATAAATTAGAAATATCAGACCTATATTTATAAATTTGACACCGAATGAAAGGGGCGATTTTGCTGAATCCAGGGGTTCAAACAGTTTTTCGATGCGACAATTAGATTTTTTAAAATTAACTAAAGTATGAAACTTAGATGGCAACACTTCATTTCAATCTTTTGATAATTTGTAGTGCGAATCACGCGAATACAAAAGTCTTTAACTTAAAAAATTATTTTTATATTTTATTTTTCCATTCAAAGCATTTTAGTGAAAAAATATTTATGGCGCATGCGCAGGCGTTTTTTACCCACAATTTAAACACTAATCATAATTTTGAAAATTTCTATAGATATAATTTCAAGTTGGGTGAAGACCTAAGTTTCTGCCAAGCGCCGTTAAATTCCGTCCAGCCGATCTCGAGTGATGCCCTGACAAACGTGTTTTAGTCTTTTACCCCCTAAGGGGGAAACGGGGGGGGAATTTCTGAAAAGTTGATAGATATAATTTTAAGTTGGGTGAAAACCTAAATTCCTGCCAAGCGCCGTTGAATTCCGTCCAGCCGTTCTCAAGTGATGCCCGGACAAAAAAAGCGACATTCGGACACGATGACACACACACAGACACACACACAGGTAAAATTTTCTGAAGTCATTTACGGCTTTCATGGGGTGTGAAACGTGAAGATATCGCAAAATTTTTCGATTCCGACAAATTTACAGACAAAAGTCTGATTTTACTAATATAGATAAGGAAGCTTAATATTTCATAATAAAAAGATTTTCACAAGGTGTTGTTTGACAAGGGATTTTTCTTCTTCTTCTAATTTTCTTTAATGACTCTTTGCATTTATGTTATTAGATATTTTAATCTTTTTCAAATCTCAAATACAATACATTATAATGATTTTTAATTATAGATGATTATGAAACATGATGATATACGATACACTTTTAATATACATAATTTTAGACATATTTGTAAAAACCTTTCAAATAGTTAGGAAAAATAAAAAATCCAAAATGCGTAGGAAAAAAAAAATAAATATAAAATGACAACCCTATTTTGTGGCGAGTAAATTTTTTTTTTTCTTTTGGCGAGTGTAACCTGAGTTGAAATTTCGGGCCCTGCTCTATGCGCTACAAAGGTCAGGCCACTGATCGCAAATTTACAAAAAATTGACAGATGCTTAGCTTTGATCTTGCAGGTGTGCATAGAATTATTTCTTTCTTTCTTTTTCTTTTTCTTTCTTTTTTTTTTTTTTTGGTTTATTTTCTTTCCTTGTTTACTTTTTCTTTTTTTCTTTTTTTCTTTTTAATTTTCGAATGTGAATTTCTTAAATTATTTAATTTGTTTATTTATTTTGGAATGTTCCGTTAATTTTTCTGCTTTATTTTCTTAAATTTTATTTAATTTGCGTGTTTTTCTTTTCATCATCTGCATTCCTTAGTAAAAATCGCTATTCTATTTATTTTTCCTTCTTTCACATTAAATAATGCGATCAAATAGTTTTCATATAATAAAATTTTAATACTGCTTCCTTTTTTTTTTTTTTTTTTTTTTTTAATACACATAATAGTTGCGTTTTCAATGGTAATTGTTTATGTAAAGGTATAATACCTCCTTTTGAAGAGGAATGTTCATTATTTTTAATACATTGTTTCTATCAAAATCAAATGGTAATATGATAGGAAGAATTAAACTAATTAAATTTTTAACTTTATTAAAATATGTAACAATTAATTTTTTGTATAAGAACTATCAGAAGACAGATAAGACTACCAGCGCCTTAAGCGGTCACTTAAGCTGCTGCCACTAGCAGTGGGGTCACCAATCTGACATAGTGCGGTTGTGGAAGACACAGTAGAAAGCAGCGAGGACCTGAAGCCAAGTTTTCAGTGATTTCAGTGGATTTTTTCTTTCCGGTTCTCACAATTCTTTCTTTTATTTTCCTTTTATTTTTTTTTTGTTTCTAAAGTATATAAAAAAAATGTGTTTAAATTTCTTTGAAAATTCATTTAAATACAGCGATCAATGAAGCGGCCTTCAATAAGTTAATATAAGAGTCCTTTAGATATATGCTTTAAAGTTAAAGCTACAAAATTTTATATACGATTCCGAGAAATTGGAAGCTCACCAGTGGCCGAGCAGTTCTGTGCTCAAATTTGGCCGATGGGAAGAGCCGGGTTCGATCCAAGGTCGCGCTCATCGACCTAGCCGTTCGGAGATTTCCATGGTTTTCTCCGAACTCATGTAAATACAGGCTAAGATCCCTCAGAAAGACCCCCCACAGACAGTATTTCACACATAGGCCTAGGACCCAACCCCAAGTGTAGTCAGACTTCAATCATACAACCAAGAAACTGGAAAAATACAAGCTTAAATTTGATGAAATTGTATCGCCTTGATGAGTAGTGTTCTTTCCATAGTTGGCTTCAGAGCATACCCAGATTCAAATGTCACGCTACGCCACTGTTAAAATGATAATTTAAGAAAGAGTGATTCTTATACAATGTGCTAAAACTTTACAAGACTATTTTCTTCATTGTAGATGACTATTTCTTGAACTGTATAAATAAGATTTTGCAAAAAATACCATTGCTGAATTAAAAAAAAAAAAAAAGAAGGAAAAAAACCTCACAATTGATTTGAGTAAAAAAACATAGCACACACCTTCATGAAAAGTGCTGCTTCGATGCTGTGCTAATGCCTACCGTTTTCCTCTAGTAAAGCTTTCTGCTGTTATTTTGATCCGAAAGAACTGCTAAGAATTTTTATTTATTATTTATTTTTGCTACACAAGTAATTGAAAAAAAAAAGATAAAAAGAAAGATAAAAAAATTACAAGAATTGTTTTGGGCCGATGTAATAGCACACCCCTTCATTAAGGACCCGCTTCACTCACCGCCGCCAGAAGCCGAAGCTAATGTTATTCTATGAGAAATTTTTCTTTACAAATAACTTATTAACTAATACATATTTTTAAATTCTGTTTTCACCTTCTGAAAATTCCCAGGTGTTAAATTGACGAACCTTTTTTAAAAATTTATTTTTTCATTTTTTTATATTTTATTTTGAAGCTGCAAAATACAAATTTTCAATATGTGAATTTTTTTCATTTTTCAATTTCAAAATAAAATGTTAAAAACTAAAAAAAAATACTTTTTTAAAAAAGGTCCGTCTATTTACCAGTTGGGAATTTTCCGAATGTGAAAACAGAATTTAAAAATATGTATTAGTTAATAAGTTATTTGTAAAGAAAATTTCTCCATAGAATAACATTGGCTCGGGCTTCCGGCGACCGTAAGTAAAGAGGGCCGTAAAGTGTAAATATCGATATAAGTGTTGCTTTCATGATGTGCTAGTGCCTAGCTTTTTCGTCTGGTGAAGCGTTCTGCTTTTATTTCTACCTGCAACAAACGTTGTAATTTTTTTTTTTTTTTAATGTATGGTGTTTGCTTATTTTTTTTCATCATTATTATTTGTTACTGTTGAGCACTAGTCCTGCAGCACATATTATTAATAAATAAATACAATCAAAATACTATAAAATTAGCATTTTAATTGCACTTATCAAATTTGCATATTCTTTGAAAAAAAAAAAAAAAAAAAAAAGATTATTAAAAACAATTGGATTAACAATTTAAAAAAAAAGTGCTCCTCACACAATGACTTTAAAAAGTTTATAAAACTGCTTTTTTTTTTTTTCATTGTAGTTGACTATATGTTAATATTTATATGTGGTTAAGAGAGTAAGTATTCTCCTCACCAGATGGCGCCACACCTCAGCTGTGAGTATTTTTGTTTTCTCTTCTTGTCAGTTGTTGATTGTGATGTGATGTGATAGATACGCACGTGTTAGCAGCAAAGAGCTGCTCGCAACAAAAATAAATATGTTTAGTGAATTACTTTAGTGAGTGAAATTCTTCTTTATATACAAATACAGTCCATTATACTTTAGTAATTGTAAGAACCAGCGCGATAAGTGCAACAAATTCATCGCCGCGAAACATTCTGGTCAGACTCACCGGAGAATACTTTCGATTTGGAATTTTGCGCCGCGCCGCTCTCGATGTTCTGAGTGACTCAACGCCGGAATAAGCCGGTAAGTGATTTTTAAACATTCTATTTAAATGTATCACTGTGAAAGTAATAATTATAAGTATTGTGAAAATATTTATATAATAAACTAGTGCTATAAAAAGAAAATTTATAAATAAATAAAAATAAATTTGTACAAAAAATAAATAAATAAAAAATTAAAATTGATTATGTCTTCACAAAAGGCAATTACAACGCGAAAAAGAGTCCTTAAGGGACAAATTACCAAATTCAAAGAAAAATGTAATCTTGAAACGTCAGATTACGACATTTATCAATTAGAATTATTAAAAGATAAATGCAATAAATACTGTTGTGAGCTAGGTGAAATTTTTAATCAGTTGTATGAAGTTTCTGATGAAAAGGAACTCGACACGCTCATTAATGAACAAGATAACATCCAAAATAGTCTGGATGATTTATTATTATCACTAAACAGAAAGATTTCTACAATAAAAATAAACAATGAGGAAGTTTCAGTTTTAAAAACAGAACAAAAAGTCGAGAGTGTGCGCTTACCAAAGCTATTACTGCCAAGTTTTAGTGGAAATATTACAGAATGGTTAACATTTTATGACTTGTTTACCGCTAGTGTTCATAATAATACTAACTTATCAAATGCTCAAAGACTACAATACTTGAAATCATCGTTAAAAGGTGACGCTTTTAAAGTAATTCAGTCGATTTCTATCTCAGACGCAAATTACGAAATTGCTCTAAATTTATTGAAAGATAGGTATTCCAACAAAAGAGAGCAATTATTTGCTCAAATGAAAAAATTAATATCGCTTCCAAGTATTCAGAATGAATCGTCAACCGCTATTTTACAATTAGTAGATAGTGTAAATGAAATTATTCGCTCATTTGAGATTTTGGAGCAAAAGGTTGATGACCTCAGTGATACTTTAATATTATACTTAACAATGCAAAAATTAGATAATGCTACTAAAATGTGGTTCGAGCGTGAATTGAAAAAAGAAAATATCCCCAAGTTAAGGGAGCTCCTTGAGTTTTTGCAGCATCATGCGCGAACTGTAGCAAATAACAAACTTCAGTTTAAGAAAAACATTCCATCAAGGGCAACGGTTTTGATTTCAAACAACAATAATGCAAATAGCAACTGTATTTTTTGTCATGAAGAGCATAATTTGCAGAAATGTTCAAAATTTTTGAATTTAAGTGTTCAAAAACGCGTAGATTTTGTTAAAAATAACAATTTATGTTTTAATTGCTTATCACATTTACATAAACTTAAATTGTCTAAAAGTATTAATAAATGTAGACATTGCGCCAAATCACACCATTCGCTTTTACATTTTGAGAATTACAAACGAAACCCAAAACAATTTGTGAATAGTAGTATGCCATTGAACGTTCAAGCACAAACTTTCAATCCCTCAGAATCACATACTGATAGGAATGAATCCCCTTTGATTTGTGCTTCTCTTTTTGGTAGTTACACTTCTTCAGGTAATTTAGAACCAGTTAAACGCAAGCAAATACTTCTTTGCACTGCATTGATTAAGGTAAAGGATTCAACTAACAATTATGTCTATGGGAGGTGTATTCTGGATACAGGATCACAGGCTAATTTTATTACACGAGAATTTGCAAACAAATTACAAATTAATGCGAAGGATAGTTCAATTTCAATTTCATGTTTGGGTTCCTACAACACACTAACAAGTGGGCAAGTCGATTTATTATTTTCACCCCATTTTCGGAGTGATTTACGTGTTTCTACTTCTGCGTTTGTGATCAACGAGATAACAGGAAAAACTCCAAATGTTTCATTACCCAGTGACATTAAAAAACATTTTAGAGATTTAAATTTGGCCGACCCGCAATTTGACAAGTCAAATTCAATTGACATTTTACTTGGAGTTAATGTTTTCCTCACACTATTAAATGGCAATATTGTTAAAAGAAATCCTAATTTACCATTTGCTGTAAGTTCAAAATTAGGGTGGGTAATTGCAGGAACAACTTTTTTAGAAGTTAGTGAATCAAATCCTATCGCAGTAAATTGTATAAACACTACTGACTTAATTCAGAGGTTTTGGGAGTTAGAGCAAGTTCCTAACAAAAATATAATGTCAAATGAAGAAAAAATGTGCGAGTTACAGTTCGAAAGGGAACATAAAAGAAATCATGATGGTCGCTATTCAGTTAGTTTACCTTTCAAATTTAATCGAGAAATTTTAGGAAATTCAAAAGAAATGGCTACGCGGAGATTTATTAATTTGGAAAAAAGACTTTTAAATATGCCTCACATTTATGAACAGTACATTGATTTCATGAAAGAGTATTTGTCCCTTGGACACATGGAGCCCATTAAAGACATTGTTGGGGTTGAAAACAACCATTATTACATGCCGCATCATTTTGTTCTTAGAGAATCTAGCTTATCCACACGCCTTCGTGTTGTTTTCGATGCAAGTGCTAAATCATCATCAGGAATTTCGCTTAATGATACGCTTATGGTAGGTCCAAAAATTCAGGATGATTTATTCGCAATTATTTTGAGATTTCGTTGCCATAACATCGCAATTACTGCAGATTTAAAGAAAATGTATCGACAAGTGAGGGTGCACGAAAATGATAGAGAATTTCAACGTATTGTTTGGAGAGATAGCGTAAACAAACCACTAGAGACATTCCGTTTGTGTACAGTCACTTACGGAACCGCATCAGCCCCTTACTTGGCCACCAGAGCGCTAAAACAATTAGCAATAGACGAAGGTGAAAATTATCCATATGTGACTAACATATTATTAGAGGACTTTTACGTTGATGACGTTTTGACAGGCGCATCAAATATTGAAGAAGGCAAATTACTGATAACACACCTATCTGAATTACTGTCCAAAGGAGGATTTGAATTGCACAAGTGGTTTTCCAATAATGAACAAATGCTAAGGGATACAGGGGTAATAATTCAAGAAAAAGAGCCAGAATTGATACCCAATAAGGCAATTAAGGTATTGGGAATAGAATGGCATCCTAATGAAGACTCATTTAGTTGTAGTGTAGTTGTGCCGCAAATAATTACTCCTGTTACTAAAAGAAAAATATTGTCAGTAATTTCGAGCATTTTTGATCCATTAGGTTGGATTGCTCCTTTCGTAATATCTGCTAAGATTTTTTTACAAGAACTTTGGAAATTACAACTATCATGGGATGAGCATACTCCTGATAGCGTCAATGAAAAGTGGTTACAAATTTGCGAGAATTTACCCTCTTTGAAACACATTCGCATCCCTAGGAAAATATTAGTGACAGATCCAAGCAAGATTGAATTGCATGCATTTTGTGACGCTTCTGAAAAAGCTTACGCAGCTGTTATTTTTGTTAGGTCCATATCTGAAAACAATGAAATAAAAGTACAAAATCTAACAGCAAAAACACGTGTGGCTCCTCTGAAATCGATTTCACTTCCGCGTTTAGAGTTATGTGCAGCTTTACTTTTAGCTCGTTTAGTTAAGGCTGTTTTACCCGCATTGCACATAAACATTGATGCAATTTATGCTTGGACTGACTCAACTATAGTTCTTTCGTGGTTAAATACTGAACCTTATAAATGGCAAACATTCGTTGCGAACAGGGTAGCAGACATTCAAACATTGCCTGGCGTACATTGGAATCATGTAAAGAGTTCAGAAAATCCCGCTGACTGTGCTTCGCGTGGACTAAAGCCTACAGAATTAATTTCACATAATCTATGGTGGTCTGGGCCTCATTGGTTATCCACATTTGACATTCCCAATTCTGCTTCAATTACAATCGACAGAGAAGCATTGAAGGAAGAAAGGAAAGGCATATCATGTACAATTTCGCAAATTCAAGAACCTTTACCTGTCATATCAAATATATCTTCTTTTACAAAACTGCAACGTGTAATTGCATGGTGTTTACGATTTATTTCAAATGCAAGAGTAAAATTACCAGAAAGAACATTAACGTACCTAACTAGTAGCGAAATTACAAATGCAACAAATTGCATAATTAAAATTGTTCAAGTTTCTACCTTTCATAATGAAATTCACTGTTTGAAATCAGGAAAGACTGTGCCTCCTACTAGCAAAATTGCTAGTCTATGTCCATTTTTAGACAACACAAAGTTGTTGAGAGTGGGTGGACGATTGAAGAACGCAAACTTACCTGTAAATGAAAAACACCCAATTTTGCTTCCGAAAAAACATCATTTGACTGAAATTATAATTAAACATTTTCACATTAAGTATTTACATGCTGCTCCTGAGCTCTTACTTTCTTTAATACGACAAAATTATTGGATAATAGCAGGTAGATCAGTAATCAGATCTCTAGTGAGAAAATGTGTAACATGTTGCAGATATCGAGCTCAAGCTGCTACACAAATTATGGCTGACTTGCCAGAAAATCGAGTTACTCAATCTAGACCTTTTAATTGCATTGGTTTGGATTTCGCAGGTCCCTTCATGATCAAACATCGAACTGGACGTGGTCAAAAATCTTTTAAATGTTATGTTTGTATTTTTGTGTGTTATTCAACAAAGGCTATTCACTTAGAAATTGCAGAAGATTTGTCCACCAACGCATTCTTGAGTACCCTTAAGCGATTTATATCCAGAAGAGGAAAACCCTCTATCATTAACAGTGACTGTGGAACTAATTTTAAGGGTGCTTACTCGGAATTACAAAGATGTTTTTCACAATTCAATAAAAACGAGAAAGTTCAAGGGTTTTTGGCATCTGAGGAAATAAAATGGAATTTCAACCCTCCTGGAGCCCCACATTTTGGTGGTCTTTGGGAGTCCGCAGTAAAATCCATGAAGTACCACATTAAAAGAACAGTGGGTGATACCGTACTTACCTATCCAGAGTTTGCTACATTGCTAGCCCAAGTTGAAGCCTGCCTCAACTCAAGGCCGCTCAGTCCAGCTTCTTCAGATCCTTGTGACTATTCAACTCTAACACCAGCACACTTCATTTTGGGTACATCACTAACAGCCTTGCCTGAGCCTGATGTCAGCGAAGTCAAAACAAGTTATTTAGATAGATGGCATGTGCGACAATCAATCTTGCAGCAATTTTGGAAGAGATGGAGCAGAGAATATTTAACCCAACTTCAACAAAGACATAAGTGGTTTAAAGAAAACAAAAATGTGTCAGTCAATGACTTAGTGTTTATCAAAGATGACAATTTACCTCCTCTAAAGTGGAAAATGGGACGAGTGAGCGACATTCATCCAGGTCCAGATGGCAGAGTTCGAGTGGTAACTGTTCAAACTAGTCATGGTTACATGAAACGTCCCATAGTGAAAATTTGTCCTCTTCCTACAGACTAATTAACAAAAGCTTTTAACTTTAAAGCATATTGAACATTCATTTAGTGTTTATATTAATATTTTTTCTCTTTGTAGTTACAATTTTGATTAATCTTTGTGTAATTTGAAACCTTCCTTAAGGGTTTCAAGGCGGCCGGAATGGTTAAGAGAGTAAGTATTCTCCTCACCAGATGGCGCCACACCTCAGCTGTGAGTATTTTTGTTTTCTCTTCTTGTCAGTTGTTGATTGTGATGTGATGTGATAGATACGCACGTGTTAGCAGCAAAGAGCTGCTCGCAACAAAAATAAATATGTTTAGTGAATTACTTTAGTGAGTGAAATTCTTCTTTATATACAAATACAGTCCATTATACTTTAGTAATTGTAAGAACCAGCGCGATAAGTGCAACAAATTCATCGCCGCGAAACAATATGTTTACATAAAAAAAAAAAAAAAAAAAAAAAAAAAAAAAAAAATGTTTGCAAGAAAATATTGTAAGTTGAAAAAATAAAAAACATACCTCACAATAATTGTTTTGGGCTGAAAAACAGTATATCACTTCTTTCACTGTAAAAAATATGTCCTATTTGCTGCCAGAAATTATGTTCTGACAACATAATTTTTTCGTAAATTACACATATTTTCTCAAATTACAGAGAATTTCTGGCAGCAAATAGGACAATTTTTTTGCAGTATACTTATAAAGTAGCTATAAGTGCTGCTTTGATGCTACGCTTGTACCTATCATTTTCGTCTGATGAAGGGTTGTGCTATTATTTCTAATTGAAAGAACTGTTGTGAATGGTGTTCGTTTTCTTTTTTAATTTACTTATTTACAATTAATTTTTTAAAAATAATTAGAATGATAATTTAACAAAAAAGTGATTCTTGCACAGTGATTTTCTAAAATTTTTGCTAGATATTTTCTTTTTCGTAGATGACTATTTCTTGAACTCTATAAATTTAGAATAATAAATAAGTCGTTGCAAAAAATACCATAAGTAAAAAAAAAAGAAGACAAAGAAAGAAAAAAAATAAAATCTCACGGCAATTGATTTGAGCTGAAATAATAGCACAACTCTTCATCATGTGTAAATGTAGATACAAGTGCAGCTTTGATGCAGTGTTATTCGTCTGGTTCGACAAGTGAAGCTTTCAGTATTTCTGTTATGGTAGCATTTTTCACAAAATGCTAAAAGACTTATCCAAAATGCGAAAACGAAATAACATGTTTTCGCTTTTTTGCTAAAGCATCTTACTAAACACAAATTAAAAAAAAAAAAAAAAAAAAAAAAAAATCTTCGGCGAAAATATTACAACGAATCTTTCATGGGAAAAAAAATCGCAACATTGGTCAAGAAAAATCCATTGGTTCATGCATATAAGGAAAATCAAAAGCTGAATTATGCATAAGAATCGCATACAGGAAATCAATTTGTAAACAAACATGAGGCATTTGTACAGTGGTCTAATATGAAAGAAAGAAAAATTATAAATTGTAAACCAGAAAGCTTTGAATAGTAATAAACAAATTTCACTTATATTACTTTCTTTTTCTTTTCTTTTTTTTTTTTTTTTTTTTTGTAAGCTATGTTTTTATTTTCAGATACAGTATAAGGTATAAGCTTAATGTAGTTTTACATGCTATAGTGATAATTATATCTCCAGAAAAAGAATGTAAGTCGTATCTACGATGTTCCCATTGCTTTAAAAAAGTTTACAATATAAAGTAATAATCTAAAAAGTTTAATATTTTTCATGTCTGCCAATAAATGTGTTAAAATATATGCTTGTACTATATTCGAATTGATCTGGTTGCAGTGGTAAGTACAATTAATTACATTTTTCGTTTTCCATTTCAAAAAAATATATATATTACCTCCTGTGTATAACTCTTTAGACCTCATTAAAAACTTTTAAGCTTAATTTACAAATGAAAATCAAACATATCGAGGCATTTAGAATAATGTGTAAACTGATATTCATCTTTTTCTACTGTTTCTCGCATTTTAGCATTTTGCTGAAGCTTTTTTTTCTGATTTTAGCTTTTTTGCTAAAGAAAATTTTTACTCAGCTTAAACCCTGGAAGCTTTGTGTTATTGTTTGGATCAAAAAGAACTTCTGAGAGCTTTTATTTTTAAATTTTTTTATAAGTGTTGTTTGTTATTTTATTTTTTTATTATTATTACTTTGGAACATCTATCTTTTAGAGCATATTGTCTAAAATATTTAAAACATTGTGCATCGCATAAAATTTTTAAAATCTAGGAACTCCTTTAAAAAGAATCGTGTTTTACTTGTTATAAATGATATACATAACATACATCCTATAATGTTAATAGTTTAATACGAATTATAATAGATATTATACAGAAAATACTTCTAATATAAAATTATTAAAGATTTTTTACTTTCATTACATATAGAGTTAATAAATTCTTATTGAAAATCTGTTGATTGTCAAGTGATAGTATAAATTGTAGGATCAAAATTAAAAATGAGTTACAGTCTCACAAAATACACTTTCACTTAACCAATATTCTTTTCTGAATACTGTAAAAAGAAAAAAGGGGGAAAAAAAAGGAATTTGATTTGTTTAAATCATTTTTGTGGACCGCTGAATAACAAACCAAAAGAAATTGTTTTATTCCTAACAGTAAATTATAATCAATCATTTTAACAGCCATCAACAAAGTTACTACAGCTTTTCCAACTGGATGCTAACTCATCAGCATACATACTCTTTATTTAGATATTTTCAACCCATAACAAAAACTGCATTTCCATATTTTATAAATTCATTTATACTGTACACCACAAAGAACACTAGTGGTGTTGAAAAAAGTGAAGGGTCGTGTATTTTATTTTGAAGTAACTTAAATATTGTAAAAGTATGAAACCAATATTACACAAAGTTTTTCAAAGAATAGACTTATGTATAATAAGCTAAAAATGTAAATAAAAATATAATTTTATTGAAATGTGGATGTATGCAAGTGAAAATAATTATCCTTACATACTAATTAAACAATAAAATTTGCAAATGAAATATGACATGCTATGTAAAACAATACAATTTACACATTTTCAGAGTACTTTGGAGTTTCAATGAAAAACCTAGTCTAATCCATTTTCTGTCTTATTATATATATATGTGAAAATGTAACATAAAAACAAATAAAATGATTATATCTCGTATATGTGTTTAAAACGTTTCTATATTGCTCTAGAATATCTGGCGACTGAACTTTTTAGTCCAGTACCATAGTTTTTATTTACATTGTGAATATGTAAACAAACGCTATTGCACAGGATCATAATATTTTACTGTATTAATTACTGACATACATCTTACGATTTTTCGCAACAGATTACACTGCCGATTCAAAAAGTAACTTTATTGAACTTGTAGTATTTTAAGTTTTCAACACAATAATTTAAAATGAAAATCAACGAGAATTGTAACAGGTGTGAGTAGGTCAACATAACATTTTTTTTCAAATTAAAGCTCAAATAAGTATACATTAAATACATCCAGGTATCTGACCTCGTTAAACAACAACAACAATAAAATCTGAAAGCCTTTTTTTTACCATATGCGATTATTTGTCTTTATTTAATTGATTTTAAAAATACGTATCCATTTTTTACAACACTACACTGATCGGCATATTTTACTCTTGAAAATTAATCGAAGCTAGTACAAAATCAATAAAATCCCCATGAATTGCAAAAAAGTGCCTATTAATAACTATTATTTATGGTTAATATGAATCAAATTTTTAAATATTTACTAGAAAATTATTTTTAATTTAATAACTCAACGCATATGCATCAAAAGGTTCTTAAATAGACATCCGACACAATAACTTAGACTTTTGTCCACCAGAGGGCGTATTCGAGCGCTAGAGTTGCGAATTATCCAAAAGGCTCAGGAAGGACAAGAGGAAGGGCTCACAAGAAGAAGCACAAGAGGAGAGGCTCAGGAAGCACAATTTTTTCCCCTCTAAAATTTAATAGGGGGCCCCATAAGGATTAAAAACATGGTCTTGAATTTTTTGTTTCATATTTTCACACTGAGATTGAATTTTTTCTGAGAAGACAAAACACTCACTATTTCGGGAAAAATCTATTATTTAACCTCAAAAATCTGAATGTTCTTAATTAAACAGTTGTATGATTTTAATGTTCTGTGTAGAAACCACCCAGATGTATGAAAAAAAAAAATAATAATAATAAACACACACTATTTTTTTGGTCTATAGCATTTTTATATTACAATATATAACAGGAAAACAAGATTTTCCGAAATGAAAGGGGGCCCCGAAATGATGGTGAGCTTCCCCTAGCTTCAAAGCTTAATCGGGCCTTGATTGCCGCTCGTAATACGTTTAGGGTTTAGGGGCTCTAGTAATACGTAAGGCTCCTATATATAAGAGTTGGCGCATCAGGCATTTTGTTGCCTTAGGGTTGCCACATGTACCCAGCGCGTTTCTGTGATAAACAAACGACAAACATTTTTTTTTTCGTCTAACGTTACTTTAGAGTAACTTGTTTTATTATATTTCATAATTTTTGCTAAGTAAACTATGATATGGAGGTTTGTTTAGCGATAAACTGCTATAATCACTCAAGAAAAAAACATAAAATGTTCAGATATCCATAAGATAATTTGAGAAGAATAAAACAACATTACTTATGTTTACCTTTGTATTTCTGACATGTGATAATGTAAAAATACACAAAAATGTGACATTTTAATCATATTATTTATATTAATATTGATAAATCGATTTAAGAAGACCATTTCTTACAGTTTGGCGACATTTTGTATAAGAAACAGAAACAGCCCTAATAACACATCTTATTTCCAATACCTCCACTGGATATTCTGATATTCTAATGTGAAAAAAATGTGTTGTTAGGAATATTATTGTTGCTTATTGCTTCTGTTGGCCGATCGTATCTGCAGAAGATTTCTTAAAACCACAAGAAAGCGATAATGACGCCAAAAGGGAATGCTGCCTTCTTCTGAGGCAAAAAAATGGCGTCGATGCGTCGGCCTATACCACAGATTATCATACAGATAGGACAGTGAAGCTAAAACGCGAACCGGAAATTTAGTAGCACCACTAGTGTCAACAGAGGGGAACCACATGTGTTAAGTCTACATGAATAGCATCTTTGATCGAAAATTGTTATTCTATTTCGCAAGTAGTTAGTATGGAAAGTTTTCTTTTCCTTCACTTTCTATTGTTTTTAAATTCGCAAAATTGTCCTCAAAACATTCACAGCTATTCTTCTAAGGAATAAAAAAAATTTATAATGTTTAAAAATATGCTTTGTGAAACATATACATATTCAAGTACAAATTAAAATTACAAACTGTAATTCTGAAATAGCAGTATGAAATCATTAAATATTTAACGTTGCTCGGTTTAAATAATACAAAATGCCTTAAAATGAAAAAAAAAATTTTATTTTTTTATTTTATGTATATTTTCAAAGTTTATTATTTAGCACTTGCTTAAAATAAATTGCTTTTGAGAATCAAGTTTGTAAACAATAATAAAGTTGCCAACGAAAACGTATGTGCAGTTTTCTCTCCTTCACTTTTTCTACTACTTTTAAATTTACAAAATCATAACATTCACAGCTATTTTCTAAGAAATAAAACTAATTTTTATTATGTTTGAAAATAAATTTTTCCAAACACATTCGTGTTCAAGAGTACAAATTAATATAACAAACTGTAATGCTGAAATAGCAGTAGGGTATGAAATCTTAAATATTTAACATTACTTGGTGTAAATAATACAAAATGCTTTAAAATGTAAAAATATTTCTGATTTATGTATAATTTCGAAATCTATTTGCGTAATCTTTAGTACTTGCTTCTTAAAATAAATTGCTTTCGACAATCAAATTCGTAAACAATAACAAAGTCCAAACGGAAACATCAATAAATGGTCAGTCGGTTGGATGTTGGGTTTAAGTTGCACTAATATTACGATATGAACATAGATACAATAAAAATAAGACGAGCGATTGCGTGAGCTGGAGAGCTCGAGAAAACTTACAGCCGTTGACAATAGTGTCGCTGCAGTCAAATTCCGGTTACCAAAGAATATACGGGAGTGTAATATCTGTATAATAATCTGTGGCCTATACTAGCTGGCGCATCAAGCATTTTGTTGCCTTAGGGTTACCACATGTACAAAGCGCGTTTATCTGGTAAACAAACGATAAACATATTTTTTTTATCGTCTTACGTTACTTTAGAGTAACTTGTTTTATTATATTTCATAATTTTAGCTAAGTAAACTATGACATAAAAGTTTGTTTAGCGATAAACTTCTGTAATCATTCACGAAGTGAATATAAAGTGTTCACAGACCTTCTATTTTTGTGTATTTGAGTTTTGGCGACATTTTGTGAAAGAAACAGAAACCGCCCTAACAACACATCTTACCCCAGTACATTCATAGAATATCCTCAGAATAAAATGACATCCTGAGAATGTACTGTGAAAAAAATGTGTTTTTAGGAATATTATTGTTGCTTATTGCTCTGATCTTGACCGGATTAGCTTCAGATCAATATTTCTTAAAATTATAAGGGAAGCGATAAGGATGCCAAGCGGGAATGCTGTCCTCTTCGGAGGCAAAAAAATGGCGGTGATGCGCCGGCCTATTATTTTATTTAAGGGCTCTTGCTCTAGTAATACGCAAGCGACGTGTGACGTCACTGATTGTCTTGAATGCAAGAAAATGATTTCCTACGTTAATCGCCCATTGGATTTTTTATAAAAAATTATTAAAAATCGAGGAAAATTATTTCCTGATTTTAATTACCATATTTGGGTATATATATATATATATATATGTATTAGTTATCATGAGCATGGGTTAGATTGAGTTATTTTGCTGTCAAATTGACAAAATTTTAATTTTAAATTTCAAAACTGTGTTGTCCTTGGCGTTTTTATATTTCGCGATCAAAAACGTAATACGAAAATATAAATACAAGATGTATATTTGCGTAATATGTATTGTACGAAATATTGTTTCATATTATTCATTACTCTCTTAATATGTTGTGTATATACTTCTACTTTTACTATACTGCATATTAACTACTCCTAGGGTGCCTATATTACTAGAGTGACGACAGTTCTCAGTGTGCAACCGCTGTGGATGAAATCTTGGGTTGCTTGCGTGAATTACGAGTGGGGTTGACCCTTTCTAGATATGATCTTTATCTTACGTTGGCGAGAAAATGCTTCTGGTGAATATTTACTTTTCTGGCGGGATATTTAATTTTCTCAGAAGTAAAAAAGACTTAATTTATTCATGATTCGTTTAAATTGTATTGAAATTAAGAATTTTCTTTTCACTAAATTATTTTTAGTTTTGTCAAATAACAAGTTATCAATAGACTTAAATTGCCAAATTTATAATAAAAAAAAAAAAAAAAAAAAAACTCTTAGAAATACAATTTTACGACTTTTAACTATTTTATTTAATAATTATTTTTATTTTTTCTGAGTTAATTTTCGATTTATAATTATTATTATTAAACCATTATTTTAAACTTATATTTTTAAAAACCAAAAACATACTGAACTATAGAAATTTTTTGTTTATAGTGAACTAAGGGAAATTTTTCATAGAACTTATAATGCATCCTGATTAAATTTCATTATTTTTTTCATTTTGTAGCACAAAATTTCTTTTAAATAAACTTTAATATTTTTTCCTTAATAAGTTTAATTTCTGAAATAATAAGAATATAAGAATAAATTGGTCATTTGTAATTCTTTACAGTTTTTTTTTATTTTTAATTATGTTCACGATTTAACAGGGGGGGGGGGATATTGTCCTATCTTCAAGGTTCTGAAAAAGTGGTACTTTTAGGAAGCTACAGTGCATCGTTGCTTTCACACTACACTTGTACCTTGTTGATAAATATATGAGCTCAAATTGTTTCTACCCGAAAAAATTATTGCAGGCTTTCAGAATTTATGGTTTTAGAATTATTTGTTTAAATTAATTAATTTATTTATTTTAAATTAACTAATTATGTTTTATTATTATTTTTTTCTTACATTTGTGGGAATTGGTGTTACTAAAAAATAAATATATATACATTTTGTATTTAGAATATTGTAAAAGTACTAGGGGGCTCTGCCCCCTGCTCGCTCCGCTCACCAACCCCCGAGGAAGACTTTCCCTCACCCCGACTTGCTTCTCTCATTAACCACTGCTGGATTCTACCCGACTATTCGCAACAATAATACATAACACAAGAGAAAAGTTGAACAATATTATAGAAATCCACCATATTTGGTATCACATTAAAATACACAATATTTAATATTATATCGTTTATAATAAGTGAAAAATCTGTTTTAACGTTCGACAATTTAATAACAATTTGCCTTTATTTTGAGAGAAAACATATGTTAGACACAAAATAAACAACAATAGCACTAACTGTTTAGATCAGAGAGAAATTTTTAACATCTTAACGATTTAGAGGTACAGCTTTAGTATACGATCCACATGTTAAATTTTTGTCACTGTTAGACGATGAATTTTTCAGGTATTACTGCTTGATTAAAGAAATTATGAACTTATTTTTTCTAATGCCTATATTTTTTACTATTGAATTTTTTTAGTTAATTTAGGGCAATATGTAACACTCTGCATTTATTTCCAATGCACAGCAAGGTTTAAAATGGTGCTTACAACAGTAAAGATGAAACTTTTTAAAGTGCATTTTTTCTAGAATATGATTTAGTCAGATCTATTGAAAATAAATATCATACGTGATTATTGCAATTATTTTAAACATTTAATACTTTTCCGTTTGCGAGGCGCAAACGAAAATTCGCCAATTATTAACAAAAGGCGAGCCAAGTACACAATTAGTAGTAGTAGCAGTACTTCCGGACAATTTCTTTCAGATAACGATTTTGCATTGCCAAATTTTTTACAACCGTAACTATAATGTTCATTTGGGTCCGAATTCATTTGAAACAAAACGTTGAATTTTTAAATACAATTTTTCATGGAAAAAAAAAAAAAAAATGGAGAAACAAAAGACATCGGAGAACCACTCGACAACATTTAGAGTCGTACCTAGCTGAATTTACAGTCGGCTGCAAAATTATTCGAGCACTAGCCAATAATTCCTATATTTAAAAAGTACACTTAAGACTGTTTTGCTAAGTAAATCCTTGTCGAATCATGTTCTTAGACTGATTAAGGACATGACTCGACAAGGATTTATTTAACAAAGCTGTATTAAGTGTACTTTTTTTTGGCAAGGATTATTGCTAGTGCTTGAATAATTTTGCAGCCGACTGTACATGGAGACGAGAAATCGATGATCCATTTCAGCAAATTCTTAAGGACATCAACGTATTCTGGAAACAAATCCAAAACAAATAATTATAAGTATTCTTTATGTATAAAACTGTTTTGTTTACAATTCATTAAATATTTGTTTATTGTTCAACGTTTTCGACTTTTATTCCGTAAACTGTTTTTACATTCGCTTCGCTTGGTGACATGGCTCGCATTCGACTTGGCTTGCATTTTGTTAATAATTGGCGATTTTTCGTTTGCGCCCCACAAACGGAAAAGAACCAAACATTTCATTAGTAGTAGTACGACAGGACAATTTCTTTCAGATAGCGATTTTGCATTGTTTCCATGAATTTGCCAAGATGCCCAACAATATCTGATTTTACCATTTTTTAAACAATTTTAAATACTAAGTTAAATCGGAAAAAAAAAAAAAAAAAAAAAAAAAAAAAAAACTTATTTTTCGAAACTTGCTGATAAGTGTAAAATTCATCCTTTATTATATTGTAAAAACGAATTGCCGGTTTGAAGTATTCGAGATAGACCATGACCATTCATAAATTGGATGACTTTTGAATATTTGTTGACAATATTTTCTGAATAAATATTCATGATGACTCCTGAATACTTGTTGGCGATATCTTCTGAATAATTATTATTGTTGGCAATATCTACTGGTAAATATTGATCATGACATCTTAATAGTTGTTGGCGATAGCTCCTGAATTTGTGTTAATTATGGCTTGTGAATATTTGTTGGCTACATCTTCCGGATATGGACTGATTACACCTTGATATTTTTACATATATATTATGTAATATTGAGTTTAGAAAATAGAAAATGCGTGTGGAGAATGAAATATAATGATATTGGATAATTTAATTTAATTTATAGAGACATCAATGTTAAAGGAAAAACTACTTTAACCGTTTTCTTTCTAATAATACGGATAATATTTTATCTGGAGATATTTTGAACATTTAGACCAAATAAAGAATGATTTTCTTTTTTTCCCTCTTGAATTAAGTTAAAAAATATTTAAAATAAAATTGAAAAAAAAAAATTGTGCTAAAGCAATGGTACAGTTTAAACTCTTGGCGAAATTTTAAATTTGGCACCGAAGTAGCTTAGACTTTTCTTGCAAAAATCTTGACATGCATAACTGAGATAGATAATTTAAGTCATCGTCAAAATAAATGGAAAATTTAAAATTTGCCAGTGAGGTCCTGTATTAGGTGTAACTAAAATATTTTAGCAATGCCGTTACTTCATTCCATTACATGGAAAAATAGACAGAAAAAAAAGTCCTATTGTATTAAATTAAATTCTGTTTTCTGCATCAATGCTCAAAAAACAAAAATAGGTTGCGAGTTTTATTATTATTATTATTATTATCGCACTATCCTATAATTTTCCCCTATATTTAAGGTTTGGCTACAGTTAAAATGGCTATTGTGGTTGCGTAAATGAATTCTTTGGCGAAAAACGTACGAGCTTCTTCATTTCTAAATTTTAAAAATCGCTTAATTGGTCATAGTAAAGATCCATCATTTTAAATATGTTTTGAGTTAAAAAAAACTAAATCTTTATATAAACTAATCTATGTTGTTGTCTCGTAAATTTCATTTTAAAAATTTCTGGGCTTAACCTCTAATTCTATACCAATCGTTGTTTAACATAATCATTATATTCATCATTACTAATTTTTTTTCGCCTAACGTTAAAATAAAAACTAATAATATAAACTAATAGTATAAACTTAATAAATAATATAAAATAAAATAAAAATATAACTAATTTTCATTTTATTTTTATTGAATTTTTACTTAATATTTTTAAAATATCGGTTATTTTCATGTTTCGCTATTCTAAATAATTTTTTTCTTCTCTCGAGTATCTCAAAGATTTCAATTTTTCAATTTTTATTATTTACAGCATTGATCTCATTTTAATTTTCCTGAGGAAAGTGACGTCAGAAACAGAGAAAAAAACGTCAAAAGAGAAACTTTTTCTCCGGTGACAAATAGAGTACTTTTATAAACCCGAAGTTTTTAGTTATAACTCCGTTAATTAAAATGATAGAAATTTCTAAGCAGCTGAAATGCCTTCCTTGAAGCAGTCGGAATACACTGATACCTCTAATGATGCAGAGATCTTTGCCCTCCGCGAGAAGATACTGTCGCAGACAAAAAAAATTGACGCCAGGGACAGTTACTTTTTTTTAATATATAGAGAAAGTATGTTTATACTTAAATTGTGAAAATATTGACATATGCAGTAACAATATGTAAATATATATAAAATGTGTGCACTTAAAACTTTTATTATTTTATATTTTATCCACTAAATAGTATTCTAGGTGATCATTTCCGGCCATTAAATTGCCAAGATTGATGCGAACAATGTATAGTAAATTGTTAGACGATTTAACTATGAAAATCACATAATCTCTTTAATGCAATTGAAAATTAATCGCAGAAAGAACTTTCAAGTACATAAAGAAAATAATAAATAAACAATCGAAAATATAAAAATTCTTACTTCACATAAATAGCTTAGTTGTTCCCAATTAAAGCGTTTAACTTTGGGGGCCCAAAGTTTTTTCCTTTCGGAATCTTTAGGAAACACTTTTAACTTATATCATTGCTCAGATCTGCTTGATCAGTTAAAAGCAGAACAGCCCGTTATTTTATAGCAAAAAAAAAGAATATATATATATATATATATATATATATATATATTTATTTATTTATTTATTTATTTTTTTGAGGATTAGTACAGTAATAGCTATACCAATAAATCTAATATACTAATAATAAGTTTTGTCCAAGTTCAAGTGTATTAAAAAAGAATTTTTAAATGTATAAAATAAATAATTTAAATTAATACTAGCTGTCAATTTTTTTTATGGGCATATTTTGTATGAATGTGCTTAATGGATCTGCGAGGAAGGCCAGGAGATATTGATAAGCACATTTATCAATAAAATTTAAAACGGTATCATTTTATTTTGCTTTCTTTCTTTTCATTTGTCTTTTTTTTTTTTTTTTTTTTTTGATTTAAATATATTTAAGCAATCATTCACCTACTTTACATATTAACCATCTTAACTATCATGTTTCATACATTTAAACACTATAGAAGTTAAAATCTAGCTTTCCTAAAAAATCAACAATTTCAGCATAGTCGCACCATTTGTCAACTAATATGCACCAAAAGTTGAAAGACTCCAGTTTATGCTAAAATGTGACAAATAAAAACTTTCGTAAAATATTGTGCATTAGAATCTTGATCTCGAGTTACCACAAAATTTCTGTAACATATACTCATACAAGAAAGAAAGTGAGGTTTTTAAAGTTAGACTTTATTTATTTATTTATTTATTTTTTAAATTGTAAGGACTATAATTAAACGGGGTAGGGAGGGTTAGGAGGGCGACAGCTCCCCTCGCATAGAATTTTATGCCAAATGAAACAATGACCTACACCTTTTTTAGATTAATTTTAAAGTACGTTGAACTACATTATTTTACCTTACTGAACTTAATATGCGATCTGTCTTTATAACATTGAAATGCAGTGTAAGAAAAAGTCGAGTGAGTGACACACCATATAATTTAATCTAAAATCGTATCATCATTCTTTTTCTAATTAAAGGTATCACCAGATTTAATTCACACCCTGTGTAAACATTTCTAGGGGCGAAATAATATGCCTCCCAAAAATTAAATGTTTTAACAAACAATTAAAAAGAAACAACGTTTGTAAAACATTTAAATAAATTTATAAATTTTAATGCTTTCAAAACTCACTATTAAAAAAAAAAGAAAAAGAAAGAAACAAAAAAAAAAAAAAAAAAATGAAACTATTGAATTAATTTTTAGTTATTTTATTTTTATCTTTATTTTCAAAATAGTAAATAACTATCAATTTTATTGAAGAAAATTAAACATTAATTCGTAATAAGTCAGACGTAATAAATAAGAAACAATTTATCTATTCCTTAGTACATACTCTTATACATAATACTACCTTACCTTACTGAACTTAATATGCGATCTGTCTTTATAACATTGAAGTGAAAGTCGTGTGAGTGACACGCCATATAATTTAATCTAAAATCGCATCATCATTCTTTTTCTAATTAAAGTTATCACCAGATTTAAATCACACCCTCTGTAAACATTCCTAGGGGAGAAATAATATGCCTCCCAAAATATAAATGTTTTAACAAACAATGAAAAAGAAACAACGTTTGTAAAATATTTAAATATATTTTTAAATTTTAATGCTTACAAAACTCACTATTAAAAAATAATAATAATAATAATAATAAAGAAAGAAACTGTTAGTTCAGAGAATTAGAACTATATAAGAACATTTTGTATACTTAAACAGTAGACTGTAATAAAAACTTTACACACTAGAGGTGATTTTTAACATCACAACTACATTTATTGAACTTTAAAATGGGAGTAAAGAAAGTTGCCAGCCTCCCATGAGCGGAGTTACAAACTAACTGAGCTCCGTAATGAAGGAGCGAACTTTACAGAGTGCGCAGGCGCAACATACCGCCCGGCGTTGAAATGCAAATTTCAAAGAGTTACACAAAATTATACATGAGACATAACCATGGAAATATATGTTGGAAATACAAACTGAATTATAGATTAATCACATTGAAAATAAAAACAATAATTAACACAATTTTAACTTATACATGAAACAATCTATATATGCAAGGTAAGTAAATAAAACCAAAGGAAAACTTATATAGCAATATCATGAAAATTATGTATTAATCCGTTTCTCAATTTTTAATAGATTTTTTTTTTTAAGTACAATAAATACTTTTCAAATATATATATTTTATAATATACCATTTTTCATATATAAATAAGAATAAAACAAATGTCCATAATATAAACTGTCATTTTTTTCAATAGAATATAAACAGTAAAATGAAATTAATATTTTGATGATTAAGTTTATATTAACATTTATCCCTTATAAGAAAATAAAGCAAGAAAATAGTAAATCACTATAATAATTCAACAATGCACATTTAATTCTCAATAGGCAATACTGCTATTTTGCCAATGGATCTTTTAGAGGTTCCGTGTTTAGTTTTTACCTGAAGTACACGTACTTTCGAATCCCCTCCATAAAACACATTAACTATTCTGCCAAGAATCCATTTTCCTACAGGAAGATTATCTTCCTTAATAACAACCATATCACCTATTTTAATATTATTTTTTGCTATCATCCATTTGTGTCTCTGCTGGAGAGTACTCAAATAATTATTTTGCCATCCCTTCCAAATACGCTGTGATAGTTTTGTAGTTTTTTGCCAAAGAGTTAGGCCCAGATTCCAGCCAAACACTTACGGCTCGCACCTGCGTTTTTACCGCAAAGTCGCGGACGAAAACGAATTTTCCTAGTCAGGTCAAACAATCATAACATTCTTCTCTCGCAGATGCGATTGTCACGTGGCTCAATTTGCGGCAGGTAGAAAGCTATCGTAACATTCTTGTAACCTTGTAAGAGCAATGGCGGCCATTACGAACAAACGTGCAAAGTGCTTGGTAAATTATGTACATTATGAGATTTCTATAAGTAGTATTGATAATTAATACTATTATTAAAATATATATTTCTTCTGATAAAAAAAGAAAGGAAAAAAGGATACACGTAAAGCAAGAAATAACTTCTTTCAGTTGAAAAGATAGTTCATGAAACGTAGTTAAAATACAGGTATGTGAAATATTTTCAGTATTTTTTGTATCTTATGTTTTATTGTTATTAATTTTTGCATCATATTTTTCATGATAAGACAAACTTCAAAGTATTATATTCATGTATTTCACAGTAATGTCTCTTATTACTAACTAAAGAAATAGCTGTTTGCTTCAAATGTTATTTTTGCATCTATTATTTAAAATTATATTTTATTTATTTATTTATTTTATTAATTAATTAATTTCGTATTAATTTAGTTTTGTTCCCTCGACAGTTCATTGAATATTTATACAATCATCTCCATATAGTAGATGAATATTTCAAGCATAAGTTAAGCTAAGAAATTTAATCAGATCTATTTTGATTTTTCTTGAAACTTAGTTATGAAAATTTGTCTTTTTCATTTTCTTCTTTGTGCGTGGACAATTTTACATTATACTAAGAACTGACTTAAATTAAATCATTATTTATTTTTATTATTATTTCTTATTTTATTTTATTTTATTCTAAGGTAGCAAGAAAAAAAAAAAAAAAAATCTTTATTTTTTTTTTGCTTTCTTTTTTGTTTTTATTTTTTCGCATTTATATTTTTAATACCCGCATTCGAAAAACTATAATTAACTTTATAAAATAATAAAATTATTAATATACTTTTATAAATTAATCCCAATCTAACATTTTTTTTTTTTTTTTTTTTTGCAACTTATGTCTTGGTAACAGTTAAAAATAATATAGAAAAAAAGAATTAAAAAATATTTCTCTTATTGTTTTTTATTAATAATATCCGAATATGAATTACCCATAAAATTTTGGAGTAATGATAAAATAAATCAGAATTTTTTAAATAATGAATTGATGTTAATAAAGTTTGTCTTATCTTGAAAATTACTTTGCAAACTGTAAACATAATAAAACATAATAAATACTGAAAACATTTTACAATACAGCTTTGATAATATTTTATATTCAAAATTATTTATTTATTTATTTATTTATTTTTTTTTTGGATTAATGCTCTGCAAAAAATATTCATTTAATTAAAAAAAAAAAAAAAAAAAAAAAAAAAAAAAAAACAAGAACATATTAAATCTTAATGCTTTTACTACAAATAATAATTAATAAAGTGAAAAGTACACAAATTTTATAAGTACAATTTTTCTGCTTACAAATGTGTTTATTTTATTTATTTATTTTATTTCCTTTTTTTTTTTTTTTTTTTTCTGTCGTAGAACATAATAAAAGGACATACTCACACATTGGAAAATTATAAATAATTTTACAATATGGAGAATATGATTTTATTTTATTGAAAATAAATTTCTGAACTGAATCTGCAAATTTCGTTTTAATTAAAAACTAAGCATTAGATATTTATGTAATTTGGAAAAGATTGTGTGTGTGGGGGGGGGGGGGAGTCTATTTTTAATTTACAAAAATAAAATAAAATATCAGCATTTCATCTGAAAATATAATAAGTTTATAGTATTAACTTGTGTTAAAAAATATACCATATCATCATATTATGCCATAAAATTATAGAAATCGTACATACAAATGGTTATTTAATGTTTATTATGCTTTTTTATATCCCCCCCCCCTTTTTTTTTTTTACGTAAAGTAATAAAATGAAAGTTTATAGAAATCAGACGCACAGATGGTTATTTAATGATTATTCTTTTTTCTATTTTTTTCCCCTTTTTATATAAAGAAAATAATAAAACCCATTGCTATTATTATTATTTAATTGTTCTTCCTATTATAATTTTTTGGGGGGATTAGTTAAGGCTTTCATGCTTATCTGATGTACACATCGTTAATGAATGAAACCAAAATAAGTTACGATAAAAACAAATAGAAGCAATCCATATGATCGTCCCTTTAAAACTGTATACGGATTCTCATTGGTTAAAAACGAACAATATCTGAATGAAATTCGAATATTTTTTTCGAATTTTCCCTTTCTCACTTTCCTGACGTCAGCAGTTGCGGAAATCAGCTCCGTTTGGCTTGAATCACTAACATCAGTGCTTTCCCCTTTTCTCTCGCAATCCCTCCCACTTTGTGAGCTGGTTATCGTAAAGTTGCGGCGTTTGACCAGAATTCGGCCCTTAATCTGTTATTGAAAATGTGGGTCATACTAGGTTCTGGGATTGCCGTGAGAGGTCGACCAACTAGAAAGTGTGCAGGAGTTAACACCTGTAAGTCATCAGTATCCTCCAATAAAGGAGTCAATGGGCGGGAATTTAAAATACTCTCTATTTGACAAATTATAGTTAACAACTGTTCGTAAGATAATTTATAGTTGCCTGCAACATGTTTAAAGTGATATTTAAAAGACTTGACCGCAGCCTCCCACAGGCCACCAAAGTTGGGTGCTCTAGGTGGGAGAAAATTCCATTCAATGGACTCAGAAAAGAGAAAATTTGTGAGTTCACTATCAGGTTTATTGAGTAAATTATGCAAGCGGCGTAATTCCAAATTTGCACCCAAGAAATTCCTTGCATTATCACTAAACAATTTTTGTGATTTTTCTCGTCTAGCGAAAAACCATTTGAGGGTGGCGATGAATGCTTCAGAAGTAAGATCACAAACAAGCTCTAAATGAACAGCTTTTGTGACCATACAAACAAAAATGCAAACATAGACCTTATGAAATTTCCCTTTCACTGACTCCGATATTTTATAAAAAATGGGCCATAGACAATTCAGACACCTGTACAATTAAACGGGAAATTAAAATTAACCCTTTCCTTGGGCAGATTGCCCATGATTTGTTCAGATGTTACAGGTTTTGCTTTAAAACAAATTACACAATTATGCACAATTCTACGGCAATTTGATCTCTCTCTTAAGGGCCAAAACTCCCCACGAACAGAATAAAGTAAATTCTGAGGACCAATATGTAAGTAATTTTTTTGAAAGTGTACAAGTATCGTATCCGTAAATTTATGTTTAGCAGGCAGTACTATGGGAAATTTTCTATCATGACTAACACTAGAATTACTCAATCGACCTCCCACTCTAACTACATTGAACTCGTCTAAAAATGGATTTAAATTTCGAATTTTACCTGTCGCAGGAATTCCTTTTTTCAGATTTTGAATATCCTCTTTAAATTCTTCTTCTTGAGCAAATCTAGCTAAAATTAACTTACTTTTACTCAGTTCCTGAAGAGTAATAGTTCCGCGTGTCCTCGAAGATGGACTCTTGGCATTGTTAAAAAACCTAAAAATAAAACTCAAAATACGAATTAATTTACAAAAATCATTAGTAATGGAAAGTAAAGAAAATGGAAAGTAAAGAAATCATTAGTAATGGATTAGTAAAGAAAATCTGGTCCACTGAACCAGAACTCAGAAAGCTGATGAGGATGGCTTCCTCGTGAAACAAGATCAGCTGGATTTTCAGTTGACTTAACATGCCTCCAACAAAAATTCTTCGTCAGTTCCTGGATTCGAGATATTCGATTGGAAACAAAAACCTTGAGCATGTGGGGTGATGAGTTGATACATGACAAAACAATTGTTGAATCGGTGTATAGATATACACAAATTAATTGTATATTTAGTGATGTGATTACCTTTGATATCAGTTTAGATAACAATTCAGCGGCACAAAGTTCTAGGCGAGGTATAGTCAACACTTTAAGAGGAGAAACTCGGGACTTACTACTAAGTAAGCTCACATGTACATCGTTTGAACTAGTGATCACACGTAAATAAACCACTGCGCCATATGCCTCTTGTGAAGCGTCCGAAAAGCCATGGCTCTGCAGTTCACGACAGTTAGTATTTGAGAACACGAAACGTGGGATCGTAATATCTTTAAGCTCCTTTAGAGCATTTCGGAACTTTATCCATGTGTTTTTCTCTTGTGTTGGAAGTTCCTGATCCCAATCAATTTTCAAAAGCCACAATTTCTGTAAAAATATTTTAGCCTGTACTATCACTGGTCCTACTAGACCCAATAGGTCAAAGAGTCTCGCGATCTCTTTCAGAACACCACGTTCGGTGATTGTATTGGAATAATCTGATGATACCGTGAAACTGAAATTATCATCTTTATGATTCCATTTTAGCCCCAGTGTTTTCACCGAAGGTTTTTCATTTTTTTCGAAGTGATAGTCTTGCTCACTGTAAGGGACGTTCTAATAATTCTCTGGCATTTGATACCCATTTATGCAGCTCTAGTCCACCAGCCGTTAACATTAACAACAACTGTTTCTGAAGTTCCAGAGCAGACGACGCTTCATCAGTTCCCATTAAAATGTCATCTACGTAAAAACCCTTAAGTGTGGCGGCAGAAGCTAACGGATATTTAGCCCTTCATCACTAGCGATTTGTTTTATTACACTAGTGGCCAAATAAGGAGCACATTTTGTGCCGTATGTTACAGTTAATAATTTATAGATTTTAGGCTTTTCCTTAGAGGTTTTATTCCAAAGAATACATTGCCAGTTACAATGTTCAGGATTAACCCATATCTGTCTGTACATCTTTTTAACATCCGCAGTGAAATCTATTTTGTGCGTACGAAAACGTAATAAAATGGCACACAAATCATCTTGTACTACACCTACATTTAATAAACACTCATTTAATGATAACCCATTGGTAGTGGGTGAGCTGGCATTGAATAAAACCCTTAATTTTGTAGTGCTGCTATCAGGTTTAAACACAGCGTGATGAGGAATAAAATATTTAACAGTGTTTATTTCATTATCATTTAATTCTCGCATGTGGCCTAACTGTTCATATTCATGCAAAAAATTTACATACAATTCAGAAATGTTGGGATTTCTATTTAATTGTCTGTATAAATTATTTAACTTTTGTTTGGACGAATGGAAAGAATCTCCTAATTCAGAATTATTTTTCATTGGTAAGTTCACTATGTACTTCCCGTTTTCATCTCTGCGATATGTTTTCACAAACTGCTTTTCACACTCTATCTCTTCCTTATTTCTCAAACTAGGTGAATCTAGTATATTTTCAATCTCCCAAAATATTGTTACGAAATTGTAAATAATTGTGTTTATTTTTGTATAAATTCTTTCAAAGAGGCTTAGTAAGTTGATAAAGTGCTAATTTTGTGCATTTCTAGTCGTTTTAGCGTTGAAATAGCCTTATTTTCCCTTAAAAACGCATTAAAAAGCCCCAGTAATGCACGTAATGGATTTGGCGCCAAATTTGGCGACTTTTTCCCACCTTGGCGATTTTTTTGGCGACCTTGGCGAGAAAATCCTTATATGGGATATACCAAATATGGAAGCTGTAAGTTGATTGGTTGACCACTTTCTAGAGTTTTCTCGAAAAATCTGGGCTCCATGGAACAGCATATAAGGAGCGCTTCCTCGCCAAGGCAGTCAGTTCAGTTCAGATCTCAGCCAGCTTCGCTAGTGCTTGCATTGCTCTTAAGCCTCTTTGAGAGAGACTTGCTTCAAGTGTTATTGTTATACAGTTTGTACTGTGGATTTGCTATTGACAGCTGTTGTTTAAGCTGTGTTTACTGTTTGAATTGAAGCTGATACTTGGTTTATAGACCTGCATTTTTCTGGAATTTTCTGTGAATAAATTACTGAATTTTTGTACGTTTTGGCCTTTCATTCCCAGACAACTCACGAACCCCCAAGTACGCAACAATATTTTCATAATATTTTCTAAATTGGAGTTATCTGACTCGGAAATAATAGCTCAATACAATGTATTTGGAGTTCCTTGAACAGCTCCACTAAGCACATATCCAAGCACTGTATCCTGTGAAATTGCACCCGTTTCAGGAATTTTGATTTTATTGGTTAACATTAATTAAAAAAATATTTCGGCCCCAATCAGTAAATCAACATTGTTGTTATTTTTGAATAGTGTTTGATCGGCCAGTTTAATTCCCTTTGGAATATTTAATTTTAAAATATTAGAATAGTTTATTAGTAACACATGAATAATTTTTGGTACAATCAAAAATTCCAGATTAGCTGAAAACGAATTATTCTCATTTGTTATCAGTGTTTGTGTTTTCATTTTTATATTTATCGGAATTCCTGACAACGCCGAAAGAGGAATGTTTATTTTTTCTTTTTTCAATCCTAATTTATTTACAAATTTTACTGTTGCAATATTAGACTGTGAGACGCTATCAAGAACCGCTTTAGCTTGGTGATAAAATCCATATTCATCTAATACAAAAACTGTGGCCGTCGCTAATATAACTCTTTTATTTTCAGAAATAAAACAAGTAATAGGCGCCGACTGACTGTTTTCAGTCGATCCACCTGCTGCTTCAAGCAGACGATCGCTATTAATATCATACTCTGATGGGGGGGGGGGGGTTGCACTCTCTTTTGAAACAGGAAGTAATAAATCTTTGTCTTTATGAAGTAATGAGTGATGTCACATTTACTGCATGCATACTTAGAATTACATTTTGCTATTTTATGGAATCCGAAGCAATTTAAGCAAAGATTATTCTTTCGAATAAATTCATATCGTTTTTCTGTTGAGAAATTCAAAAATATATCGCATTTATATAGCGTGTGAGAACTATTTTTGCATAAGATACACAAGTTAGAATTATTTCCTTGGGTTTTTACAACTAAACTTCTGGGATAACCAGACTTATCAGTAGTATATTTTGAGGACTTAAGAAGTAAATTTCGATGTACACTGTCTAAAAATAAACATTGTTTTTCAAGGAATTCTAGAAACTGATCAAAGTCAGGAACATCGTTGTTTTTTAGCGTAAGTTCGTAGTTTTTGCGAGTTTCCCGATCCAACTTTTGCAAAACGATGTTTAATAACATAATATTAGAAAGATTCTCGTGTTTATATTTCAATACTTTTAACGCTCTTAAATTCTTTAGTATGCAGTCCAATAATTTGCGTAAGTCTTTACTCGATTCAAGAGTTATTTTTCCATAATTAATAATGGTTTTAATATGAGCATCTATTATAGCTCTTTTGTTTTCAAACCGTTGTTCTAATGTTTAAGAGAGAATCATACGTATCGTCACTGGTTTCTACTGTTTTTGCTTCGCCTTTCAACGCAGCGCGTAAATAAAACAATTTTTGATTTGGAGTTAATAATGGATTATCATCCATTAAATTTAGAAACTGAGTTTTAAATGCGTTCCATTCTTCAAATTTTCCTGAAAATACTGGTAACCGTATCTGGGGTAAATGCATAATATAATTTGGAAAAATGTTTCTTTCAGCTCCTAACAAGCTATTATTTGAATTTATGTTACTCACATTGTCACTACAGTTAATTAGTAACGTATTGAATCTTACCTCTAATTCTTGAAACTGAGAATCTAACTCACTTAACTCTTCTTCTATTGCAGGAAACTCATCATCCTTCGCCACTTGGTAATATTCCGCTTTTAAATCCTCGAATTTATTTTGAAGTTTTTCTAATATCAATATTCTCGAAGTTATTTCTCCCTTTGCGGTTAAATCGTCACTAGGAATATTGAGTAACTTTGTGAATTGGGATTTAATATTCCCTTTTTTTCTGTTTAATGCGGTTAAAGCCATCCCAAGTAACACAGACTGTTGGCCCAACTGCGATTTATTGTTAGTTCGTTGGGGAATTGTTACGGTTGAGGAAAGGGCTCAAAATAACAGTGGGCCAACAGTAAATAGTATTGTTGGCCACCAGTCCTGAAATACTGTTTTCCCAACAGCAAAATATAACAGTTGGCCCTACAGTGTCATTCTGTTGTTGGGCCATCTGCAAAACAAGGTGGATAGGCCAACAGTATTCAACTGCAGTTGGACGAACTGCAAAATATCATTGTTGGGCCTGTAGCATTCACCGACGGTTGGGCCAAACGCAAATCAGAGACCATAAACCAACCATGTTAAGCGACCGGTCAAAAGCAAAAAACGAACATTCTGCGAACCAACCAGCTAAACCACCAGAACAACAACAACGCTTTCGTCTCCGCCATCTTTGATTATTTTATTGCTGCGACAAGAACAAGAGTTAATACGCCGTATATTAAGGTATGTTTATTATTTTAATAATGATATTTTTTGAAATAATCGAGTATATTTCGCTAATTATTCAATAATGTAAAAATATCACTTTTTTTCTTTGTTTTTCTGAAAGGCGTATGAAAATTAATGTTTTGTACTGAAATTTTAAAAGCCTAAAGTTTTGTTTTCATATTCATCAAAGTGTTATGACGATGTTTCTGCTAAACCTTTATTCCGTTTACTTTTTAAAACATATTTATAAGTATCTTATTAAAAACAACTAAATTTTTAAATTATCACATAAGTTTATCGTATACTTTAAGCATAATTATAAAAATATTTTGTTGTAATATACAAAAGTATACCAGCGTATTTTGAATGAACATAACAATAATTCATAATGAAATTTTAAAAGTCTAAAGTTTTGATGCTAATATTAATCAAAATGTTATAACAATGTGTTTTTCAAAGAACTTAATCTGTTTACTTTTCAGAATATCTTTATAAATCATATTTTGTTAAACTAAATTTTTATATGACATGATGTCTCACTCCGTATAATATATATATGTATAAAACTTAGTGTGGGAGATAGATTTAAAAAAAACATATGTTTATTCATCGTAGGCATCCTATGTTGGACCACAGGTGACCTTGATGTTTTTTCCTGCTCCTGCTGTCAACTTATAGTAAGGCTGTTTTAAAATTCTTTTAGAGTTTTCATAATTTTAATTTTTTTACTTTCTGTGATTTTTTGCATTGTTATATCTCTGTTACTTTTGATATTTTACGAGGTGCTTATAAAATCTTTATTGTGATAAAACAGCGGTCTGGCCAGAAAAAAAAATCTGGGTCCATTAAAGGACCCTTCTCAAAATTTTATTTCTCAAAAAAAGACCCTTCATAAAATTTACCTTCTTAAACACAGAGCTTTGATAACTCTGTTTCATTTCGAAAACTAATCGTTCATAGAATGAACCATCTGCCTGAATAATGGGAAATGCTTTGCTGTATTTCCCCGAAAAGCTGAATTTATAATTTATAAAATGTTTCTATGCTATGTGTGAATTTATTTCTATAAAAAGTGAACTGTCATTGTCTAAAATGAAACTTTAGTTGTAATTTTATTTTGTAAATTTATATTTTTCATAATTTTACAAGTACTATTATTTCATGTTGCATATGTTTAGTGTTTTTAAATACCTTAAAATTTTGATAGTAATTGTTCATCCTATTAAACCCGCCCTTCTCTTTTCTTCTACTTTGGAACTTGACATAATACATCACTTTTTCAGAGGATTCTATTTATAACCCATCTCGCCCTGAACAATTAGACTTGTCCTAAGTTTGCCTTTATTGTGTTTTTCCTGTTAGTGTCGCATACCTTTTTTTTAAAAAAAATTTATACGTGTTATATATTTGTTTAAAAACTTTACTTTCCATGTAACATATCAACATATTTTGAAAACTCAAAAATAATTTTTAAATAAAATTATTTCTACTTCCTAAACATAAAATGAAATGTTTCAAAGAAAACATACACGTTTTGTATGGCATATATATTTTTAAATTTTTGATTAATGAGGAAATGAAGACTAAATAAAATATATTTGTTCGAATTTCAAAACGTAAAAAAAAAAAATTAAAATGTAATTTCATAAATTGTTCTTTAAATATAATCCTGCTAATTTAAATATATTATTCATAAGACTATTGATGAAATCTCGAAAACTGTGATTCAATTTTAATTTTATATAATAAAAATATTTTTTAACAATTTCAGTATTTTAACTTAATTTTAAATTTAATTTTAATTTCACTATCATGCTGCCGAATAACAAGATATGCGGCCGAACTGAATATTCAGTGTTATCTTCTGAATACTGAAAAGTAACCAAATATTCGGTGCAACTCTACACTAGAACCCTGACTCCAGTTCATTTTTTTTTTTTTTTTTTTTTAACTCACTCTCCATCGTTGGATTAAGCTGAAATTTTGCATAATTCTGACAACAATACATTGCTCAAGAGATAACAGACTTAACCCGTTAGTAGTCGGTAGTTGGTCGATTTGCCGCCTACCTTTCAGTGTTGCCAGATTTTTTTATTCAATAGCCACCAAAATTTTTTAGAAGTAGCATTTGATATACATAAAACGCGAATAAAACCGAACAAACGTCGGTCACATCACTTCTTAAAATTATTGGTTATAGTTAAATATAAAGTGTGCAATATTTAATAGGTGGCGCTGTCTATAGCGACTACTAACGAGTTAACGGCCCTCTTCACTTACCGTCGCTGGAAGCCCGAGCCAGAATTTTTCAATGGGAAATTTTCTTTACGTATAACTAATTAAGTAATATATATTTTTAACTTCTGTTTTCACATTCAAAAAATTCCCATTTGTAAAATTGACGCACGTTTTTTAAAAACTTTTTATTTTTATTTTTTTATTTTTTTAAATTTTTGCTATTTTATTTTGTAATGTCAAAGTGGAAAATTTCACATATTGAAAATTCGTATTTTACAGCTTCAAAATAACATAGTAAAAATAAAAAAATAAAATAAAAACACGTTTTTAAAAAAGGTGCGTCAATTTAACAATTGAGGATTTTCTGAATGTGAAAACAGAACTAAAAATTATTTATTGCTTAATGAGTTATAAGTAAAGAAAATTTCCCATAGAATAACATTAGCTTCGGCTTCTGGTAACAGTGAGTAAAGCGGGCCCTTAACCACTTGACTACAGCTACGTACGATGCGTACGTAGTTTGTACTACGTGTGTAACGACAGCTATGTATACTCTGTACGTAGTGTCCTCCTTTCACTATACATAAAAAAGAATCATATCGTTGCAAGGGCAATAAAGTTTTTTATGTCTTGTAGCGAAGATACGATGCTCTTTTCTACCTGGGAACACGTGAACAATTTGAACCAAGAGCATACCGGAAACGTTCACTCCAAAAAGGAGGGGCGATAGAACTGATTATCTACGAGGATTTTTTTTTTTTTTTTTCTTTTGCTTTGTTAGTGTTTAGAGTAAATGCGTGTTTTCGTTAGTGATTTATAAAGTTTAGTCTACGGGAGTATTTTTGTTTTCAATTTTAGTTAAGAATTTCAATGAAATATGGTTGACAAAAATAGTAGTTTGTTAGAAATTATTCCAGATGGAGATGAAAATGAGTCGAGCGATTCAGGGTTCTCCAATATAAGTAGTATCAAAATCGAAACAAGATCGGAAGATGGGTCATATGTCTTGTAGTGGAGTAACATATAGTGCGACCATCAATTTATTATTTTGCATTTTGTGTCTGCGCGTCTCCTAGAATTGTCCGGTGGTTTCTTCCGAAACTTGCGTAAATACGGGTTACGACCCCTTAGAAAGACCTCCACGGAAGGCACTCCCCCTCAGGCCTAGGACCCCAGTGTTGTCAATCGGCCTTAATCCCTAACACACCTAGAATTGTGTTTGCTTTTCTACAAAGACTGGTAACGGGAAGCTGTCCACTTCTTTCGACGACGTACTCAAGTGGTTAAGGTGGACTGAGCGCCTATACCCCGAATTTAAGTTCAAAATTTGTTTTTGAATTTTATCATATTTCCTATCACCTGATTGGTCTGGAGTTTTGCATATATGTATTTTATCCACATACATGGAATTTGAATTTTTTAGTACATTTTGAAATAAAATCCTGTTTTTATATTTTTTAAATTTACTTCTTACCATTTTCTGCAAATTAATTTAAATATACATTCCAGGTAAATTTACTTTAATCAGGGGCCAATCCAGAGTTGAATTTTTGGGTTCCCTTTTTTGTGAAATTTTTATTTATTTTTGTGGGAAAATAAAATAGTGTGTAAAATCTTTCATTTTTACAATCGTTGTATATAATGTTTAATATCAAGTTTAATAGAGTTTCTTTGAGCTAAGTTAAGGCATTTATTTAAAAATAATACTGAAAACATGAAAATACTTTATAAAAAGTATCATTTTTATAAAACAAAGTCTTGTAAAAAGGCTCATTTTATAAATTTGAATGTTATGTGTCCCTTTTCATGGATTTGAATTTTGTAAAGGGTCCATTTTCACGGATTTGAATTTTGTTTAGGATCTCTTTTCACGGATTTGATTTTTGTAAAGGGGCCGCAAAAGGGATACAAATTTTGTTTGGATCAATCCCTGTCATATGTTAATGTAATACACTGTAAAAAGTAAATCTGAAGGGCTGCAATGTGCGTGCCGAAATATATTCGTTTTATCAAAAGAATGAAAATAAGGTATTTTAATTTAAATTGAGGTAAATGTGAAGTTTAATTTGATTTTTTTTTTTTTTTTTTTTATGTATGCTATAAAATAAATGGAAATTTAATTTGTAATGATTAAGACATGATATCACATTTTAATAATTAAAAGTGATCGATGTGTTTACATTTTTTGGTTTTATTGAATTTGAGTAAATATAATTTGATTACAACTTTTTCACATTTGGTATACAAAACATGAAGTTTAGCAATTTCTTATAGTTTTTCTGTTGCGATTCAGTGGCTAAAAATTTAACAGTGAATTAAGTAAATATAATGTAAACTGTACTTTTCCAAGCCAATTGGTCTTAAAATCTTAAATTCTCTGGTCCTGCACTTAATTTTCTTAATTTTTACCTTTTCCCAACCATTCCGTAATACTTGGGTCGTTTTCAAAAAGAAAACAAATATCCCAAGTAAAACGGAATGGTTGGGAAACGGTTGGCCCTACAGTTTCCTTCATCGTTGGGCAACCGTTGGTTTTGGCCGCTGGCCCTCGGTTTAACTAACCGTTGGATGACGGTTAGCCCAACGATGAAGCGGTTGGGTCAGGGTTGGAAATGGTTGGGTCATGGTTGGCAAACTGTTGGGCTACGGTTGGATAACCGTTGGGCCACAGTTGGCTTACCGTTGGACCACAGTTGGCAGACCGTTGGGCTACGGTTAGGCCAGTTTTTCTAACCGTTCTACTGTTGGCCCAACTGTCACCCAACGGTTGGCTCAACCGAGCCCGGCGGCCAAAAGCAACCGTTGGCCAACGAAGTGTGAAAATGTAGGGTCGTTTCTCAAGAATTCTCTGTCATTTAGGTTAAACTCAAGGAGTTAGGAACAAAGCACCAACTTAAAAAAATTATATTTTTTAGGCTATTTGGTTATATTTTTACTCAAATAAAATATATCTTTTAGGGTGAATAAACACATTCTAAATTGAAAAAAGAATTAATTAATAATATGTTGCAATTATAATTAATTTATTAGGGTGAATAAACGCATTCTAAATTGAAAAAAGAATTAATTAATATGTTGCAATTATAATTAATTTATTAATAAATTAATTAATTGCAAGATATTATTAATTCTTTTTTTCAAAATAAATTAATTATAATTGCAACATATTATTTAATTCTTTTTTCAATTTAGAATGCGTTTATTCACCCTAAAAGATATATTTTATTTGAAAATTTGAACTTTTATTTTGATATATTTTATTAAACTCCTTGAGTTTAACCTAAATGACAGAGAATTCTTGAGAAACGACCCATATATATATATATATATATATATATATATTTATATATTTATATTAAAGTTTAAATTTTAATCAATAGAATTTATAAATTATCATGAATTTATTTGTTTAAAAGTGCTATATTCTCAATATCTTATTACTTTCAAAATGAATAAATATATTTCTGAAACAAATTAAAAAACTTAAAGATAATTTTTTCTTTAAATGTTATGATATTATATAAATTTCCAAAAAAAAAAAAAAAATCTCTTATTTACTCTAAATTGTAATTATATAAAAAAAATTATGAAGTCTGAAAAATATATCTCAATGTACATAAAAGAAATATACGAAAATCAATGTAATATATAAAAACAGCATTTTTATTTGTTGATGTTGATATGTCCTTACTCCTTATAGCACATTGTAATAAATATTTGATTGTTTGCGGACGTACTTATCTGACTACAAATTCTTAACATGATGTATACACATTTCTAAAAGTGAATTATTTTTAGCAAAATGGAAAAGTGACTTGGCTAAGATTCAAACTTATAACCTCTGACTGCGTCAGTTTTGTACTTACTGAAAACCTAGCCAATATCTGACTTGCAGGAATTATTTATATGAAACAGAAAATTTTTTTAATGTGATCTGTAAGCTCTTATATAAGTGATTACTACAGGTTACATTGTCTGATATCGACTAAATAATTCAATGGTAGAGCACTAGTAATTTATACCATGTGTCTCATATTTAAATCTTGTTTTAAAATATATACCTTAAAAGTGAAATTATTTATTTATTTAACTCTCCTTTTTTAAACTGACTATTTTTTAGCAAATGAGTTCATTTAAATTCTTATGTTACTCGTAATAGATTGAAAGGAATAGAAATCAATCTGTTGTTTTATTTTATCTCACTTTAATAAATATATCAGCAAAATTTTTATACTATATAGAATAGAAAATTCAAATTCTCATATCAAGTCTGATAACATATAAGATTGTTTTTTATTTTTGATGCTTTAAATTTAAAGAAAGTTAAATTTCAGAACTAAAAATATCTACATCACTGTTGCTGGATTATAATGCAATCAAATATAAAATTATGTGAGAATGTAATGCAAACTATTGATTTATAATAAAATAGACCTAACAAAGGTAAAAATTAAGAAAATTAAGTGCAGGACCAGAGATTTTAAGATTTTACTGGTATATACACATTTTCACTGATCCGTTTATCCAATCTTTAGATTTTAAAAAATAGAGCTGAACCTCGTTAACGTGATTCTCTAGGAAGAAAAAATGTCCATGTTATCAGTAGCAACGGGATTATGGAAACAGTTCATGTTAAAAGTAATTCACATTAAGTGTGTTTACGTTAACGAGGTTAGACTGTACTTACAAAATAAATTTAAATGGCAAGTATGACAATTGAATATAATTGTAATTAATTTTAAAATACAAATGAAATCTTATATAAATCAGAAAATGTATGTTTTTGTAAATTGCTTTTCAACACTACAGCCAGGAAATACACACGAGAAATAGAGAGTAAATTTTCACCACATTATTTCAATGAAGGAGAGATGGGGAAAAAATGAGATGATGAAGTAATATGCAATGATAAAATGTTTATATGAAGGGCTGGGAAAAAGTTTGTTTACTCCGCAGTTGCAAGTTATTCTTTAGACATGATGAGTGATTTTTTTTTTTTTTTTTTTTTTTTTTTTTTTTTTTTTTTAATGAACAGTGTAACATTGTCAAAAAAAAGCAACTCTCCCTTAGTATTTGGATAGGCAACTACTTAAATTTTATTATCTTTTTAAGCTGTTACAGACTATCGGTGACATCTCATGAATGACACTTTCAGTATGTTCCACTTGGGTAATTAGAAATAATACATTAAAATGGATATTTAATCATCTTTTTGGTTAACTTGCTTATTTCGAGAAGATATGGCGACATTTTAAGTCAAGCAGAAGAGGAGCTTTTCATAATGTGCTGTTTCTAGCCACCTGTATGGAGCATACCCAAAAGTTCATTCACGATACGCTGTTGCAGATTATGTATCATATGTAGTCCTGTAAAAAAAATGATATATTTGGCAGATAAAAATTTTGAAATTCTTACCACTGTTATTATAAAAAAAAAAGAAAAACCTGTTTATATGCAAGTCATAAACTCCTCTCTCTATTCTAAAAATGAATAGAATTTGAATTTTATCAGAGTTAATTGTATTAATAACCCCTTCCAAAAATAGGGAGGTAATATCCCATTTAAAACTAATAATAAAAATTTAATTTCTGAAAAAAAAAAAAAAAAAGACGATAAAATGGATTAAAAGAAAAAAAAAAAAAACCTCCTTAAGGATATATTTGTATCATGCTAACTTCTTAGTTTCAAACTGATTTTCTTTTACAAAAGTTTTTTTTTTTTTTTTTTTTTTTTTTTTTTAAATACATGAATACTTTTTTTTTTAATTAAAGAAAATCATATTTATTGAAACTTTTTATTTTTACGACTGAGTGAAAATAATGCCTGGACCGGGAGCCGAACCGCGGACCTTTGATTTACAAGGTCAAGGCTCTACCAATTGAGCTATCCAGGTCAACAACCGGTCGGCATTACTCACTAAGACAACCTTTAGGCTTTTTTTCTGCCTAAAAGTTGTCTGAGTGAGTAATGCCGACTGGTTGTCGGCCTGGATAGCTCAATAGGTAGAGCCTTGACCTTGTAAGTCAAAGGTCCGGGGTTCGACTCCCGGTCCAGGCACTATTTTTACTCAGTCGGAAAAATAAAAAATTTCAATAAACATGTATACTTTTCCTAGAATGTCTTGGAGCTTTTCTCCATTAACTCGTATTAACAATTAATCTATGTAAAATTGAAAACTATTATTAAATCTTATATTGTGAATAAATTAATTTTATAATTTGCAAAGACAAAAGACATAATTATACAATTTAACCTAATTTGCCAATGGAGTAATACAATTCTTACCAACAGAATACGATTAAAAAATGATTCCCTTATTTTTTTAAGACACCTAAATATGGATACAAAAGTAAAATGCAGGGGTGCAAAATATGTCCAATCCAGTGATCTAGGATCGGGGGGGGGGAGATATTTACAGAAAAATATACAAATGATATCAGTTTCAACAATGAATTATAAAAATCATAGTTAAAGTAGTTTCCACATTTTCGAGAAAGAGATTGGGGGAAATGTTGGGAATAAAAAAAAATTCTGCAACCCTGGTAAAATACATTACAGTCTAAAAAAAGATGCAAAAAATAAAGGTATATTTCAAAAATAGCAAATACTTTTTATTGAAAACAGTAAAACTTAATTAAATGTTACATATTACAATGTTTAGAGTATACTAATTATCATACAATTTATTTTATTTATTTATTTTGATATGTCCAGATAAAATAATATTTTCAAACATATGACTTTCCTCTTCATCAACAGTCTGAAAGACATTCAAGAAAGTGCAATATACAAACCTAAAATAAAAATACTTAGTTATTTTAATTCCATTTTACATAATAATAATAATAAAATAAGTGCAACACATGAAAATACATCTTGAAAAATTATACTTCTAATAAAAACTTCTCTGAAAGCAACAAGTGTTAAAAATAGTTTATAGATTTAATCACTTACTTTTGTTTTATTGAATGATTTGAAATCAACAGAATTAATTTGACCAATTGGCTTGGAAAAGTACAGTTTACATTGTATTTACTTAATTCACTGGTAAATTTTTAGCCGCTGAATCGCAACAGAAAAACTATAAGAAATTGCTAAACTTCATGTTTTGTATACCAAATGGGAAAAAGTTGTAATCAAATTATATTAACTCAAATTCAATAAAACCAAAAAATGTAAACACATCGATCAGTTTTAATTATTAAAATGTGATATCATGTCTTAATCATTACAAATTAAATTTCCATTTATTTTATAGCATAGATTAAAAAAAAAAATCAAATTAAACTTCACATTTACCTCAATTTAAATTCAAATACCTTATTTTCATTCTTTTGATAAAACGAATATATTTCGGCACGCACATCGCAGCCCTTCAGATTTACTTTTTACAGTGTATTACATTAACATAAGGCAGGGATTGATCCAAACAGAATTTGGATCCCTTTTGCGGCCCCTTTACAAAATTCAAATCCGTGAAAAGAGATCCTAAACAAAATTCAAATCCGTGAAAATGGACCCTTTACAAAATTCAAATCCATGAAAAGGGACACATAACATTCAAATTTATAAAATGAGCCTTTTTACAAGACTTTGTTTTATAAAAATGATACTTTTTATAAAGTATTTTCATGTTTTCAATATTATTTTTAAATAAATGCCTTAACTTAGCTCAAAGAAACTCTATTAAACTTGATATTAAACATTATATACAACGATTGTAAAAACGAAAGATTTTACACACTATTTTATTTTCTCACAAAAATAAATAAAAATTTCACAAAAAAAGGAACCCAAAAATTAAACTCTGGATTGGCCCCTGATTAAAGTAAATTTACCTGGAATGTATATTTAAATTAGTTTGCAGAAAATGGTAAGAAGTAAATTTAAAAAATATAAAAACAGGATTTTATTTCAAAATGTACTAAAAAATTCAAATTCCATGTATGTGGATAAAATACATATATGCAAAACTTCAGATCAATCAGGTGATAGGAAATATGATAAAATTGAAAAACAAATTTTGAACTTAAATTCGGGGTTTAGGCGCTCAGTCCACCTTAACCACTTGAGTACGTCGTCGAAAGAAGTGGACAGCTTCCCTTTACCAGGCTTTGCAGAAAAGCAAAGACAATTCTAGGAGACGCGCAGACACAAAGTGCAAATTAATAAATTGATGGTCGCACTCTATGTTACTCCACTACAAGACATTAGACCCATCTTCCGATCTTCTTTCGATTTTGATACTACTTATATTGGAGAACTCGGAATCGCTTGACTCATTTTCATCTCCATCTGGAATAATTTCTAACAAACTACTATTTTCGTCATCCATATTTCATTGAAATTCTTAAATAAAATTCAAAACGAAAATGCTCCCGTGGTCTAAACTTTATAAATCACTAACGAAAACACGCATTTACTCTAAACACTAACAAAGCAACAGAAAGACAAAAAAAATCCTCGTAGATAATCAGTTCTATCGACCCTCCTTTTTGGAGTGAACGTTTCCGGTACGCTCTTGGTTTAAAGTGTTCACGTGATCCCAGGTAGAAAAAAGCATCATATCTTCGCTACAAGACATAAAAAACTTTATTGCCCTTGCAACGATATGATTCTCTTTTGTGTATAGTGAAAGGAGGACACTACCTACAGAGTATACATAGCCGTCGTTACACACGTAGTACAAACTACGTACGCATCGTACATAGCTGTAGTCAAGTGGTTAAGGGCCCGCTTTACTCACTGTTACCAGAAGCCGAAGCTACTGTTATTCTATGGGAAATTTTCTTTACTTATAACTCATTAAGGAATAAACATTTTTCAATTCTGTTTTCACATTCAGAAAATCCTCAACTGTTAAATTGACGCACCTTTTTTAAAAACGTGTTTTTTTTAAATTTTTACTATTTTATTTTGAAACTGTAAAATACGAATTTTCAATATGTGAAATTTTCCACTTTGATATTACAAAATAAAATAGTAAAAATTAAAAAAAAAAAAAAAAGTTTTTAAAAAAAGTGCGTTAATTTAACAAATAGGAATTTTTTTAATGTGAAAACAGAATTTAAAAATATATATTAGTTAATTAGTTATACGTAAAGAAAATTTCCCATAGAATATTTCTGGCTCGGGCTTCCTGCGACGGTAAGTAAAGAGGGCCGTTAAGTCTGTTATTTCTTGAGCAATGTATTGTTGTCAGAATTATGCAAAATTTCAGCTTAAGCCAACGATGGAAAGTGAGTTTAAAAAAAAAAAAATATGAACTGGAGTCAGGGGTCTAGGGTAGAGTTGCACCGAATATTTGGTTACTTTTCAGTATTCAGAAGATAACACTGAATATTCAGTTCGGCCGCATATCTTGTTATTCGGCAGCATGATAGTGAAATTGAAGTTAAATTTAAAATTAAGTTAAAATACTGAAATTGTTAAAAAATATTTTTATTATATAAAATTAAAATTGATTCACAGTTTTCGAAAATTCATCAATAGTCTTATGAATAATATATTTAAATTAGCAAGATTATATTTAAAAACAATTTATGAAATTACATTTTTTTTTTTCTTTTTATGTTTTGAAATTCGAACAAACATATTTTCTTTAGTCTTCATTTTCTCATTAATTAAAGATTTAAAAATATATATGCCATACAAAACGTGTATGTTTTCTTTGAAACATTTCATTTTATGTTTAGGAAGTAGAAAGAATTTTATTTAAAAATTATTTTTGAGTTTTCAAAATATGTTGATATGTTACATGCAAATTAAAGTTTTTAAACAAATATATAACACGTATAATTTTTTTTTTTTTTTTTAAAGTTATGCGACACTAACAGGAAAAACAATATAAAGGCAAACTTTGGACAAGTCTAATTGTTCAGGGCGAGATGGGTTATAAATAGAATCCTCTGAAAAAGTGATGTATTATGTCAAGTTCCAAAGTAGAAGAAAAGAGAAGGGCGGGTTTAATAGGATGAACAATTACTATCAAAATTTTAAGGTATTTAAAAACACTGAACACATGCAACATGAAATAACAGTACATGTGAAATTATGAAAAATTTAAATTTACAAAATAAAATTACAACTAAAGTTTCATTTTAGACAATGACAGTTCACTTTTTATAGAACTAAATTCACACATAGCATAGAAACATTTTATAAATTATAAATTCAGCTTTTTGGGGGAAATACAGCAAAGCATGTCCCATTATTCAGGCAGATGGTTCATTCTATGAACGATTAGTTTTCGAAATGAAACAGAGTTATCAATGCTCTTTCTTTAAGAAGGTAAATTTTATGAAGGGTCCTTTTTTGAGAAATAAAATTTTGAGAAGGGTCCTTTAATGGACCCAGATTTTTTTTTTCTGGCCAGACCGCTGGTTTATCACAATAAAGATTTTATAAGCACCTCGTATAATATCAAAAGTAACAGAGATATAACAATACAAAAAATCACAGAAAGTAAAAAACTAAAAATAATGAAAACTCTAAAAGAATTATAAAACAGCCTTACTTTAAGTTGACAGCAGGTGCAGGAAAAAACACCAATATCACCTGTGCTCCAACATAGGATGCCTACGATGAATAAACATATGTTTTTTTTTTTTTTTAATCTATCTCCCACACTAAGTTTCATACATTTTTATATTATACGAGGTGAGACATCATGTCTTATATAAATTATTTTAACAAAATATGATTTATAAATATATTCTGAAAAGTAAACAGATTAAGTTCTTTGAAAAACACATTGTTATAACATTTTGATTAATATAAGTATCAAAATTTTAGACTTTTAAAATTTCATTATGAATTATTGTTATGTTCATTCAAAATACGCTGGTATACTTTTGTATATTACAACAAAATATTTTTATAATTATGCTTAAAGTATACGATAAACTTATGTGATAATTTAAAAATTTAGTTTTTTTTAATAAGATACTTATAAATATGTTTTAAAAAGTAAACGGATTAAAGGTTTAGCAGAAACATCGTCATAACACTTTGATTAATATGAAAACAAAACTTTAGGCTTTTAAAATTTCAGTATGAAGCATTAATTTTTATACGCCTTTTTAAAAAAGAAAGAAAAGAAAGTGATATTTTTGCATTATTGAATAATTAGCGAAATATACTCGATTATTTCAAAAAATATCACTATTAAAATAATAAACATACCTTAATATACCGCGTGTTAACTCTTGTTCTTGTCGCAGCAATAAAATAATCAAAGATGGCGGAGACGAAAGCTTTGTTGTTGTTGTGGTGGTTTAGCTAGTTGGTTGGCAAAATGTTCGTTTTTTCCTTTTGACCGCTTAACACGGTTGGTTTACGTTCTCTGGTTTGCTTTTGGCCCAACCGACGGTGAATGCTGCAGGCCCAACAATGATATTTTGCAGTTCGCCCAACTACAGTTGAATACTGTTGGCCCATCTACCTTGTTTTGCAGATGGCCCAACAACAGAATGACACTGTAGGGCCAACTGTTATATTTTGCTGTTGGGAAAACAGTATTTGAGGACTGGTGGGACAACAATACTATTTACTGTTGGCCCAGTGTTATTTTGAGCCCTTTCCCCAACGAACTAACAATAAATCGCAGTTGGGCCAACAGTCTGTGTTACTTGGGGATACTGTATTGGTTACTCTGTGGTCGCACAGATCAAAAAATGTTAGCTCAGAGAATTAAAACTATATAAGAACATTTTGCATACTTAAAGAGTGGACTGTAATAAAAACTTGACACACTTGATGTGATTTTTAACATCACAACTACATTTATTGAACTTTAAAATGGGAGTAAAGAACGTTGCCAGCCTCCCATGAGCGGAGTTACAAACTAAGTGAGCTCCGTAACGAAGGAGCGAACTTTACAGAGTGCGCAGGCGCAACAGAAACTAATGAATTAATTTTTAGTTATTAGGACTGAGGACTATTAGTCTCAATCTGGGATTTTTGCGTTGTCTTTTTCGATAGTTGGACATTTGTCAAAATCATTTTTCGATAGTTGGGCATTTATCGAAACCTAAAATTTATCGAAGGTATAATTGAATAATTTGAAAGCTATGTAATAATTTGAAGAAAAAAAAAAAAAAAAAAAAAAAACTAATAGTCCTCCGTCCTAAACTAAATTCTGCTTTTGCCAGAATTTCATCAGAATCATTTTTTTTCTTTCTTTCTTTCTTTTTTTTTTTTTTTCTTTTAAGAAAAAGAAAGAAAATTAATAATAATCAGTATCGTTACAAATGAAATAGAAAAAGTTTTATATATATATATATATATATATAATTTTCAATTAAGAAATATAAAGTGCGCGAGCAATATGAAATAAAAATAAGTACAACAATAAATTTAATGATTTAATTTTCGTTGAAAGAAATAGTTTGTTCATTCGGTGCAACTTGCACATTAGTCCCATGAGGTTTAACTTTTACATTAGTCCCGTCAATTACAGCTTGCACATTAGTCCCGTGAGGTACAACTTGCACATTAGTCCCCTTTAAATATAGTGACCAGCGAAGCTAGCAAAGCATTTGTTGATTCACTACCTTAATTGATTTCACATTCTGTCATTTTTTATTCCTTTTCTCAATATCCATGATAATATTGCACATCAGATTTACTTTGTTACATTTTCAAACTATACATAACTAATGTAATTCACTTTTTTTTTTTCTTTTTTTTTTTTAAATTCTTTAATGTAATTTATTTAAAATCAACGACTTAAAGAAGATTTCTTATAAGTAAAACTTATTAATTTATACTAGTATATGGTAAATTTATGTAAATTTTAAAATATAAATTGAAATACATTTTCAAGAAAAAAAAATCTAATTCTATCTTATTTACAATTTTATTTTAACAATATATTTGAATATTTAATTGAAATTGAATTAATTTAATTGAATATTTAATTAGAAAACTGATATATTTGTTAACTGCTCAGATGATCTAATATGTTCTGCCATTAGAAGCAGAGAAGAGGGAGGGAGGAAGGAAACACGAGAAAAATTATGTTTGTTTTCATGGGTAATTTTAGAAATAGGTTTTCAGAAGAGTGCATTTTCAGTGTGACTTTGTGAAAAAGAAAGCTTTATGTATACACACACACACATATATATGTATGTGTGTGTGTGTATTTTTACATGTATTCGTGTATCAACAGGCATGTTACATTAAGTTATGAAGAAAATACGTTAAGTTATATAAGTCGCTGTAAGTTATGTAGAATTTTTTTTATTTTTATCTTTATTTTTAAAATAGTAAATAACTATCAATTTTATTGAAGAAAATTAAACATTAATTCGTAATTAGTCAGACGTAATAAATACGAAACAATTTATATATTCCTTAGTACATACTCTTACACATAATACACACAGAGATACACACTTACAAAGCTTTTAGCTTTCTCTGAGAAAAGATGTCAAAACACTGGCTGAGAATCTCTCGCCAAGTACTATGTTAAATATCGCCAAATGTTTCTACTTTGCTTTATCAATGAAATCATTATTTTTTAAATTTAAAATAGCACAAAAATAGGACAAAAGTAATATATTAAATAAGATGATTACAGATCAGTTATGACAATAATCATACAGTATTTTTTCTATTTATATCAATTCATAAGCTGTGAAACAGGCTAGTAAAATAATCTGCCTACCACGTCCATCAATAAAGTTAATAAAACAGATTGATAATTAACATTATTCAGTAAAATATGTTTTGATATTTTACAAATAATCTTTCTTAATGTATTTCTGTCAGAAAAAAAATTAAATTTACTTAATATCAAGAGATAAAAATGCTTTTTTCGACATATGCGAAACTCTAAATGTAAAACCTATGGAGCATCATCCAACAATCGCCCCGGGCGGCTGATGGTGAGTCTTGTCCAATAAGAATCTATCACAGATCTGTCGCCACTCTTATCTTATCGAGGCACCCTAACTACTCCTACTTCTACTACTACTATGTTGTTAAATAAAGAAACATGAAACAAATACGCAGGGTATCCGTGTCTTCTATATTTCAAATTATTACATCTCTATTATTATGTTAAACCAATTATGTTTAACAATTTGGCGACGAGGATGGGATAAGTACACTCTAATAAACCAACAGCACTTGACAGAGCAACACCAGTAGACCTCAAAGGCCTTTTTCCTTGTTGTACAGGCCAAGGGTCTCTTTGAAGTTCTAACAAATCTGTTAAACTCATGTCACATTTATGTTCAAGCTGAAGGAAACTATTTGCTGGTGGCATTGCTGGTCTAGCTGGTCCTCTTGGTTGTTGAGGTACACCAGGTTGTTGCATTTAAGTAAATTTACCAATTTCTAACATATCCTGTATTTGTTTTCCTGTAAGATATTTTGTGCCCCTGAAAACATAACTTTTTGATATCCCTTCACAGCCCAATTCATTAATAGAGATGCAAGGCTTTGAAAACACCCGGTTTTTTCCCGGAAAAAGACCGGTTTTTTTACTATGGGAATTTAAGACAAAATTGGGAATTTTGAAATTTCCCCCAAACTGGGAATATTGAAATCATGAATATTTTTATAACTTTTGTTAATTATTTAGCCTCCGATCTTTAAATTAACTTCTACTTTAATTCCTGCATAGATTTCCTTTTCGTTTCCCTTTCCAGCTAATTCGAGCATCTTCGATGTTTATTCCGAAAACGGAGAAAATAATGAATTATAATTAATGCAGTGCTAACACTAACAGTAAGTTTCTGTCATCAGGGCCCGATTAAGCTTTGAAGCTAGGGGAAGCTCAGTACCATTTCTGGGCCCCCCTTTCATTTCGTATTTTTTTTTTTTTTTTTTTTTTTCATTCATATACCTGGGTGGTTTTTACACACAACATTAAAATCGTATAACTTATTAATTAAGATCATTCAGATTTTTGAGGCTAAATAACAGATTTTTCCCGAAATAGTGAGTATTTTACCTTGCTTTAGGCGACCTTTCTCAGAAAAAATTCAATCTGAGGGTGAAAATATGAAACAGAAAATCCAAGAACCTGTTTTTAGTCATTTTGGGGCCCCCTCTTAAATTTTAGAAGGGAAGCTTGTGCTTCCTGAGCCTTTTGGGTAATCAGGCCCTGTCTGTCATTATTAATTAGTATTATTTTGCTATGTTCTTGAGATATCCTTTCCATTCTTAATGAGAATTAATAACATTTAAATTCTTTTATTCATAATTGGTTTATGAATGTGCAATTAGAGAATTGGACTTAAGATTTTAGGGAAAAAAACCCAACTAAAATCAAGTTCCATTAAACTTTAGTGAAGTATTTAAGAAATTAGTTTGTTACCTGAAAATTTTTAAATTGTTCTTTTTTTTTTTAAATTACAACAAAGTAATAAAAAGGAAAAGAAGAATAATTCTTAAATTTAATATGTTTTAGGGAAATATATAAGTAATTCGAAGAATTTCTCCACTTGTTGTGTTTGAAATGCAGAAACTTATATATATATATATATGTATGTATAAAAATCGGAAAAACAATATGTATATAAATTTTTATCAAAAAATTTTCATTGTAGGAAATTTAATATCAATTTTTTACAAACTCTAATAAGAAATATTTCTGAAAAAAATTGTAAAAGAAACTATACCACTGTAGTAATTGCATAAAATGCCATCTCTTCTTCCTAAAAACCACTTCATTATTTAAATTTTTTTTTTTAGTTTTATAAAATAGAAATTTTAAAGAACTTTTCAAATCTTAATTATTTCTCTTCTCAAACTATTACAAGATTATGTACGTTGCTTTCCTTAATTCTTCAGTTTGTATAATATGGAAATTGTATCCAACATTGTACCGATATATTAATCATAAGTGCTAATTTAATAAAGAAAGCTTAAAGTTTTTTCAAATTTTGATTTGGCTGCAGTTCTGATAAATTGGAATTAAAATGATAAATTAACATAATGTTATAAGCTTATCAGTATACCAAAGTCCTTAAAATTGCCATTTATATTAAATAAACAACTTATTATATGCTTTAGAGATTTCTAATTTGTTTTTTCCCCGCAAAATTCCCAAAGTTCTCAGATTTTTCCCCAAAACTCCCGGGTTTTTTGCATCTCTATTCATGAACTTGAACCGTAGGACCAAACGTGATTAGACCAATCAAAGCATTTGGAGGCAATGAAGATAAAGACATTTGAAAAGATTTTTTTAATTCAACTAATTCTTCTTAATCAATAAAAGTATCCACAACAAAAAAAATATGGGAAGTAAACATGATTGTCTTGTAATTGTATACTCTATAGTAGAAATGATGTGGAAGCATATGCTCAGATGTGGAAGCATATTGCGGAGGAAAAGGATTCCGCTGGAAACAAAAGTTGCAGACCCAGAGTTTAGCTCTATAATCAACTTGACATAAAATATTTAAAACAGCACGGCAGGTTTGTCTACTACAAACAACCGGTTCATACTGATTAAAAGGTAAATCAGGTCTTTCCTTTAAAGCAGTGTATAGGCAAACTAAAGGTACAACTAAACGTGTTGCTTCCAGGCGACTGGATGGCCAAACATTCCAAGTGAAGCGTGTAAAATCTCTATCTTCATTTTGTTGTATAATATCTTGATAAGTCTGATAGCCAGCCATCAGAGGTACGAAAACTCGATTATAGAGAAATTTTACACACTGCCGGAATGACAAAATATTATATATTAAAAGGCCACGTCTTTCCAAACGTCAGAAAAAAGAAAGGAAAAGAATTAAAAAGGAAAGGTATAAAATTTAATTAAAGGAAAGGTATTTTGAAAGGAATTAAACTATGTTCGCCAAATAATTTGGCGATATTTTTTTTCTGCCAAGGATAACCGATATCAAATCTATTCCGCTGCAACATATTAGTATCTCATATCAGACACATTATTTAAACATTTGAAAACGAATTTGACTTCAAATTTGATAGAATATTTATCATTTTCCTTTTAATTAGTATATTAGTTGGATATTAATTGTGTAAATATCATCCTTTGAAATGAAATGTTTGTGTTTTCAATCGAATATGGAAGTTTGCCATTTTCTTTTCTAGAGTTTTAAAATAAAAAATTCAAATTTTGTCAATTTTACAACAAAAACAACTTAATCTAACGCATGCACATGATAACTAACACATATCTTTACCTAAATATTTTGTTTAAAATCGGGAAATAATTTTCCTCGATTTTTAATAATTTTTTACTAAAAATCCAATGGGCGTGTAACATAGAAAATATTTTTCTTGCATCCATTTCGTCATCACTTCACTTGCGTATATAAATGCATGCATTTGTTTGTATTGAAAAATGCCTAATTGAAAATATTTTTATAATTTGTGAAATTTGAGCCAAAGTTAAATTTAGTGTTAATGTGTTAGAGGTCGTTCTGACCGTGGTCGAGAGTAATTTTCGATTTTTATTTTAAAAATAATCCTTAAATTCTAAAGCACGTGTTTGTATGCAATATTGATTTTATTTGCGTGATTTTTTAGGTTGATTTCTTTAGAAATCGACCTATTGCAATCACTTCGTTTATCTATATATCTATTTATCTATCTATAATGAAAATTTTGTCATCACGATAACTCCCGACATAATACTCCAAATCGAACCAAATTTGGACAGCGAGCTTATCTTATAAATATCTTGAATGAGTTCGTTAACCAAGTTGCTCCGACTTTTAATTTAGAGCGGAGTCCACTTGAAAATTTCAAATCCTCATTGTAAAAACCATGTTTAAGGCCGGATTTTCTTGAACTTGATGTAAATATAGACCACATAAGGGTGTCAATGAACTCTATTAATGAACTTTATCTGCCATTTTTAACAAAGTGGCAGAAGTTTTAAGTTAAGCGGGGCCACTTGAAATCAGGCTACCACTTGAAAATTTAAAATCACAATAACTCCTGAAATAATACTCCAAATCGAACCAAATTTGGACAGTGAACTTATAAATACTTTGGATGAGTTTACCAATCACGTTGCTCAGCCATTTTGTTTTCAAATGGAGACCACTTGGAAATTTCAAATTCACATTGTAAAAGCGTATTCCGAATTTGTGTGAATTTTGATGTATACATAGACCCTATAAGGGTCTCAACCAAGTTTATTAATGAACTTTAACCGCTGTTATTTAGAAAGTACGGAATACCTCATACTAAGCGGGCCACTTGAAATCAGGCTCAAACTTGAAAATTTAAAATCACGATAACTTCTTAAATAATACTCCAAATTGAACCAAATTTGGACAGTGATATTATCGTGTAATTATCTTGAACGTGTTCACTGGGCAACTTATCCCGACATCTTGTTTCTAAGTTGCAGCCTCTTGAAATCACGTTGCCATTTGAAAATATTCCATCACGATAACTTTTAAAATCCTAAACTAATTCAAATAAAAGTTGGATAGTGAACTTATGGCTCACATATGTAATATAAGTTCACTTGGTGACTTGATCAGCAATTTTATTTGCAAGTCGCAGCCACTTGAAAATTTGTCATTATGGTAACTTCTGTAATACTGAAACAATTCGCATCAAATTTGGATAGTGGATTTATCATTCAAATATCTCAGATAAGTTCGCTAGGCACCTCACTCCGCTTTTTTTTTTCAAGTGGTGCCACCTGAAAATTTCTTATGACGATAATTTTTGAAATACTGATTTAATTTAAATTAGAACTGGACAATGAACTTATCATACAAACATATTGGATGATTTCGCTGGGCAAGTTGTTTCGCCATTTTGTTTCCAAGTCGCTGCCACTTGTAAAATTTGTCATAATGATAACTTTTGAAACACGGCACTGATTTGAACCACAGTTGGACTGTGAAACTATGCTTCAAATATCTTGGATGTGTTTGCTGGGCAACTTGTTTCAAAATGGCGGCCATTTGAAAATTTGTTACCGCGGTAACTTTTGAAATACTTAATCAATAAAAATCAAAGTTAAAAAGTGGATTTATCAATCAAACAAAAAAAAAAAATCTAGAAATTTCACAGAACTCGTGAACCAATCACGTTATTGCGTCTATCTTTGGTATATCGATAATAAGTATTTTCGCTGCAAAAGTCTCCAAAAATGTCGCCATGGGGTATAAGTAGCCAAATTTAACGCAAAATCCATTACCTGCCTTATTGGATATTTTTAATGCGTTTTTAAGAGAAAATTAGGCTATTTTAATGCTAAAACAAACTAGAAATGTGGAAAACTAACATTTTGTCAACTTACTAAGCCTCTTTGAAAGAATTTCTAAAAAAAAAAAAAAATAAAAAAAAAAAAAATAATCACAACGATATCTTAGATGAGCAACTTTCTTTCTGCCATTTTGATCCAAGTGGCAACCACTTAATTTTTCAACACGATGACTTTTGAGATTTTGAATTAATTCGAACTATATGTGTACAGTACACTTAACTCACAAATGCATTTGATATATTTTCAACTTAACCCACCATTTTGTTCCCAAGCGCTGGCCACTTGAAAATTTTAAATTCCCATAAAAAGGTATTTGTTAACCGATTTGCTTAAAACTACATATGTGCATAACCTACATTAATATTTCTACCAAGTCCATTAATAATTTGTAGCCGCCATTTTGAAACAAAATGACGGCTACTTGATAAGGGAAAAGAAATCAACCTACTCTTCCAAATAAAACGGAAGGACTTTTTTTTTCTAAAGAGTGAATTTTTGGAATAAAATTGGGATTCATGTTTTATTATATGTCTTTTATTAATTGATCTATCCAAAAGTTTGCATCCGATTATAATGTTAAAAACAAGATCATAATTTTGCATGGTTTTATTTATCTTGATCATATTAGAGCACTAGTATAATAAAATAGCTTTAATAGATATTATAATTAATGAATTATAAATACAGATATATTTATTCCACTTTTTTATATATGCTGCTTTAATAATTATGAAAAAGTAATAAATAACTTTCAGCATATCAATCTTATAAACTTTAATAAATTTTAAATCCAACGTTTCGGCTAAATTCCTTCATTAGCCTTCCTCAGGGAAAAATGATGTTAAAAAACACATAAACATAGAATATTTAAGTACATGATACCACAATTACAACTTCAAAACATTTAACAGATGATTACACAAATTGTAAAAATATACTATATACATTTTTAAAAATATGCTAAAATACTCAAAGGAACATGAAACATGATCACCACAAGACAAGGATAAAGAGCTACTAAAGCAAAGGTTAAAAATATCAAAATTGCGGGGTTGCCAGAACTAACTTAAAGCAGGGTAACCATAAATTAATTTAAGCCCAAGAAATGAAGCCAAATTGATGGGGGGGTTACGGATAAGGAATCGTTACAAATTTCTGATTTTCTTTTAATAATTTCGAATCATTCATAAAGAAGTGCTTGATTTCTATTGTCAGTATTGTAAATTATTTTGGCATTTTCAAAATTGGGGTCAATGGGATTAGTATTATAATTTCTAGAAAAAGCAGTGTTGGGTCTATTATATTTTAAATCTGCAATATGCTCCTTCATTCTATCACAAAAAGGTCTATTGGTCATACCTATATAGTAGTTAGTTTTATTATCAACTTTATATGGGATTTCATAAACACCAGATTTTAATTTGGGGGGAGGAGGATCAAGTTTTTTAGAAATTAATGAATTTAATTTTAAAGGAGCTTTAGCAACCAAATTAACTTTTTTATTTAATTTGGGGGGAGGAGGATCAAGTTTTTTAGAAATTAATGAATTTAATTTTAAAGAAGCTTTAGCAACCAAATTAACTTTTTTATTATATATTTTTACAATTTGTGTAATCATCTGTTAAATGTTTTGAAGTTGTAATTGTGGTATCATGTACTTAAATATTCTATGTTTATGTGTTTTTGAACATCATTTTTCCCTGAGGAAGGCTAATGAAGGAATTTAGCCGAAACGTTGGATTTAAAATTTATTAAAGTTTATAAGATTGATATGCTGAAAGTTATTTATTACTTTTTCAGAATTATAAATATTTATTATTATTTTATGACTGCATATCAATTTCATATGACTGCTTAGCCTAAATAAAATTACATATTTTTCAAATCAGAAAATTGAACTTGCTCACATTAAACTATATATTCTCTCCACATGTGAAATGTTTTTCTTGCTAAAATTTCAAGTGATTTTTAATGAATTCATAATCACCCATGGGAGTATTCTATAACATGTTATCTTTTTTGTTGAAACATGTGTATAAAACTTTTTTTTTTTTTTTTTTTTTTTTTAATCCTAAATAAAATAAATAAATAAAGACTTCTCTTTCAGAATCTAGATTTTTAATTGTTATTGAGTGCATGTAAGTGTTTTTATATCTCATGCCTCGGTGACATTGCTCCGCCTAAAATTTTATGTCTTCATCATCTTCATGAATTTCAAATGAAGTTGTGACAGTTGATCTTTCTCATATTCTATATCACTTGGTCTGTTCTCTACTGTCAGTAAGTATGCATGTTCATGATAGCCATGCGGATAATTGTGTTTCCCCTAACCTGACTTAAGTTTTGGAAAGATTGAAAATAGATGACAATAGATGAATTGCATAATATACCGATATAATGAAACCTATATCCGAGAAACTTGGATAACTTCTGTCAGGTCTGTTTGATTGAGTACTAAATCTAAAAAAAATTTAAATCTAAATTTTCAAGGCTGTAATTATACTTTTTAACTCCCCCCCCCCCCCAAAAAAAAAAAAAAAAAAGTAATAATTATAATAATACAATTTCGAAAGTTTGTGTAATCAATTTCTCACCTCCAAATACTTTACCACACAAATATTCAAGGCCATGTTAGGAACAGGTATTTAGCATGTATATCGAATCATAATAATCACTCAACATAAAAATAACTGTCGGCCTTAGTCTGGCCCAAAGTAAAGACAGAAATATCAATCAAGGCCAAACACTAAGTAAAAAAAAAAAAAAATAAAGCAATTGAAAACAAAAAACAAAATCTGTTTTCTGCCAACTTTTAGCAGTTTCGACAACAATATCTGTGTCTTTTCCAACAAATATGGGAAGTACAAGTATTTGATAATATATCAGTGATGTAAGACTTTATTGTGTGGCATGCATACCCATTCACGAATGTCCTTGCTTTACAAGGTGTGTCTGCATTTCATTGCAACTATACCCTGTGTTATAGAGAAATATTTTATTATGCTTTATTTATTTCAGATTACATAGATAGAAAATGCTTTTATATCAGAGTGAAAACTGAAAAAATCCTTTGTAGAGTAAAATACAGGCACGGGCTGGCTAATATAAATATGAAGAATTATAAAATAATTTTATTTGTTTATATTATAGATCTTAGTTCTGATCATAACTTTAAGATACACGAAAATAAAATTATTTTAGGTCAAAATTAGCTATACCGAAAAGGAAAACTTTCTCAAGCAGTCTTGGTAATTTGATGTGTTTGGTGTTTTGGGAGTAAGGCTTATTGCCTACTCTAGGGACAGGCCTGAAAAGGAGTGCCCTCTGTGAGGGTCGTCCTAAGAGCCCGTAGCCCATATATATGCAAGTTTCAGAGAAAATCACAGAAAACTCCGAACGGCTAGGATGACGAATGTGACCTGGGATCAAACCTGGCACTTCATGTCTACCAGCTTTGAGCGTAGAACCGCTTGCTTGCTGGTGGGTCATTGGTAATTTGAATGAATGATGGTTACTGTTGAAATGAAACAGTTAAATGTTAAAATCTAATTATATTCTGAAGAAATATTTTCTCATTAATTTTAAACTATTGCTCGTACCCCAAAAAATTATAACTTGCTTAATCACTGTTTCTCTAATCTAATAACTGTGATTTCAAAAATCACTTTTAAAAGTTTTTTTTTTTTTTTTTTTTTTTTTTTCATTTAATATCTTTGTATCAAATTTTATTTCTCTTTCAAGAAAAGCTTTAACATTTTAAGTATTACAAAAATAATACATATTCATAGATATTTTAATTAGAAATTTTAACTTCATGTCATGATTTAAACTGCCATTAAACACTGACCTTTTTAACATTTTATTAAACGATTATTGTATTTGTTAAATTAGGTCAGCAAGAATTTTGCTAAAAAGGTAAAACTGGATTATTACATAAAATATTTCTATATAACCACTTCTAAATATTATTCAACTATTTGCTGGCAAAAATTACAAAATGACTGAAAATGTCGTAAATCGTTATTAATTAGTATATTTTGATATATTTTTTACTTTTAATGGTTGAATTTAAATGCAAAAATATTTAAAAATTAAATTTTAAGATTTCAGACTTTACCTTATAGATACATTCTTAGTACTAATATTGTGTTTGTTGAAATCTAAACATACAATAAACTGATTCATGTTTCTTAAATTCGAATTATGAATACTTGGTTAAAATCATCAGTGAACAAAAGAAATAGAAAACAAAGTTAAGGATAAAAAATATTTAGTACTAATATTGTGTTAGTTTTTTGTGTGTTTAGATTTCAACAAATTCATGTTTCTTAAATCATAATTATGGAAACTTGGTTAAAATCATCAGTGCACAAAAGAAATAGAAAACAAAATTAAGGATATTTAACCAAATTAAGAAAAATAAATCAATAGTATCATTACTATTCATAGGATTAAATTAAATATCAAAAAAGCTTAAATACTGCTTATGCATTTTAGCTAAAATGCTAAAGAATCTTTTGCCAGATTAAACAATGATAAAAGTATAATAGTTAAATGTAACATGATTTATACATACATGTATAAACCCGTGTACCTAGGGCCACACCACTTTATTTGAATAATATTTAAATTTAAGTTTTAATACTGAATTGGGCGAGTAACACCACTAATTGCTACTTTTACAACTACTTTGGAACTTTTGAGGAGAAAGGTTTGAGAAGTTGCATGTAGAAAACGAATTTACATGGTTTGAAGTAACATTTTGCAGCTCATCTCTTTTGCTATTTTACAAAAACAAATCAAATATTTTTCTTTCATTTTTAGTGTATAATGTTGCTTGTTATATTGAGTAATAAGTGAGATATTTACTTAGTTCTCTCTGCATGTGGATTTTTTAGTGGAGGGCATTTTGAATGGAGTTACCAAAACTTGTACTTAGGGCCATGTAGTTGCTTTGTACCTAGGGCCAGTGTGTTTGGACCATTTAACACTTTCGCGACCGCATGTTTTGTCTTTTTGACAGTAAGGTCCGCCTGTGGGCGTTTTTCTCATAAGTTACAATTTTTCAAAACAAAAATGTTCCGTATTCGCATTTATATTACAAATGGATATGCATTATAATCATACTCTCTCACTAATTAAAATATTTGCATCCATAGTATACTGATTGTACAAATATGAATATTGTGTATATATTTTAGAAACAACTAACATACAAATTGTAAAAGAAACGCCCACTGGTGGAGTTTCATATTTTCTAATGACGTGAATCTACATCAACGGCCGAGAAAATGTTAAGAATCACTGTACAGCCTATAGTAATTGTATGCTGGCAAACCCTGGTAAACCAATCACTATATATGACGTTGCTGAAAGTGTTGGCATGTCCTATCTGTCGGCCTTTACTCCTGTAAACATTCTATCAGGCTTTCGTGTATCCGGCATATAGCCAATAAATCAAAACACATTCACTGAGGATGAATATTTAAGTTGAAATGTGACTGAAAGACAAGACCCCTCCATAAATTAATAATGATAATAATAATTAAAAAAAAAAAAAAAAAAAAAAAAAAAAAAAGAGTTTTTTCCAGGAAGAACCAACAGTGACAGAAATGGATGTCTCTGTTTCGAGTCCTGTTGAAATTCAGAAACCTTCAACATCTAACATCTTTTCGTGTGTTATGCTTTAACAGGTACGAACCTAAGCAAAACCTTTACCTAAAGCAAAACCTTCCACATCAAAGAAAAGATAAGACCGAAAACCAGAGAGATCTAGAAATTCAAGAGACACTCCAGAAAAAAAAATAAATAAATAAATGAATTGAAGAAAAAAAAAAAAAAAAAAAAAAAAAAAGAAAAGAAAAAAAAAAAAAACATTCTGTTAGAATAACTCAAAAGGGGAAAAAAAAAGTGAAAATTTTTGTGTTTTAACTTAAGGCAACAACATGATAACTATTATATGATAAATAAATATATTACTTGATATTGTTTCTTTTATAAAATACATGTTTATATGCTTATTTTTTATTCATTACAAAGTGAAATCTAAATTTGAGAGAATGGCCCTAGGTACAATGAGGTCTGGCCCCAGGTACAATGAGGTCTGGCCCCAGGTACAATGAGGGTGTTGTGCCTAGGGCCACGAGTGAAGTTTTTTTTTTTAAACCTTCTATTTGTCGGAATTTATTATTTTAGGTATTTATATTAATCCCATTTGAAAGTAATTAGTCCTAAAGATATGTACATATCAGTTTGATAATTTTAAACAGGTCAATGGCTTTGTTTTTTATCATTGAAAAATAGCGGCCCTAGGTACACGGGTCTCCCTTATATATATATATAAGCATAAGCATGTATGAATCCTATATAGTCGAATCCTTTTAGAAGAAATTCCACAATTGATTTATACTTCATTTAAGAAGGTCATGCAATGTTTACATTTTTTATTTTAAATGGTTTTTCATTCTATCAGGTATCAATGTAACTGAATCTGACTGTACATATTTTATAATGATATTTTTTTTAGAAGTAACAGAATTACAATTTCCGGCCTGTTTGTACAACCGGACGCTGAACTACCAGCGCAATTTAAATATAGTTCCAAATGAACTTCCAAAAAATAATAAAATAAAAACCTTGATTTTATTTCCAGTACTATGATTTTCTAAAAATAATTACGATAATGAAATCAATATCTCATGTAATCATGAGCTAATAGTCTGATAAACATCAACAACAACATGTGTTTCTTATTTATCGATTATTTCAAAAGTAAAAGGTGAAATAAAATACGGAATCATGGTCAGAATTATCTCTAACACATGAACTTTAAATTTAACTTTTATCCAAGTGCCGAAATTAAAAATTATATCTTTTACCAAACACATTTAGCATGCAGAAATGCATTTATTTATACAAGAGGCAATGTTTATGGCCAGAAAGGAGGCGCGGCACTTGGCTTCATTCATTCCGCGTCAAGTGCCTTTATAGTGGCCGTTCCGTTCCGCTGTCCGCAAGCACTGAGCTAGAATATAAGGAGTCATAACTATCTAATGAATAAGATATTGAATAGAATTCCACTGAATATGAAGTTATCACTCCTTATATTCTAGCTCTGTTCTTGCGTACAGCGAATTGGAGCGGCCACAATAAAGCCTGCTTCCGGGCGTCTCCATATATTGAACCTCCTTGTGGTACGCATTTTTTCTAATCCCAATCTCTTCAGAAAAAAGTGCCTTTTGATTGACTGAATCCTTTGCGTATTTATCGGCTATCGTAGAAGCGAAAGAAAAAAGAAAATTAAGTGTTGATATACTATATTTTTTGTAATCAAACCTGTCCCTTTAGCCCCCCCCCACCCCATGTACATGTAACCTTCTCTGTAGCTTTCATAAACAGTAAGTGATTTTTTATAATGATTCGTTAAAATCAGTAACAGGAGAATGAGAATAAAAATAATAATCAGCGTCTTTCCTTATTTCCTCCTCCTCCCTCCCACATGTGCAACATTTACTGTACTTTTTCAAAAAACAGTAAGAGATTTTTTATAATGATTCGTACTAGAAAGATAAGAAGTAACAAGAAAATGATATAAAAATAATCGGCTTCTTTCTCTATTCCTTCCTACGTCCCCTCCCCCATCACCACAAATTACTTACTCTACTTTTTCATAAACAGAAAGTGACATATACATACAAAATTTTAATAAAATCGGACACAGAGTGGCATAAATGTGATCGTATTCTTTTACTTGTTAAATTTAAATTAATTTTTTTAGAAATTTTTATATTCTTAAATTTTAACCAATATATTTATTTATTCAGTTCCTTTTTTCTTTCTGCTCAGCTATTCATCTTTCGAATATAAAATATTATTAAAAAATAATTTATTAACTGAAAATTGAAATCAAAACATGTGAATGAATATTTTGTACATTTTTACAATATTTATGCTTTATTAAAGTTTAAAGAACTTTCGAAACTCTTAATGTTTTAATTTTCAGCTTTTGTCATTAGCTATGTATTGCATTATTTCTTTCTACTCTTCCAGAAATCTCTCATTTAGAAAAATTGGAAATCTAAACCAAAATTACAAAATTCAAACTGAAACACCTGAATGTGAGTTTTATGCGTATTTACATTTTTTAAACCCTTTATTTATTAAGTTCACAAAAAAAAAAAAAAAAAAAAAAAAAAAAAAATAGTTTGTTGCGGCCACCACAAGACTTTTTTCTATATTTTCCTAAACATATTCACTAATGGCAAATAATTTAGTAAAACTATTAGTTATTAAAATTATCTAAATTGATGAATGAAAATGATTTTCCTCTTATTAGAAAAAAAGAATACTAAATATCCAAAGAAAGACAGATTTATTGTTTATATATAACATCTAAAAAATGCTTTTTTATAATGGTTACCTTACATATTAAGTTTAGTACAGTTATATGCCCTGCAAGTTAAGATACAGCCATCCCCTTATCGAGGAATTTTTCAGTATAGCAGCGCCATCTATTGGACGATGACCACCCAGCTTGAATCAGCACAATGTCTCATAAAGGCCTTCTCACATATCAAGATTTATTTGATTATTCGGAATAGAACCTCAGATATAGTCTTTCCTTAATCTGCAGAATTCGCTGTGCCACCTTTTGAGCGGTTGACACCAAAAGTTCATGGGCACCAATTTAAGTCAAGGTGCATCTAGATATAAATTTATATGTAATTCCGGGCAGTAGTTCTATAGATATAGCCTTCCCTTAAATTGCGAAAATCATTGTATAGCAGTGCAACCTGTTGGCCGACAAACATTCAAATAGAATCTTCATAATGATTTTCTTACATATCAAGTTTTGTAGCAGCGCCAATTGTTGAGCAGTTCACACCAAAAGTTGACATGCACTAATTTAGGTCAAGGTGCATCTACATATAAATTTATATGCAATTCTGAGCTGTAATTCTGGAGATACAGTTGCCACAAAATTTTTGTCTTAAAAACGTGTATATCCGTCGAAAACCCATAATCGAAAATTTTTAAGAATTCAATATTTTTTTTCTATTGGATATAGAAGAAAGTAAGATTTTCTTACCCTTTCCTTCAATCTGTTCACTATGTAATGCTTTATCTCTTTTGGTTGTACCGCAGTTATAATTTACTTTTTCATTATTTATATTATTATTTCTTATTTTATGAATATTATGAAGAAATTATTTATTATTATTATTTTTGGGTAGAAAATTTCTAAAAAATAATTTTACAGCTTAAATCTTTTGTTTCTACGTAATGCAATTTTTTTAAGCAAATTTCTTATTTTATAAATTTATTTTGTTCAAATAAAAGAAAAAAAAAAAAAATGGCTCATAGTTGGCCTGAATATTTTGCTACTATGATCCTTCCAGGCAAAAACTTAGTATTGTATTACTTACAAGGAAACATTCAAAAAGTGTCGTCTTAAAAAAATATTGAAAAAAATATAGTGATTCTACTCTTTATAAAACACCAGAAAGTGAAAAAATATCGGCTAAAGTACATCCTTGGCGATTTTACACTGTTAGGCGATTGATTTTGAGTACTTGGTGGAGAAGCAAAACACTGTTTTGTTCGTACACGGCAATCTCGGTAATAGAGATCTTATGGGAGTATCAGACTCGACGACTTTACAGGCGATTTTAGAGCTAACCACTGATTAGCGCCGATTTTTCGGAAAAAATTGTCTCTACTCCCAGTGTGATAGCGCAGACCGAAGTTGCCCAACTTTTTCAGGGCTGCCTTGATAAAACTGTCCGTATACTCAATTTCTCCTCGGATTCGTCCAATCAGGATGCACTATTTTGATACGTCATATTTCCAAGATGGCGGAACACGGGAATCGCTTCAAGTGGAGGTTTGAAGAAGAAATATTATCGTTAATCACGTTTATTTTACCGTTAAATGATAAGAATTTTCAATTAATCGTTTTTATTTTCGTATGGCGTTATGACAATAGTTGTAAAAAAGATCAAAATAGCAATAATAATGCGATATTTTACACAAATGAAAGGGAATTTTAACGCTAATCATTGCGTATTTTATTCGTGCCAAGACAAGTGATAAGCGTCAGAAGTTAGTCTTCTTTCATCCAACTTTTCACCCGACTATTGTAACCTCTACGGTGTTTTCGTCGAGGAAAAATCGGCGCTTAAGTCGGCTCAAAAATTGGTTGTTTCTAAAGTTGCTGAATCTGATACGCCCTTTATCGCCTACCAGCGCTAAATCGCCAAAAAAGCTGAATTTTGATAATTTTTTGCAGTAGCTGAAATTCATTTCAGCCGAAATTTTTTTCACTTTCTAGTTTTTTATGAAGAATAGAATAACATATATATTTTTTTTTCAATATTTTTTGATGAAGACACCTTTTAAATGTTTCCTTGTTAGATAATTGTATCTGGAAGCCACATATAGCGAACCAAGGTCAGAAACGCCTAGTTTTTCTCAATAATACGATCTTTTTCCATTATCTAGCATAATATTTCTCAAGTCGCAGATGCCATTTTCTCCTGCCACGTTCTCTTTTCTTCTGCATGAATTTTAAGATGCTTTCTTAGATGGGCTTCTTGAGGAAATTCTTTGGAACATTTTTCACACACATACGGTTTCTCTCCTGTATGGATCAGACGATGGTTTTTTAAATTAGCTTTTTTAGAAAATCCTTTACCACATTCTTCACACACAAATGGTTTCTCTCCTGTATGAATTCTAAGATGTCTTATTAGATTACCTTTCTTAGAAAATCTTTTAGAACATTCTTCACACACGTATGGTTTTTCTCCTGTATGCAATCGAAGATGACTCCTTAGACCAGATATTTGAGAAAATCCTTTGGAACATTTTTCACACACATACGGTTTTTCTCCTGTATGAATTCTAAAGTGTTTTATTAGAGTACCTTTAGCAGAAAATTCTTTAAAACATTTTTCACACACATATGGTTTTTCTCCAGTATGAGTTCTAAGATGAATTTTTAGACTACTTTTAACAGAAAATACTTTAGAACATTCTTCACACACATATGGCTTTTCTCCTGTATGGATTCGAAGATGTTTTTTTAAACTGTCTTTCACAGAAAATCCTTTAGAACATTCTTCACACACATATGGTTTTTCTCCAGTATGAATTCTAAGATGATCTTTTAGACTACTCTTAGTATAAAATGTTTTAGAACATTCTTCACACACATATGGCTTTTCTCCTGTATGGATTCGAAGATGTTTTTTTAAACTGTCTTTGACAGAAAATCCTTTAGTACATTCTTCACACACATATGGTTTTTCTCCTGTATGGAATCGAATATGATTTTTTAGATGGGCTTTTTGAGAAAATCGTTTAGAACATTCGTTACATACATATGGTTTTTTTCCTGTATGAATGCTAAGATGTTTCTTTAGACTACGACTTTCAGAAAATTTTTCAGAACATAATTCACACACATATAATTTTGATTCTGTATGAATGCGAAAATGTGCAATTAAAATATCTTTACTGGAAAAACTTTCAAAGCATTCTTCACATACATATGGTTTTTCATCCGTATTTACAGGCATATGTATTTCCATATTTTCAAACATTAAATTAGCTTTGAATTTATGTTACAAATAATAAATGTTTCCTTCAAATGTATGTGTAGTTTAATATGGATAGGGTAGAGCCCCTAAATAAAATAATATATAGGATCCTTAGGATAGGGTGTATTCACCTACATCACAAATTCTTTTGACTACGCGGTTAGCGTGTTTACAAAGGCCCTTAAGATCTGCAGATTGGCGAGATTTGTGGCATCTGGAAGTTTGGCCAAAGAAAGAAGGGAAGGCTTTGAAAGTCGTAACTATCGCCATCTGTTGGAAGAATATTTTCAAAAAGAAAAACTTTGTATTGCAAGGAATCCACGGATTAAGAGATTCTACAGGATATATTACTAGCGTTACGGAAAGGTAGTAATTTTCATCTTACATAGAGAGGGCGACTATATCTTGAAAATCCACCAATCAGCGCGTTTGCTTACATTTCTGGCTTTTCGTAGGTCGCTCTCGGAAATCCGATGATGGCTGAAGCCGAAATCGCGAATTACTTCTTTTGAAATTTATCAAATGCGGTTATTTGTGTTACATATTTTGAATTTTAATTAAGAGAAATAAGAATAAATTCCTTTTGACATTTGTAGAAAGCATTACTTTTGATAGATTCGTAAACTAGAGCAATATTTTCAATTACTAATAATCTTTAATTAAAATGTTTTACGAACCTTGTATTATTTCCACGGATTAGTGATTTCATTTGCAAAGCAGTTCATCTTCCGTTTGCTCTTAATTCTGTATAAATTTTATTTTTATTATTGTTTTTTTAATGAAATGAAAGCCTACTCTCTATATTATTGTTGTTATTTCATTCTAAGTTTTTAGTTTATAGGATTGAAATACACGTTTCCATGTATACATTTATTGAGATCCTTCTGTAAGTATTGTGATTGATTAATGCAGAAAAAATTTAGTTCACTCTCTTCCTCTTATAGTTAAATAATCAAAACAACATGTAATTTTGAAAGATTTCTTTATTTTATGGGTGTCAAAGTGCATCTCTTAAAGAACGATAATTTATATTTTCTGAAGTCCCACATAACTTTTAAATTTAAAAATATATAATATTATATTATCTAAAAACCTTTAGCTCTTCATTTCAATCTTATATATTGAATTTCTGCAAGACATATTAAGCTCTACAATGTTATGTGGTGGATATATGTGAACTTCTTTTCTTGTTTTATAATTTCAAAAAAGCAGCATTTTATATTATCAGTGAAAAATGCAACTCATACTTATTAAATGGTGAAAAATAACTTTCATTCTTCTTCCTAGTGTTTCAGAATCAGTTTTTTTAACAATACAAAAATTTCTTACTTATAATGTAGCTTTATTATCCAAAGTTCAAAAATATTTTTTAGAAAAAATACAAACTCCACTCTCTTTCCAAATTTATTCAGCCAAACTGAATGTCTTTCATAGCATAGCTTAAAAACAAATAGCAGGATATTCAAATTCGGTATTTTGAAAATCATATCAGGTTCTTTTTTAAAAATTTTGACCAAGATTAGTTTTCAAATTTAATAATGCATTAAAATTTTTTGTGAATGTTGCAATTATATTCAATCGAGTAGTTGAGGGAATGGAATAGTAACCATAAATAGAAATGTTTGTCAAATAAAACTATTTCTAAAATTATATTTAACTATTTTTAAAGTATGTTCATTCACAGTAATTGTTATCTTATACATTTATGTGTAATCTATTTTTATAATATTCAAATACAGGATAAGGGAAAGTCATGTAAGTGCTACTCCAGATCAGCAGCGGCTCGTGAACCGAAAATAAGTGAAGAGCTCCAAAATAATATTTAAGTATTTTTAATCATAATTTTTATTGAGCATGGTCTTAACTAAAATTAACTGAAAATACTTATTTAAGTGTAAATTTTTATTCTATAAATGAATACAGTGTGCCTCTTCACCAATTTTCGGTGCACGAAGCCGCCACTGTTCCAAATTATAAAATTTTTATTTTATTTTTAATTGCAAATTGACTATAAATAGGGATTATCAGGTCGCAGTAAAAAAAATCTTTCAATTGTGTTGAAAAGAAAATGTTTTAGAAAAAAATGTTAAAAAAAACACATGTTTTCAAAAATGAGTTGATATTTAATGTTCTATGAATTTTCTGAATGTAAAGACATAGACAGATTGAAAGAATCCATTAGGTAATGAGTAGGGATGGACCAGATATGGATTTTACCGGATACGGATATCCGGCATTCCGGATATTGTTTTAATTTGCCGGATCCAGTTATCTGGCCGGATATCCGGCAGTCTCCTTTCCCAGTACATATGAAAAATTCAGTTTTTTAAGAGCACACAGTAGTTACAAACAGGTATTTGTATTTAATTTTTATGCAACTGGATTCTATTCACATACATAAAAATGTCAATACCATTGGGATAATAAGCCATAATAGTTTTATTTATTTTTATTTTTTAATATCAATTCTTATGCTTATGTGTCACTTTTGATAGTTCGTTCAGCAGAATATAATGTGCAATGTTGTCTGAATTACGTGTTTTGTCTGCCTTGCTAGGCATATAATTGACAATACATACTATAATAATATTATGTGTCATTCACACGACTTTCTCTTACGCTGAATTTTAATATTATAAATACAGATTGGAGATTAGGGGGTAAGAAAACGAGTACTATTGTGTAAACCTATGTTGAAACAATTCAAATTAGGCTTCAGAACAGATTTATTTGACAAATAAAATGTGAGGGGGCCCCTCCCTCAAACCCTCCTTTCGTTAATATACAATAATTTTATATAGATTTCAAGTTTATTATCAAATTCAAAAGTTCATTTAAAATTATTCAGACAACTTTCACTCGCAACATTTCTTAAAACTTATCAATTTTTTCTACTAACAAACATATTAACTTCAAAATACAACATTTTTAAAAAATTACTTCCTTATTAAAAATTGTTGTTACTTGTTTATTAAAATTTGTTGTTGTTTAAAGATTTCTTGTTTATGAAAAAATATTTACCTAAAATTACTTGTTTTTAATTTAAGTGACACAGGCAAAGGTCAAGCGTTAAAACTTGATTTCAGTATTTAGGAAGCCTCAAAACATTTAAATATAAAAAAAACCAAGCAATGATTATTTAGCTTAAATAAATACATTATTAACCATATGGCCATGTAGAACTAATTTCAATTCCTAGGCAGCTTTCCCGGACATGGTAACAATAACAATAAGAAACTAGTATAATATGGTCACCACATGACTTTCTTCTATATTTTCCTATACAAATTCACTCAATAAAAATAATTTATTAAAATTATTATTTAAAAAAATTATCTTCCATGATAATGCAGACGATTTCCATATAAGAGAAGTAGTATAACACAAAATGTCCAAAAAAAGTAAATTTTATTGTCAATATTACATAAAAAAAAAAAAAAAAAAAAAAAAAAAACTTTAAGTTATCACAGATCGATGGTTCAACCATTCGTTTGAAAGGTATTGGCGAGCTCTTTTGAAAGATACCCATCATGAAAATTTACTCCCCTCGAGGGGGGACTTTGCCCCCAGTGGGGGAGGTGAAGCTCCTACACATAGAAAAAAACTTTCCCAGTTGACTATCTTTATTATAAATAATTCTTGTAAATTTCATAATAATTATTAAAAAATATTTCTCTTTATGCACATTTATACAAAATTTTGTCCTATACCACCATGTTAAAAATATAGAAAAAGCGGGATGGCAACGGAACCTGTAAGACAATTTTTACCAAAAGTTGATAGGCACTAATTTATGTCAAGGTGTAACTAAATACCGATTCGTACGAAATTCTGTGCAGGAGTTCCTGAGATACAGTTGCCACAAAATTCTGTCACACACACACAGACTGACAGACAGAGAGACATTTTCTAATTAGTATGTTGTGGCCACCACAGGACTTTTTTCTATATTTTCCTATACATATTCAATCAGTAACAATATTAAAAAAAAAAAAAAAAAAAATTCTAAGTTTTGTTGTTGTTGTTAAAAGTAAAAAAATCAATAACTTTGTTTCAAATTATCACAGATTTATAGTTCACCCATTCGTTTCAAAGGTATTGGCGAGATCTTTCGAAAGATACCCATCTTCAAAATTTACACCCCCCCCGGGGGGGAAGCGATGCCCCCACATGCACAAATTTTTTTTCTTAGTTAACTACTACTATTATCAATAATTCATATTAATTTTACTATAACAAGTTTAAAATAACTCTCATTATGCACATTTATACGAAATTTTGTCCTATACTGCCATGTTAAAAATTTAGAAAAAATGTGATCACAGCTCCACCTGTTGAGCTATTGATCCCCAAATGTAATCAGCACCAGTTTATGTCGGGGACCAACTAAATACCAAGTTTGGTTAAATTTCGTTTAAAAAAAAAAAAAAAAAAAAAAAGTTTTTTCTAAGTTTTTTTTTTGTTAAAAGTAAAAAAAATCGATAACTTTGTTTTAAATTTTCACAGATTTATAGTTCAACCATTTGTTTTAAAGGTATTGACGAGACCTTTCGAAAGATACTCATCTTGAAACTTTACACCCCAGGCGGGGGAACCGATGCCCCCACATGCACAAAATTTTTTTCCTAGTTAACTACTACTATTATCAATAATTCATATTAATTTTACAATCACAAGTTTAAAATAACTCTCATTATGCACGTTTATACGAAATTTTGTCCTATACTGCCATGCTAAAAATTTAGAAAAAATGTGATCACAGCTCCGCCTGTTGAGCTATTGATCCCCAAATGTAATCAGCACCAGTTTATGTCGGGGACCAACTAAATACCAAGTTTGGTTAAATTTCGTTAAAAAAAAAAAAAAAAAAAAAAAAAATGTTTTTTCTAAGTTTTTTTTTGTTAAAAGTAAAAAAAATCGATTACTTTGTTTTAAATTTTCACAGATTTATAGTTCAACCATTCGTTTTAAAGGTATTGACTAGGGATGACACGGATATCCGGTAACTATCCGGTATCTGGCTGAGTTTTAAATATCCGGCGGGTAAAGGGCAAAATTAACGGTCGCCACCGGCCACATGGCGACTAAATAAAAAAAGATGGCGATTAAAAATTATGCATCGATCGCCACTAAAGTCGCCACTTTTTGTGATCATTAAAAGATTCTAAAAATCGAGCGACGATAGGCAATCGAAGTCTTGTGATTTCCAATCTTTTTCCATCTGTAGCATAAATGTCAATGTTCATTTTAAACTTGCTTTATTATATTCTACAACCTATAAAAAAGTAGAATTGTTTCATATAGCTCACTCATATAATTTTTTGAACCCTCCACCCCCCCTCTTTCCCTGCTCCTAGCGATCCATGGTCACACAGCTTATAGAAAGCTTTATAATTTCTAATCATTCTCCATTTGCCGTAAAAATATAAATATCTATTTTAAACTTGCTTTATTAGATTCTAGAATCTTTAAAGAAGTAGAATTGTTTAATATCTCTTACTCATAATTCTTATAATCCCCCCCCCTCCTCCAAAGGTTGGCAATCACATGCTCCACTGAAGCCTTGTAATTTACAATCTTTGTTCATCCATAACATAAATGTAAATATCATTTTAAACTTTCTTGATTGGATTCTAGAACCTCTAAAAAAGTATATAAATGCAGCCCCCCCCCCCCACACACACATGTGCACTCCATTTCAACTAGCAGTTAATGATCAAATGCAATGCAAAGCACAATCTTTTTCCATTATTATCTCCATAGTATTTAGTGCATATTTAACCCATTTAAGATATTTGACAAATATGTGTATCAAAATTTGATTTGGCTTAAATGTGTATTTTTCAAAAATTTTTGTATTTACTTTCTTTTGAGTAGAAATCTTCCTTTTTCCTTCCCATTTTAAAGTAAAAACCTTCCTATTTTTAAATCTACAAATTTGGCAGCTAAGTAAATTATTTTTAATGAAGCAGCTAAGTTTCCATATCTATACTTTTTAAAAGGAAATATTTTAACTCTATTGAAATAAAATCATTTATAAAAGTGTGTCTTTAGAAATAATAAAAAATAACAAAACCTGTACTTACATTTACACATGACCATGTAAATGGTTATCAGGATGATAAATCAGCTGATTCATTTACTAGAAAATATCAATGTGAACTGTGAATGATAACAGCTTATTTCAATTAAATAAATTGAAAAAAATGTACTACTGAATTATTTGAAAGATAAAAACTTTTGCTGTTATTATTACAGCCCTAAGCAGATTTTAATTTAGGATGTGCAATTTAGGATTTTTAAAAAGAGCGTAATTAAAAATTACAATTTCAGAGTCCATGTGTTAATTTTATTATTATATATATTTCTTATTTTTCTTGTGGTGATTATACCATAAAATGGTGACAATGCTTTTTGCAGTCTGAAAGAAATAGTCTTATCATGTGAAAAGTGGCCACTAACTTAAAAAAGTGGCTACTAATGAAACTGACAGTACCGGCAACTGGCCACTAATGAATTTTCCCAGTTTTGCCCTTTACCGGCGGGGTACCGGATATCAGCACACCGGATACGGATATCCGGCAATTTCAAGCCGGATATCCGAATGAGAAAATTCAAGCTTAAACTCCCATCAGATGAAGATTTTGCGACAATTTTTAAATTTTTTTTTAGATCATTTGTAGCTTGTAAAGGATTTTTTTTTTTTTTTTAAGTTGGCTTCTGCGAAAATCGATTTTGGACTCATTAGCAAACAAATTTAGCCAAAAGTAGCTTCAGGTCTAAGAAATATAGAAGCATTATTTTAATTTTGTACAGAGTTAGCTAGGTTTTTTTTCCAGAGTGATCTATAACATTCTCCCTAATCTTTCCCATAACAATAAAAAGAGCTATTCATTGTTGTTCCTGAACAAATGATACTTATTCTCTGCAGTTGCAGTGTATATATAACTCTGTTTTCATGTCTTTTGCTAATACATTGTTAGATTGTTTAGTAATATTGTTAGTCTTGGATGCTAAAGTTGTTAGATTGTTTCGAGAATGAGTCAAATAATGTGCATTTATTGACTAGAACCTGTTTATTTACAATTCAGTTTTCCATACATAATAAAGCTGTTGTTTTTGTGACCATGTATTTATACTAGCAGAAACCTGGCATTACTTGCGACATCTATCTATTCGATTTGGATTTTTTAACCCTTTCATGGTCATGAACGCGTATACGCGGTCAGAGTTTTTTACTTCTAAATCATTTATTCATTGATACGAATTTGCTAAATAGAAAACAATCAGTTTCTCAGTATTTCTGATAAATTTGTAATATTATCAGTACTTAATGACTTACAAATATATAAAACACATCCAACTAAAATGGCTTCGAAAAGAAAAAATTAAAAATGGCGTGACCATGAATGGGTTAAAAAACCCTCCAATTTATATAAATTTGCATTTTTAATGGAATATCTTACTAAAGCACTTGAATTTAGAATTCCCTGTTGCGTTGCATAGATATATCGCAAAAAATTAAAATTACTTCAAATAAAAGTACATATTTAAATTTTCAGAAAGTCTGTACTTTCATATTGTTCATAAGAAAAAAAAAAGATCAGTTACTTAAAGTTTTTGATTTTGTACTGCAGAAAAACTTCACTTACTTAAAGAATTTTAATAACTAATGTAAAATTTTCTTTCTTATTTGTACAGAATATAAAAATATAAAATAAGTTAAAAGTATAAATTCATTTTGAATTATTACTTTCTTCTATATTAAATAGAAGGTAGTATTGGATTCGTGAAAATTTTCGACTTCCAGTTTTCGGTGGATTTACGCATTTTGAGGGAACCAAAACACAATTTGACCATTTTTGGAAAATGACTATCTGACAAAAATTTTGTGCAATTCAAGAGTTAATGCACAGAATTTCATATAAATTTATACATAGTTGCATCTTACCAAAAAAAATAAAAAAAAGTGCCCATCAACTTTTGGTGCAAGTCACTCAACAGATATACTGTGATTTCTTCCATTTAAAGGAAGACTATATCTCGGTTTATACTGTGTATAATTTAAAAAATAAACCAAGTTTGTCACAGGGAGGGCTATTATGAAACATGTTCATTCAATTTCTGTGCATAACGACCAATAGGTGATTGAAAATTTTCACGAATCCAATACTTTCTCTATATTACATATAGAAGAAAGTAAAAATGGTCAAATCGTGTACTACATCTCTCAAAACGTGTAAATCCATCAAAAACCTAAGATGGAAAATTTTTACTAATCCAATACTTTCTTCTATTGAATATAGAAGAAAGTAACAATATTATGGTTTAAATATTGGCATCCCTGTATATCTTCTGAAAATTATATAAACGCCACATGGTGCACATAAATATAATCCGATATCCATAACAGGCGGCACAACCTGAAATACACTTTCATCTATTTTCAAGTATTGCCGTACTATAATCTACTTTTGTGTAGCTCTGTAAATGAACAGTAAATGATTTTCATACCATATTAAGTATGAAACATGTTTTTCCGCATATAAAAAATATAAATTCGTTTCATTTGGTTTAGTGCAGTTTATAGTTGTTAAACTCTACGTGTTCTGGACCTCTCAAAACTTATAAATTCATCAAAAACCAGAAGTTGAAAATATTTACATACCCAATACTTTCTTCTGTTGAATACAAAAGAAAGTAAATAAGAAAAGTTATGCAAAAGAAAACTCATGAAAAGTCATATACATATATTATTTTCTTCTATATTCAATAGAAGAAAGTATTGGATTCGTAAAAATTTTCGACTTCCGGTTTTAGATGGATTTACACGTTTTGAGAGACCTAGAACACGATTTTACCATTTTTAGAAAATGTTTGTCTGTCCGTCTGTCGGTGTGTGTGATAAAAATTTTGGGGCAACTGTATCCCCTAAGCTATTGCTCAGAATTGTATATAAATTTATATGTAGATGCACCTTGACCTAAACTAGTGCCTATCAACTTTTGTTGTCAAATGCTCAACGGGTGGCTCTACTATACAGCGATTTCCACAGTTTATGGGGGAGGCTATATATCATGTTCTATTGCATACAATCGAACAAAATTGATATATTAGAAGGTCATTATACGCCATTATGCTAATTCAATTTGAATGCTTATCGGCCGACAGGTGGCAGTGCTAGACAGCGATTTCCGCAATTTAAAGGAAGGCTATACCTTAAAAACTACTGCACAAAATTGCATATAAATTTATATGTAGATGTACCCTGACATAAATTAGTACCTGGTAACTTTCAGTTTCAAATGCTCAATAGGTGGCGCTACTACACAGCGATTTCTGCAATTTAAGGAAAGTCTATATTTTAGGTTCTATTGTGTATAATCAAACAAAACTCGATATGTAAGAAGGCCATTATGAAGCATTGTGCTAATTCAAGATGGATGCTTATAGACCAATAGATGGCGTTGCTATACTGAAAATTTTCTCGATAATGGGAATCTCAAATATTCATGGTTGATAAGCAACATTTCTAAGTAATTTGCATGGTATATCAGAGTTGCCATGATTAATATGCTTACCCGTTACATTGCAGACACTGTGGCCTTACTAACTGATATGTGAGAAATGCTGAGTTGATAATCAGCCAGGGTAACTCAGTGGTAGAGTTTCCATATGGTAAGTGCAGGGTTTGATACCCGGCTCTAACATTTTTGGTAGAGTTGATATAATCAATATATATATATATAAAGTCAACCTTACACACTCCAACATCTCTAATAAAAATAAAAACATTTTAAAAGTTTAAATCCAATCTAAGTTTTTCCTGGAATATGACTATGACTCCGAATTCAGTATTATTAGGCAAACCAAGCATGTTAATTCATCTCTGTTAGATTTGTGTGAAAGGCTGATTTTTTATACCAACTATGTGGAAAATACCAGAGCCGGGAATCCAACACTGGGTCTTCAGCTTAACCTGCGGATGCTCTAACCACTGAGCTACCCTGGCTGATAACCAGTTTGGCATTTCTCACATAATATACATTGGCAAAGTCACGCACAACTATATCAAGTGACAAACAATCATGGCACAAATCCAATAGGCCACTAATTTAGAAATATTATTCATCAACCTTGAAAATTCATTTCTGTTAGATTGGAGTGAAAGGCTGATTTTTTATAGCAACTATGTGAAAAATACCAGATTCGGGAATCGAACCCCACGCCTTCCGCTTAACGTGCAGATGCTCTAGAGTTAAAAATCAACCTTCCACTCCAATCTAACAGAAGCAAGTGCTATCAGTACATAATTTCTAATTTACAATTTTTAGACACCTTGATACTTAAGTATTAGGCCATTGATCTTTTCTGCAAAATAATAAGTCTTTGTCAAGTACATGTAATAGACAGTCAATGATGAAGAAATGCTATCAAGCATACATATGTGCATACTGATGATTGCTGCAATACAAAATTTCATGTATTGTTTACAGATTTTTTTTTTTTTTAGATATACCTGAAACTTACATACAGCACATATTAGTAGTAAATGGTGCAATACAGAATTGCATGCAAGCTTTGGTGACAGTGACATAGGTATATTCAGTGATTTTTTTTTTTTTTCTAGTATGCAAAACATACATACATGCACATTGATGATTGCTGCGATTGGGAATTTCATGAAATAAAACATAATGTGTATGTACATGTACATATATATATATACATTGTATGTGTATGTATATATATATAATATACAAACCGGTATATGCGCCGCAGCCCTTACGAAAAAAAAAAGCTATTTTTTTTTGGCTGCAGCCCTTATAAGAAGTTCAGATAATACATATATTTTTTTCTTCCGTTATCACAATCTTCAAAAATTAACTTTTTTTTTTTCAGTGTTTACATGGGGAAGGGTAGATAAACGGGTAAAATTAAGAGAATAACAAAAACAATATAAATAACTGTCTCCTATTCGGATAGTGTCTATCCCTGAGCTACGAGGATTTGGTGATGTGCACTGCAAAGCTGAATAAAAGTGTTTGTGTAAAAACAAAGGGGGCAGATAGAAAACTTCAGTTAAAGTAAACATTTTTCTTTGGTGAGCAGCTGGAATCGATTATGTAATATGATCATAATTAGTACAAGACTTTGAATAAACACCATAAAATGCAAGAACTCTCAACAATTGTTTTGGGTCGAAAGAAAACACGACTCTTTATCAGGCGAACAAAGTACGCATGAGTACTGCAAACAAAATGGTAACACATCTCACACAAATAAATGAAAAAGAAAATTTAAAACCCAAAAGTGGGCCGAGTTAAAATAAAAAAAGGTGGGGTTAAACAATTAAAACGCAATCAGTGAAATAAAAATTTTAAATGAAAGGCACTAATAAATGCGAAAGAAAAGGGGGTGATTTAACAAATAAATTCATGAATGCTTCAGAAAATAAAAGAAGAAAACAAAGAAATTTCTTTGCATAAAAGAAAATAAATCACTGGATGCAGCTAATTCATTGTGCATGAATCTGAAAATTTGTTCAGCAACAATTACTATTACTCACATGTGCATGCGTGTCAATAAAAAAAAAAAAAAAAAAAAAAAAAAAAAAAAAAAAAAAATCAATGTGCAGGAACTGAGAATGCATGAAAATAAACATAGGCACAAAATCTTCTTATGTTTCTCTATCATTGGATAGGCTGTCTGTCGAGCATTTGGCAACAATTTTTTAGTTTTCAGAAAAGTTCGATGGCTAATACAGTGGTTTTTTTCATAAAAAGTGATGACTAGGGCTCATGCCAGTAATAAATGCACTTTTGTGGTTGAAAAATATAAAATGATAGACAAATATATACAAATGTGTACTCTTAAAACATTTTTCTGCATGTATCGTAGCTTTGATGTAAAAACAATACACTTATATTTAAACTATAAACAAGTCTTTTTTTTTTTTGTGTGTGTGTGTATGTTTATTTAAATGATATAGTTCACATAAATAGGAAAACAAATTCTCTTTTAAAAATTAATTTCCACACATAAATTATACCAGATAGGTTTTTAACAACTTGCAATATAAAATGTTGGAAAAATTAGTCGTAAAATGTACACAATAGTTGTTTTTAATTGAAATAGCTAAGATGACCTTTCATCAGGTCAAAAATGTCAAAGTGCAGTGGGAAAGCAAAAGTGTAATATTGTAGACTTAAGTCAACACAGATTACATACCTGCAAAATAAAAATGTAATCAAAGTCGAAAGGCATTCATAAAAAAAAAAAATTGTATTTATTTGTTGATTTTTTTTCATCTTAAACCATCCTATTCAGCAGGGATTGGGTTTTTGATGTCAAAAAGTGACATTTGAAATAACTATCTAAACCTTCCTAGTAGCAGAAACAGCGCAGCATGGCAGCGAGTGCTGCAGATTTTTTCAAACTCTGTAGATTAATTTAACATCTCAAAAATAAGTGTCAAGCAAAACAAGTCCTTCCGACTCATTTGGAAGAGTAGGTTGATTTCTCTTTTTCTTATCAAGTAGCCATCATTTTGTTTCAAAATGGGAGCTACAAATTATTAATTGACTTGGTAGAAATATTGATGTGGGCTGTACATATGGAGTCTTAAGCAAATCGGTTCATAAATACCTTTTATGTGAAATTTCCAAGTGGCTTATTTGCACTTGGAAACAAGATGACGAGCATTAAAACTATGGATGAATTTCTGCCTATGACAGAATTTAATTTAGTATGACAGAACTGCTTATATTTGTATTTTAACATCTTTTGAAAAAAAAAAAAAAATCTGAAACTCTAGTTTAAATAATCTGGAAATATTCAGCCAAGACCTGTTGGTTCTGTAGTCAGAATACACAACTATGAACCTGAAAGTTGTGAGTTCGATCCTCACCAATGGGGAAAGTTAAAGAAAAACTTTTTTACGGATTTCACAATTAAGATAGAGTAAGAAATTATATGGTAAAATTGGATATTGGCAAGCATTTTCAAAGTGGAACACTATAAATTGGTAAAGACGCAAAATGCCAGATTGAAAGAAATAGTCCTATCATACTAAAAATAAAAAAAGATTATTCTTTTAAAGGAATTAAAAAAATGAAAAATAAAAAGTTGTTATAGTTAGGGGGCGTCCATCAATTACGTGAGGCAGTTTTGACGATTTTTTGACACCCCCTCCCCCTGGTGAGATTTGGCTTGACTCCCTTCCCCCTCCACTAATCTCATGCAAGATTTTTCAAAATTCGTACTTTTACTGTAAATGCATTGGATTTATTTAAAAAAGCACAATTTGCTTTATTATTTTTATTGAAGACTAGTTTTTACGATTACATAGATCGTAGTCTAGAATCATAGTAATAAAACTGAAGAATAAAATACTTAAATAGAAACTAATCCGAGTCGTTGTGATACACTCAGCTCGTACGCTGCAATGTTCGGTGAGTCACACGTGTGGCTGGCCGATGGCGCCCTAAAACAATTGAAAGGCTGCTTTGCGGCGTTCGGATAGCTACGATAAATATTATCGTGTCAGATTTTGCCATATCTAAATCAAGAAACATGTTTTACTTGAATTTAAATAAATTTTCTCGCAATTTTACTGATCCCCCCTCTCCCCCACGTGAGATTAGGTTTGACCTCCCCCCCCCCCCCTGAACACCTCACGTAATTAACGGATGACTCCTTATACTATAACAATTATACATAAACTGTTATAAAAACGTTTTTAAATTTAATATATTTATTTTTTTCTGCTGCATTATCATTTGATTTCTAAAAATATAATAAATTAAAAAAAGAAAAAAATTTGCTTTCAAACAAATGTATTAAATAGAAAAATACATAGCGTATAGCTGTTGCTAAGATACGCAGATGATTACAATAAAAGAATAAATTTATGAAAAATGAAGCATAAAAGCCAATGTTTAAACTCGAAAAAAAAATTCAAATCTGAAAAAATCCCGATGAGGTGCACACCTGCAGGATCTCAGGTACCTATATGCCAAATTTGGAAGCTCTACGATTAGTAGTGTGAGCACCAAATTGCAGACACACACACACACACATAGATACTTTTTATTTATATAGATGGCAGATAAAGTTCATTAATAAACTTTAATGATACCCTGGTCTAAATATGTACACTAGTTTTTTTTTTTTTTTTTTTTTTTTTGGGGGGGGGGGGGATACGATTACACCTCCTAATTTTGTATTTAAAGAAAAACCACCCAGCAATTATACAGCAGCAAATAACTTCTAACTTACAATTTTTATCCACCGGGTACTTACATGACCTGTTAACCTTCTCATGCATTTTTTAGATTTATAGAGTGAGATAAGGGTACCCAGTTTTTTTTATTTTTCTTTCATGTACACGGAGCATACATTCATGTGTATAAGTGTTCGCTGTAATATAGAATCGTTAATTTTTTTTTTTCTTATTCATGCACAACAAAGTAGAGTTATTTTTTGATTTTTTAAATATCTTTTTGTTTTCATGCATCTGAAGCGTGCATACATGGAAATTAGTGAATGATGAAATACAGAATTCCATGCATTTTTTAGATTTACAAGTTAGGGTATCCATTGATGTTTTTTGTGCACAATTGGTTTTCATTTCATGCATGGGAGGGGTACATATGAGCACATTACGATCACTGGAATTGGGAATTTCATAGATTAAAACAAAACTTAAAAAAAATATTCCTGGATGCAAGGTTACAGTCGGCAGCAAAATTTATGAAGCACTAGCAATAATCCCTATTTAAAAGATATACATTTCTGTTTTGTTAAGTAAATATTTGATGAGTCATGATCTTAGTCTTATGTTAATTATAAAAAAGTAAGGTGATAAAAATTAGTGAACAAATTAAAAAATATATATACGAAAAGTGTGAATGTGTGCATCAATAATTTTGCTACCGACTGTATTCATTGTGTGTGTATCTAAAAATGTGATTATAGATATTTTATTAAAATATCTAAAAATGCATGAAAGTCTGTACAGCAGCAATTACTATTGTGCATGCTTCACATTGCATACATAAAAAAAAAAAAAGTACTTGAAAATAAACATTGGTAAAAATATGCTTTAGCGCACTGCTTGGTGACAATATAATTCAAGCAGGTTGTAAAAGACTTAATTTAAACATATAAATTAAGCCAGATAGGCTTTTAACAACTTGCAAAATAAAATGGTGGTGAAATAGTATACACTTATGTAATATGTATTATCTGAAAGTGTAATAAGTTCAAGTATTTGTGTAAATTTATGCATGAGCACAGAAAAATGCTATAAATAATTGAAGCAAGTAGTAGCAAGTTTCAGAATTCAGACATGAAGAAGAAATAATCAAAAACACTCGCATGCATAAATTTATTAAATAGGCTTTGTATGTTTTTCTTTTAATCAGGCAGTCTATGCAAATTAAAAGTTCCAAGTTTTCATGCAATTTTTTTTTTTTTTATTTCTGGTCATACAAATTCGAAATTTAATCATTTCATGCTAAGTAAGTACGTTAAATTAGAATTAACAATAATAATAATCTTATGATCTATGAAAGAGCACTACACTTCTAATAATATATTTCTTTAAAGATTTTTTTTTCCTTTTTTAAAGAAATAAATATAAGAAAGAAGTTAAAATACATTTAAAAAACAAAATATACATTTAAAAATTAGACGTTTCGAAAGCATATTCGTATTTGCATTCATTACATGAATACGTATAAGTTTGTCTCGTAAATAAAACAGTTTTTGTTTTTAATGTATATATCATTGAGACGGTTTGATGTTTGTGTACGTTAAAGAATAAAGAAGTGTTTATACATGCTACATTACTTTAATAAACAAAGCTTTGACCATAAATTTACTGTGATCAAAATAATTTCCAACACGATCCATCCGATAAACGCGACGAGCCCGAGAAACGAACTTTAATTTTAGCAATATTTTGCTTCGAGTTTCACAGATACTACACCAGGCGGCGATCGGATCGTTTTCATATACTCGGCCGAATTAATGCGGAATGGAAAGCTTCAGATTTCGCGCTCGCTGGCCTATCTAGTGTTTCATCCTGTATCCTAATCCGTGAAGGAAACTAACTTGAGGGCGAAACAATTTTACAGTTGCCAAATAGGGTTGCCTGAAACCGCTCCAGTAAAAGAAGCAGCTGGCTAGGAAAGAAGCTTGGGCAAAGATCGCGGTTTACGTCTCGCGCTCGCGCGCCATTTTCAAAATAGACAGACGCTGCTTCGTTACGTTGTAATTTCAACGTTCAGGCAGAAAGATTATTTTTTGTGTTCTATTTTAAAGCAAGATAAATAGTAATCGATCAATGATCAATGTGTCACTTTTAAAGTAATAATATAGTCTAAAATGTCTATGTGATCTATGATATGATGTGTGTTTGTGTTGTTTTACCGGTAAAGATGTGAAATCAACGTTTGTTATCAGTTCGAGTTCGACCCGATTATTTTGTTTGTATCATAATTCTACTTATTTTTTATGAATTTATGGATTACTATTTCACTGAATTTAAGATGCTTCGGTTTGGCTGTTTATACACAAATGTAGCCATCCGTAGCATCTATTATTTCAGTATTCAACTGTTCAGTATTCAGTATGGAATTCTACATTTTTGTGATGGTGAGTATCATTTTAGCCCATGTTTTCTAAAAAGTAGTGGTTATTTTCTGTATTTTTATAAAATTGCTTTTTTCTAGAGATGATTATTTCTTTTAGTTATATTTTTAACTTTTAAAACCTAACTGTTTTTGTTCAGTTTATGAATTTTTTTTAGAAAGAGCAGATTATTATTATTATTTAAACAGATAATTATATCTTTTGGGTTTGTTTTTAACTTGTCAAAACATAACTGTATTTAGATAAATTAAATAACTGTTTTTGTCCATTTTATAAAAAGATTTTAGAAAATTCTGTGTATATACTATATGCATTTCACTCTCTCTTTTTTAAATAATAAAATATAAGATAAATATTGACAAATTGCAATAAAATCTAGTAACACAATGCAGAAGAAAGATGAAAACTAAACTATTTTCAAAAGAGGTTTAAAATGTTTTAGTGTTATGACATTCTTTATTAAGTAAGTAAAACTTGAAAGTGATATTAAATCAATTTGCTTGCAGTTATTATTAGAAAATGTAGCACTTTTTTAATTTATTTTGTAAAATAGATATCTATACCTTCCATTATTATTGATAATCAAATATAAAATTATCTCACTATGTAAAATGTTTAAAAATTTATATAAGCGATTGCTTTAAATATTTTCTCCTTGTTTTATATATGTATATTTCGTAAGATGTTTAACAATTTTTGATGCATATGTGCTAGAAATAGACATATTCTGCATTGCTTTTAAAAATAAATATTAACAAAGTTCTTAAAATGCAATAATAAAATCTAGGTAAGGGAGGAAGAATCTATATTCAAAAGAGTTATAAAGTGTTATAAATGTTTTTTATTTATTTATTTTGTTTAATAAGTAAATATAATTTGAAAATCATATTATTGTTTAAAATATTATTCGAGGGTTCTTTTTATTTATTGTTATTTATAGTTCCTTTTTTGTTTTAGTGCTAAAGATTTTTAAAATAAATCTTCATCTCATATAGTAAAGAGCATTTAATCTTGAATCATGGGATTATAAACAATATACGGTGATATATCGCTACTTTAAATAGCCAAACCGCCAAGCATCTGACAGAAGCTGCTACCCCTGTAAATTTGCTTCACTGCAATACAAATTTTTCCTTTAGCCGGCGGTCATTCGTTTTACATTACGTCTACGGAGCCTTCCCTTCTTTCCGGTTTAGAGATTCTTTGGTTTGGTGGTGGGAGAGCAATGAATGATTATATTTCTTATTAATGATTTAGGGGTACATCAAGGAGGTTTAATATATGGAGTGGGTCTTCTTCTACTACTCAACGCTGCCGGGGGCATTTTTTCTAATCCCACTCTCTTCAGAAAAGAGTGCCTCCTGATTCACTGAATCCTTTGCGTATTTATCGGCTATCGTAGAAGCGAAAGAGAAAAGAAAATTAAGGGTTAAGAGGAAGGTGTGTTGATTGTTGATATTGACAAATGATTTGAAGAATTACTAAGAATAAAAATAAAATATGCTTTTAATATATATTGCGTAATTGATCATTTTGTGTACAATAGATAATCTGTTTAAAAAAAAAAAAAAAAAAAAAACTCTTTAAGAAGATTACGAATCTTTCAAATTTGTAAAATTAAATATTTTTATTTAGTTCTTTTTTTTTTTTTTCTAACTGCACTTGTATTATCGTTAAATGTAGCGGTCTACCTCAATAAGGTTGAGTTCACGATACACAGCCTGGGCTTGGGCTTGGGTATGCACATCCTAGAGCCCCTTAAATAAATAATAGGCCGGCGCATCACCGCCATTTTTTTGCCTCGTAAGAGGACAGCATTTCCGCTTGGCGATTTTATCGCTTCACTGGTGGTTTTAAGAAATTTTCATCTAAAAATAAAATCGACCAAAAATGATAAGCAACACAAGTAATCTGTTTCTGTTTCTTAAATAATTCATAACATTTGAAAGGGGGAAAAAAAAAGAGCGTACCAATTAAAATTGGAAAGTTTTTTCAACGACCTAATACTATCAGGACACGGAAACAAGACAACTTTGGCGAACCAAAAAAACGTCGCCAAGATTCTACAAACACACAGTAAAAAAGCGTTTCTAAAAATAATTTATGGTTATTAAAATACATATTTAGATTTAAATAATACTTTTTTTTAAATTTTTTACTTTATAAATGTCAGAAATGCAAAGAAAAGTATAAGTGAATAACAATAAAACTTACTATGCAAAGCTGTGCATTAAGTCCCGGGATCCAAGAATCTGGACGACAATTCGCAGCCCATTTTCTCCTTCTTGCATTATCCGAAGGAAACCTAAACATTTTGTATCCTTTTCTAGTGTGTTTACAGCAGTTTATTGCTGAACAACCTCCCATATTGCAGTTTATTTCACTAAAATTACGAGCAAGACGGTAGAAACAATGGATGCCGTTTGTTTATCACGCTGGGTACATGCGGCAACCCTAAGGCAAAAAAATGTCGGATGCGCCAGCTCGTATATATAGGAGCCTTAGCACATCCCCCGAAAATGATGTCATAACTTTAACCTGGGTAATCGTTTTCGTGAACTCTTTTACCCACTCCCCATTTCCCCATTGTTGTAGTTTATGCTAACATGGCGGAGTTTATTGATGCGATGGATATTTTTTTTTGAAAGTTCGTCTGAGAGTGATTCGGATAGTGACAGTGATGAGACTGATGAAGAGGATTTGTTTCTACCATTACCAGATTTTGTGATCCCAGTAAGACGGACAGATTTGCCTCGGACAAATTGATATTTGCCAGTCATTCAAAGTATGAACAGTTTGGAATTCAAAAGTCATTTTAGGCTTAAACGCCAAACTTTGGAGGTCGTTGGAGCCATGGTATGAATCTTTAATCGTACATTCTGAGTATTATACTGTAAATTTTATATTTTTAATTCTGACATGCGTATTATTCCAATGTTTTTCTAAAATTTATATTCAACAATGTTCTGAGCTAATAAATCCAGACAGTTCATGTTTGTATTCACACGTATTTCATGCTTATGTGTTGAGTATATCAAAGTCATATAAGTGAACTTGTTAATTACTGTTGCATTAAAGGATCTTTGGTTATGCTACTGTAACTTCGTAGTATATTTCACCGATTCGTACTGTACTACATGCAAATTCATTTTTCGAGCTTCCCCGCTACATTTCTGAAATGGATATGTCATTCTTTTAAGAATCATTATTGCCTTTATCATAGTGTAGTTTTAATATTTTTGTACATAAATCAGTGCTAATTAATATGTAACTTGCGTTATTAAGTGTATTTTCTAGTTGCATATAAATTAATGTAAATGTTCAAAATAGAAGAAATTTCATACCAATTAATATGATATTCTGCAATTGAAATTTCAAATCTGTGACACAGTTAGGTAATTTAATTTTTCCATACATACATATATATTTTTTTATTTTATGTTTTTACAAACTAAGAAAAGTGTCAGTAACTGATCTTTTAAAACTTTAAGTGTTTCTTTTTCAAATATTTGTCATTTAAAATTATTAAGAAATTGCACATAATGTTATGTAATTGTAGTGTTTGGCCATGGTTAAAATTTGGCAGATATGATAAATCAGATATTTACAGCGGCGCCGACTTTAACAAAATGCTGTGGGCGCTGTGCTCAGTGGCGTAGCTTGGGGGGGTGGAGTACCCCCTCCCAGTGTTTTGAAAATTATGGTTTCATGTGATGTTTCTATTCTAGGTTATTTTTTCGCTTTAAATTTCATATTAAAGTGGATCATAATTTTGTTAACCCATTAAATGCGCTATATAAAATAGAGGTCTGCACGGGCCAGAATTTTGAGGCCTGGCACGGCCCATACGAAAGCTTTGCTTACCCGGCCCGGCCTGGTATGAAATTGAAAAATTCGGCTCGGGCCCGGACCGGACAAAAAACGATAAAATCAGGCCCGACCCTGCCCGATTCAAAAATATGAAAAAAAGAAATGCATGCCTTTCTATGAAAAAGATTTTTGGTATGTGTTTTGCGGAAGTTTTATATAGCGAAGCAATAGAATCTTCTTTAAAAAAACTGATGAACTTTTGCAAGATGATTGTATGTAAACAAAAGTTCATTATTACAAACGTACAAAAGGCACAAAGACAGACAGAAAGTCAAATCGAAAATATTAGCACTCATCAAACAATGTAGAACGGTATTTAAAATAGTTATTACTACTGAAAATGCATGTTCAACCATTGCCTCTTGTGTACTGTAATGTATACGAATCTTTCATGTGATACGGCAAACAAAATTTTAATGGTAATCCAACCATATTCTATAAAAAAAAAAAGGCTTTTGTACAAGCTAAAAATGATGCTATTTTCATCCAGTGGAGAAAAGAAAAAAGAAGTTTAGAGAAAAAGTTAAAGCGGCAGGATTTTTATAGCCTTCATACAACCTAAACTCTACAGACCATAGGGCACAAAGCCTTTTACACAGTAACATATCTAATTTATTTTGTTTGAACATGCGCACAAACTAGTTGTAACAATGACATGCATACTATTTTGAATAGGAAACCCTTTAATATTACTTGAAATAAAATATATTAATTTCGAGAAAAGCTGGAAATATTTTCATTTTCGTATATTTTGGTTTCAATGTGCATTTCTAGCCATATGTAGTTTAAATAATAATTAAAAAAAAAGGTTTTGTTAGAAGATATATGTTTCTAAAATGGGAGATTTGACATCTAAAAAATTGGGTAGAACAGATGTTGAAAAACTGCAAAACTTTTTTTCATTAATTTTTCTTGATCCCTGTTTGTCCTAATTAAAAAAAAAAAAAACTGTTCTATTTCGTATCCATTTTTTTCCCCTTTGCTGATGTTTTTCAGAAAAACAAACATCTTTGATTGAATTATAGAAAAACAAAATAGAAATTATATTACACACTTTTTGAAAAAATTACCAACGAAGCTAGATGTTTCACTATTTAATGTAAAAAATATAAATATATATATTTATCTTTATTACTTTCAGAGAAAAAAAATTCTGAAAAAAAAGAAAAAAAGTGTTTCTGCAGCGGGAGCTTTGACACCTAATGATTATATAGAAAAACATTTATTTGACCGCATAAAAGTTTTCTCAGAATTTTACACGTAAAACAATTTTATGACAGTAACTAAATAATGCATAATAAACATAATATTATAAATAGAAACTTGAACTTATACTTTCCAATATCCTATATTTTCAAATAAAGACCTCTGTTGTAGCAATTCACAGTAAAACTATCAAATCAATTCCGAATTTGCAGAATATTTCTCTTTAAATGAAAATGAATACTGTGATTCTTTAATGAATAATTATGGGGGATAAAAGTAAAATTCAATTGCGTCATAAAAAAGGGAGAAAATGGGTAAAAAAATAATATTGTTTCATTATTTTTATACTCATCTAAATCCCTCCAGGTAATCTAAATCAACAGTATTTACTAATTCATTTTTTAAATTAATAAATGATATCTATACAAAATTTAATTGGACTCGATAAAAAAGTCATAAAAAATACTTTTCTCTTTCTCTCTCGGTCCTTCGGATATATTTACCCCCCCCCCTCCATTATATTTTTTCCTTTATTAAGTAACAATTGTACCAAGTTTTTTTTTTTTTTTTTTATGGTTTAAATTGGTCAAAAGAACCTTTTTCAAACATCGTTTTCATGTTTTCTTTTCATTTACACCCCTACCTCCCTAAAGCACATTCAACATTCTTTAAAGCTTATAATACGTTTCACAAGTAGCGTTTTAAGAAAATGTCTTTTTTATCAAAATGACCTTTCCAAAGTTATTGGAAAATGATGGCTGTTTTTCTTTTTCTTTAAAACTAGCACTTTCTTAGCTCTGATGTCTATATACTTATATGACACAAATACACACACAATTAATCTTTTGTGTGTGAAAAATCATATTTGTCGGTGAGAAATTTCTGGCACCATCTTTGTTGACAGTTGACACGACGTTACAGAGGGAAGTAAAGCTTTAAAAACTGTCCCCTCCCCAATTTCGGGAAAAGCAAACAAGAGGACGGCACCGTCAGAAGGCTATAATCGACTGATGAAGCAAATTGTAAAATTCATTACATTTTGAAAAAATTAAATAAAGGTGAGGCTATGTATCTTCATTTGAGTTAAATTATTTCCTCCTGGCTTCAGAAAATGTTTCCGTTCTCTTTATCTTCTTTCATTTGAACTAATGTGTCAAGTGGTCGCAGTTGCAGATGTATGCTCTTTCAGAAAATTCCACTAATTGTTCAAAGTTGTTTCTTCCTGGGAGGTCTACTACCGTCTACTGAATGATTCCTTCGTATTCTTATCGCTTGGCATGCCTCTTTATCACTATATTATTTCTAGACAGCATGTCTCCCAGTCGCTTCGTTTTAAAAGTTTCTCATACCTGTTCCTCATTTTTTTTACTTCATCTTAAAAAGTTAGTAGTGAGAGGAAACAATTATATTTCTACATTTATTAAATTTTTCATTGCATCACGCTTCGCTTTCATAAGTAATTATTTATTGTTATTTATGAAAGTTATAATTATTTAATTCTTCTTCCTTATTTTTTTATCATTATAATGAAATATTATTTTTATTAACGTTTGTGTATTTTTTCAGTAGCTAAGTTCATTACGACCTTCAATGTATTTTTGTATTATTTTATAAAATTCATAATATAGCTTTTTTTTTTTTTTTTTTTTTTTTGTGAACGAATGAAAAATTCTATATAATTTTTTTACGGATTTCAATTAATTTTTTTTAATTATTACTGACTAATTAAGATACAAAATACAGCAAAGGTTACATTATACCGGAGAAAGGTAGAGAAAAAAGAAGAGATGTTTCTGTATCACTTTTTGTCCCCGAATTTCATTAAATTTATTTATTACTTTCTGGAAAAAAGAATTATTCAGTTTTAGGAGTGCAAAGGAACAAAGAAAAAAAAATGTTTTGTCTTTTTCCTTTCGATTTTACAAAAGTTTGTAAAATTACAATGCTCTGAAAAAAAAAAAAAAAAAAAATCGATATCCGACACCGTTTCTGCTGATTCAGATATAAAATGACCTCATGAATCCGAATATGACTCCCATTTTGCCCAGTCACCCGCCGTTTACTAGATATCCCAACCCCTCCCCCAATTTCTGACCCTGTTCAATAATTTTATGACCATGAATTTTTTGATTTGAAGAATGAAAAATAATTAATTTAACATCTAAAAACAACACAAAAAGTATATATATATATAAAGTTTTAAAAATAACATTAATAACAGATTAAAAAAAAAAAAAAAAAAAAAAAAGAGATATGTAATACATAATTTCAGAGACAAATCACCCTCACCCCAAATTTTTCCTTGTCACAAATGTCCATGTTTTAGAATTTTCCAACTCTGTAGCCCCTCAGAAGATATTTAGCGGTTAACCCCCCTCCTAAAAGTAAAATTTATAGCCATAAAATCCCCGAAAAATGATTAAAATAGCGGGCCATTTTTAAAAAATGGTGGTTGATAGCGCAAAATGGGCGTCATATTCGGATTCAGGAGGTCATTTTACGCAAGAATATGCTGAAATGATGTCAGAGGAAATTTCCATGCCGAGCAGTTTATCAATAAGTAATAAAAAAATAAAAAAAAGAAAAAGAAAAACACATAGTGCAAAGACTAAATATATCTGTTGACCGAGGAGTTTGTTATGAAAAAGATGGGTTTTATATCATTTTCTTCCCCTGTTTGCCCACTCTCAGTTATGCATAAACATCAAGTATTTTTTCACAGTTAATAAACAACAATTATACAAAATTTAATTGCAATCAATAAAAAATTATACAAAATCATCCTCTTAGGGGGCGTCCATTAATTACATGAGGCGGTTTTGACGATTTTTTTACCCCCTCCCCCCTGGTGAGATTTGGCTCGACCCCCTCCCCTCCTCTAACTTCACGTGATATTCTTCAAAATTCGTACTTTTACTGGTAAATGCGTTGGATTTATTTCAAAAAAACACAATTTGCTTTTATTTTTATTGAAGACTAGTTAACACTAGTTTTTAAGATTGCATAGATCGTAGTCTAGAATAACTAGTAGTACGTGCTGCTTCGCGGCGTTCGGATAGCAACGATAAATATTATTGTGTCAGATTTTGCCATATCTAAGTCAAGAAGCATGTTTTATTTGAATTTAAATCAATTTTTTCGCAACTTTATGCTGTTTTTTGCGGGGGAAAAAATTACGTAATATTTGCCGAGACCCCCCCCCCCCCTGAACATTTCACGTAATTAATGGACGCCCCCTTATAAGAAACTTTTGCGAACCATACTCTTAACATAAACTTTGTTATGGTGCGAAGCACCCACGTCAAAGTTTCTTGGGAACTTGAGCACCCAAAGCATCCACGTAGTCGGCGCGCCTGCAGAGTCCGATCAAGCAAAAGTGGGCCACAGGCCCTGATACGCATTCGGTCCCCTACACCTACCATTTTTTCAATGTTTTTTACCACTCTTTGAAAAGAAAGCCTATTGTTTTTCCTACTGTTTCACTCAACAATGCATATTTGAGTAATATTTTATCTTTGTAAAACGTTTCGTTTTGTTTTCAGATGTAAAATTTTCATGAAGTGCAAGTGTTCAAGAGCATTTTTGTATATTTTTAATTAATTTATTATTATTTTGTTTTAGCAAGTGAAATTTTGCCCCCCCCCCCCCTTAATACAAGGGCCCCTGGACCACGGCCCAGTCTGCCAATGCTTTAATCAAATCAGGCCCTGAGCGCATGGGTGCTCCGCACCCACAGCGTCAGCACGCCTACAGAACCCGATCAAGCCAAAAGTGAGCCCAGGCCCTGATATGCATTCGGGCCCTTACACCTACCATTTTTTTCAATGTTTTTTACCACTCTTTGATAAGAAAGCCTATTGTTTTTCCTACTTTTTCACTCAAAAATGCGCACATTAGAGTAATATTTTATCTTTGTAAAACATTTTGTTTTGTTTTCAGAAGTAAAATTTTCATGAAGTGCCATGTTCAAGAGAATTTTTGTATATTTTTATTTATTTATTTATTTATTATTTTTTTTTAGCTCCAAATGAAATTTCGCCCCCCCCCCCCTTAAATAAAGGGCCCCTGGGCCACGGCCCAGTCGGGCAATGCTTTAATCAGGCCCTGAGCGGTGAGCGCATGGGTGCTCCGCACCCACGGGAAAATTTCTGTGGGTGCTTGAGCACCCACAGCACCCACATAGTCCGCGCGCATGGATATTTATGAAGTTATTGAAAAAAGAAAAGACTGAACTAACTTAAAAAAGGAATATTTGAGTCTTGTTAAAAATAATAGTAATAGAATAATAATAAAAATACTTTCAGCTATGTAAATGTAAGGTCTAGTGTTGTAATATTTTAAAAGTAAATTTGTAAATTATCTTTATAGATTACGAGGGATCCAGCATTTTCAGTCATACAATCAATTACATTGCAGCAACAGATTTTGATGACCCTCTGGGTTTCAGCTACTCCAGACTCATTCAGGTAACTTTTATACTCATACATGATGATTAAAGATTTATATAAAATTCTTGAAATGCATTTAAAAATTTAGACTTTCGAACTTAATTATAATATGGCATATTTTGGACAAGTTTAAAATATTTATATTATACTGGACACTCATATGAATGTCTTGGAACATTTCATACACCATTATGAAGTGTTGAAAATTTTCTCTCGAGATTTAAGTATTGTTAATTTGTTAATACATCTTATATTTTATATAATATTTGAATTTTGAGCATCTGTTTTGTTTTTCTGTTTTTTTTTTTTCCATGTCCTACCTATGTAATAAATTTATTTGCAAATAGATATGATTCAAGTATAACACAATTTGATAAGTAAATATATCTGAAATTTTTGTACATGTAGATGTGAAAGTATTGCTTTAGAATTTCGGTTCCCCCAACCCGTCCTTTTAATTTTAATTGAATTGTTACTTCTTCTCTGACAGTGATGAATATCTTTCAAAATTTTTTGGTTAAGCATAATAAAATTGAATGTTTAAAATTTCTTTCATGCAGTTTTTTTTTTTTTTTAAATTGATTATTTATCTTGAACTTTTTGTATATTTAATAAATTTACTATAAATATATGTACTTTTATTTATGCATGTATACACACATTCACAATATTATTGATTACGTGTTATATACATTTGTGAAAAACAAATTTTTCAATTAGAAGTTAGTACAAATTAATTCATGTATATTTTTCATCTTATCATTTTTATTTCTAATTAATAAGAGTATAAAATTATTAAATGCTTAAATATATAAATCTAATTTTAAAACACTTGGATTAAAAAAATAATAATAATAATAATAATAACACATTGGTATTAAAAGTAAAATAATTCATAAGAAAAAAGCCATTTGTTGAAATGACTTAATCACGTAAATTAATATGATTCATCCGTACATTTTTAGGATAATGATACATTATTTGACCTAGATTACAAATGTTAAAGATTTGCATGCGAAATATGAAATGACAACTAAGTAATTTAAATTGTGTAATATTGTTTTTCAGTTAAAGATGAGCTTAACAAAACTGTTAATCAAATAAATATGATTAATTAAAATGCAATTCTGCAATTGTTTATAGTAGACACTTGTCAGAGTAATAATAATTTACATGGATTATGAAAAACTCTTCACATTGATAATAGCTTTACTTTTTGTTTTTAAATTTGTATGTTTTTATATGAAATAACTTTTTTTTTTCCAAATCTGTCATAACATTTAATGTGATAAGACAGTACCTAATTAATAGCAATACAAAAAAAAAAAAAAAAAAAAATGTAATAGGTTAACAGATTGTGACGCAACACTATATTTCAAATCAATAAATCACAACAGCATATATCACATATTTGCTGATATATTAAATGTTGGCGTTTCAAATTTCATTTTATCTTACATTCACTGTATATATAACCGCTTGCGTCGCTTGAAAAACTGCCGTTTTTCATGAGTCATGGCAAAGCTTTATTTGAGTTTCGCTTTGTTGCTGTTTGAGATACCGTTGAATATCTTAAACAACATATTTACTTTGTTATATTTGAATGTGATAAAGTAAATGAGTTGTTTTATTCATAAGTTTATTTAGTGTTTATATGTAATTAGCATTTTCTTTATATATATTTTTTGATTCATAAGGACTTATTACAAAGAAATCACATTTTTTATCTATTGAATTGTTTATTTTTAATAAAACAGTTTTATTGATAAATTGCTAGTGTAAAGTTGCAAATTAGTTTATTAAATTAATAGAATAATTTTATGTATCAAACATGTACAATTCAATAGATCATATTTTGTCCAGTTTCCTCTGTGTTTTTCTAGTTTTGACGAGTGCCCCAAATGCATTACAGAAAAGTAGACAAAATAATTACCTGAATTAAATACCTTTTTTGGTGTAAAAAAAAAACTGTAAAAGTAGTACTGTGGCACGAAATGTTTCAGCAAATTTTTATTGGAATGTGAAACCAAAATAAATTTGCCTAAGGTATAATTTATAATTGAAAGGTTAATATAAGAAAATGCTCAGTTTATCTCACCTAGAAATGAACAATGATTCTTATTTGTTGTTATCTTTGCTGTATCTCGGCAGATGAAAATATTTTTTTGTGTTATTGAATTTGATCACATCATTTGATGCACAAGAAATTTAATATATTATTTTTAATATGATGAAAAAATGCCTTATTTAGATTTATTTTACTTTCACCGGCCAGTTATATGAAGCACATTAGATGGCCAAATGTTGTGGGCTTTGTGTCATATGTTATATACATTACAGTGTAAAATAAAGGCAGGGATAACTGTTTTGTATTTCTTTATTAAATAACTTTTCAAATATGAATAAATTATGTCAGTATTAATATAAAAAAAAACTTGCATATATATATATATATATATATATATATATATATATATATTTACCGTATAAAAATGCATAATTATTTTTAATATGAGCCTCCCCCCCAGTGGGGGGGGGGGGGGAACTGATGCCTCCACATGCAAAAAAATTTTTTCCTAGTTAACTATTACTATTATCAACAAGACCTTTCGAAAGATACCCATCTTGAAAATTTACTCCCCCGGGGGGGGACCGATTCCCCTACATGCAGAAATTTTTTTTCCTAGTTAACTACTACTATTATCAATAATTCATATTAATTTTCCAATCACAAGTTTAAAATAACTCTCATTATGCACATTTATACGAAATTTTGTCTTATACTGCCATGTTAAAAATCTGCATAAAATTCGATCACAGCGCCACCTGTTGAGAAATTGATCCCTAAATCTAATCAGCATCAGTTTATGTCAGGGTGCAACTAAATACCAAGTTTGGTTAAATTTCATTGAACTATAAATCTGCAATATTTTAAAACAAAGTTATCGATTTTTTTTTACGTTAAAAACGAAAAAAAAAAAAAAAAAAAAAAAATGAAATTTAACCAAACTTGGTATTTAGTTGGTCCCCGACATAAACTAGTGTTGATTACATTTGGGGATCAATCGCTCAACAGGTGGCGCTGTGATCTCATTTTTTCTAAACTTTTAACGTGGCAGTATAGGACAAAATTTCGTATAAATGTGCATAATGAGAGTTATTTTTAACTTGAGATTGTAAAATTAATATGAATTATTGATAATAGTAGTAGTTGAGTAGGAAAAAATTTCTGTGCATGTGGGGGGGAAGTACCCCATCTGGGAGGTAAATTTTGAAGATGGTTATCTGTCGAAAGATCTCGTCAATACCTTTAAAGCGAATGGTTGAACTATAAACCTTTGATAATTTAAAACAAAATTATTATTATTATTATTATTTTTTTTTTTACTTTTAACAACAACAACAAAAAAAAAATCGTATTTTTTTTTTTTTTTTTTTTTTTATGTTGTTAGTGAGTGAATTTGTATAGGAAAATATAGAAGAAAGTCTTGTGGTGGCCACAGCATACTAGTTTATTATTATTATTATTAAAAGGCTTCAAATTAGGGTATAAATAAAAACTAATGTATTACATCTAGTCCTCTAGAGAGGAATAGTTTTTTATAATGTAGGAATGCCAGTGCTTCTTAACTGCAAGATCCATTAAGTTTGACGCGTTTTGCATTATATGGAGAATTACATGATAAAGATCTACTGTAGACATAATAAATTAACTCTTACAGCTCTAAATTAGTTACAGTTCTGTACAGTTTTATTTGATTGCTGCTACTTCATTTTTTCAGATCTGTTGCCGACCGTTTTGACTGTGCAAAATCAGTTCTGTGGAAAGCATTCACTGAAACTTGTGCAACTATAGCAAGATTGTCAACTACTGTGATAAGGTGGCCAACAATCTCAGAGATGCGTGCATCAGATGAACATTTCTTTTCTGTTGCATCTTTTCCAGGCGTTATTGGATGTGTAGATGGCACCCACATTCCCATCAAGGCTCCGGTTCAAGATCCTGGAAATCATGTAAACAGAAAAGGCTTCCACTCTGTTATTCTCCAAGGCATATCAAATACACTGTTAAAAATTTTCTCCTAGGTTGAACCAAAACATGGTACATTTTTGCTGCCACCATGCGATGGTGAAACCTTTTACCATTATTTGGTGCTTTACTAAACCAATGCCTGGTACTTCAATAGCTACATCCATAACACGGAGAATTTTTTTACCATAATTTGGTGCTTTTTTTAAACAAGAAACGCCAAATCATAGTAGAAGGTTTCACCATCGCATGGTGGCAGCAAAAATATACCATGTTTTGGTTCAACCTAGCAAACTGAAGCTACTGTAGTACCTTAATTGAACCTTGCCTTAATTGAATTTGATGCTAGTTTTAATATGTAAACACCCCTTAAGAAAAATTTAGTGTTCTAAACTAGGCCTTTTTGTTAATCGATCGGAACCAGACGCATGTCTCTACACTAATTTACGGCGAAATTAGTCGGGAAATGAGGAGGTGTGTGTGTGTGTGGGGGGGGGGGGCTTTTTTATGACTGTACATACGGTGCGGCCGGAATGAGTAAAATAGATTTCCAGTGCGGCCCACAAAGTGTTTTGGGTTGGACAGGCCTGATTTAAACAAGAACGAAAAATCATTTGGTTCACATTAGTGCTGGACGATATCAGAAATTAAATATCGTGATATATCACCAAGTTAATATCGATATTTGTGATATATTGCGATATTTCTTTCAAGATAGGAAAAAATAGACATTTGTTATTTTTTAAAGACATATGCACACGAATTTTAAAGTATACAAGTATAGAGTGTTTTCCATGTATTTTCTGGTATATTACTACCATAACTTTATCATAAAAAAAAAAAAAAAAAAAAAAAAAATCATAAAAAGTGAATCAATATTTTGTGTTTCTTATATCTTATACTATTGCTTTTTAGTATACCTCTGTAGAGTTTATCCTCTATTCTTCCCATTTTAAGCTTTAATTATTTTAAAATCATATTTTAACACATCTATGTGATCTGTGTTTTATTTGTACCAAGTATATCCAAATTCATAATTCTACTAAAAATAAAGCTTAAGAAAAATTGTCTTAAGATGTAGGTATTAAATAATACTAATATTATAGTTTTAAAAAATTAAAGAACACGCTTTAGAAATGTGAACTAAAAAGTATAAAATATCTATCTTAGTAATAAAATTCAGGGTAAGAGGAAATCGTGTGAGTGACACACCGTAATATTTACATACATTTAAATCTTTAATTAAAAAAACTTAGAATTAAACAAAAACCATTTTTAAAAAATCTCACTTGACGGGGATCGAACGCTGGACCTTTAGATTCGTAGCGCAGCGCCTTACCTCTACGCCATTTCGCTCACGTAGAGAAAGTATTTTTTTTACAATATAAATTTTTTGTTTGCTCCCAGAGAAGTTACAAACAAACATACATACAGGTGAAGCTGATAAAAGCGTGTTAAAAAGGAAAATCATTTTAAATAGTTAAGAAATGCCATTGGATACACCTTTTATGGTCGTAGAGAGTAATACTTTTTACTTAAAACTCTTATATACATCCTAAATATCAGTTACTTGTCATTTTTATTTTTGTATCTGCTTACCAAATCATTACAATATTTTTTAAATATATATGTGTTCAATTCACATTCGTAATAGTTTCACAATAATTTAAAATTGAATTATATATATATGTATACATTGTCAGTATAAAAATTATATTATTTAAACAAAATTATGTTAAAGTTTCATTTTGTTACTTAAAGTAATTCATTTTGCATTTAAACCAATTTTATTTATCATGTACGGCTTAAAAAAAAAAGAAAGAAAAGGAAAGAGAAAAAATAAATGCTACATAAGAAAAGTAATAAACTATCCAATATTAATTCTATAAAGAAACTGTCACTGTAAAATTACTGAAGATAAAACTTTATTTTACATCAGTCAGATAGCACCCTTTCTCCCTTTTCATGTTATCCAATGGGATTTTTGTCGCGTCGTTTTATAAAAATATTTTATTAAAAAATTAACTTTTTCGAATTCTGTTTTTTGAATATTACTCTTTGAACAGGTCGTCTTTTAGCTTAAATTCTGTTTTTTGAATATTACTCTTTGAACAGGTCGTCTTTTAGCTTAGTGAGCAATTTTTCGAAAAAGTAAATTTGAATATTTTACTTAGAGATCCACACTTAGAGTCCATAATTTACTTATTGAAATAAAATATTTAAATTAATTTTTTCGAAAAATTGTTCACCAAGCTAAAAGGCGACCCGTTCAAAGAGTAATATTCAAAAAACAGAATTCGAAAAACTTCATTTTTTAATGAGATATTTTTATAAAACGAAGCAACGAAAATCCCATTGGATAACATGGGAAAGGAGAAAGGGAACTATCTGACTGATGTACAGCCCAAAGCGAGTTAAACACATGTTGAAGGTCGCATCTTATTGGCCAGAAGTTATCGATACTTTGAAATAAACCAATATCAATGAACCAATAGCAGGAAATGAGCTAAAACAAAAGATATTGTTTTCATTCGTCATAATAAGCGTTTGTTTTTATATCGCCTTATCTGTGGTTACTGTGGTATTACACCTGCGATCCACGAGCGGTGATGTGCAATATTATCAAATACTAATGGTAGTATAAATTCTTTCACATTATCGTTTGGGTCAGTAAATGCATGAATACTGTGGGAAGTCAATATACTGTGATAACTTAATTTTCTTGATGAATATCATTCAGACTTTTTGGACAGTGATATTTTCGATTGGGTAGATAGCACGAATAAAGATAAAGAGAGTAGATACACTGCGGTAACTTAGTTTTTTTTCTTAATGAAAGAGAGATATCGTTTGGGGTTGGGAAAAAAGAAAAAGGGGAGGGAAAAAGAAAAAGGGTTGCACTATTCAGCTTTCTTTTTGTTCGGTGCGTGGTGATGCATGCTTAGTGGGGAAAGCAGAATTAGAAGAAGGTATTTAAGATTGGCGTTCATTTTTATTTATCGGCACAAGGGTTGCATTAGTATAAGCTATACGGCGTTCGCTTTGTTCAATGCGTGGTGATGGTGCTAGTAGGAAAAGCAGGATTTGAAGAAGGTATTTAAAATTGGCATTAAACATTATTTATCGGCGCATCGATCGATCGCTTTAGAAATATCGTTAGAGGGATATATCGGCAGAGCAATATCTTTAATATCGTTATTGCGATATTAAAAAAATATTGATACTTGGGGATACATTGATAAATACTCCAGCCCTAGTTCACATAGACTATTAATATTTTCCAACTGTACATACTTGTTGCCTCGTTTAACCTTCAATGTACTTATAAATTTATAGCCTGCAATTTACGCGAGTTTTGGAAAAAAACACTGAAAATTCCGAACGGCTAAGTTGTTGATTATTTGCTATTGACCCGGACACTTGTTTGGTTATATCATATTTGCCGCCATGAGAAATTGTAAAGCTGGATTGACAATAAACACAATACGCAAACTTTCCATCCTGACTAGATGATCTTATACATCGAAATTCAGTTGTATTGCCATCTTTAAACGGTTGATAATAAGATTTCTTTTCAGCCATCATCAAAATTTTCAAGAGTGCGCTATAATTGTAAAAGCAAACATAATAAAAAAACAAACAACACCCACGTTTCCCGTGCTTCCGTTTCTGTGAGATGAGCAAGGTTTGAGGTGAACTGAGCATGTCTGGTGAGGAGGGAAAAAACAGGCCGTGCCTCTGAAGCGATGACGTTGAAACGTAGCGTGCTTCAACCAATAAATGGGAATCAACTCAGAATCAATCAATCGATCGATCAAATACATCACGATCTTTGTTTACTAAGTATTTAGCATCCGTGTTAGCAACAAAAGTCGTACTTTTTAGATTTTTTTTTAAGATGAGTTTTTTTTTATTATTATTAAATTTAATCGAATGCTTAAACAAATAAACGAAAAAAAAATAGATCGGTTGAAATTGTAGAAAAAGAGTAAAAATCGCGATCTAGGCGTAAAAGAGTAAAAAATGTCAAAAAGCGTACATTTTACGCCCGGGGCGTATAACTTGGCAGCTACTAAAATGTTGATTTTTAAATTAAAAATCAACATTTTAGTACCTTAACCAGAGCGCCTAATTTTAATTCCCAACTGCAAAAATTCATCTTGGAAATTTTTACGATGTTTAACTTTAATAACAAAGAAAATTCTTCATTTATTCCTTCTGTTTTAGACTTGTTAGCAAATTCTGGTGGTAATTTGTTTTAAATGAGCAAAATTTCCTTGCCCCTGAAAGGGTTAAGGTGTTTCTACACAAAGTTAAAATATTTAAAGAAGGTTACTTTTAATTTACAACTGAATATACACATATTACTTAAAAGAGAAAAAAAAAATCAAAAATTGGTTTATGATTTTCGCTTTTCTTCCATCCATCCATTTGTCTTTTTTTCCCCCTTAAATTTTGGTCAGTGTTTAAATTTTTTTGGCGGCCCTAGGCATCCGCTTAGGTTCGCCTAATGGTAAAACGGGCTCTGGATTAGAGGTCTGCACGGGCCGGACTTTTGGCCCGACCCTCGAGCCGAAATTTTCAATTTGCTCTCGGGCCGGGCCTGGCCAGGCTCAATATTTTTGTGTGTACTCGGGCCAGGCCTGGAAAAAATTTTAAGCCTGAATCTTTTTCTAGATTCCTAGTTAATCAACGAAAAAGGAAAATGATAAAATACTTTTTCAGTCATTTATTTTACATAATTTTACAGTCTGGTATGTCACATAAAATTTTATTTTGTTAAAAGATGTCTGTAACTTCAATTTAATTGTCTATCAGCTTGTCTGCTCGTGATCTGATTTTCCCAAAATATTTTAAACATGTCTCGAAATTAATATACTTTATTTAAAGTTATGTTAGATGGTTTCCATTTCAAAATAATATGCATGTTGTTACCAGTTTGCGTACATGTAACAAACAAAAGGAATTAGATACGTTACTGTATATAAGGCTTTGTTTTCTGTGGTCTGTAGTGTTTAGGTGGCAGTAGTGGCACCATAACCTCCCCGACAGGGGGGCACTATACAGAGAGAGTTTATTATATGGATATTTATCAAAAACTGCAATATTGTTAATAATATTACTGTTAATACTCGTACCATTCCATTTGTTAGTACTCCTCGTGGTTTTGGAGGTCATCGTGCCATTCTCAGAGTGTATAATATTTTCTTTCCACAGAAAAAAGTATGTGCAGAGTGCCTGAAGGAAAATTCTTAAGAAAAAATTAATCTTCGTATCCGTTGATCACAAGTATATATATAGTCGAATTTCCCTAACGGGGCCACATATCGTGCGACAGAAAATTGGCTCTTCAGATAGGTGACCTTGCAATAGATGTTTTCTTCCTAGTCACGGAGTAATTACAGAACAGCAGCGCCACCTAACAACTCATATGCACCTGAATTGATTCAGTACATTGTTTTAAAATGGCCATCCAATATGAATCCAATACTTTCTTCTATTGAATATAGAATGCAAAAACTGGAATGCTCCAAGTTTGTAAAAGGAAAAAAAAATTCTGATAAAAGGAGAAAAACTGAAAGTTTTGTATTTTTTCCCCGACAGATTTTAGGAATATGCCCCGATGGGGGGGGGGTGGGGGGTCACGGACTCCCCGACGGGGGGGTTGGGGGGGGTGGCCACCTAACAGGGACCATCCCTGTTAGGTGGTATGAAAGCTACAAAAATTCTTCTGCTGTAACTTTTCCTCTAAAGCTTCTTTTTCTTTTCTCCGGGGCACTGGATGAAAGTAGCATCATTTTTAGCATGTGCAAAAGCATCTTTTCTATTGAATATGGTTGGGTTAGCATTAAAGTATTTTTTTTATCGGATCACATGAAAGATTTGGATACATTACAGTATATAACAGGAAGTGGCTGAAAGTGTATTTTTAGTACTATTAACCACTTTAAATATGAAATTTTTATTTCTCTGACTGAGTGAAAATAATGCCTGGAATGCAATTTTAAAATTTCGGCCCTTCTAGACCTCTACTCTGGATACTGAGCATTTCTATCTCTTTATTGCTTCTAGAATTCATCGTTCACTGATAGCTGGAAAACGAGAAGAAAGGGGATAAAAAAATAAGTATATGATTGAGAAATATTACAGTTTCTTTAAAGGTTATAGAATCTAATAAAGCAAATTTAAAATGAATATTAACAATTACTGGGGAGATTGGGAAACAAATGTCTTCTGCTTAGCATTTGGTCGCCAATTGCTGAGATATTGAAAAAGAAGGGGGGGGGGGATTAAAATATAATTTTATGAGCATGAAATATTGAACAATTCCGTTTCTTTATAGATCCTAGAATCTCATAAATGTAAATTGAACATTTATATTTATTTATTTTTTATCTAATTTAAAACCTAGATTATGACAATGTTCTGAGTTTGAAATTAGCAGTCGTTAGTTGTATTTTACAACTGAATATTTTGTTTGGACGACCACAATTTTATACCTAGTCATTAAATTGATGCCTAACATTCTCTTTTGCCTTCAGAGTTAACAAACTGGATAAATAATCTTAAGTGATTATAGCTTTATTTGTAAATAACAATTTTAAAATGGCACCTTAATAGACTGTAATGGCAACTAAGAAAGCAATGTCAGTTGGCACCCAACTTGCTGATTTATCTGAAAAAAGACCTTTCACATAATTTGTCTTCTTTAAAGCAGATCTGTAATTAATTTGTTTCATTTCGAAAATTAATCTTCTATGGAACTTAAAGGCTCCCTTAATAACCTGACGTTCTTTGCTGTATTTCCTTAAAAAGCAAATAGATTATTCACAAAAACAGGGCCCTGTCTGAAAAGTCTAGACAGACCCCTGATATTTATTTGTCTTAACTTCTACAGTTACTAGCATAAGAATGAGACAAATCAGTATCAATATTTTAAAAAATCAATGTAATTTGCTTCTGTTTTTCAGATGAATTTATAAATGAAATCAAACATTTTTAAATACATTGGGTTGGCAAGAAAGTTATTTCGGTATTCGAAAAGAGATAATGCTTTCAAAATGAAGAATTTTTGATATTAAAGATGTATAATTAATTCCACCTTAACAACCTTTTTCACAAACTCTTGTACACATAAATTGCAACATTGACAGAAAAATAACAAAGCAAACACAAAGCTATTTCTTTTTAAAAAAACAGAAAGAACCTTCTTGCAAACCCAAATAAATGAAAACTTGGAAAAAAAAAAAGAATTAAGTAATTGACACAGATAAAACAAAAATCTCTATGAATTTTTATTAAAATTCCTAAGAATGTCTAAATATTCTTTTCTTAGCACTTGGCGCTCTTCATGCCGCCTATGCCGTGTCTCTTCTCTCTCTTTTCTCTCCTGGCACCTCTGTGCCCTTTCCCAATCCCTCTTTTTTTTCGACTACATCTAATCTATTGAAGTAAACTCTACACCAAGCCGGCAACTCTGCCCTCTTCTTCGGTGTATCACTTACTCCACCTGGAGTTGGGTTTGTTGCTGGCAATGATGTTGGAGTCAAAGATGATGCTGCCAATGATGTCGAAGATGATGCTGGCAATGATGTTAAAGATGATGCTGGCAATGATGTCGAAGATGATGCTGGCAATGATGTCGAAGATGATGCTGGCAATGATGTCGCAGATGATGCTGGCAATGATGTCGAAGATGATGCTGGCAATGTTGCTGAAGTTGAAGGGGTTGCCAATGATGGCGGAATTGCTGAAGGATCATTACTGGGAGGTGCTGCAAAATCCTCTGAAAAATAAATACACGTGTTTTAAGTATGTTTCAGAAAATAAAACAAAATATTATCCAGAATAAAGTATACTCTTAAAATCTAAACAATAATTTTGTTCAATTCTGTAAGGTACACTAAAAATTAGAGATGGAACAAAGCTTCGGCCACCTTACCGAAGCTTTGGCTTGGCCGAATAATGAGCGTGATTCGGCCTATAACATTTTATGTTGTGAATATTCTTTTAACATTTATTATTATATAAAATATTGTCATTTAAGTTATGCACAAGGGTACCTTATAATAAAACATAGTAGAAATTTATATTTAATTTAAAAGTTTGTGCGCATTGATCCTTTGGAACCATAAATCATACAACAATTAATAATTACCAAATTGTAAGTAACTAACGGAAATGTATGAAATAAACAATTTACTGAACATAAAAAAAGAGCATGGCGCCACATCATAACAACACAAGATCACTTCGGCTTCAAGTCAGCTACCACAGCAGTCGATACTGAAGAGAGCCGGGGCCCAGCTAAAATTACTATCATGAACGACCAGCAATGAAGGAACGTCAAGTTTTTAAAAATCTATTTTAATTTATATATTTAAACAAGACATGAGGTTCTATTTTCTACTGAAATTTAGAAATATCAGTGATGCCGTTTGGGTTTTAAAATCCTGGGTCCCTAGGACCCAAGAGTTTCAAAAATCTGGGTATTTAAAAAAAAAAAAAAATAGCTCACCACATAAATGAATTTATATAAAGATATAAAATAAAATCATTTTTCACTGATAATCTTATTTGCAATGGCACTTTGTTTTGTCGTCTCAGAGTTGGAACTTTGTTTTTGATCGCATCGGCCACTCATTTATTTTTCCTTTATGGCAAAATGGAGTTTTACAGGATTTTTTTTTTTCGTTTACTCCCCAGAACAGAATGCCTTAAAAATATAAGGAAAATATCAGTTTTAAACAAGAAATATATTTCAAATTTTACTTTTCCTTCTTTCAGTTAATTTTTTTTTTTTTTTTTTTTTTTTTTTTTTTTTGAGAATGAGAATTACGCATCCCCTGACACCTGCCACAATAAATTTTTTGCGTCCTGCCTTTGATTTTTCACGTAATTTATGCACTATAGCACTTAAACGGTATCGCTAAATACATTTAACTTTTATGATAAAATCTTTCTGCATGTGACCTGACAATTTCTTTTCTGCGACAATGTTGTTGTATCACTAATATTTTGATACAGGGCAAAAAGGACATTTAAAATTACATAAGAAATAACCCCTTAGTGTTTTTTTTTTTTTTTTTTTTTTTTTTTACTGAAAAAAAAAAAATACAAATACATCATTCTTTTTGAGAATACTATGACAAATTTACAAGCAGTTCTCTACACAAAATGTTTTATTTCCCAAATATCAACAGTTTTCACTCGCTTATAACTGAACAAGCCAGAAAAGTTATGGTAAATTGCCAACTTCAGTTGGTTTCCAGTTTGGATGATATTTGGGCAAATACACAGAAAAAGAGTAAGTTAATTACCTAGGGAATTTAATAATTGTACAGTTAAATTTTTAAACTTTTAAAGTTCTTACAGTAAACTGTGCTAAATGGAAAAACCCAGTAATAATAATAATAACATATAAATAAAAACTACCACCGACTCACTGATTTCTGCAATGCAGTTTATTTATTTATTTATTTTTAATTACCACAAAAAAGAATAAAAAACTTTTATAAGATCAAGGGTTGATCCAGGTTTTAATTTTGGGGGCCTATTTTTGTGAAAAAAAAAGAATTGTCGCTAAAAACCTTTTATTGTAGCAGCTACTCTGTCTAATGTTTAATATCAAGTTAATAGCATTTTATTAAACAAGTACAGACACTCATTAAAAATGATGCTGTAAACATGGAAAATTTTTACAAAAGTATTTTTATAAAACAAAATTTTGTGAAAGGGCTATTTTTATAAATCTGAATTTTGTGAAGGGACCCATTTTAGGGATTTGAATTTTGTGAAGGGGCCCATTTTAGAGATTTGAATTTTCAGATGGGACAGCAAAAGGGTCCCAATTTTTGCCTGGATCAACCCCTGAAGATACAACTTAATAGTTGAATGTAATTTACTTGTTACACATATTTAAAATATATACCAAAGAAATTCTTTAAATAAATTGAATGTGTTGATTAACATATTTGAATAACAGTATCAATTGCTTACCTCTATAGGACGGTCCACCCATTGTACTATTATAAGTAACAATGGGTGCTATATCCGGCCTCCGGCCTAATACTGCGTCCATGGCATAAAAATGAACGAAAGTGTTGATAGCAGCACCTCCAGACTTTTGCCTCCTTTACTTTTACTTTCTTGTATGTCCTTACCAAACTCCGCCATTTCTCGTAGCACATGCTACCTGTTACATCGGCAAATCCCCTCAACGTCATATTTGCAGCAATTATTTCAAAGACCTGGAAGTGAAAGGGTAAAGAATCAAATATTACTGCACCATTCATGCTTCTAAAGATGCATATATGTATCTATAACATAAGTAATATACAAAATATATCAGCTTATAACATAAGATTTCTTGAGCAATACTTAAGTAAAATGTATTGCAATATTTAATTCAGGGGTGAATATGGCAACTCATAAATGAAAACCCTGCAGAGACATTAACAACAGACGACAATTGCAGAGTCTATGCTAAATTGTATGTTAAAGTATGTAATCATGGAAAAATCTTGAAAATTGCTACATGTATACAGAATGAATAGCAGGGGGAGACTTATTAATAAGCTATCATAAGTCTATTATTCAAAGTAATTACTTATACCGCAAAAAAGTGATATTCAAATAATTCATAATACACCACAAGGCAAATCAAACATACAAAATTTCAAATTTCTATAAAAATTTAATAATTAATACTGAGCAAATTTTCTATGAAATTGAAAATCAGAATTGGTCTTAAAAACTCTTACTTCTATACCTCCTAAAAACATGGGGTGAAGTATTTAAAATCTGAAAATAAATAATATTGTAAATTCTCCAGTACATCACATAGCAAATTAAACATTTCATTTAAAAACGGAACAATTTGATATAACAGGGGTTGGTTTGAATTTTTGGGGCCCATTTCTGTGAAATTTTTATTTATTTTTGTGAAAAAAAAAAATAATAATAATAAAATAAACTGTCGCTAGAAACCTTTCATTTTAGCAGTTACCCTATCTAATGTTTAATATCAAGTTAACACGTTAATCGCCATGTCAGTCATATGTGTCTGACGCATTTTTAACTAGGAAATAACCCTAAAATGAATATGATATACGCCGAGTAATTATTAACACGTTAATCGCCATGTCAGTCATATGTGCCTGACGCATTTTTAACACGCATTTTTAACTAAATTGTCTAATAAAGTTACCATGGCCCATGTGAAAATTTTTCTGATATTATCGTGGCGATTAACGTGTTAATAGCATTTTATTAAACAAGTATATACACTCATTAAATATGATAATGTAAACATGGAAAAAATTTTACAAAAGTATTATTTTTATAAAACAAAATTTTGTGAAAGGGCTGTTTTTATAAATCTGAATTTTGTGAAGGGACCAATTTTCTGAATTTGAATTTTGTGAAGGGGCCCATTTTAGAGATTTGAATTTTGTGAAAGGGCAGCAAAAGGGTCCCAATTTTATCCTGGATCAAACCCAGCATGAAATTAACAAACAGCAAAACTTTCAAAAAACCTGAATTCAGTGGTAGTTCTGGAAAACTTTCCCTCCTAAATGTGGTTGGAGATAGTAAAGAAGCAAGGAAAAATATACGTAAAAAAGAATATAGGTTTATACATATATAGAGAGAGCAGATGTGAGAAAAATTAAGCAACAACTTAGCTAATAATTATGCAATTAAGAAAACCGAATAAGAAATGACGAGAAATTTTAATAAAAGATGCAATGTAATATACCTCTAATGAATACAGCTTCTATCCTGTCTTGTTTGCTTAGTTTTTAAAATATATAATAATACATATACTTTAAATAGCACATAAAGGTGGCTAACATTTTAAAATCAATTAAAATTAAAAAAATTAATTCATTGAATGCAAAGTAACTTCAAATTATAACCGAAAAGGTGAATACCTTACAGAATAGAAGATAATTATCGAACTCTGGTTATACGCCGATCACTTCTATAATGTTTTACTCATTTAGTAACATATTTTGTCGATGAAAGTTGAAATATACATTTCTGAAATATAAAATGAGGCAAACGCCTTGAAATTATTTTTAGAAACGAATTAGTAAATTTAAAAATAATTAGATTTCACACTTCTCAAGTGAGAGAGACAAGTTACTATGCACGGCTTCTTGATTTCCGTGGTTAATAAAAAATCATTACATTTTATAATAGTAATATTGTGTTAAACTAAACAGGGGCCAAAAAATGCATAGGTTTTTCTTCGGTTTTTATGAATGTTAGATACAAAAAACATTTTAGATTAACAGTGAAATAAGTAATTTCATTTCCTTATAGTCTAAAATGATACAAAACGAAATCCTCAAGGATTACTTACTTGTTTTGTTTTGAAATTCACATTGTTTAATTTCTCCTTCTCCTCATCGTACACGGCAATCAGGGCTTTTACAGAGCCATTTGTCCATCTGAAATTTTTGTCGCACTCTATTTGGATATTGTTCCTATCTATATTCTCACACGAATGTGATGCTAGTAGGTCCAAAGTACCGAATATATTCTCGCAATCGGGGCATAAGTAGTATTTGTAAAGATGAGTTCCTTCCATTATGTCTACTAAAATCAAAGAAAGAAAATTAAACAAGCAATGGAACTGGAGCAGGCAAACGCACAACGTGCAAAACACTACGGATATGAAAATAACCGTGAAATAAACAACAAACGTAAACATCTCAACAAAAACACATCACGTGACCCAATTACCCACAAACATTTTCTGGGTTTTGTGTGCAAAGCCCGGGCTACCCATTCACCAGCTGTGAACGCCTTGGGCATGCATGGGTAAACCCCAAATGATCACGTGATGCCATCTGTGAACGGTGTGGGTTAACATGGGCAAGCCCGTGCTCGCCCAGGCTGTGTATCGTGAACTCAACCTAAATGTAGTTATAATATTAAAAGTGTAATATATCTTTCATGGATTTTTTAAATTGTATTAATGTCTGTTTTCATAATTTCAACAAGAAATATCTATATACATTGCTATTAATTACTGGAAAACGTAACATTTAATTTTATGTGTGTGTTTTATTAAATTTCTATTTAATAAGATCATTAACTACTTATTCAGTGGATTTTATTCACAGTGAAATTTGTTATTAATACTTTGCTAGTGTCAATTTTACAAGGGTGAATATATATATACATATATAAAGAAATACAACTAATCAGAAAAACAAGTTTCTACAGTTCATTCTATACATACCTAGATAAAAATAAATTTTAATAGCATTTTTTTTTTCATTAACATTTATAAGGTATTATTATGAGATTTACACAGTTTTATGTAACAAAGCAAAAGGGATCGATGCATGCATATTATTATTTGTTTCTTTATTTCCCTTGCCTGCTAGTGAGTGGGGTAAAATTTTTAGTTGCTTAAAATCATTAATGTTACTTGATGAAAAACGAACATATATGATAAATGCTACTTTGAACTTGTTATTAAATTTGAAATACTAATTTAAAATTTTGAGGCGAATCTACTTACCTTTTTATATGTATTACAGTGCGGGAGAAGGTTTATCAAGATTAGAGAGTGTAGCTTTAAAATTTCTCTACTTCAAAAATCCAATTAAAAGTATTGTACATTTTATTTCAGAAACTATTTTAGTAACATTAATTTGAACATGCTGAAATATTACAACCTTATGATTAATTAGGCTTCTTCCCCCACCCCTCTCTACAAAAAATTAATTTCAAAAATTTGACCCAAAATCAATACTTTTTCTTACTCATATATATGGTAGAAAAAATATTGTTTCTGGGTCAAATTTTCAAACTTGAGATTTTTATTTATATATTTATTTATTTATTTTATGTGTATGTTATCAGCATGTCTCAAGAACAAATAGTAGTAGGAAGTTCAAACTTGATATTCTAAATCTATATCATATACTGATGCTGCCCTTAACTTTTTCTGGAGATGCTACACTTAACTTTTTCTGCATATATATATTTGAGTATGTGCGACAACATATTGTTATTCAAGAAATTCTATGTGTTCATGTACAAGTAATATTTTCTAACATTTTTCTACATTTAAATAAACCACTATTTCTGAAAGTATTATTATTATTATTATTATTATTATTATTTAATTAAAAATTAAAACATTGTTAAATGTAAGTGGTACAACTGGTAAAGTTAAAAAAAAAAAAAAGTGTGATTGACACCTGAATAAAAAGATAATTAGCGAGCCGAATATTTAGTATTCAGTTGACCAAATATTCGGTAATCGATCAAAACTGCTATTCAGTGCATCCCTAATGTTTATTGTTTATTATATTTAAGATTTTTAATTAATCAATAATTTGAGGGTGTGTACAGAAAAATTAATTTGTAAAAAAAAAATCTCTGAATCAAAAGTTTTTTAGTTTAAAAATAAAATGTAAAATTACACCAGAAAATTAGCAAATTTAAATTGCATCATTTAGCAATTTATAATGAATATGTTAAATTTAATTTAAAAAACAAAATAACAAATAGCTTAAAAATGAAGTTTAATTTAATTTCGTGATTGGTTACTCATTACATAAAATTTAGAATCAAAATGATCAGTCAGTCTCTTTTTCTGATGAAAGATCAATTAAGCTAGTTTCCTCAGTGATGAACAACTTATCTAATTCTTCATCATCAATATTACCTACTTTGTATAAACTCAACTGTTTTTGTTTTTTTATTTGGCTTTTAATTTAATATTAGATCGATTTGTCACTTTTTTCTACCAACACACTATTTCTTTTTCATTTGTAAACAATGTGATATGTTTACTGTTTAAATAGTTGTCGGATAAATTCATTTTTATCTCTCATACGGATAAGTATAAAACATTTTAAAGCAAAAGTATAAATAACTAGAAATATATATGATTTAAACAGGAAGAAGTTACAATGATTTCAGCCAATCAGGAGGCATCTATTTCTGAAAAGAGTGGGATTGGGAAAAATGCCTGCAACGAAAGTTTCAATACAAACAAAACATATCGCTTGTAAATCTGCAAGATCCTTGCACCTCTCGTAAGTCAACTTGCAGTTGCAAATGTGAAAGATGGCTAAATTATTATTCTGAACTTGAAGAATTAATCAGTGCTTCATATATATAAGTATATATATGATATTAAATCAGTTCTTTAAGAAACAAATAAGATCTATTTGGTTTGGGATAATGGAAGTTTATTGACAGATATCGGATGGATTCATAATCGAATAACAAATAATTTTTCAATTATTCATTTTCGATTTGTTTATCTATACATATAAAAGAGTACTTCCACTCACTCACTGACTCATCAACGCACAGCAAAATCTACTGGACAAAAAGTGATTTCACATACTCCTATATATCTCAAACAAAAGAACAGATATACATGAAATTTTTGCTCTAATATATAGTTAATACAAATACCTAAAAACCAATTTCTGGAATTTTAGAAATTCAGCCCCCGATAGGAGGAAGAAGGGGCAAAACATGATTCGAAATAGTCCTTTATATCGCAAACAGGAAAAAATATATATGTGAGATTTTTGCTCTAAAATATAGCTCCCATAAATACATATAAACTAATTTCTTTAATTTTAGAACTTCGTCCCAGGTGGGGCGGGAAAGGGGGACTATGGGGCAAAAAAATAGAAATACAGTTAGACAGTTCAAAATTGGAACAGATAAGTTTTAGAGGCCTGAAAGTCGATTGAGGATATTTTCGAAAATGTAAAGTTATTAGGAGGGTCAGAAAGGGGGGGGGGCGGAGGGGCAAAAAATAAAAATAGAGTTAGGTCGCTCAAAATTGGTACGTGGATGTTTTTGATACCTACAAATCGATTGCGAAAATTTTCGAATTTTTTTTTATTATTAGGATAGACGGCTGGGTTTAAGGGGCAAAAATATATAAATAAGAGTAAGAGCGCTGAAAATTAGTGTTGTTAGGTTTTGTGGCCCGATAAATCGATTGCGGATGCTTTAAAAAATACAGAATTATTACAAGAAGCGGGAAGGGGGGGGCGGGTGCAGGGGTTAAAATAAAGAAATTCAGATAGAATGTTAGAAATTAGTATTATTAGATTTAAAAGCCTGACAGAACGATTGCGAGTATTTTTTGAAGTCTAAAATAATTAGGAGGAGCGGAAACGGTAGATGAAGGAACATGCACGCCTGTATACGCTACCGCAGGCAGTGGGGGCCCGGACCGACTGCTCCACCGATGGGAGAGGATTATTTTTTGTATTTTATATTTATGTTTTTCCCTTACGGTAGTATAAGGGATTTTTTAAGAGTGTCAATTATAAATGTACGCGCACAGCGCACAATGGCCTGCGCTGTTGAAGGCAGTGGGAACCCGATGCGACATTTTTTCCAATCAGAATTTTTTTTTTCTTTTTTTTTTTTTAGCATGATAAAAAATTATGCAATTTTGAGCATTCATTAACTATAGCTATTCCTTTAAAAATAGTGACCAGCGAAGCGGGCATAGCCTGCTAGTTGTATCATAAACAAATACAGTTCATTAGATTTTGGAATTTGCCAAGTAAATGGTAGTGTAACTTCTGATGTCACGTAGATTTCTGCAACCTCTTTGTACTGACATTTTGTAAAGAAATAAATAAAAATTTAAGTTATTATATATTTTTTAAAAGTTTAATGTATATTTAAAGAATATTTATAAATATTCTTAAAGTAAAAGCATATTTAACCCCTTAACTGCCTCGGGCGTATATTTACGTCTTGCCGAAGTACGGTCCTTTATGTTACGCTGCTACTAGTGAAACTAGTTTCATGGCTTTGGAGTGTTTTAGAAGGATTTACGAATTTCACAAAAATGGGATGTGGGAGTAATTGATAGGGGAATGTTTCTGGTACAGTGAATGTATAACTACGCCTCTGTGTGAAAAATGGTGGCACTCGGAAGCGAATCTCGTAATTTTTCGTCGGAAGGTAAGGGGTTAAAATATATCTGAAGTATAAGTATATTTAGATATATGTAAGTAAAGCTTATTTCAAGTAAAGTTTGAAAGTATATTTTATCAAGTATATTTTTTTTAATTTCAGGTGAGCAACTGATGATCTAACGCTACAAAAGACACTTTACAATTCAGATATTAATAATTCAGATAATTGTATTACTTAGGAATTTTTTCACATGAAATCCATTTTAGCAATATGTATATGTTGTTAATTCATTTTTCACAATCACTAATTTATTTCTATGTCATATAGTAGCCAATTATATACGCATATGTTAGTTTATGAAATTAATTTTTCAAAGAATAATGCACTACAGTTGTGTACATTATTTGCATGAGGTTACGTTTGAAATAATTGATTAAAGAACATATTTCTGCGCGAAACTGATGTGGTTATTAATATATGCATATACGTATGCAGGGAGTCCCATAAGTTTGTAGACATTTTAAAAATTCATAACTATTGAAGGACTGATAGAATTGAACGCGGTTTGCGAAAATATCATTCTCGTGCAAAGGTTTTTTTTTTTTTTTTTTGGTAAAGAAATAATATAGTTGAATTTTTTGTCGACGATAGTTAGAAAATAATTAAATTTTTCGCACGGATGTGAAAGAAAAATATGCAAATGAAAGTCCTTTAAATAGCATAATTTTGCGATTAGAACAGTTTATTTCTTATTTGGCCTCCTACTTGTGTATACATGAAGTTTTAATTGCGATGCTGACTTGGCGGATTAAGCGTTACTGGTGAAGATGTTTTCCCTCAGATATGAACTGCCGACTGAAGCTGCAGTTAGCCTTGTTATAACTCGTTTGCAAACTGTAATTTCTCGTGACGACGTACACGTAGAATAGCATTTATATGCCTGTAAACATATGCATGCGAATAAGTACAGTTTTTCATGAAAATGTGTGATCTGGTCACGCACAGCAACCTTTATCGACAAATAACTTAATAATTATTTTTTCTTTACCAGAAAAAAAAAATCCCCTTTAAGGAGAATGATTTTTTCGCAAATCGCGTTCAATTCTATAAATTCATTCAATAGTTATGAATTTTTAAAATTTCTACAGACTTATGGGACACTATATATATATATATATATATATATATATATATATATATATTAATTTTTTTTATTCAAAAAAGCCAAGGCGAAACAAGTAACAATAGGAATCACATTTGCCACTGAACAACTTAAATCATTTTCCATAACAGTTTTTTTTTCGTGGAAGGGAAGGCTAAAAAGCTATTTTTTATGCATGATGACCTACATCTTAATGCAAAACAACATTTTGCTGGTTTTTATGTACATAATTAGTTTTTTCCTTAATATCAGTTTAAAAGAGAAAATAGTGTTCTAAACTTATTTCTAAGAAATCAAATTTCTGACTGCACAATCCAAAACGATTTTTCAAAACTGCTTCTTTTTAAAACTAATTTTTCTGCATGATTATCTTCATCTCATTGCAAAAAAACATATTTGTTGTTTTTCTTGTGCACAATTACTTTACTTTTTAACATCAGCTTAAAAGATGAAATAGTTTTACAAAATACCACAGGCTGTTATTTTGACATATTTTGTATGCTCATACAAAATAAATAAATAAATAAATAAATAAATAAAACAAATTTCTACACATGAAAAAATTAACATAGTAATTTATATGGAGCTTTACATATACATTATCGATAGTTTTATTGCAAAAACATTGACTAAAACATAAAATTGCGACTTGTTTTGCTGATATTATATATGTAAATTAACAAACAAACGTTGTCATTCGCGAAGAACTTCATCGAGAAGACGAAAGAAGAATGAAAAATTTCTGCATAAAAGTATTATTATTATATATTCTATTAGAGGTAATCTAACCTATGTTACAACCCCCCATCCCTCCAACCCCCCCCCCCCCCAAAAAAAAAAGAAAAAAAGAAAAGTGTAACATAATTACATAATTGCACAGTATAATTTATTTATTTATTTATTTATTATTATGGCAATGTAGGATAAAATGCGAGGGCTATAAAATACATGTTTCAAAAACTAAAATATATTATAGATGCTGAGATACAATCATCTTTAAAATCGCAGTTCTTAAATAATAGCAGCGCCACCTGTCGTCGATAAATATCCAAAATGAAGTGCCCGGGAAAGTCTTTCCTGCAGGCAGTGGAAACCAGGACCTGATGCAGTGTGGTAGGGAAAACAGCTGACTTCGGGTACCTGAGGCGAGGTTTAGAATGATTTTAATGCATTTTGTTTTCTTCAGTTTTTATTTATAAAGTGATATATATGTATATATATATATATACTAGCTGACCCGACAAACGTTGTTTTGTCATATAAATTATTTCTAGAGAATATTTTGCTAGAAAAAAATAACTAACTTATTGTAAGTGTATAAGGATGCGGTATATAAGTGGAAGATGTATGGAGCGCTGTGAACGGTGAAAGAATATAAAAATAACAAAACACCAATCATTTATTTTTTTAATTTATTAAAATTGATTCTTTAAAATTATATACATATCGCTACTTATAACAATATTACTAGAAAACAATATCAATCCCTTAATGCAACAGAGTGTACAATAATTTTTGTTATCCCATCTTTCCCCGATACAAACAAACTGGATGGTTTGCCCACTCGAGAGCCACGTATAATTAATTGTCCGTGTGAAAAACATGATGTGCTCAAATCTAAGCCACAGACAGACATCGTTTGACCCTGAGACTTGTTGATAGTCATCGCAAATGCCAATCTAATTGGAAATTGAGGGCGTTTAAATTGAATTGGCACATCTGTGGGTATAATAGGGATTCGCAGTAGTAATATATCTTCACCTCGGAATTTGTCATTTAAAATGATGGCTTCGATAACATTTTTCATTAATTTTTTTATGACTAATCGCGTGTCGTTGCACAACCGTGGTGGGTTCAAATTACGAAGCAAAATAACCGGAGATCCAACCTTCAGTTGTAATAATATTATAGTTTTAAAAAATTAAAGAACACGCTTTTATAGAAATGTGAACTAAAAAGCACAAAATATCTGTCTTAGTATAAAAATTCAGGGTAAAAGAAAATCGTGTGAGTGACACACCGTAATATTTACATACTCATAAATCTTTAATTAAAATAACTTAGAATTAACAAAAACCATTTTTAAAAAATCTCCCCTGACGGGGATCGAACTCTGGACCTTTAGGTTCGTAGCGCGGCGCCTTACCTCTACGCCACATCACTCACGTAGTAGAAGTATTTTTTTTACAATATAAATTTTTTGTTTGCTCCCAGAGAAGTTACAAACAAACATACATACATACAGGTGAAGTTAATAAAACCGTGTTAAAATATGCGGTGGCATGCCTGGTAAATCCAATGAGTTTAAAAACTTTGTTGGATAATTTACAGCTTCGGTGGCATCGCAAACTGTATCATTAGATTTGTATGACACCAAGTCTCCTGGAACAAATGTTGTATCTTGAGATTCAATTCGTTGACGTCCACATTTTTTGCTGCTAAAATTGCTCTTTCTGCTAGCCACTCATGATTTGTGTATCGTCTGTGTACAACGGGAAATATCTGGTCAATAAGAGCATCTTGAGAATCAATGATTGTGCAGAAATCGGTCGGTAATTATATGCATCCAGTTTCATCTGTAGTAACTTTTCCATCGCCGATATCTAACAATTGTTTTGAGAATGTTTCAGCGGATGGATCTTGAAGCTTTTGAACGCACAAATTTACTTTCAGTTGTACTTTTTCAACATTAAGCCACAATGACGATGATTTTAAGCACGCGTTGCTCTCATCAGCGTATGTTGAACGCGAATATCGGGAAGTGCTTATCTGAAATCACCTGAAAAGAGTAACAGAGTGCCGCCAAATAGTTTGTCGTTGTTTTTTATATCTTTCAATGTCCTGTTCGACGCCTTAATCGAATGTTTGTGTGCCATAGTGCATTCATCCCAGATAAGAATTTTACACTATTTCAGTACTGTGGCCATGGACGATTGTTTTTTTATGTTGCACACTGCGTCTGGGTTATTTTGAATATTTAGTGGCAGTTTAAATAATGAATGAGCTGTTCTGCCTCCATCCAATAAAGTTGCCGCAATGCCAGATGATGCAACAGCCAATGCGATGCCATTATTTGATCGTATTTCAGCGAGAATTAGCGAAATAAGGAATGTTTTGCCAGTTCCACCTGGTGCACCCAAAAAAAAAAAAAAAGAATCCACCTTGTCCTGCCAAAACTGCGAGCATGATGCGGTCGTAAGCGGTTCTTTATTCTTCATTCATTAGTGGGACATTGCGAGCAACAATCGCTGCCATTTCCACAGTATTGTTTTGTAGTTCACGATTCAATTCAGTGCTTATTAAATCAGATGCATTTCGATTTGTTGAATGCATACCGAAATGACTGAGTGGTAAGTTGGCAATGATAATGCAAAGATCTTCAATAGCAATCACTGCTTCATTGTACATAGCGTCACTGAATACTATCGTTAGATCGTTGCACCGTGAACGATGTTGATGCAATATATCATCAGTCATTGAATCTTTGTGATTACATGGGAAACATGTAGTCAACCGGGAAACATGTGGTCTACACTATCGCGAATAGTAGACGAATTTGTTTTGCTGTACAGTTCAGTCCTATACTTCAGCAAGCATACACTCCCACTGGTTGTCGTCTTCCAGCAAGCCGAGTGTAAGGCATGCATCTTTATACGTTGGATACTGTTGTCCATTCACTTTACGTAAATCTTGAAATGACAAAGGGTCGATGACATTAACCAATAACAATCGAAGATAAAAGCACTCAGTCTGCCTTGGATTGACTGTAAATACTCGTCCCAAGGTGTTTGATTTGAATAAACCGGGACATGCATCAATCGGCGTGCCTTGCTTGCGGGGCATCCATTTTTTTGTTGGAGCCCATGTGAAATAGCGGGGTACTTCTGAATAGAGTAATGTCCGTGCAAAAGCACCAAAAGCATCCGCACGATTACACAATTCAAAAAATTCGGTGAGTGTAGTTTTTGGTGGATTTATAGCACGATCAATCGCTGTCTCGCTCGTGAAATATACGCGCTGGCCATTTTCAAGATGGACGGCTAAATGACGAACTGCTGGATCCCGTTCATGAATTGGGAAACCAAAGATACGCCAAACAGCTTAATTGGAGCTGACGTACCGGCCAATTTGGTAAAGTGTTATTTCATCGTTGTTATTCACCGGAGGATCATTCACATTGGTATTTTCAACTCGAAATACAGCCATATCACTGCCTTTATTCACATACTTGCAAATGTATTTGATGCTCTTCACTGAACTGCAGAACTGAACATTAATATGAGCATTGAATGATTTGCTCAGCAGAGGCGAATATGGGACCACCCAACGGTTATCAATGTCAATATCTATGTTGTTGACATAGATGACCGCCATAGATGATAAGATTGTCCGCCATTATCGGGATTTCTTCGACGATATATTGGATATCCGTCAACATTTGTGATCGTGAAATTTTTCGGAAAACTTGTAGTACATTTTAAATCTCCACAAATAATAATGGCCTAAAAATTCATTTTTCATTTTAACATAAAATAACTCCGTCGGATATTGACGAATTTTTTAAAAGAATATACCATTTTAACTAATTTTAACATTTAACAATATTAACGTTGAAAAAATATTTTAAACACTTACGGTTAAAAATTCATTTTTCATTTCAACATTAAATAAATTCTGACATCGTGTTTACGATTCTAAAATATTACCTTTGAAAAAATATTTTAAACACTTCGTAAGATACGGTTACGATTCTAAAAATATTAATTTTGAAAAAATATTTTAAACACTTCGTAAGATACGGTTAAAAATTCATTTTTCATTTCAACATTAAATAAATTCTGACATCGTGTTTACGACAACTCACGCCATCTACGTGGAAAAGTTGTTGAAAGAGTTGGTTAAAAATTAATTAAGAAAGAATTAATTAAGTTACAACTTTCATTTGTAAATCTAAACCATTCTCGAATCCACCTGAAGACACACAAAAAATTTCATTAAACTCAGTCCAGCCGTTTAGGAGGAGTTCAGTGACATACACACGCACAAAAGAAATATATATATAAAGATATATATATATATATATATATATATAAAGTGATTTAATTCTTTTGAAAATTCATTTAAATATAGTGACCAGCGAAGTAGGCGTAGCCTGCTAGTATTATACACACATACATGTATGTTTTCTGAAGTATTATTGCAGTTCATTCTAACTGGTCAGCAGACTTTAATTATTCTTTTTAGTTCCAAGTGAATTATTTGTTTGAATGATTTGATATAATTAATTTTAATCGGAAATTGTTTTTTCTATGAACAATTTTTACATTTGTATCATCATCCAAATGTTTACTTTTATAATTAACTGTATATTGTTTTATATTTTGTATTGAGATCAGAGAACACTTGAAATAAATAGAATAGCATTGAAGCTAAATTCGAGATTTCTATAAAACTTCAATCATTTAATAAAATACGATTTCAATATTTTGGAGGCTATACATTGTATGAAAGTCAAGTGTGCGTATGTGTTGTAAACATTTCATTTGTTCAATCTTCATTGAAATCTAAATCTTCATTAAATTTTTTATTACCTTATAATTACATGTTTTTAGGTGAGTAGATGAATAAAATTACAGAAGATAGAAAAAAGGGAAGCGTTAATATTGCTTTAACAAGAGTGTGTACATCTATTGAGAATGCAGTATGTGGTAAGCTCAATATCCAGATATCAACTCTCATTATTTAAAATCAAGATTATTGAAAGTTCATAATCTGTAAAAAAATTTATTATATTTTACTTTCAATCACATAAAGCTTATTTAGTACTGATGGTATTAGATATACGTATTTTTATTTCTTCTCCCAGTTATTTATCCACTTTTAACCAACATATATGTATGCATGTAAAACTATTTAAAATTCTGCTTAAATTTGCTTTCAGAGAATCGACTGCAATATAGTTACATGACTATGTATTTTATTTTTAAAATTTGCGGTTAAGAAGGTCTGAACAGGTGAACACTGAATGAAAAACATTCATAGCTCATTGAACTAACATCTGAATGAGAATGTAGGTGTTATGTCAGTTTTAGTATATTAGCATAACATATTATTATTATTATTTTTTGGTGGGGGGGGGGGGGAATAATAATGCTACGATCACGATGCCATGAATACAATTTTATTAAAGCTAAGATTTAAAAATTGAATTTAAAAGTTTTATTATCAAATGATAAATAATTTTACTTAATTGCGAAATATAACATATTATATTCCGCATCATAGCAACACCAGTTCTAAAGTGACATTGTGATGTTTATATTCATCTACTTAGTATTATTTTATTCATTTAAATTTAAGAATTGAAGAATAAGCAAAATATTAAAGTTATGAAATTACATATAATCACTAATGAGAAAGTGATAAATATTTATTCGACCCTCAATTATTTTATTTTATTAATATAATTTATATTTTAAATAACTATTCAATAAGTACTATTATAAAAATCCTGATTTTATAAGATAAAAAAATATCAAGAAGTACAAAAGATCATACATTTCATTTTGTAAGTATTTTATATTTGATTTTTTTATGATCAAGAATATGGTAATTCTTCAATCGGATGAGTATTTTAAAGTATCAGTGCATTCACGTCAATCTTGAATTAAAAAATCTCACTAAATGAAGAATCTCAATGTGACCTGATGGAGAATATTCCAGTTTATCGAACAATTATCTGAATGAGAATTGGGCTGTTATGTCATTTTTAGTATATTAGCATAACATACTGAATTCTCTTTCAGATTGTTCAATGAAGTAAAATCTTGAAAATACATCTCCGTCTGAAGTGATGCAGTTTTCTACTTGATATATATATATATATATATATATTAATTCAATACCACCATGAATATAGTAATTATTTGTATAAATGTAGCACTCCTATATTCTCGACAAGACTACAAGTCTCCATATATCAGGGATGAAACTTTTCAGTGGTTACAACTAAATTTATGGTTTTTTAAAAAAATTGTTGTGTTTGAATTTATTGTTAAATAATTTATAAATTTTTTTCCTTATTTTTAATTGACTGTATATTGTATAAAAACTCTCGAAATATCACTTATATGTATACTGACCAAACGTCCCTATTTTCTACAATTTTTCTAAGTTTTAAAAAATTGTAGAAAATAAATTATTAATCAGTAATACTTTATTTTTAGTCCTTATTTATTAGGGATGAACAAATACATCCATTATTGGATAATTGTAGCAATTTTTAACGCTTCTCTATTATAAAGGTACATAGATCTGGTCAGCCTAATTATAGTTGTAAATAGATATTTTTGATACTTGACATATCACAGCTTATCAGTATGGTTTCTCGGCCATTCATTCTGTATGTAAGTAGCAATTTTCAGGGTTTTTCATATTCGGATGTTTTATCCCGAATATATTAAAAGAAAGTATTGGATTCGTGAACATTTTTGATTTTCGAATTTGATGAATTGTACAGGTTTAAGAGATGTCATGAACACGATTCGACCATTTTTTGAAAATGCTTGCCTTTATGTGTTAGCAAATATGTAAGGACGATGTACCTTACCCATACAACACAGTGACATCCAGAGTAAATTTAGAAGCTGTCATATGTGGGATAATACGGCATCCTGTGGACATCACGCAATGGACGTACCTCGGCCAGAGGACATCCAGAGCTGAGCAAAATGTGACACCTAAGCAAATCCAAAGAACATCATTTTCAGGCAGTCACAGGATGAGTGCAGGATGCTCACAGGATGAGGTAAAATGACTATAGATGATACCTATGAGCATCTAGAAGGGGTCTTTTTTTGATGTTCATACAATGGCTGCAGTTTGTCCACAGGACAGCACAAATTAGACTTGGGGAAATCTTTTTATTTGTATAAATGAATGGAGAATTGTGAATATATTTAATTGGTTTATTATGCAATAAGTAACACATAATCTCAAGTTTATTTCAAATATATTTCTTATTCCCATATGTTTATATACAAACATAAGAGAATAAAAAATATATTTGAAAAAAACTACATAAAAAATAAAACAATATACTATATTTTAAAATTTAGTATATTTTGTTTTTTTATGACAGATTTGAGAATATATATATTAAAAATTATTGTACAATAAACATGCTATAAAAAGATTTTTGTAGTTTTCCATTTATTTGCTATCAAAAGCTTATATTAGCATTGTACATCTATAGGAAGTGAAAATAAATATTTCAAATTTTAAATATTTTGCTTCAATCAAGGTTGCCAAGGAGAGATTTGGTGATCCCCCCCCCCCCAATCTAAACATTTTAAATTTTATTGAATTTAGTTGTAAACTGATTGCATTATAAACCCTATATATTTGAGAAATGACAAGGAACTTTGTCATTTAATGCCAAATTACAAAAAAAAAAAAAAAAAAAAAAAAAAAAATGACCAGTCTAAAGGTCAAATTATTGTATTGTGATTTTCTTTTTGACTGAACACGTGTGACTAAGGTTAATTCAGACTTAAAACATTCAGCAGTTCCATTGCAGTTTCCTTTGGTGTGGTTTTTTAATAGCTATTACCGTCAAGACGTGTTAGGACAGTTTTCAACTGTGACAACTTTTACTGCCACCTTTGGCGGTGATAATTGTCATGGAAAACTGATTTATTTTGTAAAATTTTTCAAGGAAAACAAAAATGTCGTTGGAAATTCCCCCCTCCACCAAGGACGTACCCAGGGAGGGGGTCCATACCCCTCCCGAAATATAATTTAGTATAAGTTAATTTAATAAATAATCCTTCTGAAGTTAAAAATTATTTTATAATAATCATAACATAAACAAAGAAAAAAAAATGTTCATTGTAAGTTTTTTAATCGTACCGTTTGATCAGATTAGTTCTCCTGGGCGGAGGGGATGGAGCAATGGACTCCCACATTACTGACATTTGTAAAATTTATCAAACTGATTTTGTATAGCTATTTCGCATACACATGCAACTTTTCAGCTACTTTTCCAAGTTTTTTACCTTTTTTTTTTTTTACAATTTATCGGAGGCAGTACTTGCTAATAAATGACATAACTATAAATTATGTGTTTATTCTATTCACATGCTTTCACTCTTCTTCCTTCTTACAAACTCTGGAAAAACTTTTTCTTTTGTGTTATATCCTTCGGAATCGGGGCTTAGCGAAGCGACTCCTAGTTGGAATAGTATTTTAACACAAATTTCTGATATTCTGCCACAGTATTCAAAGCATTTTTTTTTTATTTATTTATAAAATTCGTTTTTTTTTTTTTTCACAAGTAAATGGAATTAACGGATAGTTTACTTGTATCTATAACGAGCACAGTCAGATCTTTTTCTTCTATGAAAAGTGTAAAGACATTCATTAGAAATAGAACTGCGCATGAAAGACTATCTTGCTAGCATTTCTTTGAATTCATCACAATTTTTAAAATGTACTGAACAAAATATAAATCTATTTATATAATTTGCAAGAGAGTTGACCATTCCGGTTCGTACTCGCCTTTATAGCAAGTTACCTTTCATACTTTAGTTAATTTTAAAAAATCTAATTGTCTGATCGATAAGCTGTTTAGTTTGACGGATTCAGAAAAATTGCCTCTATCATTTGGTACCTTAGTTTTGATTAGATTTTTTAAAATTAATTAAAATATGAAAATAATAATCTGGTAATAACTTCAAAATTGGACATTTAAATTTATAATTGTTGCCAAAAAAATTTACCAGTTAATTTTTTTTTTCTTTTCTTTCTTTTAGCATAAAATGAAATGTGCTTTCACGCGAAAAATAAAAAATTATATGCATATGAAAATGGGAAAAAAAAAAAAAAATCAACCTTTTTAAATATATTTCAATTTTAGATTTTTTTTTTTTTTTTTTCTTTTTCGTTTCGTTTAAATAGTATGTTTTTGGCACGGATGAATTGTGCTTCGCATGAAAGCTAATTCATTCATAATCCATCAAATTAGTAATTCTCAGCATATTTAATTGCAGAACTTAAGCAATGAACCATTTAAGAAACTATACTCTTGTGATTTTCCAGTAAAACTGAATCTTGTGTGAACCTACGGAAAAAAAAGATAATTACGTAACATGTAAACTTTTATTAATCCAATTTTATTTACATCATCTAATTTTATATGACTTTTTTACATATTTATATCTGTCTTCTGCATGGCGCAACCATCTTTTAAGAAACTATTCTATTTGTGCCCTTGAGACATGACTGTTTTCTTTTTCCACAGCATCCGGAAAAAAAAAATTAATAAAAATTTATTATAATTAATAATACAGATGAAGTGCCCTATAAAAAATTTTAACATACTTTTAAAAAAGCTTTATGTTGATACCTTGTGGCTCTTTTTTGAGCCATCTGTATATTAATAACAAAATTAACATTCAACTTCTCAACCTTAAAACTAACGTACTTCATCGAAAACTTTTTTTTTTCTTTCCCCAGTTAACTAGTGAATAGAACGAACCCTGTGCTAAGTCAAACTCACAACCAGAAAGAATTCCCTCTCATTTTCTGTAATTTTTAATTATTAAAAAGTTAATTTTTATAATTTTTAATAACTCCAATATCAGGAAAAATTCCCCGAGTTTTCCAGATAATTTTAGAGGCAATATTAACGACATATTACAAGAAATGCTCCTCTAGAGAGGAGAAAATACATCTATTTCCCCTGTATGTCATGTTACTGCCGATTATGATAGAAATTCAAATAGAAATCATTGTTTACATAAATATTTCCACTATACTTAATATCATTTGAATTTTGATATGCAGTTAAACAACAATATAATTTAAGAGAAAGGAAAATGTTTGTTTTTCCAAGTTTTATTATCCATTTTTCCCTGAGTATTTATTCCAGTTTTTCCTTGATGAGTATAAACCCTGAATATATTATAAATATTCTTAAAACATTACTATTATATGTTTACAGCTTGAGCATGAGAAAAATGAGTCTACATTTCTTTTTAGATAAAAAAAGTTATGTAAAAGAAATACGAATATTTTCCAAATGAAGACTTAATAATAAAAAAAAAAAAAAAAAATGAAAAGAGAAGCTTCTATAAAATGACAGAAGTGAAAAAAAATATATGTATGAAAATAAATTTAGGTTAGAATTAGAAGCGATCATTTTATAAAAATCTTCATTCAAAAACTTATACAGCAAAATTTTCTATACATATCATAGCCCTTAATATACATAACTGGATAAATTCATACACATATATTAATGATTCTGAATCTCTAGATTTCGCTGAAAAATTAATTTTTTTTTTTTAATTTCATGACTTACAAGTACAAAAATGGCTTGCAAATTTTGTTCATTAACTCTCATCTTTCTTTTTTTTTAAACTATTCTGTTCAAAAGAGATATTGCAGATAGATGGTTGAAATTAAAGGAATTTTTCTAACGTAGTTGAAAAGTAATTACATAATTTCAAAGTGGCATATGTATCACCAATATGATATACACTATGTTATGTAGATAACATACATAATAATTATATATATATATATATATAATTATTATATTATACATAACATATTTATTACGTTTATAATAATACCAAGTGAAAATACGTAAGTGAAAAAATAATAAATTACTTTTAAAAAAGTGAAGAAATTTTTTTTTTTAGATTTAAACATCCCCAATAAAATCCACTTGAATGTTTTTTTTTTTTTTTTTTTTTTTTTTTTTTTGGGGGGGGGGGGCAGGTCTAGGGTGCCTATATTACTAGAGTGACGACAGTTCTCAGTGCGCAATCGCTGTGGATGAAATCTTGGGTTGCTTATGTGAGCTACGAGTGGGGTTGATTCTTTCTAGATATGACCTTTATCTTACGTTGGTGAAAAAACGCTTCTGGTGAACATTTACTTTTCTGGCGGGATATTTAATTTTCTTAGAAGTAAAAAAGACTTAATCTATTCATAATTTGTTTAAATTCTATAGTAATTAAGCATTTTCTTTACACTATATTATTTTTTGTTTTGTCAAATATTAAGTTATCAATAGATTTAAATTGCCAAATTTATAAAAAGAAAAAAAAAAAAAAAATTGCTCTTAGAAATACAAGTTTACGACTTTTAACAATTTTATTTAATAATAATTTTTATTTTTTCAGTGTGCTAATTTTCGATTTATTATTATTATTACTAAGCCATTATTTTTAACTTATATTTTTAAAAATCAAAAACATTATACTGAACTAAAGAAATTTTTTGTTCATGTTTTTTGTTTTGTTAGCTAAGGGAAATTTTTCATTTAAGAATTTATAATGCATCCCGGTTTAATTTCATTATTTTTTATTTTGTAGCACAAAAATTCTTTTAAATAAACTTTAATATTTTTCCTTCATAAGTTTAATTTTTGAAATAATAAGAATGTAAGAATAAATTGGTCATTTCTAATTCTTTACAGATTTTTTTTTTTGCATTTTGATATTATGGTTACGATTTAACAGGGGGAGGGGGGGGGAATATTTCGAAAAACAACAAGAACTCAGATAGAAAAGTTTTTGCATTTGCAACAAATTTAAATTGGGGATGTACTTTTACATATTTTTACACTTTAAATAAAATTTACGTTTATTATTATTATTACTATTATTGTTGTTAATATTTATGTATATATAAATATTTACACAGTAACAAATGACAAATAATAATGATAATTTAAATGCTTAGATTAAATTATTGGTCATTGTAATTCAGTCCCCTTTAGTAACTGTCATATCATTCTATTAGTTATCAAGCTGTAATTTTTTTTTCTTTCTTACTGTGTTTATCAAGAGGCAACCTTTCTAACAATTTTTTAAAAGTTGGGTTAAACAGATTTGTTTTGAAAAAACAGCGTTTATTTTATTTTACTTTTTTTTTATTTTTAGTGATAATAATAAATATTTCTTTAAATAATCATAGTATATCATAATTCATAAAGTAATACTTTTTTAATAATATTAAAGTAAAAAAAAAAAAAAAAAAAAAAAAAAAAAAAAGTCTGCAGTGAATCCACTAGACTTTCCGAACATTTAGTAGTTACAAACTATTAAAATAAATTTGAATCATAAAATATTTCAGCAAATAAACCAAATTAATGGGTGAATGGAGAGTTTAAGTCGAATGAGTATGCTAGAATCCAAGACTTATAGGTAGAATGCCTTCCGCAGGAGACTTTCTAAGGGTTTTTTGCCCGTATTTAATAAACAAATGTGAAAACCGCAATAAAATATTTGAGTATTCTGACCAAGCTCCTATGAAAAACGCACAGTAGTATATTATTATTATTTTGTGTGTGTGTGTGTGTGCATCCCTGTAAAAGAATTTAAATGGTAAATACATTATTTCAATCAACTGTCATTCTCTAGAAAAAATCCTTGCTCTCTTATTATTAAATTTTGGACAGTTGTCTATATTAGATTTAATCATCACAGATTAGATATCACAGATTTAATTCACACTCTATGTAAAGCTTTCTAGGGGAGAAATAATATGTCTTTAGCATATTAATTCCCACCGCAAAATAAATGTTTTAACAAACAGTTACAAAGAAACAACTTTTGTAAAGTATTTAAGTATATTTATAAATTTAATACTTTCAAAACTCAATATTTTCAGAAAAACAAAATTAATGAATTAATTTTTATTTATTTTATTTTTATCTTTATTTTCAAAATAGTAAATAACTATTAATTTTATTGAAGACAATTAAATATAAATTCGTAATTAGTCAGACGTAATAAATAAAAAACAATTTATATATAATATTCCTTAGTACAGTACACAATCTTTCAATAACACACACAGATACACACTTATAGAGGTTTTAGTCTTCTCTAAGAAAAGATGTCAAAACACTGGCGAAGAATCTCTCGCCAAGTACCATGCTAAATATCGCCAAAAGTTTCTACTTTCATATATCAAGAAAATCATTATTTTTTTTAATTTAAAATAACACAAATATAGGACAAAAGTAATATATTTAATAAATAAGATGATTACAGATCAGTTATGACAGTAATCATACAGTATTTTTTCTATTTATATTAATTTATAAGCTATGAAACAGGCTAATAAAAGAATCTCCCACTCATGTTCATCAATAAAGTCAATAAAACATATTAATTAACATTATTCAGTAATTTTTTTTTTATTATTTTACAATTAATCTTTCGTAATGAATTTCTAAAAAAAAGAAAAAACAAACTTACTTAATATCAAGAGAAAAAAATGCTTTTTTCGACGCATGCGAAACTCTCAATGTAAAACCTATGGAGCATCATCCAAGAATCGCCCCAGGCGGCTGATGGTCAGTCTCGTCCAATGAGAATCTGTCACAGATCTGTCGCCACTCTTATCTTATCGAGGCACCCTAGGCAGGTCCGAAGTCCTGGAAAAAAAGAAAGATGAGAATAAAATTACAAGCCATTTTTGTACGTCTTTTCTTTTTTTAAGTATTAGTTTGCCTAAAATTCTACAGATTTAACAACAAATATTAAATATAGGACAAATATAATATACTGACTTTGTAAGGTTTGCCATGGGTAAAAAATAAAGTTCTTTTGTTGCCCATCGCAAATTTCAAATTCATAAAAACAACCTTTTAAAAAGAGTTTTATAAAAAATGATCTTTTTATGAAAATTTTCCTTGTTTCCTGAAATATTTTTAATTATTACCTATAACTTGGTTCAATGAAACATGAACTTGATAATAAACATTTATATAAGAACAACTAAAAGTGGAAAGTGTTACATTTTTTTTTTTTTTTACTAAAATTGTACCAAAAAAATTAAAACCTGGATCTAATACTGAGACATACAGACAGTGATAACTCTGTTGTCTTTCTTTATATATATATAAAAAAAAATTCAAATATGAGTAAAATATGTCAGTATCGATATTATCAAAAATTTTGTTAAGACCACCTCATTCAAAAAATGCGCTACTTCACCAGATATAGTAAACATAGCCAGTGGAATGTTGCACGACGATTTATTCTAAATGATACAAAAGGCGCGGTGTTGGTGATTTTCGCCAAACATGCCAAGCAGCACCTGCAAGCAATATTTCTGCAGTAACGCCTTGATCTTGAGAAAGCGAGGGTTAATTACATAAAAATTTCTACATTTTATATTTTAAAATAATTTTATTTATAATTTCATAATAAAAATATAAGTAATTTAAAATAATAAGAATTTTAACGAATTTTTCAATTCAAGTATTAATATAATTTGCCATATTACATGTTTACATTTGTTTCATTTGAAAAATTGATGTTTCTTAATATTTTCAATTTTTGTAAATCATTTTTAATTTTCTCTCCTGCTATTTTTTTTTTACATATAGACTACATGCATGTGAATGAATGATTTTGTTGATATTTGTTTCACACATTTAAATGTAACCATATAAACTTAGATTGGAGATTTAGATTGTCAAAGAAACTATTAAATTGGTATTTATAATGACTTAATATTCTTTACCATACGTATTATTTTGCAGTTTACTGTATTTTTCTACTACTAATTAAGAAAATTTAGCAAAATAAAATATTCTATGTGAGTTGGCAAATAGGTCAAATAGTATAACTATTGTCTTATAATAATTACTGCACAAAATATAACAAATTGGTACACATATCATTAGAATGTCTTGTTGAAAGCTGGCAAATATTAAGCATTAATAATTTAAATAAAAGTGAAAATAAGATCTGAAAAAAAAAAAAAAAAGACTGGAAATACAAAACTTTTTCCTTGTACAATAATAAACGCGTTTGACATTGAGTGAAATATATTCGAAAATAAACAGTTTAAATATAAATTTTTATTACAATATGATGTATGATGAATAAATCTTGCATATTTTTATAAAGATAATGAAAATGGGAAACTATTGTTTTATCTTAAGCTGAACAATGTTAGAGTCACGATTTGGCGAATACTGCGTACAATAAAAGTTACATGATAAATAGTAGTACGTACACAAAAACACACAGAAATAAATAAGAAAAATAAAAGTAAAATAAACCTTCATACACTGAAATGATTTTTTTTTTTTTTTTGCAAAGTATACACAAACACGCGTACTTAAATTGGAATATTTTGATAGATTTTACAAAACAACGTCTTTTCACAAATAACATAAGGCAGTTAAAAATAATTTTTGCGAAATTAAGTTTTAACAGTTTTACTGAATAAATATTGCAAATAAACAAAAAAAAAAAAAAAAAAAAAAAAAAGGTCACGATAATGAATATTAACCCTAATGTTATTCATGATACATTTAAAAACATTTGATTTATTACAGCAAATTCAAACAAATTATTTTCTTTGAATGGAATTCAAAAATTTACTTACATGAAACAAATCAATGTTATCTTTTATTTCACAGGAAGTAGATACACATACAATAAGATATAATAGTAACGATAACGAACAAGAATTAGAGTAATGGCCGACATGACCATCACGCGAGGTAATACCGTTGCCAATACATTCTCTCTCCTGCCGCCAGTGGACGGCCTCCAGGGAGCTAGTGTGCTTAGATCCCGCATATATCATCCTTCGGCTGCCTTTTTATGCTTCCTTCGGGATATAACCAATTTAGTTTGCTTAGATCCTGCATATGTCATCCTCAGGCTGTTTTTTTTATGGTTTGTACAGGATATGACCACTTTAGGTTTTGTAGGATCATTATGGGACATCCAGAGGTGGATTTTGGTTGTATGGGTATGAACCAAGTGGACTAAATTTTAACCAAATATGATATTTAATTGAACTTTGACTTGAATTGGTGATGATTAGCTTTTGGGATATATTATCCAACAGTTGATACTGACATGGTGCGATTTCCTATCGTTTTAAGGTATGCTCAAAAGCTACTGTGTACCAAAGTTATCGTAAGATATAAGCTTCTATAGTGAGCAGGTTAAAAAGTAAATAAACAGGGAAAAAAGAAATATTCTGCGTGTATATATGGATAGTAGGTAAAACTAAGCTGATTCACTTTGCAGGCATATCGATTGGCAGGTGGTGCTGCTATGCTGCAATTTAATTCCTTTTACCACTATAAGATATAAAGGTATCAAACTTGGCATGTGAATTGAATAATATATAAAACCATGCTGATTCAGTTTATTTCCATATTTGGCGAAAGGTGGCACTGCTATACTATAATTTAATTCTTTTTACAGAAAGTCTATATCTCAGCTTCTATGCCATCTGTAATACATCACTGAAAACGGCGTTCGTTAAAATTCGGCAGACGAAACGATGGTGAGTAAATGGAACGAATGCAAATTCTTGACTATCTGTATATGGACTCTTAGTGATACACAGATGTATTCCAATCTTCCTGCGCGCGCATCCCACTCACGGGTACGAAAGTCGAGCCAATCTGTAACAGCTCATTAGCTAGTTAGCTTCTTTTATGTTTTATGCTGCTTCTTGCTTTAGCATTTTCTGGACTTTGCCTGAGGTCGGCCGATTATTTTCACGCTGCTGTCAAATCTACTTGCTCTCTCTTAGTTCATACTTAGTATGTTTTCGTAAATTGGTACGAATTAACCAAGTTGGTTCTTATTCCGTTGCACTTTTTTTCTTCTACTTTTGTAAATTACTATTGAAATTTTATCCTTTTTTGTTTACCCTTCTGACTTTTATTTTCAATTGAAGTTATTAGAGGGATCAAATTGTCATACTTTCCAACCTGTAAACAGATATGCCTAGTTTTACAAATGAAGAGTACGCGGACATGCATTTTGTGTATGGATTTTGCGATGGTAACTCTCGGAAAGCCGAAGAAGAGTACTGTCTACGTCATCCACATCGCCGTGCGCCCAACCGTTCTGTATTTGCCGCAATTCATCGAAGGATTAGGGAAAGTGGGTCTTTCGGTAGGGTGTACGAAAGTGGCCATGGTCGCCGCTCCACCACCGCTGAGGAGTCCGTACTCGACCGAGTTGAGGAAAATCGAAATATGAGTTCACGCATACTTGCAAGAGAAGATGGAATCTCCCAAAGTAAAGTGATGAATGTTTTGCGCAGAAACCAGTATCATCCATATCACTTCAAACCGGTACAAGAATTACGCCGCTCAGATTTCCAAAAGCGGATAAAATTCTGCCGCTGGCTTTTAGAGCGAGATATTAAGGAATACCATTTCCTTAGAACGATACTGTGGACAGATGAGTCACTTTACACTCGGGATGGCATGTTAAATTTACATAACTGGCATCATTACGCTCAACAAAATTCATTTTTAACACGAAACTCATCGTTCCAGACGCGATTCAGCTTAAATGTTTGGCTTGGATTAGTTGGCGATCGCTTAATAGGTCCACATGTGTTCCAAGGTCATCTGACAAGCAATACATATTTGGAGTTTCTGGAATCATCGTCCAGGATTACTTTATGTCATTCCTGTACCCCAACCAGAGGAAATCATTTTCAACACGATGGGGCCCCTGACATTCTTCCAATGCCGTTCGGGACTTCTTGACTCAGCAGTATCCGCGATGGATTGGTCGTAACGGACCAATATTTTGGCCACCTAGATCGCCAGATCTCACTCCATTGGACTTCTATGTTTGGGGTTTCCTGAAGCAAGACGTGTACCGCACAGAAGTTGCCAGTTTGGAAGATTTAAGAAGCCGGCTCGATGATGCAATAATAAAACTAAGGGATGAACTTTCGCTAAGCGCTAGTGTGATTTCAGTTCGTAAGCGGGCAAGGGCATGTATCAGGTGCGGGGGTGACCAATTTCAGCAGCGGCACTAAACTTTACACATCCTTTCGTATGCATATGTGCTTTAATCATAAACGTGAGATAAGTCTTCTTTTTTTTTTTTTTTGCTTATTCCTTTGTGAAAGACGTGAGAAAAGTCATACTTCTTTTGTTTCCATTCCATTGTGTTTGTAAACTTAATACAACTGCTACATTTCTTGTTTGCTTTCAAAACTTTCTTTTTTGTATCTAAAAAACAGCGGGCTGAAGGCGGACCTGAAATCAGGAACGACCATGGCACTCCGTGAGCGTGAGTCTCCTTCTCGACGAATGTCGAGTTCAGTGATGAATTTTTTTCAAACAAAAGGCTAAATTTCTCCTGAACTAGAACACCGATATGGTTTATTGTGAGCTCATTCTAAAGCTTGTAGAATGGAGAGGTTTTTGGTAAATTTGACCGATTGTAGCTTCAACGGTGTTTGCAGAATTACCGGTTAAAGAATTTGGCGACAACTTGATTTTAAACTTCGCCAATGATTTAGCGCTTGTAGATCGCCGTTAAATTAAGGTATCCTGATGTAAATGGTGTCACCCGATTGGATTTTTTCTGCTCTTTCCAAATATGTGCTTATTTTGCGTGTAAGTCTTTCAGTAGGCTCATAAATCTGGGTTTTTTCAGACGGGATGGAAAAAAACAGATTTTTCTTCTATCTACCATAACTCGAAAACGGTTAGAGATAGGACAGGGTTTCTATGGTGTTTTATGCTCCCCATGGGCTGTTCTATCACCTCTTTTCGTTTGGCAGATTATGTGAAACTCACCCTGTATATATATATATATATATATAACTACTTGTAACCTTGCTACTTTAAGACATTATAATGTAAATAAAATATTTAAAACTCGCTAAGATTATAGCTTTTATATTTAGTTAGGATAAATTTCAGCAGGTACGATTCACATTTCACTTTATTTATTTATTTTTTTTTTTTTTTTTAAAGAAACGATCAGCTAAAAAAACATCTTTAAGTGCTTAGCAACTAATAAAAATACGAAAAGTATATTTGATTATTTTCAGATTCCTTTTCATTTATTTTACTTAATTTTTTAGTTGAAATATACCCTGTTGTCTTAAATCATATTTTAGGTTCCAAAATAATAATAGAGAAGGAAATTAAATATCTAAAATATATTTAGCTACTAATTCTAAATAATAAATTAAAGCAATTTTTTTCCGGTTACATGTTTTATTAAAATACTTAAATAAATACTTAAAATGCAAAATGTAAATTACTATAAATGTCTATATAAAGTCGATCTTTTTTATTTATTTTAGATGTAGATTAAAAAAAACCTCACGTCATAGAATAGCTAATGAATAAATACGTAAATCGGTCTTATTTCTTTCCCTATTTTTACTTGCTTCAATATTAATAAAGTACTGCACTTGTCAAGTATTTCGACCTTTGATTTTCGATTACGTGATTTGAGCAGTCCAGAATATGACATTAGTATTTTTAGAAAATGCCTGTTTATGTTCTCTGTGCTTGTTGTGATAGACCTAAATCAAGAATTAATACGCAGAAATCCATATATATATATATACATTTATATATATTTGTACCTTAAAATAAATTGACATCTATCAACTTTGGTATAAATGATTCAATAGATGGTGCTAACAACAGTGAAATCGTCATTTAATTTTTAGCCTCTCTCCACAAGAATAAATAAATAAATTTAATTTAATTTAAAAATGAGAAGAAGAAGGATATTAACTTTATTATATACACATATATATGCAACATAAGATTTCAATTAGATTTTTTTTTTTTTTTTTTTTTTTTTGTAAATTACTGATTTTGTTCATATTGTTTTTCTGAGAAAATCATTTTAAATCTTATATACTTAGAAAAGCTACGAATAATTATCATTATTTTATTTTTACTAACTTTTAAATTGTATTTATTGCATACTTATTTGAGAAAGAAGATTTAAAGTGAGTTTGAATGTACTTACAAAAAGAGTAAATTCTCTACCAATTTTAAAAAACATTTTTAAGATTTCAAAAATTCTGCATCACCCTGTTCAGTTGTTTCCTTTTCTGTATGTAACGGTCATGCTGTAAAAGATAATCTTTAAATTAGGTTTGACATATATCCAAAGATTTCCATGCACCCATTGCACTGTTGAAAGAGAAGAGAGGAGGGGGGGGGGAGAAATGGAGAAAATCATTATTTCTGAGCAAAACAGTGAGCGCTGAAAGTGGCGCATACTTAGCACATATATATCACCATTTCTTTTTTTTTTTTTTTTAAGTATTACTTTGACCTGCTAACTATGCTAGTTTATCTGTATTAGTATTAGGCCCCGACTTTTTTTCACACAAGAATAGTTGTAAAGTAATATTCAGCAATATGTTCTCATGATTAAATTAGAAGACTATTGCTCTACAACTATTTTGGTGTGAAAAAAGGGCGGGGCTTAATACCATAACGGATAAACTAGCATAGTTAGCAGGTCTATATTACTTAACCATTTTAACCTTACTCTATTTTTTCATAAACAGAAAGTGACATATATATATACAGAGTTTTAATAAAATCTTGAACAGAGTGGCATAAATGTGATCGTATTCTTTTATTTGTTAAATTTAAATTCATTTTTTTAGAAATATTAGTATTCTTAAATTGTAACCAATATATTTATTTATTCAGTGCATTTTTTCTTTCTGCTAAGCTATTCATCTTTCGAATATAAAATATTAGTAAAAAATAATTTATTAACTGAAAATTCAAATCAAAACTTGTGAATGAATATTTTGTGCATATTTACAATATTTATGCTTTATTAAAGTTTAAAGAATTTTTGAAACTCTTAATTTTTGAATTTTTAACTTATTTCATTAGTTATTTCATATTATCTCATTAGTATTGCATCATTTCTTTCTACTCTTCCAGAAATCTTTCATTTAGAAAAATTGGAAATCTAAACCAAAATTACAAAATTTAAACTGAAACACCTGAATGTGAGTTTTATGCGTATTTACATTTTTTAAACCCTTTTTTTATTAAGTTCACAAAAAAAAAAAAAAAAAAAAAAAAAAAAAAAGTATGTTGTGGCCACCACAAGACTTTTTCCTATATTTTCCTAAACATATTCACTATTGGCAAATAATTTAGTAAAACTATTATTTATTAAAATTATCTAAAATGATGAATGAAAATAATTTTCATCTTATTAGAAAAAACGAATACTAACATCCAAAGAAAGACAGATTTATTGTTTATATATAACATCTAAAAAACGCTTTTTTATAATGGTTACCTTACATATAGAGTTTAGTACAGTAATATGCCCTGCAAATTAATACACAGCCATCCCGTTATCGAGGAATTTTTCAGTATAGTAGCGCCATCTATTGGACGATGAGCATCCAGCTTGAATCAGCATAATGTCTCATAAAGGCCTTCTCACATATCAAGTTTTATTTGATTATTCGCAATAGAACCTCAGATATAGCTTTTCCTGAATCTGCAGAATTCGCTGTGTAGCTGTGCCACCTTTTGAGCGGTTGACACCAAAAGTTCATGGGCACCAATTTAAGTCAAGGTGCATCTAGATATAAATTTATATGTAATTCTGGGCAGTAGTTCTATAGATACAGCCTTCCTTTAAACTGCGAAAATCGCTGTATACCAGTGCAACCTGTTGGCCGACAAACATTCAAACAGAATCTTCATAATGTCTCATAATGACCTTCTTACATATCAAGTTTTGTTTGATTATACATTATAGAACCTGAGATATAGCGACCCCTTAAACTGCGGAAATCGCTGTGACATGCACTAATTTAGGTCAAGGTGCATCTACATATAAATTTATATGCAATTCTGAGCTGTATTTCTAGAGATACAGTTGCCACAAAATTTTGTCTCAAAACGTGTAAATCCGTCGAAAACCGGAAATTTTTAAGAATTCAAGAAAATATTACTTTCTTCTATATCCAATAAAAGAAAATATTGCCCTTTCCTGCAATCTGTTCACTATGCAATGCTTTATCTCTTTTGGTTGTACCGCAGTTATAATTTTTTTTTTTTTTCATTATTTATTTTATTTTATGATTATTATGTAGAAATTATTTATTATTATTTGGATAGAAAATTTCTAAAAACTAGTTTAACAGCTTAAATCTTTTGTTTCTACGTAATGCAATTTTTTAAAGCAAATTTCTTATCTTTTAAATTTATTTTGTTCAAATAAAAGAAAAAAAAAATGGCTCATAGTTGGCCTAAATATTTTGCTACTATGATCCTTCTCGGCAAAAACTTAACTTAGTATTGTATTACTTACAAGGAAACATTTAAAAAGTGTCGTTTTAAAAAAATATTGATGTGATTCTACTCTTTATAAAACAACAGAAAGTGAAAAAATATCGGCTAATTTGCACCCTTGGCGATTTTACACTGTTAGGCGATTGATTTTGAGTACTTGGCGGAGAAGCAAAACACTGTTTTGTTCGTTCACGGCTATCTCAGTAATAGAGAACTTATCGCCTAACAGCGCTAAATCGCCAAAAAAGCTTAATTTAGATAATTTTTTCTTACAGATGTAATTCATTTCAGCCGAATTTTTTTTCACTTTCTAGTATTTTATGAAGAGTAGAATCACATATATATATATTTTTTTTTCAATATTTTTTGATGACGACACCTTCTGAATGTTTCTTTGTTAGATAATTGTATCTGGAAGCCACATATAGCGAACCAAGGTCAGTAACGCCTAGTTTTTCTCAATAATACGATCTTTTTCCATTCTCTAGCATATTTCTAAGGTCGCAGATGCCATTTTTTTCAAGCAGTATGAACGCAAAGATGATTATTAAAACTGTTGTTATGAGAAAATCGTTTAGAACATTATTTCCACATTCTCTTTTCTCCTGTATGAATTTGAAGATGCTTTCTTAGATTGGATTCTTGAGAAAATCCTTTGGAACATTCTTCACACACATATGGTTTTTCTCCTGTATGAATTCGAAGATGACTGTTTAGTCCAGATATTTCAGAAAATCCTTTGGAACATTCTTCACACACATATGGTTTTTCTCCTGTATGAATTCTAAGGTGTTTTATTAGATTTCCTTTTTCAGAAAATCCTTTAAAACATTCTTCACACACATATGGTTTTTCTCCAGTATGAGTTCTAAGATGACTTTTTAGATTGGATTCTCGAGAAAATCCTTTGGAACATTCTTCACACACATATGGTTTTTCTCCAGTATGAATTCTAAGATGATCTTTTAGACTACTCTTAGTATAAAATATTTTAGAACATTCTTCACACCCATATGGCTTTTCTCCTGTATGGATTCGAAGATGGCTTATTAAGCTGCCTTTGACAGAAAATCCTTTAGAACATTCTTCACAGACATATGGTTTTTTTCCTGTATGAATGCTAAGATGTTTCTTTAGACTACAACTTTCAGAAAATATTTCAGAACATAATTCACACACATATAATTTTGATTCTGTATGATTTCGAAAATGTGCAATTAAAATATCTTTACTGGAAAAACTTTCAAACCATTCTTCACATACATATGGTTTTTCTTCCGTATTTATAGGCATATGTATATCCACATTTTCAAACATTAAATTAGCTTTGAATTTGTGTTACAAATAATAAATGTTTCCTTTAAATGTGTAGTTTTATATAGATAGATAGGGTGTATTCACCTACATCACAAATTCCTTTGACTACGCGGTTAGCAATGTTTACAAAGTCCCGTAAGATCTGCTGATTGGCGAGATTTGGGGGTCAAATCATTTATTTACATTGCGATAAGTCGGTGACAAGGTTCTTCTATCATAAGGTTGGGCCATTTGAAGAGTAGCCAATCAGAAGCAAGCAGAAGTGAAACGTCACAAGGCGGAAGACAGAACAGAAACAAACTACGATACAAGATATATACCTGTTAGCCCAGAGCTTAGCTATTACTTACTAAAAAATATATCCTATAATCTGATATAAATATTACCCAAAAACGAAAATCAAGAACGGTATTACATGAATAAAAGTACATTCGTTAAAATATTTATTTTAAATACATATAAGTTCATAAAAAATTATAAAGCTTTCGCGTTTTCGGCAACATTGCTATGCATTTGTTTACATTTATAATACTTCAATAAAACGATGAATTTCAATTATATTAAAATGAAATAAAAATGTAGTTATTTAATTGTTTTACTCAAAAGAAAGCACACATATTTTTTTTAAAAGAATGTAAAATATATACATTTTACTGTACGATCGCAATATGTTTGTTTACATTTCAGATATTTCAGTAAAATTATGAATTTTAATTTTATGAGTAAAAATGAAATATAAGCACATTTTTTTAAATATTTGTTCAAAATAAAACACTTATACTTTTCAGTTTAAAAAGAAATACACAATATATGAAGTTATCTGTAATATTATGATATGTTTGTTTACCTTTTAAATACTTCAACACTGTCATGAATTACTTCAATAAGACGATGAATTTTAATTATATTAAAATGAAATGAAAGAAAAATGCAGTTATTTAAATGTTTTGCTCAAAAGAAAGCGCGCGTATTTGTTTAAAAAAATCTAAAATATATAAATTTTGCTGTGCTAGCGTGCTTTGTTTGTTTACATTTCAGATATTTCAGTAAAATTATGAATTTTAATTTTATGAGTAAAAATGAAATAAAAATACTTTCTTTAAAATAGATTGTTTAAAATAAAACACTTATAATTTTCAATTTAAAAAGAGATACATAATATATTCAGTTATCTGTAATATTATGAGATACCACAATTTGTTTCATGTTTCATAAAGATAATAAATTTTAACAAAATCTTAATTATGTCCCTATTTGAATTAAAAAAAAATATATATATATCACTTTTGACAGCAGACAACAGGCATTGGCTACTGTCAGCTTTCAAAAGAGTATACTTGAAAATCGAAGGGAAGTAGCATAAACATTTAACAAATATACTTATTACATGATTATTGCTAATTTAACATCCATTTGATTAATTAGTTCTGATCTTGAAAATGTATGATATAATATACACGATGATATATTACTTACATGATTTGATTTTGGAGCAATCTATCTATTGCTATTATACATCCCAGTTTTTCATCAATGTTCTATCACTTTCAACAATCTATTCTTTAAGAAAATTATGTGCTCTAATACGCAGCACGTCAAAGAAGCAACAAAAGACGTAGATTAAGATTATCACACGGTACATTTAAACAAATTCGATTAAAATAAAGAAAAAAAAATAAATCATAAAAACGCAATTTAAACCCACTTATTTCAAATGTGAACAAGATTTGATCCATTCGCCTTATGACGTAGTGCGCGAGAAATCTCAAATAGCTAAAACTTCGCGCATCTTTAAAATGGCACCCCCCTGGTCGGTGATTTGTGACGAAATCTGTTAACACATCCTATGCTATAGTCGCATGCGACCAAAAGAGCTACTCTTGGACCACCATTTTCACAAGTTCGACAGGACCTTAAGCCAGAATGCGATATTTAGCATGCGATATTGCTGTTACTGCTCTTCCCAACTGTCAATCATTTTCAGCGATTACGATAGCAGATATTCCGATATAACCAATGGAAAAGTTTCATCAAAATGATGTTGTTTAGTAGTTTAGAGTTTAGTAAACCTCCGTGGTAAACAGTAGCAGTTTTACAGTAATGGCTGACAACGAAGCAATGTATGTTGAAATGACATCAATGCAAAGATATCACGCACCAATTTTATTTTAGAGAACCTTCGTCATTTTTCTTATATTTCGAATAATACTGAAAGTATTTGTATTACCATGTTTTGTATCCTGCGATGTTTTTTTATTCGAATTGTTCCATTGATTATATATAAGAACTGCATGTAAGCTTTTATTCAATGAACTATTTTTGATGCAGAAGAGCTATTGTCATCTGTACAAAATTTTCAGAGTTAAAATGTTCCAGAAAAATAATTGAATAGATAGTTTCTGAATTCATTCTTTTGGAAGAAATGCTTTATACTAAGCAATGTGATAAATATTAATCTTTGAGGAAAGGAAAAAGCTAGTGGGACAGTCTTGTGCACGGTGCTTTTTTTTTATATTAGGCATTGTATCAGATTGTCCTTCTATGCAAATATTGCTTACGAAAAACAAACGAAGATCTAATTTTGTAAGTTTAAGTTTTACTTATTTTTGCTTTTAATTGATTATCATTTATAAAATTATGATTGTATGTCTAATATATTCATCCTTTTAATAGTTAAATATTAGCTTATACACTTATATTCCACTTACCAGAATTAACATTTTTAATATAATTTATTTTAATATAAATCTGCAAAACGTTTTGAATATGCTTATTATATTGTGCAATAAGGGAACTCATATTTTTTACTTCCTTAAAAAATATTGTAATGGAACTGATAAACGTTTTACAATATCCTGGTAATATTCTATGGCATCATGCGTATATGTTGCTATACCATAAACATTGCTGGAAATTGTATGTTATAGTTCTTTCCCAGAATTGTACATAATAATTCGACTGCATTAACGGTTCATCACATAAACATACGAACTTGGAAAAAAATACTTAAAATTACATTATAATTTTTACTATGTTTAATTACTGATTCAAATTTCTTTTAAACATCTTGTAACTAGTGCAGAAAGTGAAGTGGCTTCATTTATAAGTTTGAATCCAAATACGTGGTGGTGTGGTCAGGGGAAGGAAATCAGAAAAACAATCAAAGTGTTTAAGAAAAATGATTTACTAATATTTTCGAATGATGAATTATTTACCTTTTCTTAAAAAAATAATGGTGTTTGGTTCTTGTCTTTTAGTATTTTTCTAATATTTACCTTTCATATTTTATACCCAAAATGCTCATTTATTACCAAAATAACACTTCATTCAAACCCCAGTTATATCCGAGTTTGTAATGATCGATAGATGGCGCTTTCTAAACTGCAGTTGTCAGTAAATATAATAGCCACGTGTATTTATTATTGTTCTTACTTGTTGTTCTATCATTGTTTCAGCGTTAAAGCTATCAGTGGTATGATAATTTCCCCATAGCCCACCAGAGGGCGAGCATTTCATTACAATCGTGGATTGACATTTAGTATAAGTGCTGAAAACAGTTTTGGGAAGAGGAAGAAATTTATAGTGGGATCCTTTTTGTAAAGTGAAATTTTGTGAAAGTGCCCTTCTTAAGAATTTCAACTTTATAAAGACACAACTAAATGGCCTTAATAAAATAACCCCTGACATAACATAAATAAATTCTGTGTTTAAGGTATAAATTCAACTTTTCATGTATATGGTATCATACACCAAATATTTCATGCATACTTATAATGTTATGATGAATACATATGTAGTACAGTTACAGAATGATTCATAATTACCTCCAGAATTGAAAAATTTATTCTATGTTATGAATGTGAATAGGAATTGAATATCTGTAAAAAATGCATAAATGTTCAAATAATTTTCTAATAATATTTCCAAATACCAGAAGCAGGCCTCAACAAATTTAAAAGTATTTGGCCGCCACCTAAACTTTCTAGTAACAAAAATTAAAAAGTTTGTTCTGATCATAAGTTTAAGAAAAAACAATTTAGGATATTGCCAATTTTAGATGCATTGAAACAGAAATTGGAAATTTTCCATGATGGATTAAATATTTTGAGACTAAAATTTATCGAAGTTATTCATTAATACATGCACCCTCTGTCGCTGGTGATGATTTAATTTTTTTTTTCTTTTTTACCTATGGTAGTCAATTTTTTTATTATTATTTATAATAAAATACCTTACACTCACTATACACACAAATTAAAAAATGTGTACTTATGTACATAGGTTTTATGCAATAGCTTTTCCATATAAGATTTGCCACCTTTAAGGCGATAGGGATATACTGACAAGTTTAAACATGACTTAGAAAAAATATAGTGTAATTAGTAACATTAGATTTTGAGATAAAGCTTTTTCAGAAACAAGGAAAATTCTAGTACAACACCAATTCCTCTTCGCAAATATACACACACATTTTAACAAGAGTAAGGGGGGGGGAATTATGTAGTTGTGTACATTAAAATTTGAGAAAAATCTTTTCAGAAACAAAATTATAACATAGCAGCAGCACCTATTGACCAATATTCACATAAATTTAAACAAGAGTAATTTAAAATTGTGTGGTTCTGCACATTAGATTTTGAGATAAAGCTTTTTCAGAAACAAGGAAAATTACAGCATGGCAACGCCACTTTTCAGACAACATCCACATGAATTTAAACACTGAGTAACAAAAATAAATCAAAAGATACATTTTATTAATACTGTAATGTTCAATAGAAATTGAGATATAGGCTCTACCTAAATATTGGAGGATAGTATATGCAGAATAGTACCGCCATGGTATTATTAGGTTTTGGGATGTGAGAAAACAATTGTGGGTACTTTCGAAAGTGTAAATTAAATAAATGTTCACTCACTATACATACAAATTAAAAATGGTATAGTTGAGTGCATTAGATTTTGAGATACAGCTTTATTTATAAATAAGGAGAATTGCAGCATAACAGCTACACCTTTCAGACAGCATCTGCACAAATTTAAACATTGTGTAACAAAAACAGAGCAAGTGATACATTTTGTTAATACTCTAATGTTCAACAGAAGATGAGATACAGCCTCCTCTTAAATGGTCAAATATGCAGAATGGTAGCACCATAGTATTATTAGGTTTTTGAGGGTGAGGAATCAATTGCAAATATTCTCGTATATGCAAAGTTATTTGGAGGAAGAGAAGGCAGGGGCAAAATTTTAAAAATCGAGGTAAAGTCTTGAAAATCGGTATTACTAAAAAAAAAAAAAAAAAAAAAAAACTCGATGCATTTACCTCTATTATGCATGAACTATGAAATTTGGAAAATGATTACAAATATATATTCTTTAAAAGAATTAAAAAAAATAAAAAATCTCTCTCTATAACTATAAAACACACACGAATGGCTATTGCAGAAATTAAATTGTAATATGCAAAAAAGTGTCAATGCATCAAGAATCTCCACTTTTCATTGTTAAATGAAATTGGCCAAGCTTGTCAGCATATTGTATCGGCAATAGGAGCCCTATATTGAAGCTGGCAAACTAGCGCACTCACACAAATGTGAAATATGCAAATGATTCAAATACAATATAAGCTTTATCAGAATTATTATAAGCCTTATTCAATGATCATATATATAAAATTACGTAAACATAGTACTCAGTGGGGGTGATAAGTGTCATATTCATTATATAAATGCAATATTTTTCAAGTAAATTATTTATCGTTTTTGAAAATAAAAAATTAAATCCATGAAATGAAATAAATTCTACTTGTAATGGAATTGTATTAAAACTTACATGCTTATATTCTTGAACTGTTTTTTAAAAGTAGGTATCCATAAATTACTTATTTACAACAAAATTACTTCTATATAATATTATACAGTCTAATATATACCTTCATATATACAGTCGAACCTCATTAACGTGAATCTCAAGGGGATAAAAAATGTGTTTATATTATCAGTAGTTCATGCTATCAGTAACTAATCTTCATTTTGATGGGGAATGTGGAAACAGTTCATATTAAAAGTAATTCACGTTACCAGTGTTCTCGTTAAAGAGGTTAAACTGTATATCACTAGGTATCGTTACCTCACTAAGCATGAATCTCGAAATGCATAAAATTTCACATTCAAGGATTTATTAATATGCATATATGTATACTATGTGCACACGCAAAATCAAAACAATATTTCTACTGGTGTGCATGAATCTAAAAAATGTTAAAAATCCTATGTTGCACCAATCAATAATATATATGCATATATGTAGACCACATGTATAGCCAAAGAAATCATTGAATGCATAAAATTACATCTATCTCTGTCACACACATATGAATGCATTATGCGAAAGCACTGGTCATTTGCAAAAGGAAATAACTTAGTAATACAACTCCCCCCCCCCCCAACCTCCTAGTTTTGAATCCTTATCAAAAGCACCAATTATCAACTTTTTATAAATACTACATACATACAGAAAAAAGCAATTTAATAACACAAGAAATATGCAGATGAATCAAGCACAGCACACCTCTAACTTAGTTGCAGCAAAAAATGCAAATTTAAAAGTAAACAAAAATTTAAAAGCAATGTAAGTTTCATCAGAATTATAAGCCTTATTCAATGATTATATATATAAAATTATGTAAACATACTCAGTGGTGAGGATAAGTGTCATATTCAGTATAATTGCAATATTTTTCAAACAAAATAAATTATTTATCATCTTTTGACAAAAAAAAAAAAAAAAGAAAGAAATACATGAAATAAAATTTTACTTGTAATGGAATAGTATTAAAATTTATGCTATTAAAGAATAATTTACTTGTATTAAAATTTACATGCTTAGATTCCTGTGAGCTATTTTTTAAAAGTAAATATCCTTTAATTACTTATTTACAACATAACTACTTCAATATAATATTATGAATATTCACATATATACAGTCAATCTTTGTTAACGTGAATCTCAATATGAAAAAAAAAAATTTTTAATATTGTCAGTAGTTCATGCTATCAGTAACTAATCTTCATTTTGATGGGCATTGTGCCATTGCGGAAACAGTTCATATTAAAAGTAATTCATGTCAACAGTGTTTTCGTTAACGAGGTTCAACTGAATACCACTAGCTATCGCTACCTCATTTAGCAAGAATCTCAAAATGCACAAAATTTCACATTGCAGCAATTATTAATATGCATATATGTAATGTTATGTGCACACGAAAAACCAGAATAATATTTCTACTGGTGTTCATGAATCTAAAAATGCAAAAAATCCTATGTTGCAGAAATCACTAATACATATGTATGTACGCCACACGTATAGCTAAAAAAAAATAATCACTGAATGCATGGAATTACATTAGTCTCTGTCACACACATATGAATATTTTATACCAAAGCACTGATCATGTGCAAAAAGAAATTGCTTAGTAACACATTCCTCACTTCCTACTTTTGAATCCTTATCAAAAGCACCAGTTACTAACTTTTTATAAATAATAAATACATACAGAAAAAAAGCAATTTAAAAACATCTATCATAATTTGAATAGCATGCAAATTCAATGTCAATTTCAAATTTATGTAATCTTTAGTCTTCAAAATATCATGACAAACATATATGACAAGCACAAATACACAAAATATGTTTCTATTATATACATTTATTTAAACATTAGCATTAATTTACTAAAGTACCCTTACATTTCTTATAAAATTAATTCGTATAAATAAATTACCTATAAATTATTTTACAATCACAGTTCCCTTATGCACGTATGCTTCTTAAAGTGATAGAAGAAAATTATACGACAACACAATAAATATCCAAGAAGTTTGATAAATTTCATTCAATTTCCCTGAATAACTTTAAATTTTCCGCACTAAAAATATCACAGTTGAAAGATATGCCGTTAAAACATTTCCATAACTTCACCATTTTCAAATCATATACATACCTAAGCTTCTCTTGAAACAGATGACAAAATAAATTACATAATGAAGCAGAAATTAAGAAAGCACTTCACCCAGTCTGTTAATTTCTGCAAACTAGTGCACTCACACAAACATGAAATATGCAGATGAATCGCGCACAGCACACTTAACTTATTTGCAGCCACAAATGCAAATTTAAAAGTAAACAAGAATTTAAAAGTAATATAGCTTTATCAGAATTATTATAAACCTTATTCAATGATTATATATAAAATTATGTAAACATAGCACTCAGTGATAATGATAAGTGTCATATTCATTATATAAATGCAATATTTTTTCAAATAAAATAAATTATCTTTTGACAATAAAAAATGAAATCCATGAAATAAAATAAATTCTACTTGTAATGGAATTGTATTAAAACTTACATGCTTATATTCTTGTGAACTGTTTTTTAAAAGTGAGTATCCATAAATTACTTATTTACAACAAAATTACTTCAATATAATATTATGAAAATGGTAATACTTGCCTTAATGTTTTCTTCCTTTTAGATGAATGAAGATTTGATCCGAAAGAGAACTTATTACGTTACGCTAATAAATTAACTCCTTAACCTACGATTTAGATTAGAAGATGTTGGGCCGAAATCGTATACAAGCTCGCGCAGCGTTCGGGTAATTCGCACGACTTGTGTAACACGCTGATTGGGCCAATCGTAAAATTGACGGGCATCGCCAGTGGTAGGACGATCGCGGTTTGCAGATAGCACAGACAAGGCTCGTGATGTATTTCTGTTATTTCTTCGGATCGTGATCAGTGTTAAGTTGTTCTTGGTCACATTCGCACGTCGAAATTTACGTTCGTAAATTCTAGAAAAGCAACCCCAGAAGATGTTCTCAAGAAAGAGATTTCGTGATGAAAGCAGTGAGAATTGTGCTGATAATTTTGCTAACGAAAGTGACAGTGGTGACGATACATGTCGAGTTCGAAGAAAGTGTAGGCGATTAGTTATTGATGATACATCCGATGACGATCAACTACCAGACCTGGCCTTGGAAGGAAATAAGAAATAGTCCAAAAATCTGCGACTATACGATGACTCCTGGCCTTACAGAGGGAGCCTTATGTCAATTAGGAGGAGGTGGAGGAGAATTTGATATATTTAATCTAATATTTGATGACATATTTTGGAACAATATTGTGACCGAAACTAACCAGTATGCAGATCAAATACGAGAAAATCCACATACAACACGAAAAATCGACGACGCTTGGTTTCCTGTAGACTCTACCGAAATGAAAGGATATTTCGCCTTGACCATTATAATGTCACAGGTAAAAAAACCAAGAATCCAAATGAATTGGTCGAAGAGGTCTGTTATCGAAACGCCCATATTTAGAAAATCAATGCCTTTGAAGAGATATCTACAAATTACAAGGTTTTTGCATTTCTCAAACAATAATTTGATTGCCAATACCGATAAAATGAACAACATTAAACCTGTTATTAATTTTTTGAACCAAAAATTTAAAGAAGTGTATATAATGAAAAAAGGCATTTCTATTGATGAATCGCTTATGAAACTCAGGGGGCGTCTATCGTATAAGCAATTCAATCCATCCAAAAGGGCAAGGTTTGGCATCAAAATTTATAAATTATGTGAGTCTGAGTCAGGCTATTGATATCAATTTATAATATATACCGGCAAAGATAAAATAAACTGTGATGACAGCGCTTCGGAATGTGTTGTCAAAGAGCTTGCTGAGTCAGTGCTGCACAGGGGATCACACTTTATACATGGACAATTGGTATTCTTCCCCAAAATTATTTATGACGTTATCACATAAATATAAAACAAATGTAATTGGCATAGTACGTTCGAATAGGAAGAATATGCCAAACGATTTGTGCAGTGTAAAATTAAAAAGGGGGGAATACGTAATAAGAAGCTGCAACCGAATACTCGCTATAAAATGGAAAGATAAGCGAGATGTATATATGATGTCGACAAAACATGAAGCAGTCGAAATTATTTCCAAAGGATCCAACCACACCCCAAAACCGAGTTGTATTGCAGAGTACAACCACGGAATGAACGGAATTGATCTCCAAGATCAAATATTGGCATGTTTTCCAGTAATGCGGAAATACATGAAAGGATACAAAAAAAAAAAAAAAAAAAAAAAATATCTGTTTGATATTGGTCTTTTTAACTCCTACATTTTATGGAAAAACCTGAATGATGGAAAGAAACAATGCTATGTCGACTATAGGATCAATGTAGCCGAATCGCTATTGAAGAATATGCCAAAACCGATTTATAGAGAACGAGGCGTATCATCTGTCGGAGATGCGCCAGACAGACTGTACGCGAAGGACTGGGCTCATTTTCCAAAGCACATTGATCCAACACCCTTTAAATCAAGCCTGTCAAAACGTTGTACAGTTTGTCACAAAAATAAAAAACGTAAGGAAACAACATGGGAGTGTAAAAGGTGTAAAGTTCCGTTACATGTACCAGAATGTTTTGAACTATATCATACCGTTACAGATTACTAATTTTGGATTTTGGATTTTTGTATAAATAAACATTTTGTAATAAACATTTTGTAATAAACAATTTGTAATAAACAATTATTGCATCTTACTGTAATTGCGTATCAAATATTCCACGTAATATTCACTTCTGGCCCGACCATCGTACGCGGGCTATGCCCGTAATATCCACTTCTGGCCCGACCATCGTACGCCGGCTATGCCCGTAATAGTCACTTCTGGCCCGACCATCGTACGCGGGCTATGCCCGTAATATTCACTTCTGGCCCGACCATCGTACGTGGGCTATGCCCGTCATTGTAGGTTAAGGGGTTAAAACTGGCATAACACACCAATTCTCATTCAGACGTTATTAAAGGTTCAGGGTCAGATTCAGTGTTTTCTTTGCATCTGATTCAGGTTTGTCATCTGATTAGATCCTGGCTAAACTGACGTGTTCACTTAGAATACTTACTGCCTTCGAAGAATCAGCATATTATCAATGATAACAAAAAATAAATAAATAAATAAAATACTTTCCAAAAATAAGCTTCTTTTTATATCTTATTATATAATGAAAGATTTTAGTTACATAAGAAATTTTTTTTTTCTTTATTAGAGTTGATACTCTGAATGCATATTTAAGCAGCATTTGAAATATTTCATATATCAATTAAATATAGACAAGTCATTTAAGATAGGGAGGGAAAAACAGATATATTAAAACTTTCATACAATGTACATCTTTAGCAGAAAATAATATAGAAATAAGTTTTAATACTATTACACCCATTTTATATATTCTGAGATCTGAATACAAAACAATATAGTGTTAATTACTAGGTAAACTTTTCGGCGGTGATGCAAATATACAAATACTAATATGAGATTTTACTGCATATAAGCACAGATTAAATAAATATTTTTAGTTATTTCTACATAATATGGAAACAGATAAGATACATCAACAACTAAAAAAATAAATAAATAGCTTTGTTAATTGCTATTTATGTTGATGATTGAACCATCAGTATAATAGAAAATTACTACTGATTCAAAATTCGTTCTATGTATTTTTTTTTTTTTTCCTTAACAGATACATTTTAAAGGCAAAACGATAAATCTATTAATTATATAAAATAAATTGAAAATATACGTATATACTACATTAAATATATATATATATATATATATATACATTCATACCTAACAAAAATAAATTAATTACTTACCTGCAGTTTTAATAGGAAATCCTTAAAATTTTGATTCTACATAGTAAAAAGCCAACATTCAAAATACAAGAAACATTAGAAAATAAAAAAATGAGCAAACGCATGTAATGTGATGGACGATGGACTACTTGTAATGGAATTATTTTAAAATTTATGTGATTAGAGAAAAATTTACTTGCATTAAATCTTACATGCTTAATTTCATGTGAAATATTTTTTAAAAGTAAGTATCCATAAATTACAAAATTACTTCAATATAATATTATGAAAATGATAATGCATATTTTAAAATACTCTCCTAATTCCTTTTACCGAATGAGTATGATATTAATAAAATAATCAAAATAAAATTTTAAAGTAAGATTATACTCACAAAATTTACATGTCATAAATTCTTTTAACAATAAACATTTTCAAGTTGATATTTTCTTTACTTTCACACAGAAGAATGAACATTTGATCCGAAAGAAAACTTAATATGTTATACGAATATATTAAAACTGACATAACATACAAATTCTCATTCAGACACTGTTAGTTCATTGAACTAGGGAGGAATTTTCTCTTCATTGAGGTTTTCTTCAAGACAGATTCAGCTTTTTCATCCAATTAGATCTTCGCTCAAGACTAGACTGGCATTTTTACTTAAAATACTTACTGAATCGCCTTTATCGTATCAGCATATTGACAATAATAACATAAAAATAAATAATACTTACGAAAATTAATCTTTATACTTATATATCAGTTAAATATGGACAAGTCATTAAAAATGGATCTCGTGGAAGTTAGCCCCCCCTCCCCCTCAGTGAGAAAAGGATATGACTAATATATCAAAGGTTTGATCATAGTTAGATCGGATTTGATCGGCAAAATTTGGTGTTTGATCGGTCAAAAAAATCGAGATATATAGAAAAAAAGCCAGGGGAAATAACGTCCACACTGTAAAAAATTTCTGTAGTTTTTACAGAAACAAAATGTATTTTTTACAGAAAAGAACTGTTTTAAAGAAAAAACAGATCGTCTCTGCTTTTTATCTCATTTTCTGTTTTTTTCCCACCATTTTTCTGTTTTTCCCCCGTTTCCTGTTTTTTAGCACGTTGAAAAAACATTCTGTAATTTTTTACAGAAAAAAACTGTGTTTTTTACAGAAAAAAATCAGTTTTAAAGAAAAAAATTTTTTTTTTTTTTTTTTTCTTTGCGGGTGCAAAAATTTCTAAATTGTAAACGCAGCATCAAGTCGTGACGTCAGAAGGGGGGTGTCCTCAGAATTAGAAGAAACCGCGAATTTTCTTTTGTTGTCAGTAAACCAGAAACTTCGTATCATGTGTTCGGTTTATATCAGAATAATACATACACACACACGCACATATCTATCTATATACAGGGTGTTTCATAAGTCTGGGTACACCAAAATTTCTCGAAAGGAAAGCAAATTCGCTGAACACATAGATTTCAAAAGTTTCCTGGATTCGAATAATCTCACATGAGGTATAACAAATGGGCCCCTGGTAACCTGAGGGCCCCAAGTGTCATTTTTACTTTCTTCTATATTCAATAAAATAAAGTATTTGATTCGTAACATTTTCGACTTTCGGTTTTCGACGGATTTGGACGTTTTAAGAGGTCTAGAACCCGATTTAACCATTTTTAGAAAATGTCTGTCTGTGTGTGTGTGACAAAAATTTTGTGGCAACTGTATCTCCGGAACTACTGCTCACTTCTGCTCAACAGGTGTCGCTGCTTTACAACGATTTCCGGAAATTAAAGGGAGGCTATATCTCAGGTTCTATTGCGTGTAATCAAACAAAACTTGACACGCTAGAAGGCCATTATAAGACATTTTGCTGATACAATTTGAATGCTTATCGGCCAATAGGTGGCGCTGCTATACAGCGATATCTGCAACTTAAGCAAATTCTATATCTCAAGAACTGCTGCACAGAAATGCATATAATTTTATATGCAGATGCACCTTAACCTAAATTAGTACCTAACAACTTTTGGTGTCAACTACTCAACAGGTGGCGTTACTATACGGCGATTTCTGCAATTTAAAGGGAAGGCTATATCTCAGGTTCTGTTGCGCACAATCAAAGAAAACGCGATGTGTAAGAAGGCCATTATGTGATCTTATACTAACTCAATTTGAATGTTTATCGGCCAAGGGTTGGCGCTGCTATACAGCGATTTCCGCAGTTTAAGGGAAGGCTATAGCTAAGGACCTACTACACAGAATTGTATATAAATTTACATGTGGATGCACCTTGACCTAAATTAGCGCCTTTTAACTTTTGGTGTAAACCGATCAACAGGTGATGCTGCCACACAGCGATTTCCACAATTTAAAGGGAGGCTATATCTCAGATTCTATTGCGTATCATCAAACAAAACTTGACATTCGACAAGACCATTTTAGAAATTATGCTGATCCAATTTAGATATTTATCGAGCAATAGGTGGAGCTGCTATACTGAAAATTTCTTCGAAAACGGGAAGGCTGTATCTCAATTTTTATGGTACATAACAATACGAAACTTGATATATGAGATAACCGTTATAAAAATGCACTTTTTAAGATGTGATTTACGGCCAATAAACCTGTCTTTCTTTGGATCTCTGCGTTTCTTTGGATCTCACTTTCATAAAGTTATATACCATACAAGTTGAGATATAGCCTTCCCTTAAACGAGGAAAATTCAGTATAGCAGGCCATTTATTGGCCTAAGCATCCAACTTGAAAAAACATAATGTCTCATAATGACTTTCTCCCATATCAAGTTTTGTTTGATTATACGTAATAGAACCTGAGATACAGACGTTCCTTAAATTACAGAAATCGCTGTGTAGCCGCGCCACCTGTTGAGCGGTTGACACCAAAAGTTGACAGCTACTAACTTGTGTCAAGGTGCATCTGCATATAAATTTATATACAATTCCGTGCAATAGTTCCTGAGATATAACCTTCCCTTAAATTTAATCATAAAGCACCACAGAACTGGCGTTTTAAAGTTATAATTACAGAACTTTGGATAAACACCATAAAATGCAAGAAACTCGCAACAATTGTTTCAGGTCGTAGGAGTACACGACCCTTCGTCAGGCGAACAAAGTAGCCACGAGTGCTGCACTCAAAGCGAAAACGCACGATAAACACCATAAAATGCAAGAAACTCGCAACAATTGTTTCGGTCGAAAGAATACACGGCCCTTCGTCAAGCGAACAAAGCAGGCACGAGTGCGGCACTCAAAGCGACAACGCACGATAAACACCATAAAATGCAAGAAACTCCAACAATTGTTTCGGGTCGAAAGAATACACGACCCTTCGTCAGGCGAACAAAGTAGGCACGAGTGCTGCAGTCAAAGTGTTACGCCCTTCCTTTACAACTACTTTGTTCGCCTGACGAAGGGTCGTGTATTCCTTCGACCCGAAGAAATTGTTGCGAGTTTCTTGCATTTTATGGTGTTTATCCAAAGTTCTGTATTTATTACTTCCCTTAAATTGCTGAAATCGCAGTATAGCAGGGCCACCTATTGGCCGATAAGCATTCAAACTGAATCAGCATATTTCTCATAATGACCTCCTTGCATATCAAGTTTTGTTTGATTATACGCAATAGAACCTGAGATATAGCCTCCCTTAAACTGCTGAAATCCCTGTATAGCAGCGCCACCTTTTGAGCGGTTGACACCAAAAGTTGATAGCACTAAAGTAGGTCAAGAAACCTCATATATAAATTTATATGAAGTTCTGAGCTGCAGTTCTAGAGATACAGTAGCCACAAAATTTTTGTCACACACACACACAGACAGACATTTTTAAAAAATGGTGAAATCGTGTTCTAGACCTCTCAAAACGTGTAAATCCGTCGAAAACCGGAAGTTGAAAATGTTTACGAATCCAATAAAGTGAAAATGGTTTGGTTGGTTTGTTAGGTTTTACGTCGCCCTAAAAAGTAGAAATGGAATTTGTGTCGTATGGGGGCCAGGGCCCGACTTAGACTACCTGGAGCCCAGGGGCAAACTTACTCTGGGGGGCCCCCTTGCAGTGGCATAAGAGGTCTTTAGGTTGCAAAATTTCTGGTTTTACCTGTTGGGGGCCCCCTTCCAGAAGGGGGCCCAGGGCAAGTGCCCCGCATGCCCCGGCATTAGTCAGGGCCTGTATGGGGCCCCTCGGGGTATCTCATGAAATGGATCATGGATCATTGGAATTTTCGAAACTTTTGAAATCAATATGTTCAGCGGAATCGCTTTTTTATTGAGATATTTTGGGATTGCCGATTTTTTAGGGGCCCCGGGGAAAAATAGGGGCCTCGGGGCCACCAACGCTACAGTATAAAAAAACTGTACACGATAATACGATTCTGCAAAAAAAAAAAATTATGATTTCCATACGCCGCGCCGTTAGGTCTCGCTGACAGGGATGCGTTCTGTTTGGATCATGTCTCATGTGACACGCAGTGACGTCACGACTTTTGACGAATTGTAGTTGTAAAAACTCAAAACCACAGAAAACTAAACTAACTCCTAACGGAACGGTATCTGCTGTGGGTATCCATCTTGGATTTCGTTTATGTGGCTCAAGAATTCGCATATCACAGAGGCTTAATGAAATTGAGCAGCATTGTTTTCTACTTCCAGAGTAAGCATGTTTCTTGTATATTGATCATGGAACATTTTTTTATTTTAAACTAAATTATTATTAATGTGTAAAAAGTAAACACCAAAAGAACATTCTTTAGTTCTTTCTGAAAGAGTCACAAAACTTTAATTATATATTATCATTAAAATAATATCAAAACTAATAAATAAATAAAACTCATCAAAACAATAAAGCTTTGACAATAATTTAAAATTTACATTTGATAGCAATTTAAGTCAAGATTTCTGTAATTCTTAAAATTCTGTTTAAAGGGCTTCAAATCTTGATAACGAAAACGATTTTTAGGCGCAGTGTTTATTTAACAGCATATTTTAAAAGACTCGTGCAATAACTGTTTCCTGATTTCGATTTTAATGAAGAGTTATTATTACTTGTTTGAAGTTTTTAATTGTTTTCAATCAAGAGTTTAAATGGAATGTGTCATTAAGTCAAAAATGTTTTTTAATGCTTTTTATAAATGTATTATCTGTCAAAAATGTTTTTTACTTTATGACCTTATTCTTTTTTTAATTTCCCAACTTGGTGATGGTGAGAAGTATTAAACATGAACAACAAAAGTTTCATTTTTTCTGAAATTTACTCTGAAAATTTTTATTTTGCTAAGATCTTATATTAAATTTTAAATAAATGTTTTGTGTAATAACTATTAATTTATATAAAATATAAATTAACAAATTATTGCTTTTCATTTCTGCATGTAGATGAACTTGTAACACAATTTTTGCCTAATTGTAACAATATAAGGAACATTATATACATATACAATGAAAGGGAAATTCTAATGGAATCCACTCAAAATTATTAAGCTTCAAACAGAGAGCATTTCAAATTTTATTGCAAATTTCAGGAAATATTGGAAATTCATCTCTCCTTGCATTAACTCTGTGATTTTATGAAATTGTATAAAACTTTGAAAGTGTTTAACCATTAATTTAAAAAAAATTATTTCATAAGCTTTCATGTAATATGTATGCATCTTGCATTTGCTTTCTGTAATATACATATAATAAATATTTTGTATTCATATTTATCAAATTAATTTGAAAAATCGTATATACCCCATACACAACATTTTCTCATAGAAATATAGTTTTAACTTAATCGCAGTTACAAAAAAGTGATAACCCATAAATATTTTTATTGATGAGTTTGAAATAAATCCTCTAAAAAAAGAAATAAATAAATAAAATAAATTTTTATGAAATCATAATAAAATTGAAGTTAACTTTTATTTATTTATTTCCTTAAAGTTTGAAAAAAGGATTTCTCTTGAACTTTCTATGTGTTTACCCATATGCTATGGTTGTTTTTGAAAAGAAACGTTCTGAAAAAAATGTATTTTATTTAAAAATTTTGTTCATGTATTCATCAACTATGAATAAATAGAGGTGTAAGATTGATTGATTTAAAAAAAAAAAATAAATAATAATAATATCTTTTTTATGAAATCATAATAAAATTGAAGTTCACTTTTATTTATTTTTTTTTCCCTTGAAGTTTCTATGTATTTGCCCCGATTATTTTTATCACATATATAAAGTTATATATATATATATATATATATATATATATATATAATAAATGATATCTTGACCTTAGCTTTAATTTCTAAAATGTTAATCTTGATGCATACCCCCCCCCCCCTCCCTCGAATAAAATTAAAAACGCATAGTAACAGAATAAATAGATAGTATTAATGGCATAATTATCATTATCGTAAAAGTAAAATTTAAGGTTGCAATTCAATTATTCATGTTATTTTAAGTATGTAATTGAGGGTAAATTTCTTTGTAAAATTCGAATCTGTTTATAATTTTTCTTTTAGTAGTCTTAAAAATAGAACATCTGACTTCTGACCATCTGAACTGCAGAGAAAGGATGCGTCATTCATGGGAATGTATGAAGGAATTTTCTTTGACGCCTCTTCTCCCACAGTGTCATTCATCAATGTGTCAAACACTTGGAGTAAGGAACTGGTTTGTATATGCACGTGTAAATAAAATATCTGACGTCGCGCAGATGTTTCACGATTTTCTTTCCCTTAAATAAAAACGTGCACATTGCTCTGTTTTAAGGAATAATAGATAAATTTTAAATTAACCAAGTGTTGTAAACATATACAGATTGTGTAAATGGTTTATTATTATTATTATTATTATTATTATTATTATTAAATTTTGATAAGAAGTATTTCTTCAGATTTATACTTGCTCAAGATGTTATATCCATATGTATGTTTTTTTCGAAAATGAATCGACACAGACTAACAAACTTTTATAAGCCAAATGCAAATAGTGCATATGTGTTATACCTAAAGTCCCTGGATTTAGGAGGACGCTAAACAAATTAAAAAATTTTAGTACAATGTAAATTTTCACTTATATTCAAGCACAAATTTCATACTTAAATTGTTCATGTGCCATACATTTTTTTTTTTTTTTTTTTTTTTTTTTTTAAATATGTCTTTTCTGTTTTTTTTTTTTTTTTTTTTTACAAGGTTTCATACACATTTTAGTTTTTTCGTGTTTACCTTATACATATATAGATGTATGTAATTATAGTTTAATCATTTACTTTTCATTAATTTGTAATGGTTTTAAAGAATAGTTGATTAAAAAAAAATATATGAAATATTCTAAAATTTTCTCCTTTTTTTATACCTAAATTTAAATTTTAATACTCAGTTATATAATTTGGCGTAATGTGTGTATATATATATATATATATATATATATACTTTTCTTACTTAATAAAATTCTATTAATACTTTAAATTGTTGGACTAATATTATTGAGCAATATTTTATGATTATAGCATTCAGAATACATATTCTTATTTTATTTTTCAGATAAATGTAATAGTCAATATGAGAATTTTTTATATAAGTTTTTATGTTTTAATTTACAAGTATTTTGATAAAAGCACAACAAAGCTGGCGTTTATAAGTAATAAGGGAAAACTTTGAATAAACACCATAAAATGCCAAAAATCATAACAATTGTTTCAAGTCGAAAGAAAACACAAACCTTTGTCAGGTGAACAAAATAGTCACGAGTACGTCAAAGTTCCCACTTTGTTTGCAACACTCGTGCCTACTTTGTTCGCCTGATGAAGGGTAGTGACTCCTTTCGACTTGAAACAATTGTTGTGAGCTCTTCATTTTGTCATATTTGTTCAAAGTTTTCACTTATTACAAATATCTTGTAAATTTTTCTTATGTGTCTGTGTTCTGTTTATTACTTAGAACCACTGCTAATGTGTGTCTGTGTCCAAGAGATGGAATTTTAAATTAATTGTATTTAAAAATTTGAGCTTCAACACATATACTCAAAGGATTATCAACGTTAAGTTTAAAGTACTAGGTAAGGGGGCCCTTAAAAAAAAAGAAAGAAAGAAAAAGTGTGTTTAGCATTTTACGTGACTTAATCAAATCCTGAATCGGGGACTCCCCCCCCCCCCCCCTCAGTTTCCTACGAAATGAAATCCTGGGTATAAATTTTTGGAGAACTCTATATGATTAAATGAAAATTTCAAGAGATTCAGTTTTTAAGAATCTCAAAATTTTAATTTTTACATAATCCCCAATCTAAAAACTTTCCAACGAATGAAATATATCTCATACACTAATAAGGTTATGTAGAAAATGCTAACCGTTAAATTATGAAAAAATCCTTCATCCCCTATAATAGTAAACATATCTCTGTTATTTCATTTATTATGACACATAGTTGAAAAAAAAAATACCTTAAATTTTAAGCAATTTCACAAAATTCTGAATTTTCCTCTACAATCTTCTTACACATCTTCATATCTTCATAATTAATATTTAATGAATTGAAACTTTAATACAGTATACTACCAAAGGTCTGCATAGCTTGGGACCTGAGACTGTGTGGATTTTAGGTATTTTTTCTGCATTTTTAAATTAGAATTTTAATGCTAAAAACTGATATTATATACATATAAGTAAGAATATGATATATGAAATATTTAAAAAATAAATAAATAAATGCAGGTAAATAAAGATAATAAATGTTATAACAAATCTTTATATGAAGTTTTATGTATTTTTCTTTTCCCTTAGCAAATTAAAATTTTGTTGCATGGAACTAAAAAATAAGTTTAAATATATAAACATCTGATATAGTAATAACTTGTATTATAAATTTACAGTTTTTATTATAGTTCAGAAATATAGGTAAAAGTAAATTATATTATTTTTCAGTCTGTGTAATCATTTTTTGTTCAAGCACAAATGATGTTGCCTTCAAAGAATTTAGGTTACTTATTCCTAAGTCCTGAACCTTGCTTAAAATTTACTTTTCTCATCTCATTAGATTCAGTTGCTAAAATATTTTGTGTTTTTAATTCCTTTCTTGTTTGAACTATATTTTTCTTTTAAGTGAAACTGAAATATTTGGTATTTAGATATATTTACGTAAAATTAATTAAACTGTAATGCTAATTTAGTAAGTAAAACAAAAATATTTTTCTCTATTTATAAATAAATTTTCAGTTGAATAACTGAAGTTAAAATTTATATAGTCATTGCTTATTAAAATAATATAAATATTTAAATATTGATTTGAACTAATATGATAAAATTAGTTTGATTTTATTAAATTAAACGAGAATTTATTTTAATAATGTTGATCTTTTTAACCCCCCCCCCCCCCAAAAAAAAAAAAAAAAAAAAAAAAAAAAGTAAGAAAAAAAAAAATAATAATAATAATAATAATAAATAAATAAAAGTTTGGTTTACACTGTATTTACTAATTTCTAGAAAATTATTTGTATATTTATATGAAAAGTACGTTACTTAATTTTTTACATAATGTGTATGATGAATAATGTATTCCTTTTTAAAAAAATATTAAGCTTTAAAATTGTGTAGAATATTTACTATACCAAAAATTTTAAATTAAAAAATTAAATTATGTATGCAATCATTTAGTCATTCAAAACAATTACTTAAAAAATAAGAAAATAGGTTCTCAACTACAGTTGAAATTTTCATAATTTTAAAAGAATGAAGTTTTTATTTTATTCCCTTTTCACTTTATTTGAATTTGGATATGTGTGGGGAAAGGGTGAAACTTTTCAGGGGGTACCCCTGAATTTAGGGTTTTTTGAAAATTTTCTTACTTTCTTCTATATGTAATATAGAGAAAGTATTGGATTCGCGAAAATTTTCTACCTCCATTTTTTGACGGATGTACACGTTTTGGGAGTTTCTGAACACGAATTGATAGTTTTTAGAAAATGTCTGTCTGTGAGTATTACGATTTTTGTGAACACTGTAGCTCACGAACCAATGAATGGTTTTTAACCAAACTTTGTACATAGTAGGACCCTCACATAGAATGGTGCTGATTAGATTTTGGGATCAATCGCTCAGCAGGTGGCGCTGTAATCGCATTTTTTTTTAACTTTTAACATGGCAGTATAGGAAAAAATTTCGTATAAATGTACATAATGAGCGTTATTCTAAACTGATGATTGTAAAATTAATATGAATTATTGATAATAGTAGTAGTTAACTAGGGAAAAAAATTCTGTGCATGTGGGGGCATGGGGGGATTTTCAAGATTGGTATCTATCGAAAGGTCTCGTCAATGCCTTTAAAACGAATGGTTGAACTATAAATCTGTGAGAATTTAAAACAAAGTTTTTTTTTTTTTTTTTTTTTTTGCTTTTAACCAAAAAAAAAAAAAAAATCGTAATATATACATATTTTTTTAAATGATATATAACCAAACTTGGTATTTAGTTGGTCCTTGACATAAACTGGTGCTGATTACATTTGGTGATCAATTCTCAACAGGTGGCGCTGTGATCGCATTTTTTCTAAATTTTTAACATGGCAGTATAGGACAAAATTTCGTATAAATGAACATAATGAGCTTTATTTTAAACTTGTGATTGTAAAATTAATATGAATTATTGATAATAGTAGTAGTTAACTAGGAAAAAAAATCTGTGCATGTGGGTCATTGCTTCTCCCCCTGGGAGTGAAGTACCCCCTGGGAGGGGGGAGGTAAATTTTCAAGATGGGTGTCTATCGAAAGGTCTCGTCAATACCTTTGAAACGAATGGTTGAACTATAAATCTGTGATAATTTAAAACAAAGTTAACGATTTTTTTTTTTTTTTTTTTTTTTTGCTTTAACGAAAAAAAAAAAAAAAAATATATATATATATATACACACACACACACACACACACACACACATATATATATTTAAATGATGTTTAACCAAACTTGGTATTTAGTTGGTCCTTGACATAAACTGGTGCTGATTACATTTGATGATCAATCGCTCAACAGGTGGTGCTGTGATTGCATTTTTTCTAAATTTTTAACATGGCAGTATAGGACAAAATTTCGTATAAATGTACATAATGAGTGTTATTTTAAACTTGTGATTGTAAAATTAATATGAATTGTTGATAATAGAAGTAGTTAACTAGGAAGAAAATTCTGTGCATGTGGGGGCATCGCTTCCCCCTCGGGGAAGTATGTGTGGGGGGGGGTAAATTTCCAAGATGGGTATCGATTAATCTGTGATAATTTAAAACAGAGTTATAGATTTTTTTTTTTTTACTTTTAACGAGATTTTTTTTTTTTTTTTTTTTTTTTTCGTTTTTAATATTGTTATTGAGTGACTTTGTATAGAAAAATATAGAAGAAAGTCCTGTGGTGGCCACAACATACTAGTTGTCTTTGAATTTCATGTTAAATTATTTTGTTTTTATAGAAAATTCTCATTTAGAATGTTTAATTTGCTGTATAATGTATTAAGAAATCTCCAAATATTACTTATTATAGGTTACTTATTACAGGTTATTAATATGTTTCGCCTATCTGCACAACTGGCAATTTTCTGGAGTTTTCTTCATAATTTCATCCCTGCAACAGAAGAGGAATCACTCGCCAAATCAAAAAGATCATCACGGCAATGATGAATGTATGGGTCTTGTCTGAAAGGACTCTATGTGAAGTATGTTTTTTTTTTTTTTTTTTTTTTTTTCCAATTAATATTAGTTAATAGTACTTGATAAAACAGTTTAAACCATGGTTAAAATTGTCATGTTAAAAACCTCCTTCTCAAAAATGTCAAAAACCTATATTTAAAATTTGTTTTATAAAAACTTGTTTAACAAAATATAGTTTATAAAGATTTTTTGAAAACTAAATAGATTGATGTTCTTTGAAAAATACATTGTTATAACATTTTGATTAATATAAAAAACAAAACTTTAGACTTAAAATTTCATTATGAATTACTGTTATGTTCATTCAAACTATGCTGTGATACTTCCATATATTACTACGAAATTTACTTATAACAGTGCTTAATATACTCTCCTGCTCAAAAGTTAATTAAGATTTGCAAACGAGCAATCTTTTTCAATTTTAAAACTTATCTCTCGATGAAATGTGTTCAAGCATTGCATATTTAAAGAATGTCTTCCTCATGTTTTTCAGTGAAGATTGGTTTAAGACAACATTTATGGGGCCGGCAAGAAATTGTTCAAAATCAATAATGTTTGTGATCACCCTGTATCGTTAAGTAAACTAAATGAACTGCAACTTTAGAATATGTTAATATGCACTCAGTATAATTTGTGTGATGATAGCATTTTAAATAAAGGAAATATAAACATTTATTTAAAAACTCCAAAAAATGAACTTTATATATGTAATATAGAGAGTTTTTAACAAAAATTATTCCCACTTTCAGATAAGTTGGAAAAACACTTTTAAAACAGTATACTGCAATTGGAATACAAATATCTTAACTATCTGATGGAATATAAGCATTTTTATGAAAAACGTTTTCAATGCACATGTGCCAAAGATATATATATAGAGAGAGCATAGGTTGAAAGCTAGATGTACCAGGCAACTTTTATCAAAAGTGCATTTAAATAGAGTAAAAATTAAGCAAATTATACAAAAAAGAACGAGCTAGATTTTAGATAATTTACAAGAGTTGATAATTTTTAAGGGGGGTTTCCACATACCGCGAAATTAATTTGAAGATCGAATTATTTTAACCCCGTTTCAAATATTCTTTTTTTGTTAAAAAACCCTGTATCATCTGACAAATCTTTGTAAATAAACAAAAATATGTTAGAGTTACAAGCTTATATGAGTTTTTTCTCAAATAGTGCATTTGGAACATGTGTTGAAAGAATTCGATCTTCAAATAATTTTCACGGCATGTGAAAAAGCCCTTAAGAAATTTCAACTCTTGGAAAATATCTAAATTCTAGTTTGTTCTCTTTTGTGCAATTTTCTTAATTTTTCTCTATTCAAATGCACTTTTGACAAAAGTTGTCGAATATAACTAGCTTTAAACCTATGAAATATACATATTTTTTTAATCGTACACACATGGGCAGTGAAAACGTTTTTCATAAAAATGCTCATATTTCATGAGATATTTAAGATATTTGTATTCCGATTGCAGTATATTGTTTTAAAAGTGTTTTGCCAACTTATCTGAAAGTGAGAATAATTTTCGTTAAAAATTCTGTAAACACTTAAAAAACATGTTGGATTTTTTTTTTTTTTTTTTTTTTTTTTTAGTTTCAAAATAAATGCTTATATCTCAGTTATTTAATATGCTGTCGTCACATAAATTCATCCTCATATTGTACTGAGTATGCATATTAACATAGCCTAAAGTTACAGATCATTTCGTTCACTTAACGATACAGGGTGATCACAAACATTATTGATTTTGCTCAATTTGTTATCGGCCCCCTAAATGTTGTATTAAAACAATCTTCACTGAAAAACATGAAGAGGACCCAGTTCTTTAAATACCCAGTGTTTGAAAACATTTCATCGGGAGGTAAATTTTTAAATTGAAAAAAACTGATCGTTTACAAATCCTGCTAAACTTTTGAGTAGGAGTGTAGTTAATGTTAAACTTAGTTTTGCGATATTTTAAGAATATAGTTGTTTCTAATAAGGTATTTTTTATAAATATGTTTCAAAAGGTAAACAGATTCATGTTTTTTGGGAAACATTAATATAACATTTTGATTAAAGTATATAAAAACAAAACTTTAGGCTTCTAAAAATTCATTATTTATAAATCGATACATTTTGATGATAAATCATTGTATTTTGTAATACAACATTATATATTTTATCCTTTTTAGTATTGTATTCTTAATATTATGTATTTAACCAACAATAATAATTGAAAAAAAAATGTATAGTCTAATATTTTATATATGTCTTCATTTTTTTCTTTTTGTTTGTTTTTTTAATTAAATGACTGCTGAGATTGCGAGTTTTTAGTAAAAAGCAATAATTCTGAATGTTAAATGAGCTTGAATTGCTTCTTAAATTTCCATTATTACCGTAAGACACGAGAAATATAAATGCTTTCTGGACATGTATAAATTATCTAATGTTTAATCGTACAGATTTGTTTTAAATTTATTAGTTTAAACTGTAAACATGTACAGATATTTATACAATAGGTAAATAATAATAAATAGATAAAAAATTATTAAGTGATAAGTGTAATAAATATAGACTAGTGGATCTGCAGATCAGGAGCCTCAACGTCCTATTTGCATCACACATCTATTCAACAGGCAATTTTTATTTATTCCTTATTATATAATATATATATTGATTTGATTGACTTGCTATATAAACAGATACATTCCTGAGTGTGCCTGCCGCTCCCCGTCAATCCCCCACTGTATCTCTTTATATCTATTGGTATATCATATATATATGTATTCTTAGTAATTGACAGTCTTGTAATTTTTCCATGAAATTTATAAATATTTGTACTGAATTTCATGCAAAAAGATTTCATTGCATATCGGAAATATTTTGTGTAACCCTGTAAACTAATTATCAATTCTGTGCCCACACTTTTCCACCGAATAAACATGCTTTAAGAAATGCTGACTATAGACCGTAATAGTACTTGAAAAGTAGTCACGGTTATTATATATGGCAATAATGAGAATGCATCTAATTAAGTATAACTTATTAATTTTTCAGACTAATTTGACATCATTTGGATGATTACAGTACATCAACGAAATTCTTTTATGTAGCCCCATAAATAATTTAGTCTATACATATCTTTTTTAAGAGTAAACATGGTTTTAAGCATCTTTACAATGTTATTCCATTCTTTTCAACAATGGAACATAAACACATTAACATCCACTTAAATAAAAAATTGTCAATAGACTTTAATGTCACGAAATTCTTTTCAGTGTCCCTGTAAACAAATAAAAAACATTGTATACACCAGTAAAGACTATTCTGCTTATTCTGTGTTTTTCATTAATAATTGTTCCAAATTTAACATTGTTTGGATGATTATGTAACATTGTCAGAACACTTTTTTAAGGTCCTGTACATTAATTAGAAAGCCTGTGAGCACATATTTTCTTCAAACAACATAAATTTAAGCATCTTACTCATGTACACTAATTTCATTTTGTTGATTACAAAGTAATGATGTTAAAATGTGTTTAAACAAAATTCACCCTATATTCTGTAATGTTAAGAATTTTGACATATCCCTGTACACAGTTTATAAACAATATAGACATAAAAAATTATGCAGCTATTTCTATATGCAAAGCTTGAATGTGTGTGCCAGTTTGTGTTGGAGGCTTTTTGAGGCCACTATTGCAGTACATACAAATTCTGCCTATAGGCCGTAATGATAAGAAAAATTTCAAAGTATCCCTGTAAACGAACTGCAAATGGAATACACACCCACAATTATATAGCTAATTCTGTGTGGCTCATAAACATGTTTACCAAACGGCAAGACAATAGCTTGATTTTTGTGGTGGCTATCGTGGTACATACAAATTCTTCCCGTAGGCCGTGTAATGATAAGAAACACTTTGGTGTATCCCTGTACAAGAACTACAAAAGAAATGCAAACTTAAAACTATGCAGCTATTTCTGTTGTGCTAATGCACATGTGTATCAAATTGCAAGTTAATAGTGTTTTTTGCGGCCGCTATCGCGGTACATACAAATTCTTTCCATAAGCCATAATGATAAGAGTAACTTTGATGTATCACTGTACACGAACTACAAATGGAATGCGCACTCAAAACTATACTGCTGATTTCATGGGAATCGTGAACATTTGAACCGCATTTCATGTCAATGGTGTGATTTTTGCGGCCACTATCGCGTGACAGACAATCATACAGACGGAACACAAAATCTTTGAGTCTCAGCAGAGGGCCTCACTGACGTTTTGGTTATAGTTATTTTCAAATTCATATTCACTTACTGCCCCCATATATTACGTTTTACGTAAAAAATAAAAGCTTATGTTAAAATTCCTAAGTAATTTTTGAATTTCATAAATATTAATATAAATAAATATGCAAAATATGTCTATGCATGCTTTGTATATATTTCTTATGTTTGAAACCAGTATATCTACCTAAATTTGTATTAATTATCTACAAATTGTTTTAAGATTTGTTAATTGATAAACAGCATAATACTTAGATGTTTAACTTATATATGACAAATATTACTAATTCCTATTTCTAACCAGATTCAAGCTCATTTATAGATTTTGAATTTTGACAGTATATGTTTTTGACGATTGAGGTTTCTGATAGTTTAAACCAATATTATGCCCTTGTCTTGTCAAAAACCACTTTTTGATGTCAAAACCCCAACCCTGATAATGTGCAACTTAAATCTTTTCATGGTGTAATGTAACATCCCTGTTTTAATATATTGCATTGCTTTTAACCAAGGTAAAAAAATACTTTGCTTAATAAATAATCTTTTAATTGGAGGGGTTAGGGGTAAGTTTCATGCAGTTTCAATGTACAAAATTTAAGTGTACTTCATAGAAAAAAATAAAATTGGATGTTTTTTTAATTTTATACTAAATTATTTAGAGTAATTTTAAATATTTTTCTTTGTTTTATTCTAAATTATTAGTTCTGTAAAAAACGAGAGAAAGGTAACACCATCATCATTAGGACCGCATATATGAAAATGTTTAAAAAAAAAAAAATAAATGCACTCAGCAGAAAAGCCGCACAGACATGTGAGCCGCTCCAGCATAAATTTATGAAATCAGAAGTAGCATTTTATACAATAAACCAAAGCATAAAAATAAATATTAAGAGTAAGAAAGTTTTAATATTTTAATTATATACAATTTTTAATTCCTTTTAATTATCATTTTAATTTCATTTTTTTTTTCTTTTTTTTGTTGCTTTTTAAGCAAACGACCAGTTTATTTTATTCTTATAAGATATATTGCCTTTAAATATTAATGCAGATAGATTGTGCAAATATTTATACTTCATAAATTTAAAATTTAAATGTTTACTAAATAGCATAATCAAGGATTTAATAACATCATCTAATTTAATTTCTTATTGAAAAAGAAAAAGAGTAAAGGCTGGTCATGCATACTAAAGAATTCAAATCCCTTTCCAAAAAATTAGTAAGATAAAAAAAAAAATCATCAGATAATTTTCAAAAGAGATATAGCCAAATTTACATATGCAAATTTTATGAATGGAATAAACAAAACTACTTGCCTAGTATTTTGGGAACATTCTAAAACAAATTCTGTCAGACAACATTCAAACAAAATGAAACTTGCATGGTGATACCAGCAGACTGAGGCTCGGAGACAGCAAAATATGAATGCCAATCTTCAACAACTCCGTCTCTTGGTTACTGGTGCCACATTTTTGTTCCAAAATGTCCAAAACCAGCTTTACAGTGTAGCAATGTAAGTCTGAGGATCTCATCCCTATATTGATGACCAGTCAGCACTCCATTTTGAATTACATGGGAGTCTGTGCACACATCATTGGAGGCTGTTTCTAGTGCCTCATTCCCTCCAGATAAAAATATAAATATTATGATAAGCAAGCATATGGGACTCATCAGAGAAAATAATGTTGCATCACTCATTTCCCTTCCAACTCACAGGTTCTGTTGCAAATGCCCTGTGGCACAGCAGTGCCTTATTATTAATGTAACAGTATTGATAGGTGAGCATACAGACCTACAATGTGGAGCCAGTTTCAGACAGTTTGAATCACAACTGTGGTGTCAGTAGCTGAACAAAGGTGTTAAAAAAAAGTGGCCTTTATATTTCAGTGTCTTAGAGCCATTAGCATCAAATATTGATCTTCATTGGGCATTGTTGCACATCTGCAACCTGCTCTTATCTTTGGCCTGCATTTTTAGTCTCCAAATATCTATTCCAGATCTTGGAAATCATACTTTGGTAAAGCTTCAGTGACTGTAGTTTGTGTTTGGACCCCTCTCTCTCCAATTGACCAACAACTCTTCAAAGAATTGAATAGATTTTTTTTTTTTTTTTCTTATATCAGTGTTTTTTTTTTTTTTTTTTTTTCTAAGACTTACAATATCTTTTAATCCTTTGACTGCATTTGAAAAAGACAAAATTGTAATGTTATTTTCACTGCACAGTTTCTTTAATGTGTTAAAATAAGGCTTAAATGAACTTGAGATTAAAAAGTAACTGTTTACATCATAATATTCCTTATAACTATTATAAAAGACTTGCAAACCTGGAGAAAAAGCTCAAAATTCTTAAATATATAATTTTGAATTATGAGTGTATCTGACAGAAAAGAACAGCTCAGTGACTGGCTATATGCGTCAGTGGCAATCAGATGCTTAATTATTTTGAGCAGTATATTTTTCAACTTCAACTTGTCATCAAAGGACTAAGAATGAGCTATTAACACCTATGCAACACAACAGTATCTGTGATAAGGATTATGTTTTAATCAAGGAGGGTGAACTGAAACTGATGATAACATTAGAATATGTATTCTATTGGACAAATCATAAATTTAAATGAAATTGAATCTGAAGTACTGTTTATGAAGACTTTAATATACATTTAAATGCATGCATTCTACAGAAAAGCACATTTTTACAAAAATCCAAATTATGTTAAAACCATCATCCCCAGCACCTTCAGGAGCAATTGAAAGAAAAGAAAAAAAGTTAATTTTCTAAACAGACTTGAGCCAGTTTAATAGAAAATGAAATATTAGTTAATATAATAAAAGCATATTGCTTTTCATCTAGAACTATAAATGTGTTAATCAAGTTACTTATATATATTTTAATAATTTTAAAAAAGTTTTTTTTTTTTATTCAAGTTCATATTTTGCATTTCAACGAAGTCTCTTTTTTTTTTTTTTGTATTTTAAAATTTTTTTGTATTTTTTTCTAAAAAAAAAAAAAAAAAAAAAAAAAAAAAATTGCATTATTTGGAGTGTTTTATTGTAGCCTGTCATATGGAGTATAACAAAACACACTTTGGCATTTACTTTTTGTTATTTTTTTAATATAAAAATATTCAATGAAAAATAATAAAAAAAAAAGTTAGAAATTGAAAGATTAAAAGTGTACATTAATTTCATGTTTCTGCATGCAAAATTGTCGCTAGGAAAAATATAATTGGTAAAATTGATTTCATTATATCCTGTCTTTCCCTACATAGAGATTAATTTTAGTATGAAATGTACCTCCTGTTCAAACCTGTTAATTGATACCTGTATTTATTGTACATTAAAAATAGTATGTTATTTTATTTGAGTGATGCAACTTGCTTTTGTTCATAGATTATTGTATTATGAAACATATGCATTTGTAATTAAATATTATATTTCCCAGTAGTTAATTGTTGATATATATTTAAGTAAAACTATCTTTATAATTATGTTAAATTTCGTTTTGCACATGTCCCTATTCAAATTTTATGAAAAATACATTATAATTAAAGTGATCCTTTTTACAGTCTCACATATCATGTGATATTCGATGTATTTTATTGAAACTTAGTATATGTTTTATATGGACTACGGAGAAATGAAATCTACTATGAAAATTAAGGGCTTAAATTTTGAACAAAAGATAGCACATTTCCTGCAATGTAGAAAAGAGTTTTTGCAAGTTGGAGCATTTTCAAAAGGCAGCTAATATCATAAAATCATTATTTTAAGGAAGATGAATAGTAGAGCTGGGTATGCTATGAAGGAGACAGAGGAAACTAATATTGCTACAAAAAATGCCATCTTTCTGGTTATGGAAAAATTAGTTCATAAAGAAATAGGCAGGTTCCAGTCAGTGTATGCACTGTATTTAGGAACAAATGATTAAAAATTGATTAAAACAAGGAAAAAATATTGCAAAACTGTTACTTGAAAAAAAAAAGTTTAAATATTTGTTGTTTTATAAACAAAAATGACATACTCAAAGTGATGTACTCTTTCTGTCAAGGTCTGACTCTTATCATCACCTTCATAATCCTTCTCTGGTTTGACAAATCTGCTTCTGTTGTTATTTTTGTTCAAGAACGCAGCATCATATAACCAAATTTTGGTTGGGTTTGGCACAGTTACAGTTACATTTATTGGCTAAAATTTTGACCATTTCTATAGTGATTGCATAAATATATTTCTTCTTAATTATCAAGATTTTTAAGTGTTTTTAAATCAATAAAGATACAGTCTAAATGTTAGCTAACGAACAAAGATATGATTGTGTCGAACACAGCTAAAATTTAGATGTGCAATGGTGCTGCCTCGTTTATCTGAAAGTAACAGCAGAAGAGAAGTTGCTTACCAAATCAGAGAAAGATCATCATAGCAATGATAAAGTTTCGGGCCGCAGTTGGAAGGTCTACGCACACTACTTAAAGTATATCATTTTATTTTTAAATTACTATCTATTTTGATAAAGTTAAATTTTAACTAAGTTTTAAATGTGGCTAAAAGTTGATACCAAATTAGATTGCACCCGGTGTGTATCAAATTAGTCATGCTTTAAAGTATTTAAGACATAAAATCAGTGTCATATAGGGGCTGATGGGCTGCAGCACCTTCCAAAACTTGCAGAAAGTTTAAAAAAATAAAGATTAAGAATAATATGCATGAATTCTGTACATTGGGGAACATTATTAAACTTAACTCAGCCCTCCCCGAAATAAATCCTGAATATGCCCCTGTATGAAATAAATTAATTTTGAAAATAGGATTTGGAATTAACCCTCGCTTTCCCAAGATCAAGGCGTTACTGCAGAAAAATTGCTTTCAGGTGCCGCTCGGCACGTTTGCCGAAAATCACCAGTGCGGCACTGCACTTTTTTGTATTGTTTTTTAGAAGTTGCAGCACTCCACTGGTTATGTTTGCTATCTCTGACAAATTAGTGCACTTTTCAAATGAGGCGGGGTAAACTAAATTTCATCTTCAAAATGGGGTCAAAATCTTGGGAAAGTGAGGGTTAATGAATGTATACGATCAAGGCCGTAGGCAAGGGGGGGCCCGACGGGCCCAAGCCCCCCAGAAATAAATGATGAAAGACTGATTTTGTGTAGGTATCAGGCAAACATTGTTGTCTTGAAAAAAAAAAAAAGTATTTAAAAATAACTTAATAAAACCTATTAATTTAATTAAATTTCCCATTACGTTCTTTCTTTTCTATATTTAAGCTCTAGAGTGCCGTAAAACCCATTCAACCTTAATTTCGCAATATTTATTCGTTTAATTTCATCCACCTTCTTGTCAAAGCTATAATGGACTGTCTTACGTCATGAATTCAATCTTTTTACTTTCTTCTTGGACTACTTTCTTCTTCGTATTGGATTCGAAAAAAAAAAAAAAATTGATTTCCGGTTTTCGATGGATTTACATGTTTTGAGAGATCCAGAACACGATTTGACCATTTTTAGAAAATGTCTGTCTGTGTGTGACAAATATTTTGTTCCAATTGTATCTCAGGAACTACTGCACTGCACAGAATTACATATACATTTATATGCAGCTGCACCATGAAATAAATTAGTGCCTAACACTTTTTGGTGAAAATTGTCCAACAGGTGGCGTAGCCGTCTGAATTTTTCTCAGTTTTTAACTTGGCGGTATAGTTCAAAATTTCTTATAAATGAACACAGTAAGAATTATTTATCATAGTATTAATCAAGTAGGCACAAATAGGAAGGGTGAAGTCCCCCCCCCCTTCCCGCCGGGGGGGACAGTTATTCGATATGAGTATCTTTTAAAAGAACTCATCAGTATTTTTTAAGACTAACAGTTGAACTATTAATGCATGAGGAAATTAATTTTAATAAATAAAAGTTTTAATAAAATGATTGGTATTGAGTGGATTTGTATAGGAAAATATAGACGAAAGATTTGTGTGCAAGGCCTGATTAAAGCAGGGGCATGTAAGACATGTGACCTGAATAGCAGGGGCCATATAATTTGCCCTGAAAATGCCATTTAGCCTTTTATGACCTAAAAATGGTATCATATAGTGCAAATTCTGACATACCTGTGTTTATTGGTGCACAATGCAAGGAGGACGCGGGCTCACGGAACTATGTGTGCCCCGGGTCTCGCATGAAGTTAATCAGAGTCTTTTTGTGTAGGGTCTGATTAACTTCGTGTGAGGCCCGGGGTAAACACACTTTTGTGGGCTACACCCCTACCATTCGTACTGTGCTGGAATCAGCAAAAGTACATATATATACCTGTATATCAAACTAAAATAACAAAATTTTGCATTTTATGATACCACTTTTGTCATTTTTAGAGGCAAAAGGGCATTTTCAGGGCCAGTTTTAGGGCTCTTTGCTACTCAGGGCCCGAGGCACATGTGCCCCTGTGTTAATCAGGCCCTTGATTGCGTGTACGTATGTTTTTTCCATTGGGTATGCATATTAGTATATCATATTCGATGACCTTGTATTAGAAATGTGATGGGCCCCTCCCGAAAAAAAATCCTGGCTACGGCCTTGTATACGATTATTTCCAATTTATTTATTCATTTACATAGAAAATATGTATATTTATTTGTTATCTATTTTATTTATTTATTTTACAGAAATGTTTTTTTAACTTGCTAAAGTAAATATGTTTCTTTTTAGGTGTTTTCTTGGAATTAATCGGAGTCGAAGATCAAAATAAATTTGGAAGAAAAAAAGAATTTTTAATTTTTATATATTTTATTTATGTGTTTTATACGAATAAATGTTTTAATTTCATTTGCCTACTCAGGGTCAATCCAGACAAGAATTAGTTTTTTTTATGCCTCTTCACGAAATTCCATATAATAAGGCCTCCTTTACAAAATTCATATCCGTAAAATAGTCATCTTCACAGTATTTATAAAATGTGTTATATATATGTGTGTATATATATTTTTTCTTTTTCACAAAAAATAAATTAAAAAAATCAGAAAAATTTTGATTTTTCCCAAAAGTAGGCCCAAAAAATGAAAATCTAGATTGACCCCTGTTGTTTTATGCGTCTTCAAAATTTTGAATAGAGTAAAAAAATATATAGATTTTTCTTGCTGGAATATACAGGGTGGTTCAAAAAGTCCAAGTGGCATGTGTTGTGTCAGGTCATAAAAGTGGGGGGGGGGGGGGGAAATAATGTCCATAATTAAATGACTCTATTTTAAAGTTGTCTACAGACAAAACAATGTTCAGAAAATTATAAAATTTTGTGTATATAGAATTGAGAAGATGGGAATTAATTTGAGCTAATAAAAAATATTTCGTCACCAGAGAGTTTTGTAATTAATTGAACATTTAATATACACTTCATATATTATTAGATATTTCAAATACCCAACTCACAAAGGCAAAATTCCCATATGATTAAGGCTGGGGTTTGGGAAGACCACAGATTATGAAAGTGATAATTGATGACACATGATTTTTCAGTTTGTCTTAATATCAAGAGTGAAACTTTTCAGGTGCATACCCTAAATTCAAGAATTTTGAAAATTTTTGGTCTCTGAATTTCATGATAAAATATTTTGTTTTTATGTAAATTTCTTGTTATAAATGCTTAATTTGCCGTAAATGTCACTTATTATAGGTAGTCATTTGGTATATCATTACTGAGTCTTACATAATTGCATGCAAGTAATAGTTTTCAAAGTTATTGCATGTTGGGAAGTTTCACTCCTGTAATGTTTAGTGAAGCATCATCTTCCATAAAAAAAAAAAAAAAAAAAAAAAAAAAAATGTGCATAAGCACTGACATGATTGTAGATCCTGAAAATTTTTAAAGAAAAATATTTCTTTTTAAATTTTTTGTATTTATCAGAACAAATTCTTCAAAATAAAAAAAAAATCTGTATTGTTTATTATTAATAATGTTTCATTTGCTAAACGAAAAAAGATTTCTCTGTCTTCTGTTGAAATTATTTTTCCTATTGAAATAGCAATCAAAATGTGACTATATTTGAAAAAGGAGAAAAAAAAAAAAAAAATGTTAAATTTACAGAAAAAAGCTGTCAGCCAGGACGCCAGTAAAAAACTGTTTTCTTGATAGAATAAAACTTTTTTTAAGAACAGCCAAATTTTGTTATATAAACATAAGAATATCGTTATGTTAACAGAAGTACACTGTAATTTTAAAAGAAACAAAGTTTTTGTTCTGTAAAAAATTACAGATTTTTCTGTAAATTTCACAGAACAAAAATTTTTGTTCCGTAAAAGTTACGGATATTTCTGTAAATTTTACAGAGAAAAATTTTTTTGTTCCGTAAAAATTACAGATAATTCTGTAAATTTTACAGAGAAAAAATTTTTTGTTCTGTAAAAATTACAGGTATTTCTGTAAATTTTACAGAGAAAAAATTTTTTGTTCCGTAAAAGTTACAGATTTTTCTGTAAATTTTTACAGAACTCTCTTTAAAAATAACAGTGTTTTTCTGTTAAGAATAACGGTTTTCTTGTGTTAATTTGAAACATTTTTTCCCCGTAAAGAAAACGGAATATGATTGGCGTCCTGGGCTGACAATTTTTTTTCGTTTTTTTCACGAGTTTTTTTTTACAGTGCACAAAAATTAAAAGTCGTTCAATATTGAAAAAAATTATACGCAAACAGTAGAAAACCGTTAGATCGAATTTGATCGACCGTTTCCGACGTTTGATCGGCCTTTAAACTGCCCGAAAATGCCCTTTGAAGGTACCCAAAAGGTGCAACATACCTCCCCCCCTCAGTGAGAAAAGAATATCACTAATATACCGAACGTTTGATCATCATTAGATTGGATTTGATCGGCAAAATTTGTCGTTTGATCGTTCAAAAAAATCGAGATATATAGAAAAATAGCCGGAGGGGGGGGGGGGGGGCTAACTTCCACAAAAAATAAAATGTGTTCAAAAATTAAAAAAATTATACCCAAACAGTAGAAAATCGTTAGATCGGAATTAATCGATCGTTTCCGACGTTTGATCGGCCTTTAAACTGCCCGAAAATGTCCTTTGAAGGTATCTAAATGGTGGAAGTTAACCCGCCCCCCCATCAGTGAGAAAAGGATATCACTAATATGCCAAACGTTTCATCATCGTTAGATCGGATTTGATCGGCAAAATTTGCCGCTTGATCGGTCAAAAAAATCGAGATATATAGAAAAATAGCCGGGGGGGGGGGGGGCTAACTTCCACAAAAATTTAAAGGTGTTCAAAATTAAAAAAAAAAAATGTATACCCAAACAGTAGAAAATCGTTAGATCGGATTTGATCCAAAAGTTTGATCATCGTTAGATTTGATTTGATCGGCAATATTTGCTGTTTGATCGGTCAAAAAAATCGAGATATATAGAAAAATAGCCGGGGAGGGGTAACTTCGACCAAAATTAAATGTGTTCAAAATAAAAAAAATTATACCCAAACAGTAGAAAATCGCTAGATCGGATTTGTTCGACCGTTTCCGACGTTTGATCGGCCTTTAAACTACCCGAAAATGCCCTTTGATGGTACACAAAAGGTGGAAGTTAGCCCCCCCCCCCCCCCGCAAAAGCAAATCAATGAAATTTTGATGTCAATCGACTTAGAATCGTTAGATCGGATTTGATCGACCGTTTCCGACGTTTTATTGGACATTAAACTGCCCGAAAATACCCTTTAAAGGTCGTCCAAAACGTGGAAGTTAACCTCCACACCTCAGTGAGAAAAGGATATCACTCTATACCAAACGTTTGATCATCGTTAGATCGGATTTGATCGGTAAAATTTGTCGTTTCATCGGTCCAAAAAATCGAGATATATAGAAAAATAGCCATGGTGGGCTATCTTCCGCAAAAATAAAAACGTATTCAAAATTAAAAAAAATTACACCCAAAGAGTAGAAAATCGTTAGATCGGATCGACCGTTTCCGACGTTTGATCGGCCTTTAAACTGCCCGAAAATGCCCTTTGAAGGTACCCAAAAGGTGGAAGTTAGCCCCCCTCCCCTCAAAAGCAAATCGAAAAAATGTTGATGTTAGGCGACGTAGAATCGTTAGATCGGATTTAATCGATCGTTTCCAACGTTTAATCGGCCTTTAAACTGCCCGAAAATGTCCTTTGAAGGTACCCAAAGGGTTGAAGTTAGTCCTCCCCCCCCCCTCAAAAGCAAATACAAAATTTCTTTATGTTGATCGACGTAGAATCGTTAGATCGGATTTGATCGACCGTTTCCGACGTTTTATCGGGCATTAAACTGAGGACATCACCTCAGTGAGGACATCACTAATGTACCAAACGTTTGATCATCGTTAGATCGGATTTGATCGGAAAAATTTGTCGTTTGATCGGTCCAAAAAATCGAGATATATAGAAAAATAGCCAGAGGGTGTGCTGACTTCCACAAAACTTAAAAGGTGTTCAAAATTTAAAAAAATTATACCCAAACAGTAGAAAGTCGTTAGATCGGATTTGATCGACTGTTTCCGATGTTTGATCGGCCTTTAAACTTCCCGAAAATGCTTTTTGAAGGTACACAAAAGGTGGAAGTTTGCCTCCCCTCAAAAGCAAATTAAAAAAATGTTGATGTTAGTCGACGTGGAATCGTTAGATCGAATTTGATCGACCGTTTCCGACGTTTGATCGACCTTTACACTGCCCGAAAATGCCCTTTGAAGGTACACAAAAGGTGGAAGTTAGCCCCCCTGTTGAAAGAAAATCAAAAAAATTTTTATGTCAATCGACGTAGAATCGTTAGATCGGATTTGAGCGACCGTTTCCGACGTTTGATAGGATATTAAACTGCCCTAAAATACCCTTTAAATGTACCCCAAAACACGGAAGTTACCCGCCCCCCCCCCCTCAAAAGCAAAAAAAGAAAAAGTTAAGTCAATCGACGTAGAATCGTTAGATCGGATTTGATCGACCGTTTCTGACGTTTTATCGGGCATTAAACTGTCCGAAAATATCCTTTAAATTTCGTCAAAAACGTGGAAGTTACCTTCCCCTTCAGTGAGAAAAGGATATGACTAATATACCAAACATTTGATCATCGTTAGTTCGGATTTGATAGGATATTAAACTGCCCGAAAATACCCTTTAAATGTACCCTAAAACACGGAAGTTACCCGCCCCCCCCCCTCAAAAGCAAATCAAAAAATTTTTGATGTCAATCGTCGTAGAAACGTTACATCGGATTTATCGACTGTTTCCGACGTTTGATCGGATATTAAACTGCCCGAAAATACTCTTTAAATGTACCCCAAAACATGGAAGTTACCCCTCTCTAAAGCAAATATTTTTTTTTTTTTTATGTATATCGATGTAGAATCGTTAGATCGGATTTGATCGACCGTTTTCGACGTTTGATCGGCCATTAAACTCCCCGAAAATTCCCTTTAAATGTACCCTAAAAGGTGGAAGTTAGCTCCCTTTGAACAGCAAATCGAATCGAATTTTATGTCAATCGACGTAGAATCGTTAGATTGGATTTCATCGGCCGTTTCCGACGTTTGATCGGCCATTAAACTCCCCGAAAATTCCCTATAAATGTGCCCTAAAAGGTGGAAATTAGCTCCCTCTCAACAGCAAATCGAAACGAATTTTATGTCAATCGACGTAGAATCGTTAGATCGGATTTGATCGACCGTTTCTGACGTTTTATCGAGCATTAAACTGCCCGAAAATACCCTTTAAATTTCGTCCAAAACGTGGAAGTTACCCCTCCCCTCAGTGAGAAAAGGATATCACTAATATACCAAACGTTTGATCATCGTTAGATCGGATTTGATCAGCAAAATTTGTCGTTTCATCGGTCTAAAAAATCGAGATATATAGAAAAATAGCTATGGGGGGGGGGGGGGGGGCTATGTTCCACAAAAATTAAAACATGTTCAAAATTTAAAAAAAAAAAATTATACCCAAAGAGTAGAAAATCGTTAGATCGGATCGACCGTTTCCGACGTTTGATCGGCCTTTAAACTGCCCGAAAATGCCCTTTGAAGGTACCCAAAAGGTGGAAGTTAGCCCTCCCCTCAAAAGCAAATCGAAAAAAAGTTGATGTTAGGCGACGTAGAATCGTTAGATCGGATTTGATCGATCGTTCAATAGCTTCATCGATTTTGATCGATAGCTTTAATACACTTTTTACAACGAGAAACAAGTTTTTTTCATGCCGGTATCATAAAATGTAGTCGTCCTGGAAGCAACAAATTCATTGAATGCCGTTTCAGCATCCTTTAGATTTCTGAAGTATTTCTCCTGCAGGAAGTTATCGAGATGTTTGAAAAAGTGAAATTCTATAGGTGAGAGGTCAGATGAATATGGTGGATGGTCTAAAACTTCATAGTTTAACGTGTGCATCTTCTGACGGGTGATCATTGAAACATGCGGTCTAGCGTTATCATGGAGAAGAATAGGGCTCTTCCTACTGACGAATGCCGACTGTTTACGTGTAAATTTCTGATGCATTTCATCGAATTCTCTACAATATTTCTCCGCTGTGATGGTTTCGCCTTGTTTTAGAAAGCTATGGTGAAGTAAATCAGCTGAGGACAACCAAACAGTCCCCATAACCTTCTTTCGATGGTGTTTCGGCTTTGGGAAGTGTTGTGGAGCTTTGTCGGCATCCAGCCACTGCGCTGAACGTCTACAATTGTCGTACAGAATCCACTTTTCAGCACAAGTTACAATTCGATTGAGAAAGGGATCATTTTGGTTGCGCAGAAGAAGGGCAGACGAGATTTCAAAATGTTTGCGTTTCTGATTCTCATTCAATTCATGAGGAACCCATTTATCCATTTTTTTAACTTTGCCAATCAATTTTTAGATGACGTGAAATGGTTGTAGGAGATACACCTAGTTCTTCTGCATAATCTCTAACAGTATTGCCTGGATTTTTTTCAACTATTGCTCGTAAAACTTCATTGTCCACAACAGTCTCTAGTCTGCCCCGGTCTTTGTTTGTGAGACTCTTATCCTCAGTTTTGAACTTCGCATGCCAAAGTCAAATGGTACGTTCATTTACAGAACCGTTTCAAAATGCAGCATTAATGTTTCGGGCAGCTGCTACAGCATTATGCTTATTTTTCCACTCATACAAAAATAGCACTCTAAAATCTGTAGAATTCATCCTGCGGTTAAAGATATAAACTTGCTACCAAATCACAATATTTTCATTTGAAACACATCAGATGAAAAAGGCAAGGTTTTAGCTTTAAAATGATACATAATTAAAACTGTATAAAAAAAAGTTTATAAGGAACCAAATCACAAAAATTTTACTGGTGAGAATCGGACATTTCATATGTTACAACCTGATACACACACACACATACACACACACATATATATATATATATATATATATATCTGGAATTGATCGAGGTTTTAATTTTTGGGGCCCATTTTTGTGAAAAACAAATTATTTTTGTGAAAATCTAAATATTTTTGTGAAAAAAAGAATTGTCGCTAGATACATTTCATTATAGCAATTACTCTATCTAATGTTTAATATCAAGCTAATATCATTTTATTGAACACGTATAGACACTCATTAAAAATAATACTGTAAACATGGAAAAATTTTACAAAAGTATTATTTTTATAAAACAAAAGTTTGTGAAAGGGTTGTTTTTATAAATCTCAATTTTGTGAAGGGGCTCATTTTCTGAATTTGAATTTTGTGAAGGGACCCATTTTAAGGATTTGAATTTTGTGAAGGGGCAGCAAAAGAGTCCCAGTTTTTGCCTGGATCGACCCCTGTATACGAATATATATATATATAAATTTTTAAAACGTAGTAAAAGTCGAGAAACAGAAATTTTATACCCCTGAAACTGCATAGACCAATAAGAATAAAATTTCGTTAAATTAAATTTACCAGTGAGGACATTTTTATTAATTATTCAAACAATTAATTTTACTTCTTGATTTTTTTTATATAATTTAATTTAACATCAAACTTATCTTGATATTATTCCTAGATAGTGAATGCAATTTTACTAACTTTACACACACATACAGTCGTCTGCAAAATTATTCGAGCACTAGCCAATAATTCCTATATTTAAAAAGTACACTTAAGACTGTTTTGCTTAGTAAATCCTTGTCGAATCATGTTCTTAGACTGATTAAGAACATGATTCGACAAGGATTTATATAACAAAGCTGTATTAAGTGTACTTTTTTTTGGCAAGATTATTGCTAGTGCTCGAATAATTTTGCAGCCGACTGTATATATATATATATATATATGATAAACTATAAAACAATATGCATATATAAACAATAGTACATTAAAAACTGAAAATTTATATTAAAATGATAAAGTAACATATAAAAGTCTTATTTCTGCTCTCATTATTGTACCATGCTATTTTGCGCCTGATAAAAATGGCTTTTTTTTTTTTTTTTTTTTTTTAATCGTTCTAATTTTTGCATGAGATTTTAAAGAGAGACTTTTATATTGAGAGAGAGTTTATGTTTAGAGAGACATATTTAAGAGAGATTTTTATATTGACTTTTACACCAATTTAACTATTTAGAGAGACTTATATTTAAGAGAGACTTTTATATTGACTTTTACACCAATTTAACATTTTAAGATTTAATTTAATTTTTAGCATCTTAATTTTAACCGCATATATTAGAAAATACATTTTACCCCCACTTATAAATGGCAGATTAATTAAAATTTCAAGACTATTCTGAAAATGTTACAATTTTAGTTAATATTTTTAATAAAAGTAAATAAATAAATAGCTGTTTTAGCAATATTTAAAGAAGCTATTATGTTTGCATATTCCTTGTCGAGTTCGGTGCCAAAAATTTAACGTCAAAGGTAGCAAATTTGTCTTCATTGAAAAAAGTGTCATTTGCGAGTTTTTAAGGTCGTTTGTTCCACAATCTAAATTTTATTTATTAATTTTATTTAATATTATTAATAAAAGTAAATAAATAAATAGTGTTTTAGCAATATTTAAAGAAGCTATTATGTTTGCATATTCCTAGTCGGGTTCGGTGCCAAAGATTTAACGAATTTTATTTAATATTATTAATAAAAGTAAATAAATAAATAGCTGTTTTAGCAATATTTAAAGAAGCTATTATGTTTGCATATTCCTAGTCGGGTTCGGTGCCAAAGATTTAACGTCAAAGATAGCAAATTTGTCTTCATTGAAAGAAGTGTCATTTGCGAGTTTTTGGTCATTTGTTTTACAATCTAAATTTTATTATTTATTTTTTTTAATTATTTTATAAGTATTATTTTTAGTAAAGTAAAATTATTCTACACACTGTTGAAATGGTTTCTTAAAAATGAGCTAAATTGTCTGAAAATAGCTCCGAAACAATATATACTTAACCCGTTAGTAGTCGCTGTAGACAGCGCCACCTATCACAGATTGCGTACGTTTTATTTAACTGTCACCAATAATTTTAAGAAGTGATGTGATCGACGTTACTTTGATTTTATTCGCGGTTTATGTATTTCAAATGCCACTTCTAAAAATTTTTGGTGGCTATTGAATAAAAAAATCTGGCAACACTGAAAGATGGGCGGCAAATCGACCAACTAGCGACTACTAACGGGTTAAATTTGAAAACACATGTACTCATTTTTTGAGTATATGGACATGTGAATCATGGGGATATTTGGATTCTTCTTGGTCAACCCCATTTTTGAGCATGTCAGTATACTCAAAAATGAGTACATGGTTTCTCAAATTTAAGTATATATTGCTTCGGAGCTATTTTGAGAGAATTTAGCTCATTTTTAAGAAACCATTTTTAACAGTGCATAAGGTATGCCGTCTATTTTCCATATGCATTGGTGTCAATAATTTTACAGAATACTTTTCGAAATTTTTTCAGCAAAACAAAACTTTTGATTACAGTTTTTTTTTTTTTTTTTTTTTTTTTTTTACTTTAGTTGAATTATACATCGCTCAATATTCATAATGGTATTTCATTTCACAATTATTTAAAGCAATTGTAGACACCCGCCGTGAATATAAAGTAGGTTTTACTGTAATTCCACATCTGTACTGCATCTAAAATTAAATATTAATAACTACTTTGGTTATAATAAGCCAAATATTAATTCATTTTGCAGGGGAAAACGAGAGTTCAAAGCTTTTAGCTGGCATTGCTAACATTTTAAATACTTAATTTCAACACAGAGAGCCAAAAGCTTTGTTACAAAAGTTCAGCTGCTTTAAAAGGCAAAGCATGAAAAACTAGTAAAAGATATCTGTGTTTGACCCCTCGAATATCACAGCAGGGGACTGACCTCAGCTGTCTTGATCCCTCACGACATCCAAGAAGTTCCGAAAGGACCGACATTTTAAACCACAGTGGTAACCCAACACAAGCGGGCTTCTTCTCAAACGAAACAGAGAACCCAAGCTAATGATATTTCAAATTTCAATCCGGGAGCTCTCAGTCTTGTTTTGCATTTTTCTTTTTTTCTTCTCTGATCACAAGTTGATTTTGAATACTCATTAAATGGCGAGAAAATGACGGAAAAGATCTTTACACCAACGAACTGGTTAATTATTTTAATTTGAAGACCAGTGTTTGGACACAGGGGAGGTACATGGTTTGAATTATAATATTATCGCATAACATATTACCGCACTTTTGGAAAGCACAGTAAAATCAATATAGCATTTTTTAACTTACATACATGAATTATCTAGGGTAGCGTCTTGGAAATAGGAAAATGTACAAATTTGAATAACAATTATGTAATACTAATTCCAATTTGTAAAAAAGAGAGATTTATTTCACAAAGACAAGTTAACAGCAAAACATTTTCTTAAATTACCAAATATGATACAATACGATTTATAAAATGAAATGTTACGAAAATTTATATTGTACAACTAATAAAATTTCTGTATAAAATTATTAGACATAAAAAATAAATAAATAAATAAATAAAATATTTTACAAAATACAAATGCAGTTTATTAAAAACAAAATCACGTTTTTTCAAAAAAGTAAATCAGCATACATTTTTATTATTATACGATGCGACAAATGACTAATATTCCAATTTTAATTTAATATATTGAAATATAGATATTATCTATATTCAACAAAAGTTTGTTTGTTATTGCTAGCATGTTTCCATATTTACAACGACAAAAATTATATTACTGTTTGTACAATAATCACTATTAAAATAATAAAACTTGGCATGTTATGTAAAAATAATTGTATAATAAATAAATTTTACTCTAAATATTTAATTAAAAGATATAAATAAAAATAGAGCATTTTTACATTAATCATCTAATAATACACAGTATAATGTTAAATAACTGAAAAATTTATATAGTCAAAAGAAACATATATAATATACACATATTTACACACAGACACACAACTGCATGTGCAATGTAATATCTGTATCTGCGTGCACCCGTTTGTGCCTACTTCACATCAAAATCTTAATAATCGATGTACGTAAAAAATTCAAGATAAGAAAATTAGAATATATTTCTATAATGGTTTGGAATACTTCTTCTCGGAAAATGCTTTGAGTAACAAATAGTAAATTGGCAAATACAAGATATTTAGTACACAGAGAAACTTTTTGCTAAAATAATTTCACTCTAAACACTTATTAGATTATAATTTATAAAAATATTACAAGCATTAGTAGTACACATGAAAACATTATTACAAACTAGAAATGAGGATTAGCAAAGAAAATACTATCTTTTTAAAAATAAATAAATAAATAAATCCATATAGATTTTTAGCATTATGTGATATGAACAATACAGTAACCGCCGCTTAATAAATTCACTGGTTAATAAAATCAGCCGCTTAATCTGATCAAATTTCCTGGACCGGAATCAAATCAGTACAAACCAATTTTAAAACGACCGCTTAATAAAATCAACATCGCCGGTTAATAAACTCAAAAAAAAAAAAAAAAAAAAAAAATCTCTTCAGCAATTAAAATGCCATTTATGCACGCTAAGCAAATTTTTATTTACACTGTGACTTTTTATTTTTTAAATAAAAAGGAAAAGGAAATACAGCAATCTCTCTGTTATCAATGTTTGCCGAAAAGTTTACATTTAAACACGGAGTAAAAAGACAGGAGAAGAAGGTAACGCTGAAATTTTGTGATGTTGTTTTCTAATGTTTACAGATGGCGCCAGCGTGCAATCCTTCCTTCTCTCCAGCTTCCGCAATGTTATTCAATGGGGAAATGTCTCGTTTTAATTATTATTTTAAAAATAATATCAAGCTGAAAAAATTTCGATTGAAAGCAAATTTCATTAAATAGAGTATTCTAACCAACATGTTTTTTTTAAGAGCCATTTTATACTAATTTTACTTTGAAAGAAAGCTTTTAAAAAATGACGATTCTTATGAACCGAAGCTAGCTAAAACAGATAATTGGGAGGAAGGAGAATGGATGAAATTTTGTAAAGAAAAAAAATAAACTTACTTTAGGTGCAGAAAACACGAACTCGGACTTTATTTTTCTCCTAGGGCTTTTTTTTGTTTTTCTTATCACTATCATAGCCTGATTTACAACTAGGAACGAAACATTTATTTGAAACATCTGAATTATGCAGTTTTAAGAACTTACAAAGAAATTAATTTGCTTAAAATAAATAATTTTAAATGTACTCCAGCAAAATTCTATTGAAAACAACAGTATATCCGCGCCGAGGTAGGGAGGAATGACAAGTCGCGCCCTCAATATTTACCAAAACTTTAGATCACAGTTTCGTAGCTTTCTCCCACTGGACCTTCAACTCCTATTAATATTACTCCGTGATTTAAAGCAGGCCGGCCCTATCACTTGTTTTAGTAGCAATTTCAAGGAATGTATTCTTCAAAGCAGTAATAAGTTACAAATTTGATTTGGTTCGCATGTGATGTATATATTTTTAAACTGTTAATTATTACTCGAGAATTTCTTGTTTTTATTCTGAAATAACTAAGAAGCAAGAGTTTTAAACAAAAAGATTTTAAATTTAAAAGAACTTTTGGCAAAAGTAATGAGGATTTTCTCAAAGAAAAGTATATCAGAATTTGAGATGTGTTTAATTTACTTATTTTGAAGTAGCTATTAACTAATTATCTGACAAAAGTTAATTAGTATTGTTTATTAATTCCATTATCTAATACCTTTTGAAATTTCTTTCCAAATTCCGGAAAGTAATACTTTTTTTTTTGAATGCAGAAACGTTCGCCGCATATAAAAATCAGTCGCTTTATAAAATCATTTTGGCTAAGAACGAATGTGATTTTAATAAGCGGCGGGCACTGTATTCAAATTTACTACAATATTTAAACATGGATAATGCATATATGCATTCGATAAACGCGTTACGGTTATTTTACAGCGTATTTACATATTTACAGCCATAAAAATTTTATTTCTTTGTACAGTAGCAGCACTATTACAATAATAAGGGACCATGTTAGGCTAAAGTATCGTAGAATAACGTTTATTATTTAAAGAACTCTGTAATGTATGTAATTAGTTACAATTATATATATATATATATATACAGTCGGTAACAAAAGTGTCCGAACACTAGCAAAAATTCCTATGTAAAAAAGGTACACTTCATACTGTTTTGTTAAATAAATCCTTGTCGAATCCTGTTCTTAGTCAGTGTAAGAACATGATTCGATAAGGATTTATTTAACAAAACCTTATGAAGTGTACTTTTTTTACATAGGAATTTTTGCTAGTGTTCGGACACTTTGTTACCGACTGTATATATATATATATATATATATATTTATATTAAAAACATGTTCAAAATTTGAGCAATTTATGATAAAATTGAAATTTCGAAGTTATATGGCATCATTAACAAATATGTTAAACAAATATTTGACAACTAATGACTAGTGCCTTTATAATCTTTAAATGACTAATTATCTAATAACCAATAAGACACAAAAAGACAATTTTAAAATAAAGTTGTTTATTAGTTTAAATTACTTTTATGCTGAAAATAACTCAGGTGAATTTTCCTACGTGGAGTAGTAGATTCGTTCCGAGATAGCACTCACTGCTTTCCCAGAAAGATAGTTTGTATGTTGTATCAGGTAATCTCTCAAATTTATTTAGGAATTCATGATGTTTCAGAATATGTGTTTTTTTCTGCTTGTGCATATTCTAAATGCAGTAGTTTATAAACAAGGTACATAAGAAATTCGAAATGAGCAAACGTGAAATGTAAAATTAATTGTATAATGCTTCAATATATTTTCTCTAGAAAAGTATTTTGCGTAATATAAAAAGAGTCTGTTAAATGGCATAGTCAAATAAATAAAAAATCTGGAGTGACTCCTCTCGACTTTCCGAATATTAAGTAATTAACGGTTGCATAAATAAATTAAAGTAGGACAAGTCGTTAAAAAAACAAAAGTGAAAATTATAATGGGGTGTTTGAAAAATTTTCTCCATCGTTTAATTTTACGCTATTGCACTTAAAATAATTTGGATCCATAGATCATAATGATAAAAATTTTTTCGTTGTATCCCTCTAAAAATTTATAAGGGCTTGATTCAACAAAATCTAAGCAATTCGTGCGAAATGACCTATAACAAATTTATAAATCTCAGCTCAATCGAATAAAGCGTTTAGACGCTATTGCACTTAAAAAACATTCGGTCCCCTAGGGCATAATGAGAAAAAAAATCTCTTTGTGTACCAGTAAAAACATTATAAGTGCCAAAGTCTATACAGTTCGTACTACGATGACATATAACATACCTACCAATTTTCAAATCATTCGAACAAAGCGTTTAGGTGCTGTCGTGTTCACTCACGTACAGACATACATATACCATCGTAAAAGCAGTAAAAATGAACTCAGTGAACCTTAAAATGTGTAGAAACATCAAAATATCAAAGTCGTATTTTTGAAATTATTACAATACTTTTGATATATATCAGGGGTAGAAATTATGAAAATTAAGTTGCTGGTATGCAAGACTAGTAATTTTCGGATTCCATTGATCTGCTCTTCCGTTCTATTATATTTTTAAAAATAATTAAAATTTTGTAAACTGTTTGTTTTACCAACACTTTGTTTATAAATTTACAAATAAAATATGATAAATTTTTATAAATTTATTAAAAAATGCAAATGAAGTCTTATATAAATCAAAAATCTATGCTTTATAAACAAGCTTAATGTCACGTACGGACTATTAAAATTTAAAAAAAAAAAAAAAAAAAAAAAAGTTTATGTGAAAAGTGAAATTAAATGAAAAATTACGGAGAATAGGTTATATTGACAATTATAAAGAAGCACAATTAGTATACCTATAATATACTACTCTGTGGCAGATTTATTGGCAATTTTAGAAAAAAAGTAAAAAATACACAAAAATTGAAAAGCTGCACTGGTCCTGCGGATCACTAGAATTTATATTTTACTGATTCGTCGAATATTTCCATAGTTCCGGACCAACGGACCACTGTTAATTTCGAAACAAATGTATGTTCGAAAAGTAAAAACTTTGGGAAATTCAATAAATTACAAAAAGCAAAAAAAAAAAACAAGTACAGCAAATTAAAAAAAAAAAAAAAAAAAAAAAAGAAAAGAAAAGAAAGAAAGAGAAAAAGAAACCTAGTAACAATTGTTTTGTTCGTAACAAAAGTACAATTTTTTATTGGGTAAAAAAATTAGGAACTAGTGCATTATTAAAGCAACAATGCACTCAATGAAAAGTGTTACAAAAACACAAAACAAAAAGTACTAAGAAATAGAAAAAATGTGATAAGTTATGAAAACAAATATGCTCATAGTCATCTGAAAAACTTTCTTCTATATTTTTCGTATGAAAAATTACGCAGTGTAGGTTATTTAATAATATTATTTTTTTTATCAGTAATATTTCTCATGAGAAACGTCTAACCATAAAGGTAGAAAGAGAATTAGTTTTGTACCTTCAGACGGCATCTTATTAAATGCATATTTTCAGGAATTTTTTAATTTAGGTGGGTGGGTGCGGGGGGGGGGGAGTCGATAACATTTTTTCATATTATCCCAGGTCAATGGTTCAACCATTCACTTTAAATGTATTAACAGATTCTTTTAGAAAATGCTTGCAATGGAAGTTTTCATTTCTGGGGGGGTGGTGCTTTATCATATACAAAAATTTTATCTCGATTGACTATAGGTGTAATATATATATAAATGATACGTATCGTAATAAAATTTAATCTTAAAATTTAGCAATTAATAGATACAAAACAATACCAACACAAAAAAAAATATAACTGATTTTAACTTAGAGAAAAGACTGACACAAAATAACCAATAAGAGACAAAAACAATTTAAATTACTTACGCCGACATGAATGATAATAATAATAAAAAAGGACCATTAAACTGAATGACAGAGAAAACAAATAAATGACCACATACATAATTGAATAAAAGTGCTTACAATTAGAAGTAAATACTCATCAGGGGACCTTTAAAAGGTATTTTCGGGCAGTTTAATGCCCGATCAAATCCGATCAAACGATTCTACTCCAGTAGCACAGCGGTATGGGGCAGTATTGTACCAACACTGCCCGACATTGGTTTCCATCGATGAAAATCGCCAACTTTTTTCCGATTTTCCCCAATGTCGTCCAATATCGATCTACATTAGAGAAAATCGGCAATTTTTTTCAAATGTCGCACAGCGTCAATTTGCATCGGCAGAGATCGGTGACATGTTCCCGAATGCCGCGCAGTATTGGTTGGCATTGGGGAGAATCGACAATTTTTTACAAATTTTTTTCAATTTCGCACAATCACGATCAATGTTGTTATTGCAATATTCGAATTTAAAACGATAAAAAGTTCAACAGTTTATTAACATTTTTCGAGAAAGATGAAATATATCTATCACTTGTCTGTCCGTCTGTCTGTCAGCAACATAAATTCCGAAATATTTTTAGAATGCCTCCAATCTTATATAAGTTATTTAATTAGACTAAAGCAGCTTTTACGTTGAAATTAGTATGAAAAGCACTACCAGCTTCTATACAGGGGCACCCAAAGAAAACTTCAATTTATTGAGCTCTACAAGGGGCATTTTTATAAAGCCTATTTTAATATTTTTGTACAGCACAAAACACAGCAAGTTTAACATATATCACACATATATTACACATATGTGCAAAAGCATGTTTCCTGTTGTATATGGTATGAACAACATTAATGACTAGTTTACAATGACACATAAAATTATTCAGGTTATTAAGAGCGTAATTGAAAATAACTAGAAACGAATATTCAATTGCTTTATGGGTTTTTAACCCTTTCCAAAAGCGGTTGAAATTTTTAAGACTTTCTTCTTCTAATTGTCTACCAGTTTTACCGCTCCCCCTCCCGTAGTCTAATTTACATAAATATGTGAGGAATGCCTCGAAACTTATGTATTTTACTCTGGTTCACTTGGTGTTATGTCTATTGAAACAGTATAAATACCAAGACTGGTTTGTGTGAAGGAACAGTCAAGGAATTCATGTATATAGTAGTCTATGAGAGTATTTACGTAAAGTAAATTGTAATATTTCTATCCTGCACAACACATTACAATATTGATTTACATTATCCACTTGCACTTTGCATATAAGTATGTTTCGTCTAGAATAGGGTATGAATAGTCTTATTCATTGAATTACAGGGTCCCACACAAAACTGCACAGGCTCATAATTGAAATATACATGGGAATTGATCGGAAATTATTTTTAGTTGTGCTATGAGAATTTTTAGCAACATTATAATATATTTTCTTTTTAGACAATATACAGGGCTGCACAAATTTTAATTTATTTACTATAAAGCTTTAAATAAAATTTTTATGAGATTTCTTCATCCATAATTGGAACAAGTGTTATAATATACAGTACTGATTTATATATAGGGGCTCGTAAAAGAATTTCGATCCATTGTGATCTATAAGATGTATTTCTTAAAAGCTCATGTGAATTCCTCATATTGCACAAAACATAATGAAAGTCACATACATCGATTGACATCAAAAATTTTTTTATTTGCTTTTGAGAGGGGGCTAACTTTCACCTTTTGGGTACCTTCAAAGGGCATTTTCGGGCAGTTTAAAGACCGATCAAACGTCGGAAACGGTCGATCAAATCCGATCTAACGATTTTCTACTGTTTAAGTATAGCTTTTTTAAATTTTGAACACCTTTTAATTTTTGTGGTAGCCACCCCTGCCTATTTTTCTATATATCTCGATATATTTGACCGATCAAACGACAAATTTTGCCGATCAAATCCGATCTAACGATGATCAAACGTTTGGTATATTAGTGATATCCTTTTCTCACTGAGGAAGGGGGGGGGCTAACTTCCACGTTCTGGACGACCTTTAAAGGGGCCCGATCAAACGTCGGAAAAGGTCGATCAAATCCGATCTAACGATTCTACGTCGATTGACATCAACATTTTTTTTATTTCCTTTTAGGGGGGGGGGGGGGGCTAACTTCCACCTTTTGGGTACCTTCAAAGGGCATTTTCGGGCAGTTTAAACGCCGACAAAACGTCGGAAACAGTCGATCAAATTCGATCTAAAGATTTTCTACTGTTTGAGTATAATTTTTTAAAATTTTGAACACCTTTTTTTTTTGTGGAAGTTAACCCCCCCCCTGGCTATTTTTCTATATATTTCAATTTTTTAGACCGATCAAACGGCAAATTTTGCCGATCAAATCCGATCTAACGATTCTACGTTGATGGACATCAAAATTTTCTTCATTTGCTTTTAAGGGGGCTAACTTTCACCTTTTGGGTACCTTCAAAGGGCATTTTCGAGCAGTTTAAAGGCCGATCAAACGTCGGAAACCGTCGATCAAATCTGATCTAACGATTTTCTTCTGTTTGGGTATAATGTTTTTTTAATTTTGAACACCTTTTAATTTTTGTGGAAGTTAGCCCCCCTGGCTATTTTTCTATATATTTCGATTTTTTAGACCGATCAAACGACAAATTTTGACGATCAAATACGATCTAACGATGATCAAACGTTTGGTATATTAGTGATATCCTTTTCTCACTGAGGGGTGGGGGCTAACTTCCACGTTTGAGACGACCTTTAAAGATTATTTTTGGGCGTTTTTAATGCCCGTTCAAACGTCGGAAACGGTCAATCAAATCCGATCTAACGTTTCTACGTCGATTGACATCAACAATTTTTTGATTTGCTTTTAAGGGGGTCTAACTTCCACATTTTGGGTACCTTCAAAGGGCATTTTCGGGCAGTTTAAAGGCCGATCAAACGTCGAAAACGGTCGATCAAATCCGATCTAACGATTTTCTTCTGTTTGGGTATTATCATTTTTTTTTATTTTGAACACCTTTTAATTTTTGTGGAAGTTAGCCCCCCCCCCCCCTGGCTATTTTTCTATATATCTCGAATTTTTTGACCGATCAAATCAATCCGGTCTAACGATGATCAAACGTTTGGCATATTAGTCATATCCTTTTCTCACTGAGGAAGGGCTAACTTCCACGTGGTTAAAAATGGGGAGTGAAAAAACAGACATATTGAACTTTTATACAATGTACATCTTTAGCAGAAAATGTAGAAATAGGTTTTAATACTATTATATTTATTTTATCTGTTCTAGGATCTGAACAGAAAATAATATAGTGTTCATTCTATATATAAACTTTTTGGCGGTGATGCAAATATAAAAATACTAATGTGAGATTAAAAGCATATAAGCACAGATAAAATAAATATTTCTAGTTATCTGTATATCATATGGAAACAAATAAGATACATCAATATCAACAAATAAATAGTTTTATTACCTTATATTTATGTTGATGATCAAGCCAACAGTATAATAGAAAATTATTACTGATTAAAATTAGTTCTATGTATATATATATATATATATTTTAAGATACGTCATTTTTTAAAGGGAAAACGATAATTCTGTTGATTATATGAAATGAATTGAAATTATACAGACATACTGCATTACAAAAAAAAAATTAAAAAATTACTCATACTTAACGAAATAAATTACTAACCTGCAGTTTTAACTGAATGAAATCCTTAATTATGTAGAAAATTCAATTCTACAAATATTAAAAAGCTTCTAATCTTCAAAATACTAGAAACTTTTTACGAAATACAAAAATAAGCAAAACGCGTGTAATGGACGATCAATGAATTAGGTTGCGATATCAGGTTTATCACGCTGTTTTGAAAAGTGATATTCACTTGCGACTTTATTGTAAATGAGGGAATAATCGGATGCAATAAAATTGGTCCCAGAATTGCTTTGGGCTTATGGGATAGGCGGATGACGTCAAAATGACCTCTCTAACGAACGTATCGCCCATTTTATCGCATTCAGACGTACTCAGAATTGACCCCATGTTTGGCATCTGGACATTTGGCGGTATGGAGAGCAATGAATGATTATATTTCTTATTAATGATTTAGGGGTTTATCAAGGAGGTTTAATATATGGAGTGGGTCTTCTTTTACTACTCAACGCTACCGGGGTGAAGCCGTACCACACCCCCACACCCCCTATCTATCTCAAGACATTGCCGCTCGTAATACGTTTAGGGTTTAGGGGCTTGTCCAATAGAATTCCTAGGATTCTACTGTTAAAGTTCCAATTTAATGTCCAGGTCCGTATAGCTGAAAAAGAAGGCCGTTGAAACAAAAAGAACTAATAGTTCGCAGTGAAACATATTTATTTTCTTTTATAGAGTTTTCATAAAAAATCAACAGTACATTAATAGTGGAGTTTCAGCATGACCATAAGTTACGAGAATGCAAAAGATAAGGGGTGAGAGAGAGAGCTACGAGGTTACATGTTATTCAATCAACAGTTGTAGAGCGAATTCTCTAGTTGACTCTATTGCAATTAAGATCAGACTGTTGAATTACGCCAAAATTATTAAAACAGTGCCAAACTTTCCAGCCAAAGCTAATCCTTTGTTTGTAGAATAATTGAATATAAATATTTTGAATTTAGTAAGTTCGTTACAGCAGTTTAAGCCAAGTTTTATCGCCAGAAGACCGTTATTTAAGGGAGACACTCAGACTAGGATTTATTGCACATCCTGTGATAAAAAAAATCTAAATTACCCTTTAACGATATCAGAACGGAAATGTATTGCTTAATTTAGCTTCGAATAAATAAACATACGCAATTTAAAAGAATGAAAATGTAATTATGTATCCAACGGCTTATGACTGGAAATAATATTATTTTATATTTTATTTATTAAATGATTTAGAAGAGCTTATAAATGTCATTTAAAAGGAATATGTTTTATTTTTTCAGACGATTTATTAATAGCATAAGGGATAAAGTATTATTAGAATTAAGATATTTATTATAGACAAAAGCGAATAAATAAAAGTAATTTAGAATTTAGTTATCTATTTTTATTAGCTATTTAATTTATTGAAAATATAATAATTATTTATTGCCTTTATTTAAAGCTGTAATTAAAATTAACATATGTGAAGGAACGACTTCACATATTTCTCCCCATCGACGAGGAAAAAAAATGAATCGTCAAAATGGACGAAAATTATAAAAATATGGAACGCTCTCTCTCACCTTCACAACAGTGTAATACAATTCCAAAAAAAATCTGCATCCAATTGTGAGAAATGTAAAGTAACCTTTTGCTAAGCAAGGGAAAAAAAATTGTGGCATATAACAATAAATTCGAGAAAAAAAAAATCAATAATAATGACAGTTATGAAATCATGAGACATATTCAGTCATTGTCATGCCAAATTGACATATCTGAAACAAATTACATAATCAATAATTTATATAAATATGATATATAAAATGTGTCCAATAGAATTCCTAGGATTCTACTGTTAAAGTTCCAATTTAATGTCCAGGTCCGTATAGCTGAAAAAGAAGGCCGTTGAAACAAAAAGAACTAATAGTTCACAGTGAAACATATTTATTTTCTTTTATAGAGTTTTCATAAAAAATCAACAGTACATTAATAGTGGAGTTTCAGCATGACCATAAGTTACGAGAATGCAAAAGATAAGGGGTGAGAGAGAGAGCTACGAGGTTACATGTTATTCAATCAACAGTTGTAGAGCGAATTCTCTAGTTGACTCTATTGCAATTAAGATCAGACTGTTGAATTACGCCAAAATTATTAAAACAGTGCCAAACTTTCCAGCCAAAGCTCTAAATCATTTAATAAATAAAATATAAAATAATATTATTTCCAGTCATAAGCCGTTGGATACATAATTACATTTTCATTCTTTTAAATTGCGTATGTTTATTTATTCGAAGCTAAATTAAGCAATACATTTCCGTTCTGATATCATTAAAGGGTAATTTAGATTTTTTTTATCACAGGATGTGCAATAAATCCTAGTCTGAGTGTCTCCCTTAAATAACGGTCTTCTGGCGATAAAACTTGGCTTAAACTGCTGTAACGAACTTACTAAATTCAAAATATTTATATTAAATTATTCTACAAACAAAGGATTAGCTTTGGCTGGAAAGTTTGGCACTGTTTTAATAATTTTGGCGTAATTCAACAGTCTGATCTTAATTGCAATAGAGTCAACTAGAGAATTCGCTCTACAACTGTTGATTGAATAACATGTAACCTCGTAGCTCTCTCTCTCACCCCTTATCTTTTGCATTCTCGTAACTTATGGTCATGCTGAAACTCCACTATTAATGTACTGTTGATTTTTTATGAAAACTCTATAAAAGAAAATAAATATGTTTCACTGCGAACTATTAGTTCTTTTTGTTTCAACGGCCTTCTTTTTCAGCTATACGGACCTGGACATTAAATTGGAACTTTAACAGTAGAATCCTAGGAATTCTATTGGACACATTTAATGTCCAGGTCCGTATAGCTGAAAAAGAAGGCCGTTGAAACAAAAAGAACTAATAGTTCGCAGTGAAACATATTTATTTTCTTTTATAGAGTTTTCATAAAAAATCAACAGTACATTAATAGTGGAGTTTCAGCATGACCATAAGTTACGAGAATGCAAAAGATAAGGGGTGAGAGAGAGAGCTACGAGGTTACATGTTATTCAATCAACAGTTGTAGAGCGAATTCTCTAGTTGACTCTATTGCAATTAAGATCAGACTGTTGAATTACGCCAAAATTATTAAAACAGTGCCAAACTTTCCAGCCAAAGCTAATCATTTGTTTGTAGAATAATTTAATATAAATATTTTGAATTTAGTAAGTTCGTTACAGCAGTTTAAGCCAAGTTTTATCGCCAGAAGACCGTTATTTAAGGGAGACACTCAGACTAGGATTTATTGCACATCCTGCGATAAAAAAAACTCTAAATTACCCTTTAATGATATCAGAACGGAAATGTATTGCTTAATTTAGCTTCGAATAAATAAACATACGCAATTTAAAAGAATGAAAATGTAATTATGTATCCAACGGCTTATGACTGGAAATAATATTATTTTATATTTTATTTATTAAATGATTTAGAAGAGCTTATGAATGTCATTTAAAAGGAATATGTTTTATTTTTTCAGACGATTTATTAATAGCATAAGGGATAAAGTATTATTAGAATTAAGATATTTATTATAGACAAAAGCGAATAAATAAAAGTAATTTAGAATTTAGTTATCTATTTTTATTAGCTATTTAATTTATTGAAAATATAATAATTATTTATTGCCTTTATTTAAAGCTGTAATTAAAATTAACATATGTGAAGGAACGACTTCACAGGGCTGCAGTAATACGCAAGCGAAGTGTGACGTCACTTATTGTCTTGGATGCAAGAAAATGATTTCCTTTGTTAATCGCACATTGGATTTTTTGTAAAAAATTATTAAAAATCGAGGAAAATTATTTCCCGATTTTAATTACCATATTTGGGTATATATATATGTGTATTAGTTATCATGTGCATGTGTTAGATTGAGTTATTTTCCTGTCAAATTGACAAAATTTAATTTTAAATTTCAAAACTCTGTTGTCCTTGGCATTTTTGTATTTGGCGATCAAAAACGTAATACGAAAATATACATACCAGATGTATATTTTCGTAATATGTATTGTACGAAATATTGTTTCATATTATTAATTACTCTCTTAATATGTTGTGTATCGACTTCTACTTTTACTATTCTGCACATTAACTACTCCTACTTCTACTACTACTATGTTGTTCAATAAAGAAACATGAAACAAATGCGCAGGTTTTCCGTGTCTTCGATATTTCAAATTATTACATCTCTATTATTATGTTAAACCAATTATGTTTAACAATTTGGCGACGAGGATGGGATAAGTACACTCCAATAAACCAACAGCAGTTGACAGAGCAAGACCAGTAGACCTCAAAAGCCTTTTTCCTTGTTGTACATGTCAAGGGTCTCTTTGAAGTTCTTCTAACAAATCTGTTAAACTCATGTCGCATATATGTACAGGTTGAAGGAAGCTATTTGCTGGTTGCACTGCTGGTCCAGCTTGTCCTGTAGGTTGTTGAGGTACACCAGGTTGTTGCATGTGAGTAAATTTACCAATTCCTAACATATACTGTATTTGTTTTCATGTAAGATCTTTTGTCCCCTGAAAACATAACTTTTTGATATCCCTTCACAGCCCAATTCATGAATAGAGATGCAAGGCTTTGAAAACACTCGGTTTTTTCCCGGGAAAAGACCGTTTTTTCCCCCTGAGAATTTAGGACAAAATTGGGAATTTCGAAATTTCCCCAAAACTGAAAATTTTAAAATCATGAATATTTTAATAACTTTTGTTAATTATTTAGCCTCCGATCTTTAAATTAACTTCAACTTTAATTGATGCATAAATTTCCTTTTCGTTTCCCTTTCCAGCTAATTCGAGCATCTTCGTATTCCGAAAACGAAGAAAATAATTAATTATAATTAATGCAGTGCTAACACTAACAGTAAGTTTCTGTCATTCTTCATTAGAATTATTTTGTTATATTCTTGAGATATCCTTTCCATTCTTAATGAGAATTAATAACATTTAATTTTTTTTATTCATAACTAGCAGGCTTTGCCCGCTTCGCTGGACATTAAACTTAAATAAGTTGTCAAAATCCATATCTTTATTAATACCCTAAGTTCTCACTGTAATTGGTAGAGGTTTTTTCCCTCACAACGTGAGGAGTCTGGGTCCCCACTACCTTCAGCAGCAACTTACCCACTTCTTACTTCCCCTTCCTCAGAGGGTGAGTTCAAAGTTTAGCAAAATCCCACTAATGTACATAATGCGTACACTTAATCAATATCCACACACCAAAATTCGCCATTCTAAGATAATTCAAAGCGAATTCAAACGGAAAGACATGTTTTTACACATGTTGGTTTATTGCACTTTGACTCCGAGAAAGGGGGGAGGGGAGGATTTCGAATTTCGTGAAATCCAGTAACAATAAGTACCGGATGCATACAAATAATTTACCCACTAAATTTCGTGACCACAGAAGTCTTTAATAGAAATACTATAAATAAATATATACAAAAAGCACAGCTTAAGTATGGGAACCCTTTGGAGAGTTTAAATATTTTAAGCCATTTTTGCGATGAACTGAATTGGCTATCTCAATTGTGCAATTAAAGATCTTGGCGAAAAACTTCCCAGCTACTTCGGTGCCGAATTTCAAATTGTGCCAAAGGGATCCGATACTAAAGCTGTTCCATACACAAAATAAATAAATAAATAAAATATAATAACTTTTTTCTGATATTTACAAAATATAAATAAAATATCTTAATAAAATCCAAATTATAATAATTTGCAAGTAAGGGGAGAACATAAAAGAACCTCATAAGGTATAGTCGGCTGCAAAATTATTCGAGCACTAGCCAATAATTCCTATATTTAAAAAGTACACTTAAGACTGTTTTGCCAAGTAAATCCTTGTCGAATCATGTTCTTAGTCTGATTAAGAACATGACTCGACAAGGATTTATTTAACAAAGCTGTATTAAGAGTACTTTTTTTTGGCAAGGATTATTGCCAGTGCTCGAATAATTTTGAAGCCGACTGTACATAATAACAAAACAAAACAAAACAAAAAAAGTTTTACTGCAGGGAAGAAAAGCACTGCTAATTAAATAAAAATATTAAACTAATGCCAAATACCTCTATGAAAATATTTATCTACATACAAATTCCTGTTTAAAAAAAAAAAAAAAAAAAAAAAAAAAACTTTTGTAGGTATTTTTCTCTCTAATTTTTATTATTTTTCACGCGAAATTAAAATTATTTCATTTTATTTCTGGAAAATACAAATATATGTAAATATAAAACCTTCTACCGAATCTGGGTTGAAAACGAGAAATGGGTAAAATAAATTAGAAATATCAGACCTATATTTATGAATTTGATACCAAATGATAGGGGCGATTTTTCTGAATCCAGGGGTACAAACAGTTTTTCGATGCGACAATTAGATTTTTAAAAAATAACTGAAGTAGGAAATTTAAGTGGCAAAGGAAAAAACCGAAAAAGGGAAAATAAATTAGAAATATCAGACCTATCGCTACAAATTCAGTACCAAATGAAAGGGGTGATTTTTCTGAATCCTGGTGTGTAAAAACAGTTTTTCGATACGACAATTATATTTTTTAAAATTAACTAAAGTATGGAATTTAGATAGCAACACTTCATTTCAATCTTTTCATAATTTGTAGTGTGAATCACGCGAATAAAAAAGTATTTATCTTACAATTTATATTATATTTTATTTTTCCATTCAAAGCGTTTTAGGGAAAAAAATATTTATGGCGCATGCGCAGGCGTTTTTTTTTTCAACAATTTAAACACTAATCATAATTTTGAAAATTTCTATAGATATAATTTTAAGTTGGGTGAAGACCTAAGTTTCTGCCAAGCGCCGTTGAATTCCGTTCAGCCGTTCTCAAGTGATGCCCGGACAAACATGTTTTAGTCTTTTACCCCCCAGGGGGGAACGGGGGGGAATTTCTGAAAAGTTGATAGATATAATTTTAAGTTCGGTGAAGACCTAAATTCCTGCCAAGCGCCGTTGAATTCCGTCCGGCCGTTCTCAAGTGATGCCCGGACAAAAAAAGCGACATACAGACACGATGACACACACACACACACACAGGCAACATTTTCTGAAGTCATTTTCGGCTTTCATGGGGTGTGAAACGTGAAGAAATCGCAAAATTTTTTGATTCTGACAAATTTACAGACAAAAGTCTGATTTTATTAATGTAGATTGGTTTATGAATGTACAGTTAGAGAATTGGAAAAAAAAACCAACTAAAATCAAGTTCCATTAAACTTAAGTCAAGTATTTAAGAAATTAGTTTGTTACCTGATAATTTTTAAATTGTTCTTTTTTTTTATTATTATTATTACAACAAAGAAAGAAAAGAGGAAAAGAAGAAGAATTCTTAAATTTAATATGTTTTAGGGAAATATATAAGTAATTCGAAAAATTTTCACACTTGTTGTGTTTGAAATGCAGAAACTTTTATATATATATATATATATATATGTATAAAAATCGGAAAAACAATATGTATATAAATTTTTATCAAAAAATTTTCATTGTAGGAAATTTAATATCAATTTTTTTACAAACTCTAAAAAGAAATATTTCTGAAAATAACTTGTAAAAAAAACTATACCACTGTAGTAATTGCATAAAATGCCGTCTCTTTTTTCTCAAAACCACTTCATTATTTTAAATAATTCTTTAGTTTTATAAAATAGATTTTTTTAAAGAACTTTTCAAATCTTAATTATTTCTATTCTCAAACTATTACAGGATTATGTACGTTGCTTTCCTTAACTCTTCAGTTTGTATAATATGGAAATTGTATCCAACATTGTACCGATACATTTATCTTAAGTGCTAATTTAAGGGGTTACATCCAGTTGTAATTTTCAAAAAATCGATTTTTTTTTTTTTTACATATTTTGAATGTACATATATTTGATAATATTGTCTGAAAATTTCATATCGATCCGGCAATTAGTTTCGGAGAAATTTGTGTATTTGTAAAGACGTCTCCGAGCGTTTTAAAGTAGGCGGAACGTAAACCACAGTAGCAGCTGTTTTTCATTATCCCTATGCCCTTGTCCATGCTTTTCATAATGTTTTGTTTCTTAGAATAAGAATATAAAAGGTTTATCTTATATCTGAGAGCTATATTTAGAAATGGTTCCCAAAACTTTAAACGCGTTTATCTCAAAACGGTGTTTTCAAAGTCGGTGAGCAAAATTTCTCCGAAACGGCTGGACCGATTGACTTGAAATTTTGACACGATTTTCTTAGATATTTTTGTCAGGTAATGATCGTAGGAATAAGGTTTCTGATAATAATTTCGATTTTTTCAGCCACTTTCAAGTGTAAATTTTCATGAAAAAAAACGATTTTTTTTGGGAGAAAGCCGCCATTTTGTCAAAAATCAAAATTTTGACTATTCCTACGATCATTACCTGTATTCATCTATCCTAAAAATAAATCTTTTGGTTTTTTTCATTTCAGATAATTTGGATCAGAGATATCTTGCTCACCGCCAGACACCTTTTTGTGGAAGTCCTCTAGGAGATCTACTACAGGAACAGCGGAACCCAATATTTTTGTAAACTCATCACGGATTCTTAACATACATTAAATTTGCTATATGTATATGTATTGTATATATTTCTTTAATAAAAGGCCTCTTCACAAAAAATTCACAAAAAACACGTTTTTTCGTGCATAAAACTGGATGTAACCCCTTAATAAAGAAAGCTTAAGATTCTTTTCAAAATTTGATTTGGCTGCAGTTCTGATAAATTGAAAATAAAATGATAAATTAAAATAGTGTTATAAGCTTATCAGTACACTGCATAATAAAAGTAGATGGACACTTACTTGTAATAATTTAAAGCCATTTATTTCTTTAATTAGAGATATGAGGTTCATTTCTTTAATATAATTATATTCTTGAGATATCATATATAATATTTTTTTTTATATATAGATTCAATCCTTTTTAATTATATAGTGGAAAAATTCAGGAAACAAAAATGGTGCATATTTGCACTGTATTTTTTCTAAAAAAGAGTAGACGGGCACATCGTGTATCTCTAAAATAAAACGTTTTTAGTATGGGGTTCGTCTCCCATTTGCTTTAATAAGTTCGTATACTCTGTTAGGCATCGAATCAATGAGATTCTGAATCTTTCTTTGACAGAAAATTTCCCAAATGTTTGTAAGATCTTCTTTGAGCTGGTGAATTGATTCATACTGGCGTCCACCCTCATAAATTTTATGAACAAGTATAGCCCAAATGTTTTCTACAGGATTCATATCCGGACTCTTGGCTGGCCAGTGTAAAACATTGAAGTTGTTCTCACGAAACCATTTTTTAACATTGTTAGCGGTATGTATTAGCGCTCCATCTTGTTGGAAAATCTAGTTTTCTCCTCCAAGATCACACACAAATGGTAAAAGCTCACTGCTTAGTGTTTCAATATAATCTTTGCGAGTCTGCTTCTTACTTAAGAACACTATATTTGTCCTTCCACCATAGTCAACAGCTAGCCACACCATCATGCCACCACCATCAACTTGCCGAGTAGAGTACACTTCATCTTCTTTCTCCAAACTGTGCCAGTAATATTGATATCCCTCTGGGCCGTCTAAATTAAATTTTTTCACATCTGAAAAAACTACAGATATCCATTCTGCAGCCAAGAAATATGGTTTGTAGCCCACTGTAGGCATTCTGTCACGTGGTGATCCTTCCAGCATGGGTGATTTTCTATTCTTATATTGAAAGAGCTCTGAGTGCTTAATGTAGTTATAAATTGTCTGAGAAGTTACGTTAGTAATTCTTGTGCTTATTCGAACTCTGGGAATTGATGCTCCAGTTTTTTTCAGCTCAGTAAGAATTATTTTTAGTCTCTAAGCGAAAGTTTCTTTGGCCGGCCACTATTTTTCTTTACGCCATGGGCTTCAGGAATACGTAGAAAATCGCTGATGCTACTTTTCCTTATTAGAAGTAGCCTACTAATTTCTCTGACTCCTTTATTAACATTTTTCAGCGCTATAATCTGTCCTTTCTGGTAATCAGTTAGAGGAATTCCTCGTGGCATGACGCATTCATCTCCAAGAAATTTAACTACATAAAACCATCTTGTCAACACGTTAGCAATTGGCAAAATGCCAAATGCGCATGTACGTGCAAAACTGGTATTCCGCAAGAAACACCCACTTAGATAATTGCTGTTTATGACCAGTGTCCGTCTACTTAAAAAAAAAATATATATATATTGTGCAAATGTATATCTTTTCTCTTTTCTGCATTTCCCTACATTAAAATTATAAATAATTGAATATTTTTGTCTGTCAAAAATATGAAGATTTATAAGTATAAACATTCTAAAGAATTTTAATTGACATTTCCTATTAAACAAAGACGAGGTTTTAAAGAATTGTAAAGAAGTGTCCGTCTACTTTTTTTATGCAGTGTATATCAAAGTCCTTAAAATTGCTATTTACATTAAATAAACAACTTGTTATATGCTTTAGAGATTTCTAATTTGTTTTTTCCCCGCAAAGTTCCCAAATTTCCCAGTTTTTTCCCCAAAACTCCCAGGTTTTTTTCCTTGATTTTAAATTCCCGGAATTTTTTGCATATCTATTCATGAACTTGAACCATAGGGCCAAACGTGATTAGACCAATCAAAGCATTTGGAGGCAATAAAGATAAAGACATTTGAAGAGATTTTTTTAATTCAACTAATACTTCTTCATCAATAAAAGTATCCACAACAAAAAGAAATATGGGTGGTAAACATGATTGTCTTGTAATTGTATACTCTATAGTAGAAAACTGTGAAATCAGTTCTGCTGGTTGATGATGCGCAGATGTGGAAGCATATTGCGGAGGAAAAGGATTCCGATGGAAACAAAAGTTGCAGACCCAGAGTTTTGCTCTATAATCAACTTGACATAAAAGATTTAGAACAGCACGGCAGGTTTGTCTACTAGAAACAACCGGTTCATACTGAATAAAAGGTAAATCAGGTCTTTCCTTTAAAGCAGTGTATAAACAAGCTAAAGGTACAACTAAACGTGTTGCTTCCAGGCGATTGGATGGCCAAACATTCCAAGTAAAGCATGTGCCATCTCTATCTTCATTTTGTTGTACGATAGCTTTATAAGTCTGATAGCCAGCCATCAGAGGTACGAAAGCTGGATTATAGAGAAATTTTACACACTGCCGGAATGAAAAAATATTATATATTAAAAGGCCACATCTTTCCAAACGTCAGAAAAAAGAAAGGAAAGGAATTAAAAAGGAAAGGAATTAAAGGAAAGGAATTAAACTATGTTCGCCAAATAATTTGGCGATATTTTTTTTCTGCCAAGGATGACCGATATCAAATCTATTCCGCTGCAACATATTAGTATCTCATATCAGACACAATATTTAGACATTTGAAAACAAATTTGACTTCAAATTTCATGGAATATTTATCATTTTTTTAATTAGTATATTAGTTGGATATTTATTGTATAAATATCATCCTTTGAATTGAAATGTTTGTGTTTTCAAAGGAATATGGAAGTTTGCCATTTTTTTTTTTCTAGAGTTTTAAAATAAAAAAATTATTTTGTCAATTTTACAACAAAAACAACTTAATCTAACGCATGCACAAGAAAACTAACACATATTGTCAACGATAAACTCAGATAAGACATCAACTTCGTATCAAAAACACATATAGTTTATTTACAGGAGCTGTATACAAAACTTTGAATAGTATAACACAGCATCGGCTTATCTATTACAGATGCAATTCACCAGACTATGATGAAAATAACTCCTAACACATATATAATTATCCGTTTTTATAACCGTAGAATAACTCTAAAAGGATTTATACTCATAAATCTTCTCGTATTTCAATTCTTACTCTGAATTTTAATTACTCTTGAAACGAAAGAAACTCTAAGCTATCGTTTTCCTCACACGTAAAAGAACAAAAAAACAAAACACTTCTGTTGCCATTTTCTCACAACAAAAAAGTAACAAGAACAGAACATAAACTCTTTCTATTCTAAAAACGTCAAAAATCTGGTTGCCAAAAAATGATCTTTTAGTAGTTTTGAAGAGACCATGGAGTTCAGATAGTCTCGTTCAATCTCTTTAATTTTATGGGAGAAAAAGGAAGCATTTCCGAACATCCTCCCACCTTAGTTAACCTAGAACTCCAAAAGTTAACTTACAAAACTAGGGGAAAAAATTAGACATAGAAATTACATTTTTGCCTGAGAAATTTGGATAACTAAATACTTTACCACAAATGAAGAAAAATTTATGAGTAACTAATAAGTATCATATGTACATATTTACAACTAAAAGGTTAGTGCTAATATTAAAGTCAAGTCTCTGTGGGGACTTAATTACACGTCCCGTTCTAGTAACAACTGGTATGCGGCCAGCAGATTCACTGTCAAGTGCACTGTTCTTAACTCCCACCGTGGGGATTACCTCTGCTGGAGTAACAAAGGAGTCAGTATCAGGAACTTCTCACGGGTATATCCGTTTAATAGCTCTAAAATGGTCTCCATGTTGTATCTTTACTTTAACTCGACGAACGATACCATCAGAACCTGGAAACACTTCAACTATTCGACCAAGAGGCCACGACTGTCTTTTCTTTTCATCGTCTCCAACAAGAACTAATTCTCCCACCTTTAAGGTAAAAAATTGTTGATTTCTCTGCTTCGTACAAAGTGCTCCTAAATATTCTTGACGGAATCTTGATCGAAAAGCTTCACGAATAGTCTGAATGTAACTCAGTCTTCGTCGTAAGTGATTTGGGTCTGAAGAAGTTTTAATGTCTGGCAAGGTGCTACTTTTTATCTCTCTCAGAAAATCTGCAGGAGTGAGGACACTGAGACTCGGGTCTGAAGTTACTGCAGTCAAAGGTCTGTCATTCAAGATAGCTTCACAATTGCATAGAGCTGTTGTCATCTCTTCTTGGTTCAAACTTGCTCTTCCTGAGACCTTCTTCAATATAGCCTTCGTCATGCCTATTAACCTCTCCCACCATCTCAATACTTCAACAGTTAACATAGAAGAAATAATTTTCTTTTTTCTCTCACTGTTTATTTCCTCTTCTCGAACAATGTCTTCAGCATTAGGCCACAAATGAGATGGAGAGTACAACCAGGCAGGCCCCTCCCACCATATCGACAAAGACAACTGTAGAGCAGTGCAACCTCTACTAGGAAATTCTGCTGGATTCACGGAACCAGGGACGTACCTCCAAGCCTCTTTGGGAGTCAAACTCAGTATCTCAGTTACTCTATTTTGAACAAAAACTCCCCACGAATCTTCTCTTCTTATCCACGCAAGTATAGTGGTGGAATCAGTCCAGTAATATACATCTCTTGCAAGAAGATCTTCTAGTACGTTTGAAGAAAGGCGAGGAGCAATAGTAGCTCCGAGAAGTTCCACACGAGCAATACTAGTCTCCTTATTTCCACAAGGTGCAACTCTGGCTTTAGCTTGAAGAAGCTGTATGTGCACACAATTTTCTCTTTCAACTCTCAAAAAGACATACGTTGCATAGGCGGATCCACTTGCGTCCCAAATAAATGTAAAGATTTTTTCTCATCTTTAATGTCAAATCTAATCCACCTTGGGATTTCAATTGTTGACAAAACTGGCACATACTTCAACCATTTTCGGAACTCTCTCTCAGTTTCTAAATCTACTTTCTGATCCCAAGTCATATTAGTCTTCCACAAGCGTTGTAACAAAAGTTTTGGAAGGAGAGAAACTGGACAGGTGATACCTAAAGGATCAAAGATTTTGTGAGCTGATGATAAAATGGTTTTTTTGTTACTTCCTCATTGCACACCTCTTGGAAACTCTCGGTGTTTATTCGTATAGTGTCAGCTTTTCTATTCCATATTAAACCCAATACGCTAGAAGCAGTTGGACTTTCGGCGTTAGGATCGGTAAATTCCCATCCACGTAGGTCAAATTTTCTTTCAGCCATAACTTCAGTAGCTACTTCCATGAATTGTTTACGTTCTGCTTCATTCTTCACGCTATTAACACAATTGTCTACGTAGAAACTAGTCAAGAGTTTTTGAACGACATCTTTTGGGTATGAGGACTCACCCACCTCTATTTTCTCTAAAACATTTCTTAGCAGATACTGAATCGTAGAACTAAGCAGAAAAGGACTGCACGATACACCAAAAACAACTCTACAGTGCCTATACTCTTTAATTTGCTCGTCACTGGTGATCCATAGAAATCTTAAGTAATTTCTCTCAGCCGGCTGAAGGCTTATTTGGAGGAATGCTTTTCGAATGTCTGCGGTGACACCTATCTTCTCTTTGTGGAAACGCATTAGAATACTCGGAATCAGCTCTATGAGGTTTGGCCCTTTTTCTGAACAATCATTAAGACTCGGTGATCCTTTTACTTTTGCAGAAGCATCAAATACTGGTCTGATCTTCGTGGTGCTCTTCTCTTTGATTATTGCTCGATGAGGTAAGTAAAGTACTGGTTCTTTACACTCATTCGCCATCTCTTCTATAATTTCGCAATCTAGCCACTCATTGAAATCTTCTTCATAAACTTCACACAGAGACTCCGATTTAAGTCGCTTTATTGTACTATTCAATCTTTTTAATGCTAGCTCATAATAGTCTGGAAGTGGGGGATGATTTTCCAACCATGGCAAATGTCCTGAAAACGATTATCTTTAATTTCAATAGTACTTAAGAAATGGTCTGTGGCAGCCATTTGTAACTCAGTTTTGGTCTTCTTCACCGAACGATGAGTAATTCCAAGTGTATCCAAAATCCACAAATCAGTAATGGATGCGTCTTAATTCATCATTGAAATCAAAGTTGAAGAGTCACTGGAAGATAGACTTGACGTGCGACCCATAACTGTCCATCCTAACTTTGTTTTGAAGACTACGAGACCACAAATTATTTCACGACGAACACCTGTCATGAGTTTTCCCGCTACATCAGCCCTAATAAGGATCTCAATAGGACCTTCGTAATCAACCACAATATTAATATTACAAGCAGCTAACTCTTTCAGGCAAAGATTATCGACAGTAGATGGCACTGATTTACAAATAATTTGTTGACTAAGAACTTTAAAGTTACAATTATAATTTCCGTGCACACTTGATAGATATAAAGTGAATACATCATGTTTGCACAACTCTGTATTTTCCCCACCAAATAAAGAGTGTTGTAGATATTCACAATTCTGGGATTCATAGTTCATTTCTCGAGCTGTACTTTGTAATAAATAGGATCGCTGTGAAGCTGTGTCAATGATTGCTCTTCCAGCACGTTTTTTCCCATTACCTCTAACTATAACTTTAAATGTTTGCAGCATTACGTCTGGAGTAGCAAATACATTAGAAAGAGCCTGATCCACTTCAGAACTAATCTCAGTTTTCTTTTCATATTCAAGTGATTCTTTGTCTTTAGACCTAGTTATTTTTGCATTTTTCTACATAGAAGAATGTGGTGTCTTTTACCACAACACAAGCAACTAGCTTTCAAATTGCAATCTCGGACTGAGTGCCCAGATTTCAGACATAAAAAACAGTTACGAGATTATTGAACAAGTGACTCCCGCTGACTTAAAGGTATTTTTCTTGCTTTTAGGCAATCTCCAGAGTAATGTGAATTGGAACAGAATATACATGGTTTTGACACTTGAGACGAAGTTAAAAGATCTGTTGCACTAGGTACATCAAAAAATTCCCCACTCTTAATTTTGTTCTCATTCACCTTTTTCTCACTGCGAAATTTATTATAATTTGCTTCAACTTTTGTTTTTGAAGAATTAAAACTTCGAGAAGCCAGGAAAATGCATTCTTCTGCTTCAACTTCATCTTGTAGAAATTCTAAAATACATACTAAATCACTTTTCTCAATCATAATTTTGCTTTGGTCAGAATCACCTGAATTCACTTCTGGAACTCTACGATTAGCAGATCTATATCGCTCCCACGCTACAAGCGTTTCTTCGGGTAACGATGACTCAACTAGAGGAAATAACATAGCTCCGTATTTTTCTCTAGTACCCCCTAGTAGTTCAAGTGAACGGAGTTTATTTTCCAATTGGTCAAATAATTTTCTTAACGAATTTTTAGAACAGTTCTGTTTTTGAAAAACTAAGGCTAATAAATCTTTAACATATATTTGAATTAATAATTCTTCTCTACCAAAACGATTTTTAGCTGTTTTAAAGCTTTTTCATAGCTATTACCACCTGGGGGAAAACTTTTAATTAATTCATCAGCGGGACTTCCTTTTTCAATAGCTTGAGATAAATATGAAAATTTATCATGAAAATCAAGATTAATGTCCTCATCAATTTTTTGAAACTGTCCCCAAAAATAGAGCCAATTTCTCACATTACCATCAAAAGTAGGTAATTTTATTTTTGGATAATGTAATAAGGTATATGTATAAGGTAAGGTATAATATTAAAACTTTCATTTTTTGAAGAAAATTGTTCTCTCACTAATGTTTCTAGTTTCTGTTTCAAAGATCTCCAGCGATCAATATATGTTTCTGACTCATCTACCTCTTTCTCAATATCTGCATCGGATGTTTTCTCAGAATACAGCAATTGTTTTATATTTATCTTCACATGCTATCATTAATAAAGCTTTTTCTTCAATAAGTCTTAATTTATTAATTTTATCAGCACAATTCAGCTGAATTTTTTCCTCATCGAAAGAATTACATGCTCGAGTAAACAGCCTTCTAAACTGTTTTATATCTTTCAATACAGCTTCCATATTATAACTCAAAATATTTATTTTAAACATAATCTTCAATTTATTTAAATTCGTGAACAATATATTCAATAATATACATTAAAAACAATAGCTCTTGTTATTAGATTTATCAAAAAAAAATCTACACATAAATTAAGAAACAAATATCGTCTGCTTAATGCTATTAAATCAATTCTCTTTCATAAAATGTTCTTCGTTTAAAATAATTCTATCTCAAAAAATATAGAAATAGCTTACTTTTAGCCGAGTCTTGTTAGCGGTCGCCAGATGCCAAGGATAAACTCAGATAAGACATCTACTTCGTATGAAAAACACATATAGTTTATTTACAGGAGCTATATACAAAACTTTGAATAATATAACACAGCATCGGCTAATCTATTACAGACGCAATTCACCAGACTATGATGAAAATAACTCCTAACACATATATAATTATCCGTTTTTATAACGGTAGAATAACTCTAAAAGGATTTATACTCATAAATCTTCTCGTATTTTAATTCTTACTCTGTATTTTAATAGAGCATTTCCTCGTGACGTCTGGTGGTTGGCAAAAAAGCGCGCTCGACTTTCCCGCGCCCCGCCCACCATTAATTTTCCGTTGGTGATCCGCCATCGCTATGCTTTTCCCCAACCACTCATAAAAGTTGAGATGTTTGTTTACAAACAAGGAACTGCCCTATTACTCTTGAAACGAAAGAAACTCTAAGCTATCGTTTTCCTCACACATAAAAGAACAAAAAAACAAAACACTCCTGTTGCCATTTTCTCACAACAAAAAAGTAACAAGAACAGAACATAAACTCTTTCTATTCTAAAAATATCAAAAAACTGGTTGCCAAAAAATGATCTTTTAGTAATTTTGAAGAGACCATGGAGTTCAGATAGTCTCGTTCAATCTCTTTAATTTTATGGGAGAAAAAGGAAGCATTTCCGAACATATATCTTTACCTAAATATTTTGTTTAAAATCGGGAAATAGTTTTCCTCTATTTTAATAATTTTTTACTAAAAATCCAATGGGCGTTTAACACAGAAAATATTTTTCTTGCATCCACGAACGGCCAGTGACGTCATCAATTCGCTTGCGTATATAAATACATGCATTTGTTTGTGTTGAAAAATGCCTAATTGAAAATATTTTTATAATTTGTGAAATTTGAGCCAAAGTTAAATTTAGTGTTAATGTCTGATCGTGGTCTAGAGTAATTTTCGGTTATTACTTTTAAAATAATCCTTAAATTCTGAAGCACGTGTTTGTATGCAATATTGATTTTATTTGCGTGATTTTTTACATTGATTTCTTTAGAAATCGATTTATTGCAATCACTTCGTTTATCTATATATCTATTTATCTATCTATAATCAAAATTTTGTCATCACGATAACTCCTGACATAATACTCGAAATCGAACCAAATTTGGACAGCGAGCTTATCTTATAAATATCTTGGATGAGTACGTTAACCAAGTTGCTCCGACTTTTTATTTTCAAGCGGAGTCTACTTGAAAATTTCAAATCCAGATTGTAAAACCAGTCCTTCCGGCTTATTCGGAAGGGTAGGTTGATTTCTTTTTCCTTATCAAGTAGCCGTCATTTTGTTTCAAAATAGCGGCTACAAATTATTAATGAATTGGTAGAAATATTGATGTAGGCTATCTACATATATAAGGTTTTAAGCAAATCGGTTCATAAATATCTTTTATGTGAATTTAAAATTTTCAAGTGACTGGTGCTTGGAAACAAGATGGTGGGCCAAGTTGACAAATATATCAAATGCATTTGTGAGATAAGACTACTGTACAAATATAGTTGGAATTAATTCAGAATCTCAGAAACCATCGTATTGAAAAATTAAGTAGCTGCCACCTGGAACAAAATGTCAGAGAAAGTTGCTCAGTGAACTAATTAATCTAAGATATTGTTGCAAATTTGAAAATAATTCTTTTTTTTTTTTTTTTTTTGTAGAAATTCTTTCAAAGAGGCTTAGTAAGTTGATTAAATGTTAATTTTCTGCATTTCTGTTTGTTTTAACGTTAAAATAGCCTAATTTTCCCTTTAAAACGCATTAAAAAGCTCCAATATGGCATGTAATGGATTTGGCGCCAAATTTGGCGATTTTTGGCGAGAAAATCCATAGTTCAATAATAAGCTTCATTGAGACACTTATATTGTCTATGTATACATCAAAATTCAAACAAATTCGGAATACGCTTTTTATAGTGTGAATTTGAAATTTTCAAGTGATCTCCACTTGAAATCAAAATGGTGAAGCAACTTGGTTAAAAAACTCATCTAAGATATTTATTTATAAGATAAGTTAGGATACTGTCCAAATTTGGTTCGATTTGAAGTATTACTTCAGAGATTATTATGATTTTAAATTTTCAAGTGGTAGCCTGTTTTCAAGTGGTCCCGCTTAACTTAAGATACCGCCACTTTATTAAAATGGCGGATAAAGTTCATTGATACACTTATGTAATCTATGTATACATCAAAATTCATGCAAATTTTGAATACGCTTTTTACAATTTGAATTTGAAATTTTCAAGTGGTCTGCACTTGAAAACAAAAGGGTGGAGCAACATGGTTAAGAAACACATCCAAGATATTCATGACACAAGTTAAGACGCTGTCGAAATTTGGTTTGTTTTGGAGTATTATTTCGGAAGTTATCGTGATTATAAATTTTCAAGCGGTAGCCTGATTTCAAGTGGTCCGGCTTAACTTAAGATATCCGCCACTTTATTAAAACCGGCGAATATATTTCATTAATAAAGTTCTTTGAGACACTTGCATAAACTATGTATACATCAAAATAAAAAAAAATTCGGAATACGCTTTTTACAATTTGAATTTGAAATTTTCAAGTGGTCTCCACTTGAAAACAAAATGGCGTAGCAACTTGGTTAACTCATCTAAACTATTTATAAAATAAGTTAAGACAAATTTGGTTCGATTTGGAGTATTATTTCGGAAGTTACAGTGATTTTAAATTTTCAAGTGGTAGCCTGATTTCAAGTGGCCCCGCTTAACTTAAAATATCTGCCACTTTTTAAAAAATGGTGGATAAACTTCACTAATAAACTTCATTGAGACCTTTATGTGACCTGTATTTACATCAAAATTCAAGTAAATCTTGCTTTTTTCATTGTGCGCTTGAAATTTTCAAGTGGATGGCACTTGAAAACAAAAAGTCGAAGCAACTTGGTTAACGAACTCATCCAAGATATTTCAGTTCACTGTCCGAATTTGGTTCGATTTGGGGTATTCTTTCGGGAGTTATCGTGATGACAAAATTTTCATCATATATATATATATATATAGAGAGAGAGAGAGAAAGATAGATATATAGAGATAAACGAAGAGATTGTAATAGGTCGATTTCTAAAGAAATCAACCTAAAAGCATGTTTAAGGCCGGATTTTCTTGAATTTTGATGTAAATATAGACCACATAAGGGTGTCAATGAACTTTATTAATGAACATTATCTGCCATTTTTAACAAAGTGGCGGAAGTTTTAAGTTAAGCGGGGCCACTTGAAATCAGGCTACCACTTGAAAATTTAAAATCACAATAACTCCCGAAATAATACTCCAAATCGAACCAAATTCGGACAGTGAACTTATAAATATTTTGGATGAGTTTACCAATCACGTTGCTCCGCCATTTTGTTTTCAAATGGAGACCACTTGGAAATTTCAAATTCACATTGTAAAAAACGTATTCCGAGTTTGTTTGAATTTCGATGTATACATAGACCCTATAAGGGTCTCAACCAAGATTATTAATGAACTTTAACCGCCATTATTTGGAAAGTACGGAATATGTCATACAAAGCGGGCCACTTGAAATCAGGCTCCCACATGAAAATTTAAAATCACGATAACTTCTGAAATAATACTCCAGATTGAACCAAATTTGGACAGTGATATTATCGGGTAATTATCTTGAACGTGTTCACTGGGCAACCCATCTTGTTTCTAAGTTGCAGCCTCTTGAAATCACGCTGCCACTTGAAAATATGCCATCACGATAAATTTTAAATTCCTAAACTAATTAAAATAAAAGTTGGACAGTGAACTTATGGTTCACGTATGTAAGATAAGTTCACTTGGTGACATGATCAGCAATTTTATTTCCAAGTCGCGGCCACTTGAAAATTTGTCATTATGGTAACTTCACTAATACTGAAACAATTCGCATCAAATTTGGATAGTGGACTTATCATTCAAATATCTCAGATAAGTTCGCTGGGTACCTCACTCCGCTTTTTTTTTCCAAGTGGTGCCACCTGAAAATGTCTTATGATGATAATTTTTGAAATACTAATTTAATTTAAACTAGAACTGGACAATGAACTTATCATACAAATATATTGGATGATTTCGCTGGGCAAGTTGTTTCGCAATTTTGTTTCCAAGTCGCTGTTACTTGAAAATTTGTCATAATAATAACTTTTGAAACACGGCACTGATTTGAACCACAGTTGGACAGTGAACCTATGCTTCAAATATCTTGGATGTGTTTGCTGGGCAACTTGTTTCATTTTATTGTTTCAAAGTGGCGGCCATTTGAAAGTTTGTTATCGCGGTAACTTTTGAAATACTTCATCAATTCAAACCAAAGTTGAAAAGCGGATTTATCATTCAAACAACAAAAATCTAGAAATTTCACGGGACTCGTGAACCAATCACATTATTGCGTCTATCTTTGGTATATCGATAATAAGTATTTTAGCACCAAAAGTCGCCAAAATGTCACCATGGGGTATAAGTAGCCAAATTTGGCGCAAAATCCATTACCTGCCTTATTGGATATTTTTAATGAGATTTTAAGGGAAAATTAGGCTATTTTAATGCTAAAACAAACTAGAAATGCAGAAAACTAACATTTTTATCAACTTACTAAGCCACTTTGAAAGAATTTCTATAAAAAAATAAATAAATAAATAAATAAATAAATAAATAAATAAAATAAAATAAATAAATAAAAAAAATAAATTCACAACGATATCTTAGATGAGCAACTTTGCCATTTTGATCCAGGTAGCAACCACTTATTTTTTCAACACGATGACTTTTGAGATTTTGAATTAATTAGAACTTCGAACTATATGTGTACAGTAGACTTATTTCACAAATGCATTTGATATATTTTCAACTTAACTCACGATTTTGTTCCCAAGTGCTGGCCACTTGAAAATTTTAAATTCACATAAAAAGATATTTGTGAACCGATTTGCTTAAAACTCCATATGTGCATAGCCTACATAAATATTTCTACCAAGTCCATTAATAATTTTTAGCCGCCATTTTGAAACAAAATGACGGCTACTTGATAAGAAAAAAGAAATCAACTTACTCTTCCGAATAAGGCGGAAGGACTATTTTTTTTTTTTCTAAAGACTGAATTTTTGGAATAAAATTGGGATTCTTGTTTTATTATGTGTCAGAATCGGATTAGCTTAACTCAAAGCATTTTTTAATCGTAAACATTCTTTTATTAATTGATCTATTCAAATGTTTGCATCCGATTATAGTGTTAAAAACAAGATCATAATTTTGCATGGTTTTATTTATCTTGATCATATTAGAGCACTGTTATAATAAAATAGCTTTAATAGATATTATAATCAATGAATTATAAATATTTTTTATTATTTTATGACTGCATATCAGTTTCATATGACTGCTTAGCCTAAATAAAATTACATATTTTTCAAATCAGAGTATTGAACTTGCTCACATTAAACTATATATTCTCTCCACATGTGAAAAGTTTTTCTCGCTAAAATTTCAAGTGTTTTTTTAATGAATTCATAATTACTCATGGGAGTATTCTGTAGCATGTTATCTTTTTTGTTGAAACATGTGTATAAAACTTTTTTTTTTTTTTTTTTTTTTTTTTTTTGAATCCTGAATAAAATAAATAAAACTTCTCTTTCAGAATCTAGATTTTTATTATTATTATTATTATTTTAATTTTTTTTATGGCTGCAGAATTGTTATTGAGTGCATGTAAGTGTTTTTATATCTCATGCCTCAGTGACATTGCTCCGCCTAAAATTTTATGTCTTCATCATCTTCATGAATTCCAAATGAAGTTGTGACAGTTGATCTTTCTCATATTCTATATCACATGGTCTGTTCTCTGCTGTCAGCAAGTATGCAATTTCTTGATAGCCATGCGAATAATTGTGTTTCCCCTTACCTGACTTAAGTTTTGGAAAGATTGAAAATAGATAACAATAGATAAATTGCATAATATAACGATATAATGAAACCTATATCCGAGAAACTTGGATAACTTCTGTCAGGTCAGTTTGATTGTGTACTTAATCTAAAAAATTTTAAAATCTAAATTTTCAAGGCTGTAATTATACTTTTTAACTCCCCCCCCCCCTCTTCCCACAAAAAAAAGTAACAATGGTTTGGTTTGGTTTGATGAGTACTGAGATTTATTGCTTGCCTCTAAGGCCGCTTATATCTCGAAAAATCCACACCACATGGGTTTACAAGTTTTTATTATACAAGTACACAATATTTTGAAGACATAACACAGCACAAACATCCATGCCCGCACCAGGAGTCGAACCTGGGACCAGTAGATTCGGAAGGCAGCGTTCTACCGACCGAACCACCTGGCCGGCAAAAGTAACAATTATTATAATACATTTTCAAAAGTTTGTGTAATAAATTTCTCACCTCCAAATACTTTACAACACAAATATTCAAGGCCATGTTAGGAACAGATATTTTGCATGTATATCGAATCATAATAATTAGTCAACATAAAAATAACTCTCGGCCCTAGTCTGGTTCAAAGTAAAAACAGAAATCTCAATCAAGGCCAAAACAAAAAGTAAGCCCTAAGTAAAAACAAAAATAAATAACGCAATTGAAAACAAAAACCAAAATTTGTTTTCTGCCAACTTTTAGCAGTTTCGACAACAATGTCTGTGCCTTTCCCAACAAATATGGGAAGTTCAAGTATTTGATAATATATCAGTGATGCAAGTCTTTATTGTGTGGCATGCATACACATTCACGAATGTGCTTGCTTTACAAGGTGTAGATAGAAAATACTTTTATATCAGAATGAAAACTGAAAAAGTCCTTTGTAGAGTAAAATAAAGGCACGGACTGGCTAATATAAATATGAAGAATTATAAAATAATTTTATTTGTTTATATTATAGATCTTAGTTCTGATCATAACTTTACGATACATGAAAATAAAATTATTTTAGGTCAAAATTACCTATATCGCAAAGGAAAACTTTTTCAAGCAGTCTTGGTAATTTGATGTGTTTGGTGTTTTGGGAGTAAGGCTTATTGCCTGCTTTAGGGACCTAGGCCTGAAGAGAAGTGCCCTCTGTGAGGGTCGTCCTAAGAGCCCGTAGCCCATATATATGCAAGTTTCAGAGAAAATCGCAGAAAACTCCGAACGGCTAGGATGACGAATGTGACCTGGGATCAAACCTGACACTTCATGTCTACCAGCTTTGAGCGTAGAACCGCTTGCTTGCTGGTGGGTCTTTGGTAATTTGAATGAATGATGGTTACTGTTGTAATGAAACAGTTAAATATTAAAATCTAATTATATTCTGAAGAAATATTTTCTCATTAATTTTAAACTATTGCCCGTACCCCAAAAAGTTATAACTTGCCTAATCACTGTTTCTCTAATCTAATAACTGTGATTTCAAAAATCACTTTTAAAAGTTTTTTTTTTTTTTTTTTTTTTTTTCTCATTTAATATCTTTGTATCAAATTTTATTTCTCTTTCAAGAAAAGCTTTAACATTTTAAGTATTACAAAAATAATACATATTCATAGATATTTTAATAAGAAATTTTAACTTCATGTCATGATTTAAACTGCCATTAAACACTGACCTTTTTAACATTTTATTAAACGATTATTGTATTTGTTAAATTAGGTCAGCAAGAATTTTGCTAAAAAGGTAAAACTGGATTATTACATAAAATATTTCTATATAACCACTTCTAAATTTTATTCAACTATTTGCTGGCAAAAATTACAAAATGACTGAAAATGTCGTGAATCGTTATTAATTAGTATATTTTGATATATTTTTACTTTTAATGGTTGAATTTAAATGCAAAAATATTTAAAAATTAAATTTTAAGATTTCAGAATTTACCTTATAGATACATTCTTAGTACTAATATTGTGTTTGTTGAAATCTAAACATACAATAAACTGATTCATGTTTCTTAAATTCGAATTATGAATACTTGGTTAAAATCATCAGTTAACAAAAGAAATAGAAAACAAAGTTAAGGATAAAAAATATTTAGTACTAATATTGTGTTAGTTTTTTGTGTGTTTAGATTTCAACAAATTCATGTTTCTTAAATCATAATTATGGAAACTTGGTTAAAATCATCAGTGAACAAAAGAAATAGAAAACAAAATTAAGGATATTTAACCAAATTAAGAAAAATAAATCAATAGTATCATTACTATTCATAGGATTAAATTAAATATCAAAAAAGCTTAAATACTGCTTATGCATTTTAGCTAAAATGCTAAAGAATCTTTTGCCAGATTAAACAATGATAAAAGTATAATAGTTAAATGTAATATGATTTATACATACATGTATAAACCCGTGTACCTAGGGCCACACCACTTTATTTGAATAATATTTAAATTTAAGTTTTAATACTGAATTGGGCGAGTAACACCACTAATTGCTACTTTTACAACTACTTTGGAACTTTTGAGGAGAAAGGTTTGAGAAGTTGCATGTAGAAAACGAATTTACATGGTTTGAAGTAAAATTTTGCAGCTCAGCTCTTTTGCTATTTTACAAAAACAAATCAAATATTTTTCTTTCATTTTTAGTGTATAATGTTGCTTGTTATATTGAGTAATAAGTGAGATATTTACTTAGTCCTCTCTGCATGTGGATTTTTTAGTGGAGGGCATTTTGAATGGAGTTACCAAAACTTGTACCTAGGGCCATATAGTTGCTTTGTACCTAGGGCCAGTGTGTTTGGACCATTTAACACTTTCGCGACCGCATGTTTTGTCTTTTTGACAGTAAGGTCCGCCTGTGGGCGTTTTCCTCATAAGTTACAATTTTTCAAAACAAAAATGTTCCGTATTCGCATTTATATTACAAATGGATATGCATTATAATCATACTCTCTCACTAATTAAAATATTTGCATCCATAGTATACTGATTGTACAAATATGAATATTGTGTATATATTTTAGAAACAACTAACATACAAATTGTAAAAGAAACGCCCACTGGTGGAGTTTCATATTTTCTAATGACGTGAATCTACATCAACGGTCGAGAAAATGTTAAGAATCACTGTACAGCCTATAGTAATTGTATGCTGGCAAACCCTGGTAAACCAATCACTATATATGACGTTGCTGAAAGTGTCGGCATGTCCTATCTGTCGGCCTTTACTCCTGTAAACATTCTATCAGGCTTTCGTGTATCCGGCATATAGCCAATAAATCAAAACACATTCACTGAGGATGAATATTTAAGTTGAAATGTGACTGAAAGACAAGACCCCTCCATAAATTAATAATGATAATAATAATTAAAAAAAAAAAAAAAAAAAAAAAAAAAAAAAAAAGAGTTTTTTCCAGGAAGAACCAACAGTGACAGAAATGGATGTCTCTGTTTCGAGTCCTGTTGAAATTCAGAAACCTTCAACATCTAACATCTTTTCGTGTGTTATGCTTTAACAGGTACGAACCTAAGCAAAACCTTTACCTAAAGCAAAACCTTCCACATCAAAGAAAAGATGTGACCGAAAACCAGAGAGATCTAGAAATTCAAGAGACACTCCAGAAAAAATAAATAAATAAATAAATGAATTGAAGAAAAAAAAAAAACATTCTGTTAGAATAACTCAAAAGGGGAAAAAAAAAGTGAAAATTTTCGTGTTTTAACTTAAGGCAACAACATGATAACTATTATATGATAAATAAATATATTACTTGATATTGTTTCTTTTATAAAATACATGTTTATATGCTTATTTTTTATTCATTACAAAGTGAAATCTAAATTTGAGAGAATGGCCCTAGGTACAATGAGGTCTGGCCCCAGGTACAATGAGGGTGTTGTGCCTAGGGCCACGAGTGAAGTTTTTTTTTAAACCTTCTATTTGTCGGAATTTATTATTTTAGGTATTTATATTAATCCCATTTGGAAGTAATTAGTCCTAAAGATATGTACATATCAGTTTGATAATTTTAAACAGGTCAATGGCTCTGTTTTTTATCATTGAAAAAAAGCGGCCCTAGGTACACGGGTCTCCCCTATATATATATATAAGCATAAGCATATACGAATCCTATATAGTCGAATCCTTTTAGAAGAAATTCCACAATTGATTTATACTTCATTTAAGAAGGTCATGCAATGTTTACATTTTTTACTTTAAATGGTTTTTCATTCTATCAGGTATCAATGTAACTGAATCTGACTGTACATATTTTATAATGATAATTTTTTTAGAAGTAAACAGAATTACAATTTCCGGCCTGTTTGTACAACCGGACGCTGAACTACCAGCGCAATTTAAATACAATTCCAAATGAACTTCCAAAAAATAATAAAATAAAAACCTTGATTTTATTTCCAGTACTATGATTTTCTAAAAATAATTACGATAATGAAATCAATATCTCATGTAATCATGTGCTAATAGTCTGATAAACATCAACAACAACATGTGCTTCTTATTTATCGATTATTTCAAAAGTAAAAGGTGAAATAAAATACGGAATCATGGTCAGAATTATCTCTAACACATGAACTTTAAATTTAACTTTCATCCAAGTGCCGAAATTAAAAATTATATCTTTTACCAAACACATTTAGCATGCAGAAATGCATTTATTTATACTACAAGAGGCAATGTTTATGGCCAGAAAGGGGGCGCGGCACTTGGCTTCATTCATTCCGCGTCAAGTGCCTTTATAGTGGCCGTTCCGTTCCGCTGTCCGCAAGCACTGAGCTAGAATATAAGGAGTCATAACTATCTAATGAATAAGAAATTGAATAGAATTCCACTGAATATGAAGTTATCACTCCTTATATTCTAGCTCTGTTCTTGCGTACAGCGAATTGGAGCGGCCACAATAAAGCCTGCTTCCGGGCTTCTCCATATATTGAACCTCCTTGGGGTACGCATTTTTTCTAATCCCAATCTCTTCAGAAAAAAGTGCCTTTTGATTGACTGAATCCTTTGCGTATTTATCGGCTATCGTAGAAGAGAAAGAAAAAAGAAAATTAAGTGTTGATATACTATATTTTTTGTAATCAAACCTGTCCCTTTAGCCCCCCCCCCCCCACCCCATGTACATGTAACCTTCTCTGTAGCTTTTCATAAACAGTAAGTGATTTTTTATAATGATTCGTTAAAATCAGTAACAGGAGAATGAGAATAAAAATAATAATCAGCGTCTTTCCTTATTTCCTCCTCCTCCCTCCCACATGTGCAACATTTTCTGTACTTTTTCAAAAAACAGTAAGAGATTTTTTATAATGATTCGTACTAGAAAGATAAGAAGTAACAAGAAAATGATATAAAAATAATCGGCTTCTTTCTCTATTCCTTCCTACGTCCCCTCCCCCATCACCACAAATTATTACTCTACTTTTTCATAAACAGAAAGTGACATATACATACAAAGTTTTAATAAAATCGGACACAGAGTGGCATAAATGTGATCGTATTCTTTTACTTGTTAAATTTTAATTAATTTTTTTAGAAATTTTTATATTCTTAAATTTTAACCAATATATTTATTTATTCAGTTCCTTTTTTCTTTCTGCTCAGCTATTCGTCTTTCGAATATAAAATATTATTAAAAAATAATTTATTAACTGAAAATTGAAATCAAAACATGTGAATGAATATTTTGTGCATTTTTACAATATTTATGCTTTATTAAAGTTTAAAGAACTTTCGAAACTCTTAATGTTTTAATTTTCAGCTTTTGTCATTAGCTATGTATTGCATTATTTCTTTCTACTCTTCCAGGAATCTTTCATTTCGAAAAATTGGAAATCTAAACCAAAATTACAAAATTTAAACTGAAACACCTGAATGTGAGTTTTATGAGTATTTACATTTTTGAAACCCTTAATTTATTAATTTCACTAAAAAAAAAAAAAAAAAAAATAGTGTGTTGTAACCACCAGAAGACATTTTTCTATATTTACCTAAACAAATTCACTAATGGAAAATAATTTAGTAAAACTATTATTTATTAAAATTATTTACAATGATGAATGAAAATGAATTTCTCCTTAGAAAAAACGAACACTAAATATCCAAAGAAAGACAGTTTTATTGTTCATATATAACATCTAAAAAATGCTTTTTTATAATGGTTACCTTACATATTAAGTTTAGTACAGTTATATGCCCAGCAAGTTAAGATACAGCCATCCCCTTATCGAGGAATTTTTCAGTATAGCAGCGCCATCTATTGGACGATGACCACCCAGCTTGAATCAGCACAATGTCTCATAAAGGCTTTCTCACATATCAAGATTTATTTGATTATTCGGAATAGAACCTCAGATATAGCCTTTCCTTAATCTGCAGAATTCGCTGGGCCACCTTTTGAGCGGTTGACACCAAAAGTTCATGGGCACCAATTTAAGTCAAGGTGCATCTAGATATAAATTTATATGTAATTCCGGGCAGTAGTTCTATAGATATAGCCTTCCCTTAAATTGCGAAAATCATTGTATAGCAGTGCAACCTGTTGGCCGACAAACATTCAAATAGAATCTTCATAATGTCTCATAATGATCTTCTTACATATCAAGTTTTGTAGCAGCGCCAATTGTTGAGCAGTTCACACCAAAAGTTGACATGCACTAATTTAGGTCAAGGTGCATCTACATATAAATTTATATGCAATTCTGAGCTGTAATTCTGGAGATACAGTTGCCACAAAATTTTTGTCTTAAAAACGTGTATATCCGTCGAAAACCCATAATCGAAAATATTTAAGAATTCAATATTTTTTTTCTATTGGATATAGAAGAAAGTAAGATTTTCTTACCCTTTCCTTCAATCTGTTCACTATGTAATGCTTTATCTCTTTTGGTTGTACCGCAGTTATAATTTACTTTTTCATTATTTATATTATTATTTCTTATTTTATGATTATTATGAAGAAATTATTTATTATTATTATTTTTGGGTAGAAAATTTCTAAAAAATAATTTTACAGCTTAAATCTTTTGTTTCTACGTAATGCAATTTTTTTAAGCAAATTTCTTATTTTATAAATTTATTTTGTTCAAATAATAGAAAAAAAAAATGGCTCATAGTTGGCCTGAATATTTTGCTACTATGATCCTTCCAGGCAAAAACTTAGTATTGTATTACTTACAAGGAAACATTCAAAAAGTGTCGTCTTAAAAAAATATTGAAAAAAATATAGTGATTCTACTCTTTATAAAACACCAGAAAGTGAAAAAATATCGGCTAAAGTACATCCTTGGCGATTTTACACTGTTAGGCGATTGATTTTGAGTACTTCGTGGAGAAGCAAAACACTGTTTTGTTCGTACACGGCAATCTCGGTAATAGAGATCTTATGGGAGTATCAGACTCGACGACTTTACAGGCGATTTTAGAGCTAACCACTGATTAGCGCCGATTTTTCGGAAAAAATTGTCTCTACTCCCAGTGTGATAGCGCAGACCGAAGTTGCCCAACTTTTTCAGGGCTGCCTTGATAAAATTAAGACTGCTATATAACAGGCTGAATCATTCGCCGCCATTTGTACGTCAAGTCCCTCATTGCTAAACTTAAGATTACTATAAAATAGTCTTATATAGTCTCATATAATAATGTTATATGGTAGTTCGTCACTGCCAAACCTAAGACTATTATATAATAGTCTTATATAATCTCATATAATAGTCATATACAACAGTCTTAGTTTTAGCAATGACGGACTTGACGGACAAATGGCGGCGAATGATTCAGCCTGTTATATAGTAGTCTTAGATAAAATTGTCCGTATACTCAATTTCTCCTCGGATTCGTCCAATCAGGATGCGCTATTTTGATACGTCATATTTCCAAGATGGCGGAACACGGGAATCGCTTCAAGTGGAGGTTTGAAGAAGAAATATTATCGTTAATCACGTTTATTTTACCGTTAAATGATAAGAATTTTCAATTAATCGTTTTTATTTTCGTATGGCGTTATGACAATAGTTGTGAAAAAGATCAAAATAGCAATAATAATGCGATATTTTACACAAATGAAAGGGAATTTTAACGCTAATCATTGCGTATTTTATTCGTGCCAAGAAAAGTGATAAGCGTCAGAAGTTAGTCTTCTTTCATCCAACTTTTCACCCGACTATCCGCGTTTGTAATGATCGATAGATGGCGCTCTCTGAACACTGCAGTTGTTAGTAAATATAACAGCCACGTGTAATTATTATTCTTTCTCCGCCATTTCATCATGGAAAGTCGATTGCATAATATGAGGATATGCAGTGGTGTGATAATTTCACCTTAGCCCACCAGAGGGCGAGCATTTCATTACAATCGCGGATTGTAACCTCTACGGTGTTTTCGTCGGGGAAAAATCGGCGCTTAAGTCGGCTCAAAAATTGGTTGTTTCTAAAGTTGCTGAGTCTGATACGCCCTTTATCGCCTACCAGCGCTAAATCGCCAAAAAAGCTGAATTTTGATAATTTTTTACAGTAGCTGAAATTCATTTCAGCCGAAATTTTTTTCACTTTCTAGTTTTTTATGAAGAATAGAATAACATATATATATATATTTTTCAATGTTTTTTGATGAAGACACCTTTTAAATGTTTCCTTGTTAGATAATTGTATCTGGAAGCCACATATAGCGAACCAAGGTCAGTAACGCCTAGTTTTTCTCAATAATACGATCTTTTCCCATTATCTAGCATAATATTTCTCAAGTCGCAGATGCCATTTTCTCCTGCCACGTTCTCTTTTCTTCTGCATGAATTTTAAGATGCTTTCTTAGATGGGCTTCTTGAGGAAATTCTTTGGAACATTCTTCACACACATACGGTTTCTCTCCTGTATGGATCAGAAGATGGTTTTTTAAATTAGCTTTTTTAGAAAATCCTTTACCACATTCTTCACACACAAATGGTTTCTCTCCTGTATGAACTCTAAGATGTCTTATTAGATTACCTTTCTTAGTAAATCTTTTACAACATTCTTCACACACGTATGGTTTTTCTCCTGTATGCAATCGAAGATGACTCTTTAGACCAGATATTTGAGAAAATCCTTTGGAACATTTTTCACACACATACGGTTTTTCTCCTGTATGAATTCTAAAGTGTTTTGTTAGAGTACCTTTAGCAGAAAATTCTTTAAAACATTTTTCACACACATATGGTTTTTTCTCCAGTATGAGTTCTAAGATGAATTTTTAGACTACTTTTAACAGAAAATACTTTAGAACATTCTTCACACACATATGGCTTTTCTCCTGTATGGATTCGAAGATGTTTTTTTAAACTGTCTTTGACAGAAAATCCTTTAGAACATTCTTCACACACATATGGTTTTTCTCCAGTATGAATTCTAAGATGATCTTTTAGACTACTCTTAGTATAAAATGTTTTAGAACATTCTTCACACACAAATGGCTTTTCTCCTGTATGGATTCGAAGATGTTTTATTAAACTGTCTTTGACAGAAAATCCTTTAGTACATTCTTCACACACATATGGTTTTTCTCCTGTATGGAATCGAATATGATTTTTTAGATGGGCTTTTTGAGAAAATCGTTTAGAACATTCGTTACATACATATGGTTTTTTTCCTGTATGAATGCTAAGATGTTTCTTTAGACTACGACTTTCAGAAAATGTTTCAGAACATAATTCACTCACATATAATTTTGATTCTGTATGAATGCGAAAATGTGCAATTAAAATATCTTTACTGGAAAAACTTTCAAAGCATTCTTCACATACATATGGTTTTTCATCCGTATTTACAGGCATATGCATATCCATATTTTCAAACATTAAATTAGCTTTGAATTTATGTTACAAATAATAAATGTTTCCTTCAAATGTATGTGTAGTTTAATATGGATAGGGTAGAGCCCCTAAATAAAATAATATATAGGATCCTTAGGATAGGGTGTATTCACCTACATCACAAATTCTTTTGACTACGCGGTTAGCGTGTTTACAAAGGCCCTTAAGATCTGCAGATTGGCGAGATTTGTGGCATCTGGAAGTTTGGCCAAAGAATCTCTAATAATAAAGAAGGGAAGGCTTTGAAAGTCGTAACTATCGCCATCTGTTGGAAGAATGTTTTCAAAAAGAAAAACTTTGTATTGCAAGGAAACTAACTTGAGGGCGAAACAATTTTACAGTTGCCAAATAGGGTTGCCTGAAACCGCTCCAGTAAAAGAAGCAGCTGGCTAGGAAAGAAGCTTTGGCAAGCTTGGGCAAAGATCGCGGTTTACGTCTCGCGCTCGCGCGCCATTTTCAAAATAGACAGACGCTGCTTCGTTACGTTGTAATTTCAACGTTCAGGCAGAAAGATTATTTTTTGTGTTCTATTTTAAAGCAAGATAAATAGTAATCGATCAATGATCAATGTGTCACTTTTAAGGTAATAATATAGTCTAAAATGTCTATGTGATCTATGATATGATGTGTGTTTGTGTTGTTTTACCGGTAAAGATGTGAAATCAACGTTTGTTATCAGTTCGAGTTCGGCCCGATTATTTTGTTTGTATCATAATTCTACTTATTTTTTATGAATTTATGGATTACTATTTCACTGAATTTAAGATGCTTCGGTTTGGCTGTTTATAAACAAATGTAGCCATCCGTAGCATCTATTATTTCAGTATTCAACTGTTCAGTATTCAGTATGGAATTCTACATTTTTGTGATGGTGAGTATCATTTTAGCCCATGTTTTCTAAAAAGTAGTGGTTATTTTCTGTATTTTTATAAAATTGCTTTTTTCTAGAGATGATTATTTCTTTTAGTTATATTTTTAACTTTTAAAACCTAACTGTTTTTGTTCAGTTTATGAATTTTTTTTAGAAAGAGCAGATTATTATTATTATTTAAACAGATAATTATATCTTTTGGGTTTGTTTTTAACTTGTCAAAACATAACTGTATTTAGATAAATTAAAGAACTGTTTTTGTCCATTTTATAAAAAGATTTTAGAAAATTCTGTGTATATACTATATGCATTTCACTCTCTCTTTTTTAAATAATAAAATATAAGATAAATACTGACAAATTGCAATAAAATCTAGTAACACAATGCAGAGGAAAGATGAAAACTAAACTATTTTCAAAAGAGGTTTAAAATGTTTTAGTGTTATGACATTCTTTATTAAGTAAGTAAAACTTGAAAGTGATATTAAATCAATTTGCTTGCAGTTATTATTAGAAAATGTAGCACTTTTTAAATTTATTTTGTAAAATAGATATCTATACCTTCCATTATTATTGATAATCAAATATAAAATTATCTCACTATGTAAAATGTTTAAAAATTTATATAAGCGATTGCTTTAAATATTTTCTCCTTGTTTTATATATGTATATTTCGTAAGATGTTTAACAATTTTTGATGCATATGTGCTAGAAATAGACATATTCTGCATTGTTTTTAAAAATAAATATTAACAAAGTTCTTTAAATGCAATAATAAAATCTAGGTAAGGGAGGAGGAATCTATATTCAAAAGAGTTATAAAGTGTTATAAATGTTTTTTATTTATTTATTTTGTTTAATAAGTAAATATAATTTGAAAATCATATTATTGTTTAAAATATTATTCGAGGGTTCTTTTTATTTATTGTTATTAAATTAAAAAGCAGTTCCTTTTTTGTTTTAGTGCTAAAGATTTTTAAAATAAATCTTCATCTCATATAGTAAAGAGCATTTAATCTTGAATCATGGGATTATAAACAATATACGGTGATATATCGCTACTTTAAATAGCCAAATTTCGCCAAACCGCCAAGCATCTGACAGAAGCTGCTACCCCTGTAAATTTGCTTCACTGCAATACAAATTTTTCCTTTAGCCGGCGGGCGGTCATTCGTTTTACATTACGGGGCTTACTTTATTCGCATCGAGATCATCTCGAGATCGAGAGTGACGTCACAATGACGTGCCAAAACGAAACCTGAATACCGTTTTCTCAGTTTGCTACTTTATTCCACATTTTTCGAGACGGTCTTGAAAGTAAACATTCGTTATCAAAACGAAGCCTACTGTGTTAGCGAGACGTTGTCGAAAGCGAATTGTAGAAGCATTTTTCAATATGGCGTCTACGTAATTTCTATGGATGTCGAGCAAAATAGAGGAATTCCGAGAAATTATTTAAGAAATTGATCTTCCAGATGTGAGATTCACCAAACTATTCAGTCTGGATAAAGAAATTGTGATATTTCTCTGCGACGAAATAAAACCGTCCCAAATCATAACTACATACTATCATAAATAATTACTTCATCCTCTCAGTTCTTTTCCTTATTACATTGATATTTTATGCTTTTTTTCCTCTCTCTCTGTCTGAATAGTTATGAAAATTCCGATGGTTTCAAATTGTTTTTGAATTGTTATATGCTTTGTAATCGTCAGTGTATTTTTATCAGGACAAGTTTGTTTTCGATTTTAACATTTTTCTAATAGACACTAGATAATCTTTATTTACTTTAACATAAATTTCAAATTAATTCAGATGCATTAATAGTAATAATAATAAATATTTGGTATATCTTTAAGTGACAAACTTTTTCATCATCTACCATTTATATCTATTTCATCAATATTAAATACCACATTCTATAAAAATATAAATATGGCATAAAATTGTTACTTATAACAATATATATCCTTCATTTTAACTTCGGAAAATTCTTAATCACTCATACTCACACAACAGTTGTTAGCAATTAAATTATTTTCGAATGACTAATATAATTTCTCTTTACTGACAACAATTTCATATTACAGTCGTCAGCAAATAAATACTGCACTTAATACTGTTTTGTTAAATAAGTCATTTTGAATCATGTTCTTAGACAAGGATTTATTTTCAAAAAAATATACCATGAAGCACTTATTATAAACATATTTAAAATATACAACCTTTTATTAACCATCTCTCACAGACATTATTAACTTATAAAATATACAACATTTTATTAACTTCATGTCTCAAAGACATGAAGTTAATAAAAGGTTGTATATTTTAAATATGTTTATAAGGATTTATTTAATAGAACAGTATTAAGCATGAAAAATCATGTATAATAGAATTAGATTTTTTGTGTTTGTGTGCATGAAGTGTATATACATGTATGATACAGGGTTCCCATGGGTCAGGGAAAACCGGAAAAGTCAGGGAATTTGAAATTACTGAGAAAAGTCAGGGAAAACTGTAAATAATGCTCAAAAACCTGGAAAAATGATGATATAAACCTGGAAAACGCTTTTTGAACATTCAATTTATATCACAAGTCACGTTACTATATCGTCTTTTATGTTGCAAGCTATGTTTTGTTTTATACTGTGAGCTATTTTTTATGTCACGAACCAAATTTTGTGACTGGAATTTTCTAAAAATAGACCTGGAAAAGTAAGGGAATTTTATTTTTTGAAATTGAGTGGGAACCCTGATGATAGTGATTGCTACGAAACAGATTTTTGTGCATTTTGAGATTGATACACAGCAAGGTAACAGAACCCAGTGATTTTTTTTTTTATGTGTGTGAAGTGAAGTGTGCATATGTGCACAGTGGTGAATGTTGTAATATGGATTTTCCTGCATATTTTAGATTCATGCACTGCAAGGTAGCGGCAAACAGTGAAGGCTGTTTTTTTTTTTTTTTTTTTTCGTGTGCAAAAGAGTACGTATGTGCATGACAGTAATTGTTACAGAACCGAGTTTTGTAATTCATACACAATAAGGTAGCAATCCCAGTGGCAGAAGATTTTGAAGTTGTCTGTGACAGGCTTTTAAAATTTCATAATCTGTCTGCAAAATTTGCATGTAATCAGGGGTGAAACTGAAAATGGCTTACACTCAAAAAGACTGAAAGCTGATGGGGGGGGGGGGGGGGGTAACATCAGTGGTGGTCTTGTGCAACAATACACAAATACAATTTTACTACAAAACGATATAGTATAAACAATTGTATTCATTCAATTCATCTCATTCTATTAAATATTTTATAGCAATGTTTGATACAACACAATATAAATAATACAAGTTTTAGTTTTGATACAGCAATTTTTATAAGTGAATTGTTATCCGAAAGTTGCAGACAAATTTTTTTCTCAGTGCAGACAAAAACTGTCCGCAAGCCGTTTTTCTGTGTCCGCAACTATGTCGCCGTGTTTCTGCCACTGGGGTAGCAATACAAGTGATATATATATTTTTTAATTTTCTCGTGCATGTAGCTTACAAACATGCTTGAAAGTGATTGCTACAATAAAGATTTTCTCACACTTTTTAGATTTATAGAAAATATGGTAGCAGCACACAATATTTTTTTTTTTTTTTTTTTAGTACAACAGGACTATTTCTTTCAATCTGGTATTTTGTATCGTTACCAATTTATAGTGTTCCACTTCGAAAATGCCTTCGAACTTCCTCCATAGTTTATCTTTTTTTTTGTTTATTTATTTTATTTTTTTCATATGCGTGAAGCTTACATATATACACTCGTGATAATAATTGCTACGGAATCGAATATTGTAAATTTGAGATTTATACTCAGTCAAATACAATTAAATTTATTAGTACATTTAAGTACTATTGTAACTGGTGTTGTACAGTACCGTAGATACATGTAATAATGTATCAGTACAAAAAAAATAGATTACAAACAGTTATCTATCTATATATATATATATATAAGAGTAAACTTACTAATCATCGACTCAACACAGTCGTGGCGATTCTATGGAAGATAAGAGTCGCCAATTTTGGTAACCACGTTGGTTTTAGGACACTGACGCCCACTAAGACAGGATTTTGTGAAATATCTTTTCATTCCCCCCCCCCCCCCCCTGAGGGGGCAGAAGGCAAAAACCCCTTTATAAGCATAACTCAACTCCAAATTGCTTCACTGTGAACAAATTGCAGAGGGAGAGACTAGACTTGAGTACAAAAAAAGTATTTTCTGCGATTTGGGATTTTTAAGAGGGGGGGGGGGGGGAGGGGTAAAAACAATTTTCGGAGGCAAATTTAGAAAAATATGGATTTTCGAGTAAAACTCTACCAATAATAGCACAAAGATATAGAAAACCGCCAAGAACCTTCAGGATATTTCCAAAAATTCATTTTTTTTTTTTTTCGATTTTGGGGGGAGTTACGAGGGGACAAATTCGAGCCACATTTTAGCGCTGAATTTGTCCGGGGAAATCTATAAGAGCTGAGGTCACGAGTTTTAGTGTGTGGCTTATTTTCGTGTTTCCAACACCCATTATAATGAAATTTTGCATAAGGGGCAATACACTCGTTTCCAAGTATAACTTTGCTTCAAATTATCTCAGCAAAATTGAATTTTATGCGTGGGTTGTTTATGCTTCCACAACACAAACAGTAAAGGGATTTTATGAAATTTCTCCCCCCCCCTCCCTTTTAAAGGAGGGGGAAGGCAAAACACGAATATAAGAGTAATTTTGCTCCAAATTATCTGAGGATAACGATTTTTTGATATGTTGATTGATTATGCGTAATCAAGACGCACACTATAAAGGGATTTTGTAAAATTCCACCTTATTCGCCTTGGGGGTGGGTTTAGGGAATCATGTTTCCATGCGAAACTCTGCTCCAAACTATCTTAGGCGATTTTTTATGTGCTGGCTGGTTATATGTTCCCAACATGCACTATACAGGGATTTTGTGAAAATTCTCCTGCCCCCCTCCTTCCAGGATGAGGGGTGGGAGAAAAAACATGTTTTAAACGTCAACGTGAGTGCTTCGGAGTACCTGCATTTGGTCGCAACCAATGCTTACCTCCAACGAAACATGAGGAAAACAAAAATAATCTTCCATAAAATAATTAAAAGCCAAAAGGATGAATTTAGAATTTTGATCTCTGAATAAATCTCCGCGTGAGCAGAGACCAATCAGAGTGAAGCACTAGGAGGTAGCTACCGAAGGTAGCGAAAACTTTAACTTGGATTTTGACTGATTTCAATGATTTTTATTATTAATGATATGGTATTTTGATAATTAATTTCAATATAATGACCAGCGAAGCGGGCAAAGCCTGCTAGTTAATTATAAATTTACCATATTATTTATATTTAAAAATTGGCAATTACTTAGTGGCATGAGGATAATATGCAAGCACCTCAAAAAATACATTTGAAAAAAAAAATATTCCCTTACTAAAATTTAAGGTTTTCTAAAAGTTTTTTTATGGTTTTATCTAGGTTTTCAGGTATTTAAAAGGTTTCTTTGAAGTTTCGCTAAAAAATACTTCCTGAAAAGAAACCTTATCTAAGTTTTCTTTAGGTTTTATTCTTAAAACCTCCTGAAAACCTACGTGGTTTTATGTTTTCTAGAGGTTTCCTAAGGTTTCGGATAAATACATCGGTGATAATAAGTTTCCCTATGGCATTTGGATAATATCTACAGTCAAAAACGTTTTTTAAACGTTTTATTTTTAAAACCTTTTAAAACCTGCACTGTTTTAGGTCTTATAGATGTTTCCCAAGATTTCAGATAAATACATCGAGAATAGTACGTTTTCCTATGGTATTTAGATAACACCTCCACTATACCTACAATTAAAAATGTTTTTTAAAGGTTTTAACTTTAAAACCTTTTAAAACCTGCACTGTTTTAGGTCTTATAGAGGCTTCCAAAGGTTTCAAATAAATACATCGATGATAATAAGTTTTCCTATTGTATTTAAATAATACCACCACTATACCTGCAATCAAAAACGTATTGTTTTAGTTTTAGTTTTTGAACCTTTGAAAACCTGCACTTTTTTAGGTTTTATAGAGATTTCCCAAAGATTCGGATAAATACATCGATGATAATAAGTTTTTCCATGATATTCAGAAAATACCTCCGTTATACGTTATACCTCAATCAAAAATGGTTTTATTTAGGTTTTATTTTTAAAACATCAGAAACCTCCCTTACTAAAATTTATATTTCTAATAATGATAATATATTTCTAAACTTGTACCTGACAACTTAGAGTAGGTTTTTAGTAATAAAATTCTCTTCTACATTTAAGGAAAATTTAAACATTTTAGATTTCAATTAAAAAATAAAATAATAATAATAATAATAATAATAACAATCTAAATTTAAAAATATATTTGATGATTACATAAATGAGATATTTTTTTAATAAATAAATTATAAAACAATTAAATTAAAACACAATAAATCTTATATTTCAGATATGTATCTGAAAAACTATATTTAAATTTATTTTATAAGTCTTTCGTCAATGAAAAGATATGTCAAACTAAATTCACTAACAAAAGAGATCATGTAACAATATTGATGTAAGATATAAATAAAAAAAATATGCATTAAAAAAAAATCACCTTTTTTTTTCGGGGGGGGGGGAGTGGGGGGAATAACTGAATAAACTTATTTCTTGAATACTTCCTTTTAAATTATAATCTTTTAAATATTTAGAAGTAAACACCTATAACGTAAGTAATAAATAATAATAATTATGATAAAATAGAGAGGTTATGATTAAAGTTATGAATAAATGGTAAATTAAAATTTACAGAAGGAATTTTACTGCATTGATTAATCCTATTAGTGATTGCTTACAATGTATTCCCCAAACTTTTTAAATGGTACGGGGAGAGAAAAAAAAAATTAATTAATTAAAAAATAAAATAAATTAAGAATTCTGCCAAAGGAAGAATTTAGTTTAGCACGGAGGACTATTAATTTCAATCTATAAAAATTTTATTTTTGTTCTTATTTTTTAATATTATTTTTAATCTCATTTTTTGACCGTAAAACTGGGACACGTACTTTTTAAAATGACTGAAATGAATTAAAATGAAGTGTTACCACCTAAATTTCATACTTTAGGTAATTAAAAAAATGAAATAAAATAAATAAATATAAATAATTGTTGCGTCGAAAAATTTTTTGTACCCCTCAGATTCAGAAAAATCGTCCCTTTCGTTTGGTACTGAATTTGTACCGAGCCACGTACTTTTTAAAATGACAGAAATGAATTAAAACGAAGTGTTGCCACCTACATTTCATACTTTAGTTAATAAAAAAAATAATAAAAATAAATATAAATAATTGTTGCGTCGAAAAAATTTTTGTACCCCTCAGATTCAGAAAAATCGCCCCTTTCGTTTGGTACTGAATTTGTACCGAGCCACGTACTTTTTAAAATGACAGAAATGAATTAAAACGAAGTGTTGTCACTTAAATTTCATACTTTAGTTAATCTAAAAAGAATATTGATTGTCATGTCGAAAAACTGTTTGTTCCTCTGGATTCAGAGAAATCGCCCCTTTCATTCGGTACCGAATTTTTAACGATAGGACTGATATTTCTAATTTATTTTGGTGTTGCAAAAAACCGGTCTATAAAAACTCCAAACTGAAACTTATAGTCCTCCGTTCCAATAATGAAATTAGGAATAAAAATTTAGGTCTTAAAATTAAAAATGGCAACTGAACCAATATTTTACAATTTCTTATTAATTCACAAGAAACATTTATATTAGCTTTAAAGTTTTTTTTCTTTTTTTTTTTCCCTCTTCTTCTTTATTTCTGATTTTTTTATTCGTTTATTTCTTTTACATAAAAATTATGAAGAGACTCAAAAATATAATACATGATAAACAAAACATTTGGTATCTAATATAATACATTTCTTAAAGAAAAGAAAAGAGTGTATTGTTTTCTATTCAAAATATTTATTTTATTTACTATTATTACGGTTAACATTTTTATTTCATTCCGATATTGCTAATTTAAAATCGTTTACATTAAAAAAGATAATTTTTTTATTTCCTTTATAATATTTTCCATCAAAATTCTTGAGTACATTTTTCATGTAACTTTTTATTTATTTATTTTTTTTTTTGTTTCATTCAGAATTTAAAAGAAAAAGTACATTTAGAATTTAACCTGCATTGTACAATCTCTCTCTCTATATATATATATATAGAATACATATATTTCTTTTTTTTTTTTTTTTTTTTTTTGAAAGTGATTAAAATCCGAGTTTTAAAGCCCTTCAATGCTTTCATATCTCAAGCTCTAATTCATTATTTTCAAGTTCAATGGATTTGTATAGTAAAGATTATTCCAAGTAAAACTTCTAAATTCTTTAGATAGTATTATCTGTATGTTTCAATCTACAGAGAAAACTATCTGTTCAACAGTAAGATAGTATACTATACTATATCTCCGAGATACCATATTCAATGAACAAAGAGATTAACATTTGCTTCTGGAAAAGTATTTAATTTCCCCTTTCAAAGTTGTCTTCGATGGAATTTCTCTCTTAAACCCTACTCCAGGGAAACTGCTGATGTTTCACTTGATTCTACCTCTCCCATAGAAAAACCTAGATTCTACCCCTCCCATAGATCCTTTTGCGATGACATTTGACATGCAAAGAAGTGGACAAAAAAATTCCGGGCGTTTTGGTATTTTAAGCACATACTGAAATTCCAGCTACGGTAAAGAAAGGGTTAAGGTTTTCTAAAGCCTTTTTTATGGTTTAATATAGGTTTTCAGGCATTTAAAAGCTTTTATTGAAGTTTGATTAAAAAAATACCTTCCGAAAAGAAACGTCATCTAAGTTTCTTTTAGGTTTTTTTAAAAAAATCTCTTGAAATTTTACATGTTTTTAGGTTTATAGAAGTTTTCCAAGGTTTCGGTTAAATACATCGCTGATAATAAGTTTTCTTATATTATTCAGGTAATACCTCCATTATACTTGCAATCAAAAATTTTTTTTTTTTTTTTTTTTTTTTTTTTTTTTTTAAGTTTAGTTTATTTTTAATTTATTATTACTCATTAACTTATTATTACTCATTGACTAAATATTTTAATTAGTAAAATAATAACAATTTTGTGTATTATTATTAATAATTATCAGTTTCAATTTCTACGGAACAAAACATAATAATAATAATAATAATATAAAAAAAAACCTATAAAACAATTATTCTGCACTCAAAATTAATCTGAGATTCATTAATATTCTTCCATTAATTTATCAAAAACATAATAAATATTAATACATATATCTCATAAATAATAAAATAACACGCATTTAAAATTAATTTCAGTTTTAACCCATTAACCACCAAAACTAGAAATAATGATTTTTTCTTTTCTTTTTTTTTTTTTTTTCTGAACAAAAACAGTAAACTTCATTGTTTTAATCATATATAACAATAATTTAAAATAAAATTATAAAAATTAGTCTTACCTTACTAAAAATAGAGTGTTATATTTGTACAATGTCAGTGGAATAAGAATATAGGATTAAAAATTATAAATGTTTACGGAAATTTCCTTGAGGGCGCATAAAACAGAAAAAACAACAGATGACTAAAAAAGTAATTATTTTATTTCGACAACATTTTTAGAAGCTTTTTATATGAAATTGACTTTCTCATCGTGTCTTTGTCTCACGCTAATAAACAAAGCGCCTCCATTTTAAATTAAATATAAGTTGCTCAGTTTGTCGTTTCTTGGCCAACTGGTTAATTTTTACAGATAATTAGTAAAAAATGTGTCAATTGATAAAAGAAAATTTTTTGTTCACTACACAGTATTTCAAGAAGAGTTTTTTAAAGAAGTTTTTTTTCTTTTTAGATATTAGAAAACGCAAAATATTTTTGATATTAAAAAAGCTCAAAATAAAAAGTTTTAAGTAAAAAATACATTAATTAATATTTTTAGAAGCTTTTTAGAAACTTTTTATTGAAATTGGATTTTGTTATCGCGTCTTTCTGTCACGCTAATAAACAAGGCACCTCAACGTTAAAGTAAAGGTCAGCGGTTTTTATTGCCGTTGGTTGGTTCAGTTGGTTAGAGTGTCAAGTTCCTAATGCGATGATTGTGAGTTCCATTCCCGATTCCCGGGGTAGCAATGTGTTAAAATTTGCAGATAATTAATAGAAATTATGTCAGTCGATAAAAGAAAATTTTTCATTGTCTACAAGTACTCTAAGAAATTTTGAAGAGTTTTTTTAAGCAGTTTTTTTTTTTTTTTTCTTTTTTTAAAATACTAAATAGCACACACACACAAAAATAAAGTTATATATATATATTAGAAGCTTTTTATTGAAATTGGATTTTTGTCATCGTGTATTTGTGTCACTCTGAAAAATAAGGCACCTCAGATTTAGTGTAAATTTAAACAACCCTTTTCGTCGCTCGTTAATGCTTTTGATTAGAGCATCATAGTGATAACGCGATGCTCGTGGGTTCCTTCCTCGAACGCTGATGCGTGACTTTTTTACAGAAAATTAATAGAAACGATGTCAATTTATAAAAGAAAATCTTTCATTGTCTACACAGTATCTTGAGGAATTTCGATAGTTTCTTTTAAGAAGCTTTTTGAGTTACAAAAAGGCATAAAATAAAAATTTAGTAAAAATAAAAATAAATAAATAAATAAATAAATGAAAAATAACACTGAAAGTTTTTTATTGTTGTGAAGCCCTAAAAAGCCTGAAATAATAATTAAAAAAATATTATTGCAGAGACATACTATAAAATCATAAAAGTTTCAACAACAAGAAAATTTTAAAGAATTGTATAAATATTTCCTTTTTGCAAAAGATAAAAAACTTGAAGTATTCCAAATATTTCAAAAAGCATTCGAGAAAAATATCTTTTTATATAAGTATTTGATAGATTTTTCTAGAATGTTCTATGACTTTTCTTGAATGTTCTTAAACTTTTGGTTAGAGCGTCATGCTGATAACTCGATGGTCCCGGATTCGGTCCTCGAAAGACGATATGGTACTTTTTTGCAGATAATAATAATAATAAAAAAATGTCAATCGATAAAAGAAAATCTTCCGTTGTCTACACAATATCCTCAGTAATTTTGATTATTTTTTTTTTTTTTTAAGAAGCTTTTTTTTTTTTTTTTTTTTTTTTTTTTTTTTTTAACTAAAATGCACAAATTAAAAATTAAGTAAAAAAACCATTTTTTAAAGTTAGAAGTTTTTTATTGTGAAGCCCTTAAAAGCATAAAATAAAAATTTATTCTGGCAGAGACATGCTACAAAGAAATGAAAATTTCAAAACTAAAAAATTTTAGAGAAAAATATAGGTATTTACCTTTTATAAGAGATGATTTTTTTTTATGTTCAAAATATTATTAAAAGCTTTCGAGACATTTGAAATTTATAGCCTAACTAATGATTATACAAAAACTAATAACTAAGAATATTGGTCTCGAAAGCTTTTTAAAATATTTTGAACATTAAAAATTTTCATCCCTTGCAAAAGGGAAATACCTATATTTTTCTCTAAAATTTTCTTAGTGTTGAAACTTTCATTTCTTTGTAGCATTTCTTTGCCAGAATAAATTTTTATTTTGTGCTTTTTAGGGCTTCACAATAAAAAGCTTCTAACGGTAAAAAATTGTTTTTTACATAAATTTTATTTTACAAGTTATTTAAACTCATTCAGATATGAAGATATTGAAATTTTTTTGTTTGAACAGTGTTTCACGTTTGAAATCCATTTTAAACTTAAAACTATTTTTCAGATCTTTTTTTTTTTTTTTTTTTTTTTTTTTTTGTCATAAAAAAATCTATTCTTTTCTCACTAAAAAACAATACTAAAAAAATACGTTTTTTAGTCACCTATTAAGCGCGATTATTTCTGGTCTTGCGTGAACGCAACACCAGCGGGCAATAGGTTAATCTCAAAACGCTACTTTAAATAATCAAGAACAAAGTAATCAAAGCCCGCCGGCCGATTGGTGAGAGCACGCAACTACAAACCCGAAGTCCTTCAGTTCGATCCCCACCGGAGCAAGCGTGGAAGAAAATGATTGAAAGTACAGAAGTTCAGTAATTTCTCACTAGATGGCAGCATCAAACATACAAAATGATACCGAAGCCGTCACTTCATGGTTCTTTATTAAAACCATTTGGTATTTATAAAAAACCTGAAATAAATTTTATAGAAATACCTTAACCTATAGAGGTATTGATGGAGCTTTTATTATGGCTTTATTTTGCACCATTAAAGCCTTGATAATACCTTATTTTAAATACCTCTAAAACCTGTAAAATACCTGTTTAAAAAAACCTAAGGAAAAACCTTCAAAAAAACATTGGGAAGGTATTTAAAAAAAGCTTTGTATGTATATTAAAAATACCTACATGAGTCATGGTATTTTATGAAAACCCTTTGGTATTTATAAAAAACCTGCAATAACTTTCTGAAAAATACCATAATGTATTCGTGAGAAACCTGTGGAGGTATTAATAGAGCTTTTATTATGGCTTTATTTTGCACCATTAAAGCCTTGATAATACCTTATTTTAAATACCTCTAAAACCTGTAAAATACCTGTTTAAAGAAACCTAAAAAAAACCTTAAATAAAACCTTAAAATTTTAGTAAGGGTTCATATTAGGGATGCACCGGATAGCAGTTTTGGCTGAATATTCAGCCAACCGAATATCGAATATTTTTCAAACCTAATAGTAACTATTCGGCCGAATACCGAGTATTCGGCTGGCTGATTTACTTATATTCAAGTGTCAATCAGCTAATTTTTTGTGAACTTTTTCAGTAATATCATTTACATTTAGTAATATTTCATTTTTTTAACACGTTAATCGCCACGATAATATCAGAAAAATTTTCACATGGGCCATGGTAACTTTATTAGACAATTTAGTTAAAAATGCGTCAGGCGCATATGACTGACATGGCGATTAACGTGTTAATAATTACTCGGCGTATATCATATTCCTTTTAGGGTTATTTCCTAGTTAAAAATGCGTCAGACACATATGACTGACATGGCGATTAACGTGTTAATTATGAAAAAAATATTACAAAAAACTACTATTCAGAAACTATGGTTTATATAAATGTAGAAAAATATTAGGAAATATTACCAAACATAAGTAGTGGTGTAATGCTGAATTCACAGTCAAAGAAAATTATTAACTGTCTGGCTTCTTAATAAACTTACAAACTTTCTTAAGTAACAATATCTTGTTGCACCCACTCCAAAAAGAATAATTTGGTGTGTCACTCACACGACTTTCTCTTACCCTAAAATTTAATACTATAAATACAGGTTGGAGATTAAGAAGTAAGATAACAAGTACTGTTATGTAAACCTATGTTAAAAAATTCGAATTAGGCTTCGGAAGAGTTTTATTATGATAATTAGCCCCCCCTCAACCCCCTGTTTCATTAATGCACCTACATTTATATAGAATTTAATTCAGTTATTAAGAAATAATTCTGTTTTAAAAAATAATTTATTAAAATTATTATTTAAAGAAATTATCTTTTATGATAATGCAGACGATTTCTATATTAGAGAAGTAGTATCATACTAAATATTTAAAAAAAAAGTTTAATTTATTCTCAATTTTTTTTTTTTTTTTTTTTTTTTTTTGGTTAAAAATGAAAAGAGTCGATAACTTTATTTTAAATTATCACAGATCGATGGTTCAACAATTCGTTTTAAAGGTATTGGCGAGCTGTTTTGAAAGTTATCCGTCATAAAAATTTACTCCCATCGAGCGGGGGACTTCCCCCCCCCCTCCAGGGTGGGAGGCGAGGCTCCTACATACACAAAATTCTTTTCCCAGTTGACTATCTCTATTACAAAAAATATCTATTTGTTTCATTTTGTTTAGTGCAGTCTATAGATGTTAAACTCTACTTACCTGCAATTCCCCCCATACACGTAATGTATTTGAATACTTTCGAGTGACCCTGTACACGAACCATTTGCTTCATCTCAACGAAAAGCTTACTGTAGCATCCCTATATGATACCCATTTAGAATACCGACTTTGGAATTTCTGCTATTATTTGTTCTTGAAATATGCTGGTAACAGACAGGCACACAGACCATTCGCTAAAAACATGATTTTCGTATTCAGGGGACCTCAGAACATGTAAATATAACAAAAACTCACATTCAAAAATTTGACCCTAAAACAATACTTTCTCGACCCTATGGGTAAGAGAAAGTGAAAAACAGAAATGCAGCATTTGAGAAAAATCAATTTAAAAGTGACAACGTACTGGATAACCTATATCAAAACTGTTGTAAATGTCTCTGACTCTCATGTGAATAAATTGTGAGATAGAGATGCGATACTGATCGTGCATGTTGGGGCACTTCATATACATTTTTTAGTAACAAGTTAAAAACTGCTAATATATGACTTGTGTCATTTTTCTTGCCAGATTTGGATCCGACCTTTTTTTGATCTCTTGAAGTTTCCTAGATTGTAACTTGAATTGTAATCATGTGAATTATGTACGTTCTTTCTTAACTCAACTTAGAAAAGTATCGTTATACTGTTATTGATAAAGACAACTTTTTTTAGATATTATTAATTGTTATGATTAATGTAACTAATAATTTTCTTTAATGTTACTTGAAATTAGATGAAATAATTGTTTTCCTTTAAATATAAACTATTTCTTAATTATAATAATAAAGCACCACAGAACTGGCGTTTTAAAGTAATCACTACAGAACTTTGGATAAACACCATAAAATTCAAAACCCGCAACAATTGTTTTGGGTCGAAATAACACACAACCCTTCGTCAGGCGAACAAACTAGGCACGAGTGTGGCAGTCAAAGCGGCAACGCACCTTATTACCAACGAGTAGCTGCTTTGTTCGCCTGACGAAGGGTCGTGTGTTATTTCAACCCGAAACAATAGTTGCAAGTTTATTGCATTTTACGGTGTTTATCCATAGTTCTGTAGTTATTATATTTCTTAATTACTCTGAAAATTTTAATTATAATTAAAAATCGCAAATTTTTTTCAAATAATTAAAAATTTTTTAAAAATTGAATTTTTATACGTTCCAACTAGCTGAATAATTTAATATTCGGCTAGTCGAATAGTTTGATTCGACTAAACTGAATATTCGGTAGTATGGCCGAATACCGAATATTCGGTGCATCCCTATCATATCTTTTCCTTTTCTATTTCATTACTTTAAGAAAGATGATCCTAATTCATAGCAGGAGTTTCAGAAAGCATGAGGCATTTGCACATCTGCGTGCAGTTCATAATTTTTTTAAATGGAAATAAATTAAAGAAGTGCAGTTGGTAGTTGGCTCACTGTCAGATATTTATGAAGTTTTAAATTTCAACATGGTTGGGTGTTACATAACGAAAATTGCATTGTGTAAATGGGGAGGGCCTGACGCCTGACACAGGGGGAAATTTACTTTTACCCACCTCTTGGCGATTTTTCTGGAATTCGCCTGGATGGCACCGTTCTGAATAGTAACCCTCACTGGCAGCATACAAAAGGGAGCTTTTCAGTGATATAACCAAACAAGAAAACACATCGAAGAAAAGCAATTTGATCAGAAGCAATACATATAAAAAAGAAAATCATCATTAAAATGTCATCCTTTGATGACTTAAGTTCAATTATAAGAGCAATTAAATTTACTAGCTCTAATAAATGTAATTTTTTAATTAATTCTTAAAACTTATCTCTATTCCTTCTTAATTCTCTTCATTACAATTTATGATACTCTACGATAAATCAAAACTGAACCAAAACAAAAGAAGTGAACAAGCAACATACATATTGCAACAATTTGGTATTCATATCCATACATTTTATATTTTCTTTAATATGGCTAATTTAAAGTATTAATGTTATTTAGCAACTTCTACGCAATAAAAGTGCAATATGTAAATTAAGATAACGATACATTCATAATCAACTAATGATCATTAAAAAAAAGTCTGTTTTCAATTTATTGTTTATATTGAGACTGACAAAGTTTAAATACATTTACTTCTTGCAGTCACTTTAAATACATTCTCTTCTTGCATTCCAATGAAAGAAAATTTGCATGCTTCATGCTTTAAAATAGGCTCAATGGCATTGTTAAAATGCAATAAAGACTGAACACACTCACACACAAAAAATTACATCTTATATTAAAAATATAAATACTTTAATATGTTAAATACAAGGAAAAAGTGTATCTAAAAAGGTTTGTAATTAAAAGTACTAATTTTAAATCTAAGAAAATAGTTTATTTTTAAGTTTGATTGCATCTATTCTTCTATAATTTGTACATCTAGGAACCCCCAAGCCCATTACATAAGTAATGTTTTCTCTTTTCTAGAAGGAGAACATTATTATTATTAAAATAATAAACGCATGCAATTTGTAAACAATTCGACAATAAACAAACAACACGGAGGTGCGATCCGAAGCCGATTACAGTTAATGTTCGTTATGAATCTTGGAAAATAGTTTTCTATTTTTTTATTGGTTAAAAAATGCGAAGAAGAAGTTAAAAGTAACTCCTTCTTCGCTGTTATGTCATTTCGAAGGGAGGGACTTACTGTCGTTTCACTGACGATATCATCTCGATTTCACTTATCGGACGAGAGGAATAAAGTACCAATTCTTGCACACTTCGTTTTCTAGGTATCGTTTCCAGACAATAACGAAAGACGTCACTCTCGATCTCGAGATGATCTCGATGCGAATAAAGTAAGCCCCTACGTCTACGGAGCCTTCCCTTCTTTCCGGTTTAGAGATTCTTTGGTTTGGCGGTGGGAGAGCAATGAATGATTATATTTCTTATTAATGATTTAGGGGTACATCAAGGAGGTTTAATATATGGAGTGGGTCTTCTTCTACTACTCAACGCTGCCGGGGGCATTTTTTCTAATCCCACTCTCTTCAGAACAGAGTGCCTCCTGATTGACTGAATCCTTTGCGTATTTATCGGCTATCGTAGAAGCGAAAGAGAAAAGAAAATTAAGGGTTAAGAGGAAGGTGTGTTGATTGTTGATATTGACAAATGATTTGAAGAATTACTAAGAATAAAAATAATATATGCTTTTAAGATATATTGCGTAATTGATCATTTTGTGTACAATAGATAATCTGCTTAAAAAAAAAAAAAAAACTCTTTAAGAAGATAACGAATCTTTCAAATTTGTAAAATTAAATATTTTTATTTAGTTCTTTTTTTTTTTTTTTTTTTTTTTTTTCTAACTGCACTTGTATTATCGTTAAATGTAGCGGTCTACCTCAATAAGGTTGAGTTCACGATACACAGCCTGGGCTTGGGCTTGGGTATGCACATCCTAGAGCCCCTTAAATAAATAATAGGCCGGCGCATCACCGCCATTTTTTTGCCTCGTAAGAGGACAGGATTTCCGTTTGGCGATTTTATTGCTTCACTGGTGGTTTTAAGAAATTTTCATCTAAAAATAAAATCGACCAAAAATGATAAGCAACACAAGTAATCTGTTTCTGTTTCTTAAATAATTCATAACATTTGAAAGGGGGAAAAAAAAAGAGCGTACCAATTAAAATTGGAAAGTTTTTTCAACGACCTAATACTATCAGGACACGGAAACAAGACAACTTTGGCGAACCAAAAAAACGTCGCCAAGATTCTACAAACACACAGTAAAAAAGCGTTTCTTAAAATAATTTATGGTTATTAAAAAACATATTTAGATTTAAATAATACTTTTTTTTAAATTTTTTACTTTATAAATGTCAGAAATGCAAAGAAAAGTGGCTCAAAGAAAAGTGAATAACAATAAAACTTACTGTGCAAAGCTGTGCATTAAGTCCCGGGATCCAAGAATCTGGACGACAATTCGCAGCCCATTTTCTCCTTCTTGCATTATCCGAAGGAAACCTAAACATTTTGTATCCTTTTCTGGTCTGTTTACAGCAGTTTATTGCTGAACAACCTCCCATATTGCAGTTTATTTCACTAAAATTACGAGCAAGACGGTAGAAACAATGGATGCCGTTTGTTTATCACGCTGGGTACATGCGGCAACCCTAAGGCAAAAAAATGTCGGATGCGCCAGCTCGTATATATAGGAGCCTTAGCACATCCCCCGAAAATGACGTCATAACTTTAACCTGGGTAATCGTTTTCGTGAACGCTTTTACCCACTCCCCATTTCCCCATTGTTGTTGTTTATGCTAACATGGCGGAGTTTATTGATGCGATGGATATTTTTTTTTTTGAAAGTTCGTCTGAGAGTGATTCGGATAGTGACAGTGATGAGACTGATGAAGAGGATTTGTTTCTACCATTACCAGATTTTGTGATCCCAGTAAGACGGACAGATTTGCCTCGGACAAATGGATATTTGTCAGTCATTCAGAGTATGAACAGTTTGGAATTCAAAAGACATTTTAGGCTTAAACGCCAAACTTTGGAGGTCGTTGGAGCCATGGTATGAATCTTTAATCGTACATTCTGAGTATTATACTGTAAATTTTATATTTTTAATTCTGACATGCGTATTATTCCAATGTTTTCTAAAATTTATATTCAACAATGTTCTGAGCTAATAAATCCAGACAGTTCATGTTTGTATTCACACGTGTTTCATGCTTATGTGTTGAGTATATCAAAGTCATATAAGTGAACTTGTTAATTACTGTTGCATTAAAGGATCTTTGGTTATGCTACTGTAACTTCGTAGTATATTTCACCGATTCGTACTGTACTACATGCAAATTCATTTTTCGAGCTTCCCCGCTACATTTCTGAAATGGAAATGTCATTCTTTTAAGAATCATAATTGCCTTTATCATAGTGTAGTTTTAATATTTTTGTACATAAATCAGTGCTAATTAATATGTAACTTGCGTTATTAAGTGTATTTTCTAGTTGCATATAAATTAATGTAAATGTTCAAAATAGAAGAAATTTCATACCAATTAATATGATATTCTGCAATTGAAATTTCAAATCTGTGACACAGTTAGGTAATTTAATTTTTCCATACATACATATATATTTTTTTATTTTATGTTTTTACAAACTAAGAAAAGTGTCAGTAACTGATCTTTTAAAACTTTAAGTGTTTCTTTTTCAAATATTTGTCATTTAAAATTATTAAGAAATTGCACATAATGATATGTAATTGTAGTGTTTGGCCATGGTTAAGATTTGGCAGATATGATAAATCAGATATTTACAGCGGCGCCGACTTTAACAAAATGCTGTGGGCGCTGTGCTCAGTGGCGTAGCTTGGGGGGGGGGTACCCTCTCCCAGTGTTTTGAAAATTATGGTTTCATGTGATTTTTCTATTCTAGGTTATTTTTTCGCTTTAAATTTCATATTAAAGTGGATCATAATTTTGTTAACCCATTAAATGCGCTATATAAAATAGAGGTCTGCACGGGCCAGAATTTTGAGGCCTGGCACGGCCCATACGAAAGCTTTGCTTACCCGGCCGAAAGCTTTGCTTAATTCGGCTCGGGCCCGGACCGGAAAAAAAACGATAAAATCAGGCCCGACCCTGGCCGATTCAAAAATATGAAAAAAAGAAATGCATGCCTTTCTATGAAAAAGATTTTTGGTATGTGTTTTGCAGAAGTTTTATATAGCGAAGCAATAGAATCTTCTTTAAAAAAACTGATGAACTTTTGCAAGATGATTATATGTAAACAAAAGTTCATTATTACAAACGTACAAAAGGCACAAAGACAGACAGAAAGTCAAATCGAAAATATTAGCACTCATCAAACAATATAGAACGGTATTTAAAATAGTTATTACTACTGAAAATGCATGTTCAACCATTGCCTCTTGTGTACTGTAATGTATACGAATCTTTCATGTGATACGGCAAACAAAATTTTAATGGTAATCCAACCATATTCTATAAAAAAAAAAAAAAGGCTTTTGTACAAGCTAAAAATGATGCTATTTTCATCCAGTGGAGAAAAGAAAAAAGAAGTTTAGAGAAAAAGTTAAAGCGGCAGGATTTTTATAGCCTTCATACAACCTAAACTCTACAGACCATAGGGCACAAAGCCTTTTACACAGTAACATATCTAATTTCTTTTGTTTGAACATGCGCACAAACTAGTTGTAACAATGACATGCATACTATTTTGAATAGGAAACCATTTAATATTACTTGAAATAAAATATATTAATTTTGAGAAAAGCTGGAAATATTTTCATTTTTGTATATTTTGGTTTCAATGTGCATTTCTAGCCATATGTAGTTTAAATAATAATTAAAAAAAAAGGTTTTGTTAGAAGATATATGTTTCTAAAATGGGAGATTTGACATCTAAACAAGTCCTTCCGGCTTATTCGGAAGGGTAGGTTGATTTCTTTTTCCTTATCAAGTAGCCGTCATTTTGTTTCAAAATGGCGGCTACAAATTATTAATGCACTTGATAGAAATATTGATGTAGGCTATGCCCATATGGAGTTTTAAGCAAATCGGTTCATAAATACCTTTTTATGTGAATTTAAAATTTTCAAGTGACCGGCGCTTGGAAACAAAATGGTGAGTTAAGTTGACAAATATATGAGAGATATTTGTGAGATAAGTCTAATTGTCTACTGTACACATATAGTTCGAATTAATTCAAAATCTCAAAAGTCATCGTGTTGAAAAATTAAGTGGCTGGCACTTCGATCAAAATGGCAGAGAAAGTTGCTCATCTAAGATATCGTTGCAAATTTCAAAATATTTTTTTTTTAGAAAGTCTTTCAAAGAGGCTTAGTAAGTTGATAAAATGTTAGTTTTCTGCATTTCTAGTTTGTTTTAGCATTAAAATCAGTGTTGTGCAAGTTCACGAAAAAAACGAACTAGTTCAAACTCAAGTTCATCGTGTAAAAAACGAGTTAGTTCGCGCTCAAACTCATGTCTCAAAGAAAGGAACGCGTTCAGTTCAAGTTCATTTTTAAAAACGAGCGAAACTCATTAGAAGTTCATTTTTTTCGTACTTTTTTTTCCCCTTTTCTAAATAGATCTTATTCTTTATGAGCACTTTCATAGGTTATTTACATTTTTTTTAATTACCAATTACCATGAACATTCCTAATTTATTGCTTAATTAAACTTATAACTCTTAATTATAACTTATTAATTTAATTGTAAGTAAAAATTTATTTAATGGACACTTCTGAACAATGGACCCATTGTTTTTGTGTGGTTTTTTATTTTCAAATTTCCAATTCGTTTGTTTATGCGCATAGTAGACAAATTACGTCATTTAGAGGTTCCTTTGATTTGAAGTATATATATACTAGCAGGCAACGCCCGCTTCGCTGGTCCCTATTTTTAAATGAATCACTATAATTACTGAATTCTCAAAATTGCATTATTTTTTATCACGTGAAAGAAAAAGAGAAACAAAATCTAATTAGGAAAAATGTCGCACCGGGTTCTCACTGCCTTCGGAAAAATTCCCAAAATTCTCTAACTCTTATTTCTATTCTTTTCCCCCTTCGCCACCCCGTCTATCCTAATAATTTTACAAATTCGAAAATATTCGCAATCGATTTGTAAGTATCAAAAACCTCTATGCACCAGTTTTGAACAATCTCTATTTTTATTTTTTTGCCCCTCCGCTCTACCCATTCCCGCCCCTCCTAATAATTTTATAAATGCGAAAATATCCGTAATCGATTTGTAAGTATCGAAAACCTCCATATACCAATTTTGAACGATCTAACTCTGTTTTTTTTTTTTTTTTGCCACCCTCTCCCCTACCCCCTTCTCCCCCCTCCTAATAAGTTTACAATTTCGAGAATATCCCCATTCGACTTGCAGGCCTTTAAAACCTATCTGTACCAATTTTAAACGGCCTAACTGTATTTCTATTTGTTCTGCCCCCTTGCTGCCCCACCTGGGGGCTGAATTTCTAAAATTCCAGAAATTAGTTTTTAGATATTTTCATTAGCTATCTTTTAGAGCAAAAATTTCACGTGTATCTATTTTTTTGTTTGAGATATATAGGATTATGCGAAATCACGTTTTACGCATGTGAAATCACGCCCCCCCCCCCCCATTTTGAGGATCCTAAATGCATTAGACAACTTCGAAATTACGTTTATGATATTTGTTTGAACATGATTGAATACAAATATTCTACTAGGAAAATTTCGTAAATTATTCGTAATTTACGATTTTATCAACATAGCGAAATTGTAAATTTTTCATATAAATATGAATTTTGAGGATTATTGCATTGGAAATAGTAGCATGAAAACCAAACAACGGAACTGACCCCGATAAAATAAATTAATAGATTAGAGTAAGATAAATATATCAAAGTGAACGGTGGATAGCCTATTAGGCGGGGATTTCATTCTGTCACTGTATCAAGCTTTGGTCAAATTCATTTCTTTTAACATGATTATAATGTGTCTCGCATTAGAAATTTCTGAGAACATAAATATGATGGGGAACTGAGCAGAGTTCACCTATGCCAACTAGTTTATGAGGAGAAAAATCTCTGTAATACACTTTTTATTTATGCTTATTTTATTCATTTATTTGAATAACAATATTTATTCATTATTATTATTAAGTCTTAAATATCTGCAAACAAAGGTATATATTTTTCAAGCAATGCATTTTATTTTAACCTAATACGTATGTTTTGTTTATACATAAGACACTTGTTCAAGTACCGACAAAAGATTACACACAACACTTCTTTTTGGATAGAAAAGGGAAAGGGCAAAGCAATTTTTATTGCCTCTCAAAGCGACAACGATAAATCAATTCAGAGAAGACTACAGATAGGATTGTAGACCTATTCAATTGTTATTCACTGCTCCCTCCCCCACCTCCACCTACTCAGTTTACTCATTCTCTCACAACCTACTAGGATATAACAATATGCTGATGATACTGAACGGGCGTAGAACGATTCTGTTCGCGCCTGGACTGGACCCATCCAATTTAAAAAGAACCTGTTGTTTGTTTATCATAGGCGAAAATCAAATGTATTGCTCTTTGTCAAATGGCGTCACTTGTAGGGGTATTCGAAATACAGAGGATTCAGATATTTTTCCCAGGGCTACTGAATTCTTCCTCCACATAATTCTAAGAATGTGCCATTTAACGAATGTGGTGAGATGACTCGCAAATAAAAGAGAAAAAGAAATCTATCTTGACTGACTCCACTTTGAGGTTATAAAAACAGACCATATGCTTTGTATTTCCTCTATCAGCTCAGTTTTCCTTCATTACAAGGCACTTATAAAGAAACTTAATTTACAAGCTGATCTATCGCATAGATATTTGAATCATTTTTCAGTTTCTAAAAAAATAAAATAATTTTCAATCATAGTCACAGTAAGAAAATGTGTGCAAAAAATTAAGATTTGGCTTGTTTTGAACCAAAAGTTTACCCGAGATATGAAGACTCCCTTATAGAGTTTGATCATTATTTGATGTTTCTCCTATTTGAATGAACTGGAGAATCAGAAGAATTTATAATTTATACTATATAGTAAAAAGAATATCTGTTCAATAAGAATCTTCACCATATGAGATGTTCGATAAAGGAGCATACTTTACTTCAATAATTTAAATATTTTTAATGCGTCTATATTTCTTATTCAATCATATTTGTATAAAACAATGTATTAAACATGTTCCCAATTCGACTGGACTCCTTAAAAATTAATCCTACCCACAGAAAAAAAAAAAATAAATAAATAAAATAAATAAAGTTAAATAAACCGCAAGCACAAGAAAAAATATGTTATTTTCTTATTATATAGTATATTTGCACGAACACAATGTAAGTTAGCAAAAATAAAACATGATTTTCTAGGTCAAGTCTAACACATATTAGACTAAAATTTACGCATACACATAAAAAAAAAAAAAAAAAAAATCTGACAGAGGCCAGTGTTGCCAGATTTGGGCATTTTTTTTTTATATTCAATATCCACTACTAAATTTTAACATTTACGTAATTACTTCGAAGATTAATTGTTTATTATGTATATCAAATATCACTTCTAAAGATTATTCGTGAATACTAATTAAATACCATCTGGCTACATTGGCAGCAGCCTTTGGCTATGGGAATTTGGTCCACATTTAATCTAAAATAAGTAAAATCCATTAAAAAATACACAGATTTTTATTATTTTTTTTTCAACGTGTTCCAATTCCGTAATTTAAGAATAATATCAAGTTAAGTACTGAAAACACAAATTTTGTAACCTTTGTTTTGCTTATATATGTAAATAGTTTTTATTGTTTGTATATTCTTATATCTGTTTTAACATTTTTAATCTCTGAAGGTGATCTTAACGTAATTTAAAAATGTGAGTTTCTTCTATTATCTTAGGGTGAGTTGCCCCTACACTTCAACGATGGGGGGGGGGGTCTGCCCGTCCTTGCCCTGTGGTTCCGCCGTTATTGTGATATCATTCAATTGCTTTTGATGAAGGTCGGTCACTTCTTTTAGTAAAAACTGATGACTTTATTTTAAAAATGCTGCATATATGTTATACTTTTTAAAAAGAGCTCTAAAAACTGTTCATCTTTTGTGGGGACACTATATACATCAAGTTATTAGATTTACAGATATTACGTTGCAAAGTTTCACAACGCGATAGCATTCGACTGCTTTTATCTTAAAATAAGAGTTTAATATTTAAAAAAAAACAGTCTAATATTAAAGATTAATGAATATATATATTTTTTGAAATTATCAGTTTTGAAATTCTAACAGATGCAATTTTTAAATTACAGCTTACTTATTCTTACTTACATAATCCATTAAATTTGTAAGCAGTTTTTGATTCATTCACATAAGACCATAGAGCATTGTTGAGAAATGAGTGCAAAACGGAAGAAATCTATTATTTAATTTCAAATACAATATTTTGACCTTAAAAGGAATTTTTAAATATGTTACAAAGTCCAAAATGCGATATAAAAAATAAATGGTGATTAAATTCTTTGAAAATTCATTTAAATTTAGTGACCAGAGAAGCGGGAGTAATCTGCTGGTTAGTAATATTAAAAAAAAAAAAAAAAAAAAAAATCAATAATAGGCTGTTTTAAAAAATATTTAATTTCCACATTCCCTCTCCTCTTCCCGCCCTTGAACTGTACATCATTTATTATAATTTAATAAAGATTAAGTTATATTTATACAAAGTTCCAGAGAAATAGTTAATATGGTGATTAAAAAAAAAAAAAAAAAAAAAAAAAAAAAAATTCGCCCCTCTGCCCCCTGCAAGATATGCGTAGCACTTTTTATAATTTTTCTTGAGCAGGAAGTGGTATTTACACAAAGTTTTGTTTCAATCTATAATAGAGTGGTTTAAAAAAATCCTTTTTTGCATTTACACAAACCCTTTGCCCACTGATCTAAACACAAAAAAAAAAAAAAAAAAAAAAAAAAAAAAAAAATCACAACACTTATACAATTTACACTAAATACAATACATACTGTGATTTTCTTAAAGACTTAGTGATGGTAATACAGACTATCGTTAAAATCGGTAACAAGGTGACATAGAAAAAAAATTATTTCCCTCTGACACCCCCCTTCAGCCCCCGAAGTATGTGTGACAGAGTATTTTTGTCACAAACAGCAAGTGACTATTAGACAAAATTTCATTAAAATCAGTGAGAAGGGGATTATTATTATTATTATTATTAGGGGATTATTATTCTCTTTCAATCTGACCCCCCCCCCCTTCCCCCAGGTGTATACTAAGAGAAAGTGGTACCAATTTAATTGATCGAAATTTCTAAAAATGTATCATGAAAATCATTCTTTAAATTCATTATTTGATGTTTATTGTCTTCGCGATTTGCAAATTGCAAAAGTACCTTTTTTTCCGGGGTCTCTTTTTTGTGGTGCCCTTTTTACCAGCGCCATTTTTTTTTTTTTTTTTTCCAAGTGCCCTTTTTTACGGGATCCATCTTGCACAGTTATTCTCTTTTCTGTCCTTTTCTTCTTTTGGGTTCCTTTTTATATTTCAGATAGAAATATTTAATTTTTTATATGAGCGTGAGTTTAAATTGCTTTTTCACTCTCAAGTTCATGAAAAAAACGAGTTTCGCTCAACTCAAGTTCATAATTTAAAAAACGAGCGAAGTTCAACTCAAAACTCAAAATTTTTGAGCTACGCTCATGAACGCGTTCAAATGAACGCGTTCGTGCACAACATTGATTAAAATAGCCTAATTATTCCTTAAAAACGCATTAAAAAGATCCAATAACGCAGGTAATGGATTTGGCGCCAAATTTGGCGACTTTTCCCCTATGGCGAATTTTTTGGCGACTTTTGGCGAGAAAATACTTATTATCGATATACCAAAGTTGGACGCAATAACGTGATTGGTTCACGAGTTACGTGATATTTCTAGATTTTTGTTGTTTGAATGATAAATCCATTTTTCAACTTTGATTTGTATAGATAAAGTATTTCTAAAGTTACCGTGATAACAAATTTTCAAGTGGCCGCAATTGGAAAAAATACAGCGGAACAAGTTGCCCAGCAAACATATCCAAGATATTTGAAGCAATAGATTCACTGACCAATTGTGGTTTAAATCAGTGCAGTGTTTCAAAAATTATTTTTATGGCAAATTTTCAAGTGGCAGTCAAAGTGGTTTCAACTTGGAAACAAAATGGCAAAACAACTTGCCCAGCGAAATCATCCAGTATACTTGTATAAGTTCCTTATCCAGATCTAGTTCAAATTAAATCAGTGTTTCTAAAATTATCGTCATAAGAAATTTTCAGGTGGCACCACTTGGAAAAAAAAGCGGAGTGAGATGCCCAGCGAACTTCTCTGAGATATTTGAAGGATAAATCCACTACCCAAATTTCATGCAAATTGATTCTGTATTACTAAAGTTACCATAATGACAAATTTTCAAGTGGCCGCCACTTGGAAATAAAATTGCGGATGAAATCACCAAGTGAAAATATCCTAGATATTTGAACCATAAGTTCACTATCCAACTTTTATTTTAATCAGTTTAGTATTTTAATAAGTATCGTGATGGCATATTTTCAAGTGGCAGTGTGATTTCAAGTGGCTGGAACTTAGAAACAAGATGTCGGGACCAGTTGCCCAGTGAAAAACATCTAGATAATTATATGATAATATCACTGTCCAAATTTGGTTCGATTTGGAGTATTATTTCAGAAGTTATTGTGATTTTAAATTTTCAAGTGGGATCCTGATTTCAAGTGGTCCAGCTTTACTTAAGATATCTGCCACTTTATTAAAAATGGCAGATATATACTAATAAACTTCACTGAGATCCTTATATGGTCTGTATTTACATCAAAATTCAAACAATTTCGGAATACGTTTTTACAATTTAAATTTGAAATTTTCAAGTGGTCTCCACTTGAAAACAAAATGGCGAAGCAACTTGGTTAACAAACTCATCTAAGATATTTATAAGATAAGTTAAGGCACTGTTCAAATTTGGATCCATTTGGAGTATTATTTCGGAAGTTATCATGGTTTCAAATGTTCAAGTGGTAACTTGATTTCAAGTGGTTCCGCTTAACTTAAGATATTCGCCACTTTATTAAAAATGACGGATAAATTTCATTAATAAACTTCATTGAGACCCTGAAGTGGTCTATATTTACATCAAATTTCAAACAAATTCGGAATACGCTTTTTACAATTTGAATTTGAAATTTTCAAGTGGTCTCTACTTGAAAACAAAATGGCGGAGTAACTTGTTTAACAAATTTATCTAAGTTATTTATAAGATAAGTTAAGACACTGTTCAAATTTGGATCCATTTGGAGTATTATTTCGAAAGTTATCATGGTTTTAAATGTTCAAGTGGTAGCCTGATTTCAAGTGGTCCCGCTTAACTTAAGATATCCGCCACTTTATTAAAAATGACGGATAAATTTCATTAATAAACTTCATTGAGACCCTTATGTGGTCTATATTTACATCAAATTTCAAACAAATTCGGAATACGCTTTTTACAATTTGAATTTGAAATTTTCAAGTGGTCTCCACTTGAAAACAAAATGGCGGAGCAACTTAGTTAACAAATTCATCTAAGTTATTTATAAGTTAAGTTAAGACACTGTCCAAATTTGATTCCATTTGGAGTATTATTTTGGAAGTTATCATGGTTTTAAATTTTCAAGTGGTAGCGTGATTTCAAGTGGCCCCGCTTAACTTAAGATATCTACCACTTTATTAAAAATGACGGATAAATTTCATTAATAAACTACATTGAGACCCTTATGTGGTCTATATTTACTTCAAATTTCAAACAAATTCGGAATACGCTTTTTGCAATTTGAATTTGAAATTTTCAAGTGGTCGCCACTTGAACACAAAATGGCCGAGCAACTTGGTTAATAAACTCATCTAAGATATTTATAAGATATGTTAAGACACTGTCTAAATTTGGTTCGATTTGGAGTATTATTTCGGAAGTTGTAGTGATTTTAAATTTTCAAGTGGTAGCCTGATTTCAAGTGGTCCCGCTCAACTTAAAATATCTGCCACTTTATTAAAAATGGCGGATAAACTTCATTGAGACCCTTATGTGGCCTGTATTTACAACAAAATTCAAGCAAATCTTGCTTTAAATATGCTTTTTACAATGTCGGTTTGAAATTTTCAAGTGGCTGCCACTTGAAAACAAAAAGTCGGAGCAACTTGGTTAACGAACTCATCCAAGATATTTATAAGATCAGTTCACTATCCAAATTTGGTTCTATTTTGAGTATTATTTCGGGAGTTATCGTGATGACAAAATTTTCATTATAGATAGATAGATAGATAGATAGATAGATAGATAAACGAAGTGATTGCAATAGGTCGATTTCTAAAGAAATCAACCTAAAAATTGGGTAGAACAGATGTTGAAAAACTGCAAAACTTTTTTTAATTAATTTTTCTTGATCCCTGTTTGTCCTAATAATAAAAAAAAAAAAAAACTGTTCTATTTCGTATCCATTTTTTTCCCCTTTGCTGATGTTTTTCAGAAAAACAAACATCTTTGATTGAATGATAGAAAAACAAAATAGAAATTATACTACACACTTTTTGAAAAAATTACCAACGAAGCTAGATGCTTCACTATTTAATGTAAAAAATATAAATATATATATTTATCTTTATTACTTTCAGAGAAAAAAAATTCTGAAAAAAAAGAAAAAAAGTGTTTCTGCAGCGGGAGCTTTGACACCTAATGATTATATAGAAAAACATTTATTTGACCGCATAAAAGTTTTCTCAGAATTTTACACGTAAAACAATTTTATGACAGTAACTAAATAATGCATAATAAACATAATATTATAAATAGAAACTTGAACTTATACTTTCCAATATCCTATATTTTCAAATAAAGACCTCTGTTGTAGCAATTCACAGTAAAACTATCAAATCAATTCCGAATTTGCAGAATATTTCTCTTTAAATGAAAATGAATACTGTGATTCTTTGATGAATAATTATGGAGGATAAAAGTAAAATTCAATTGCGTCATAAAAAAGGGAGAAAATGGGTAAAAAAATAATAATATTGTTTCATTATTTTTATACTCATCTAAATCCCTCCAGGTAATCTAAATCAACAGTATTTACTAATTCATTTTTTAAATTAGTAAATGATATCTATACAAAATTTAATTGGACTCGATAAAAAAGTCATAAAAAATACTTTTCTCTTTCTCTTTCGGTCCTTCGGATATATTTACCCCCCCCCCCCCCCTTCCATTATATTTTTTCCTTTATTAAGTAACAATTGTACCAAGTTTTTTTTTTTTTTTTTTTTTATGGTTTAAATTGGTCAAAAGAACCTTTTTCAAACATCGTTTTCATGTTTTCTTTTCATTTACACCCCTACCTCCCTAAAGCACATTCAACATTCTTTAAAGCTTATAATACGTTTCACAAGTAGCGTTTTAAGAAAATGTCTTTTTTATCAAAATGACCTTTCCAAAGTTATTGGAAAATGATGGTTGTTTTTCTTTTTCTTTAAAACTAGCACTTTCTTAGCTCTGATGTCTATATACTTATATGACACAAATACACACACAATTAATCTTTTGTGTGTGAAAAATCATATTTGTCGGTGAGAAATTTCTGGCACCATCTTTGTTGACAGTTGACACGACGTTACAGAGGGAAGTAAAGCTTTAAAAACTGTCCCCTCCCCAATTTCGGGAAAAGCAAACAAGAGGACGGCACCGTCAGAAGGCTATAATCGACTGATGAAGCAAATTGTAAAATTCATTACATTTTGAAAAAATTAAATAAAGGTGAGGCGATGTATCTTCATTTGAGTTAAATTATTTCCTCCTGGCTTCAGAAAAAGTTTCCGTTCTCTTTATCTTCTTTCATTTGAACTAATGTGTCAAGTGGTCGCAGTTACAGATGTATGCTCTTTCAGAAAATTCCACTAATTGTTCAAAGTTGTTTCTTCTTGGGAGGTCTACTACCGTCTACTGAATGATTTCTTCGTATTCTTATCGCTTGGCATGGCTCTTTATCACTATATTATTTCTAGACAGCATGTCTCCCAGTCGCTTCGTTTTAAAACTTTCTCATTTTTTTTACTTCATCTTAAAAAGTTAGTAGTGAGAGGAAACAATTATATTTCTACATTTATTAAATTTTTCACTGTATCACGCTTCGCTTTCATAAGTAATTATTTATTGTTATTTATGAAAGTTATAATTATTTAATTCTTCTTCCTTATTTTTACTTTCTTCTATACGTAATATAGAGAAAGTATTGGATTCGCGAAAATTTTCGACCTCCGTTTTTTGACGGATCTACACGTTTTGGGATGTCCTGAACACGAATTGATAGTTTTTAGAAAATGTCTGTCTGTGTGTCTGTCTGTCTGTGTGTCTGTCTGTCTGTGTGTCTGTCTGTCTGTCTGTGTGTCTGTATCATTTTTTTGTGGACGCTGTATCTCACGAACATATGAATGAAATTTAACCAAACTTGGTATTTAGTTGCACCCTGACATGAACTGGTGCCCATTAGATTTAGGGATCAATAGCTCAACAGGTGGCGCTGTAATCGCATTTTATGCAAATTTTTAACATGGCAGCATAGGACAAAATTCCGTATAAATGGGCATAATGAGAGTTATTTTAAACTTGCGATTGTAAAATAAATTTGAATTATTGATGATAGTAGTAGTTAACTAGGAAAAAAAAATTGTGCATGGGGGGGCATCGGTTCCCCCCCTGGGGGGGAAGTACCCCCCCCCCGGGGGGGTTAAATTTTGAAGATGGGTATCATTCGAAAGATCTCGTCAATACCTTTAAAACGAATGGTTGAACCATAAATCTGTGATAATTTAAAACAAAGTTATCGATTTTTTTTACTTTTAACAAAAAAAAAAACTTTGAAAAATAATCGTATTTTTTTTTTTTTTTTTTTTTTAACGAAATTTTACCAAACTTGGTATTTAGTTGGTTCCCGACATAAACTGTTGCTGATTATATTTGGGGATCAATAGCTCAACAGGTGGCGCTGTGATAGCATTTTATCTAAATTTTTAACATGGCAGCATAGGACAAAAATTCGTATAAATGTGCATAATAAGAGTTATTTTACACTTGTGTTTGTAAAATTAATATGAATTATTGATAATAGTAGTACGTAACTAGGAAAAAAATTTTGTGCATGGGGGGCATCGCTTCCCCCCATGGGGGGGAAGTACCCCCCCGGGGGGGGGGGGTAAATTTTGAAGATGGGTATCATTCAAAAGGTCTCGTCAATACCTTTAAAACGAATGGTTGAACTATAAATCTGTGATAATTTAAAACAAAGTTATCGATTTTTTTTACTTTTAACCAAAAAAAAAAAAAAAAAAAAAAACTTAGAAAAAAATTCTATTTTTTTTTTTAACGAAATTTTACCAAACTTGGTATTTAGTTGGTCCCCGACATAAACTGTTGCTGATTATATTTGGGGATCAATAGCTCAACAGGTGGCGCTGTGATAGCATTTTATCTAAATTTTTAACATGGCAGCATAGGACAAAAATTCGTATAAATGTGCATAATAAGAGTTATTTTACACTTGTGTTTGTAAAATTAATATGAATTATTGATAATAGTAGTACGTAACTAGGAAAAAAATTTGTGCATGGGGGGCATCGCTTCCCCCCCTGGGGGGGAAGTACCCCCCGGGGGGGGTAAATTTTGAAGATGGGTATCATTCGAAAGGTCTCGTCAATACCTTTAAAACGAATGGTTGAACTATAAATCTGTGATAATTTAAAACAAAGTTATCGATTTTTTTTACTTTTAACCAAAAAAAAAAAAAAAAAAAAAAAGAAAGGAAAAAAAAATCATTTTTTTTTTTTTAAATATTGTTACTGATTGAATATGTATTAATTTTCACAAAAAAAAAAAAAAAAAAAAAAAGAAAGGAAAAAAAAATCATTTTTTTTTTTTTAAATATTGTTACTGATTGAATATGTATAGGAAAATATAGAAGAAAGTCTTGTGGTGGCCACAACATACTAGTTTAATCATTATAATGAAATATTATTTTTATTAACGTTTGTGTATTTTTTCAGTAGCTAAGTTCATTACGACCTTCAAAGTATTTTTGTATTATTTTACAAAATTCATAATATAGCTTTTTTTTTTTTTTTTTTTTTTTTTTTTTTTTTTGTGAACGAATGAAAAATTCTATATAATTTTTTTTACAGATTTCAATTAATTTTTTTTAATTATTACTGACTAATTAAGATACAAAATACAGCAAAGGTTACATTATACCGGAGAAAGGTAGAGAAAAAAGAAGAGATGTTTCTGTATCACTTTTTGTCCCCGAATTTCATTAAATTTATTTATTACTTTCTGGAAAAAAGAATTATTCAGTTTTAGGAGTGCAAAGGAACAAAGAAAAAAAATGTTTTGTCTTTTCCCTTTCGATTTTACAAAAGTTTGTAAAATTACAATGCTCTGAAAAAAAAAAAAAAAAAAAAATCGATATCCGACACCGTTCTTGCTGATTCAGATATAAAATGACCTCATGAATCCGAATATGACTCCCATTTTGCCCAGTCACCCGCCGTTTACTAGATATCCCACGCCCTCCCCCAATTTCTGACCCTGTTCAATAATTTTATGACCATGAATTTTTTGATTTGAAGAATGAAAAATAATTAATTTAACATCTAAAAACAACACAAAAAGTCTATATATATATATAAAGTTTTAAAAATAACATTAATAACAGATAAAAAAAAAAAAAAAAAAAAAAAGAGATATGTAATACATAATTTCAGAGGCAAATCACCCCCACCCCAAATTTTTCCTTGTCACAAATGTCCATGTTTTAGAATTTTCCAACTCTGTAGCCCCTCAGAAGATATTTAGCGGTTAACCCCCCTCCTAAAAGTAAAATTTATAGTCATAAAATCCCCGAAAAATGATAAAAATAGCGGGCCATTTTTAAAAAATGGTGGTTGATAGCGCAAAATGGGCGTCATATTCGGATTCAGGAGGTCATTTTACGCAAGAATATGCTGAAATGATGTCAGAGGAAATTTCCATGCCGAGCAGTGTTATCAATAATTAAAAAAAAAAAAAAAAAAAAAACTCATAGTGCAAAGACTAAATATATCTGTTGACCGAGGAGTTTGTTATGAAAAAGATGGGTTTTATATCATTTTCTTCCCCTGTTTGCCCCCTCTCAGTTATGCATAAACATCAAGTATTTTTTCACAGTTAATAAACAACAATTATACAAAATTTAATTGCAATCAATAAAAAATTATACAAAATCATCCTCTTAGGGGGCGTCCATTAATTACATGAGGCGGTTTTGACGATTTTTTTACCCCCTCCCCCCTGGTGAGATTTGGCTCGACCCCCTCCCCTCCTCTAACTTCACGTGATATTCTTCAAAATTCGTACTTTTACTGGTAAATGCGTTGGATTTATTTCAAAAAACACAATTTGCTTTTATTTTTATTGAAGACTAGTTAACACTAGTTTTTAAGATTGCATAGATCGTAGTCTAGAATAACTAGTAGTACGTGCTGCTTCGCGGCGTTCGGATAGCAACGATAAATATTATTGTGTCAGATTTTGCCATATCTAAGTCAAGAAGCATGTTTTACTTGAATTTAAATCAATTTTTTCGCAACTTTATGCTGTTTTTTGCGGGGAAAAAAATTACGTAATATTTGCCGAGACCCCCCCCCCTGAACATTTCACGTAATTAATGGACGCCCCCTTATAAGAAACTTTTGCGAACCATACTCTTAACATAAACTTTGTTATGGTGCGAAGCACCCACGTCAAAGTTTCTTGGGAACTTGAGCACCCAAAGCATCCACGTAGTCGGCGTCGGCGCGCCTGCAGAGTCCGATCAAGCAAAAGTGGGCCACAGGCCCTGATACGCATTCGGTCCCCTACACCTACCATTTTTTCAATGTTTTTTACCACTCTTTGAAAAGAAAGCCTATTGTTTTTCCTACTGTTTCACTCAACAATGCATATTTGAGTAATATTTTATCTTTGTAAAACGTTTCGTTTTGTTTTCAGATGTAAAATTTTCAAGAGCATTTTTGTATATTTTTAATTTATTTATTATTATTTTGTTTTAGCAAGTGAAATTTTGCCCCCCCCCCTTAATACAAGGGCCCCTGGACCACGGCCCAGTCTGCCAATGCTTTAATCAAATCAGGCCCTGAGCGCATGGGTGCTCCGCACCCACAGCGTCAGCACGCCTACAGAGCCCGATCAAGCCAAAAGTGAGCCCAGGCCCTGATATGCATTCGGGCCCTTACACCTACCATTTTTTTCAATGTTTTTTACCACTCTTTGATAAGAAAGCCTATTGTTTTTCCTACTTTTTCACTCAAAAATGCGCATATTAGAGTAATATTTTATCTTTGTAAAACATTTTGTTTTGTTTTCAGAAGTGAAATTTTCATGAAGTGCTATGTTCAAGAGAATTTTTGTATATTTTTATTTATTTATTTATTTATTATTATTTTTTAGCTCCAAATGAAATTTCGCCCCCCCCCCTTAAATAAAGGGCCCCTGGGCCACGGCCCAGTCGGGCAATGTTTTAATCAGGCCCTGAGCGATGAGCGCATGGCTTGAGCACCCACAGCACCCACATAGTCGGCGCGCATGGATATTTATGAAGTTATTGAAAAACGAAAAGACTGAACTAACTTAAAAAAGGAATATTTGAGTCTTGTTAAAAATAATAGTAATAGAATAATAATAAAAAATACTTTCAGCTATGTAAATGTAAGGTCTAGTATTGTAATATTTTAAAAGTAAATTTGTAAATTCTCTTTATAGATTACGAGGGATCCAGCATTTTCAGTCATACAATCAATTACATTGCAGCAACAGATTTTGATGACCCTCTGGGTTTTAGCTACTCCAGACTCATTCAGGTAACTTTTATACTCATACATGATGATTAAAGATTTATATAAAATTCTTGAAATGCATTTAAAAATTTAGACTTTCGAACTTAATTATAATATGGCATATTTTGGACAAGTTTAAAATATTTATATTATACTGGACACTCATATGAATGTCTTGGAACATTTCATACACCATTATGAAGTGTTGAAAATTTTCTCTCGAGATTTAAGTAATGTTAATTTGTTAATACATCTTATATTTTATATAATATTTGAATTTTGAGCATCTGTTTTGTTTTTCTGTTGGTTTTTTTTTTTTATTTTTTTTTTATTTTTTCCATGTCCTACCTATGTAATTAATTTATTTGCAAATTGATATGATTCAAGTATAACACTATTTGATAAGTAAATATATCTGAAATTTTTGCACATGTAGATGTGAAAGTATTGCTTCAGAATTTCGGTTCCCCCAACCCGTCCTTTTAATTTTAATTGAATTGTTACTTCTTCTCTGACAGTGATGAATATATTTCAAAACTTTTTGGTTAAGCATAATAAAATTGAATGTTTAAAATTTCTTTCATGCAGTTTTTTTTTTTTTTTAATTGATTATTTATCTTGAATTTTTTGTATATTTAATAAATTTACTATAAATATATGTACTTTTATTTATGCATGTATACACACATTCATAATATTATTGATTACGTATTATATACATTTGTGAAAAACAAATTTTTCAATTAGAAGTTAGTACAAATTAATTCATGTATATTTTTCATCTTATCATTTTTATTTCTAATTAATAAGAGTATAAAATTATTAAATGCTTAAATATATAAATCTAATTTTAAAACACTTGGATTAAAAAAAAAAAATAATAATAATAACACATTGGTATTAAAAGTAAAATAATTCATAAGAAAGAAAGCCATTTGTTGAAATGACTTAATCACGTAAATTAATATGATTCATCCGTACATTTTTAGGATAATGATACATTATTTGACCTAGATTACAAATGTTAAAGATTTGCATGCGAAATATGAAATGACAACTAAGTAATTTAAATTGTGTAATATTGTTTTTCAGTTAAAGATGAGCTTAACAAAACTGTTAATCAAATAAATATGATTAATTAAAATGCAATTCTGCAATTGTTTATAGTAGACACTTGTCAGAGTAATAATAATTTACATGGATTATGAAAAACTCTTCACATTGATAATAGCTTTACTTTTTGTTTTTAAAGTTGTATGTTTCTATATGAAATAACTTTTTTTTTCCAACTCTGTCATAACATTTAATGTGATAAGACAGTACCTAATTAATAGCAATACAAAAAAAAAAAAAAAAAAAAAAAAAAAAAAAAATTGTAATAGGTTAACAGATTGTGACGCAACACTATATTTCAAATCAATAAATCACAACAGCATATATCACATATTTGCTGATATATTAAATGTTGGCGTTTCAAATTTCATTTTATCTTACATTCACTGTATATATAACCGCTTGCGTCGCTTGAAAAACTGCCGTTTTTCATGAGTCATGGCAAAGCTTTATTTGAGTTTAGCTTTGTTGCTGTTTGAGATACCGTTGAATATCTTAAACAACATATTTACTTTGTTATATTTGAATGTGATAAAGTAAATGAGTTGTTTTATTCATAAGTTTATTTAGTGTTTATATGTAATTAGCATTTTCTTTATATATATTTTTTGATTCATAAGGACTTATTACAAAGAAATCACATTTTTTATCTATTGAATTGTTTATTTTTAATAAAACAGTTTTATTGATAAATTGCTAGTGTAAAGTTGCAAATTAGTTTATTAAATTAATAGAATAATTTTATGTATCAAACATGTACAATTCAATAGATCATATTTTGTCCAGTTTCCTCTGTGTTTTTCTAGTTTTGACGAGTGCCCCAAATGCATTACAGAAAAGTAGACAAAATAATTACCTGAATTAAATACCTTTTTTGGTGTAAAAAAAAAACTGTAAAAGTAGTACTGTGGCACGAAATGTTTCAGCAAATTTTTATTGGAATGTGAAACCAAAATAAATTTGCCTAAGGTATAATTTATAATTGAAAGGTTAATATAAGAAAATGCTCAGTTTATCTCACCTAGAAATGAACAATGATTCTTATTTGTTGTTATCTTTGCTGTATCTCGGCAGATGAAAATATTTTTTTGTGTTATTGAATTTGATCACATCATTTGATGCACAAGAAATTTAATATATTATTTTTAATATGATGAAAAAATGCCTTATTTAGATTTATTTTACTTTCACCGGCCAGTTATATGAAGCACATTAGATGGCCAAATGTTGTGGGCTTTGTGTCATATGTTATATACATTACAGTGTAAAATAAAGGCAGGGATAACTGTTTTGTATTTCTTTATTAAATAACTTTTCAAATATGAATAAATTATGTCAGTATTAATATAAAAAAAAACTTGCATATATATATATATATATATATATATATATATATATATATATATATATATATATTTTTTTTTTTTTTTTTTTTTTTTACCGTATAAAAATGCATAATTATTTGTAATATGAGCTAGTGCATAATTATTTTTAATATGAGCCTCCCCCCCGCAGTGGGGGGGGGGGGAACTGATGCCTCCACATGCAAAAAAAATTTTTCCTAGTTAACTATTACTATTATCAACAAGACCTTTCGAAAGATACCCATCTTGAAAATTTACTCCCCCGTGGGGGAACCGATTCCCACACATGCAGAAATTTTTTTTCCTAGTTAACTACTACTATTATCAATAATTCATATTAATTTTCCAATCACAAGTTTAAAATAACTCTCATTATGCACATTTATACGAAATTTTGTCTTATACTGCCATGTTAAAAGTCTGCATAAAATTCGATCACAGCGCCACCTGTTGAGCAATTGATCCCTAAATCTAATCAGCACCAGTTTATGTCAGGGTGCAACTAAATTTAACCAAACTTGGTATTTAGTTGGTCCCCGACATAAACTAGTGTTGATTATATTTGGGGATCAATCGCTGAACAGGTGGCGCTGTGATCTCATTTTTTCTAAACTTTTAACGTGGCAGTATAGGACAAAATTTCGTATAAATGTGCATAATGAGAGTTATTTTTAACTTGAGATTGTAAAATTAATATGAATTATTGATAATAGTAGTAGTTAAGTAGGAAAAAATTTCTGTGCATGTGGGGGGGAAGTACCCCATCTGGGAGGTAAATTTTGAAGATGGTTATCTGTCGAAAGATCTCGTCAATACCTTTAAAGCGAATGGTTGAACTATAAACCTTTGATAATTTAAAATAAAATTATTATTATTTTTTTTTACTTTTAACAACAACAACCAAAAAAAATCGTAATTTTTTTTTTTTTTTATGTTGTTAGTGAGTGAATTTGTATAGGAAAATATAGAAGAAAGTCTTGTGGTGGCCACAGCATACTAGTTTATTATTATTATTATTAAAAGGCTTCAAATTAGGGTATAAATAAAAACTAATGTATTACATCTAGTCCTCTAGAGAGGAATAGTTTTTTATAATGTAGGAATGCCAGTGCTTCTTAACTGCAAGATCCATTAAGTTTGACGCGTTTTGCATTATATGGAGAATTACATGATAAAGATCTACTGTAGACATAATAAATTAACTCTTACAGCTCTAAATTAGTTACAGTTCTGTACAGTTTTATTTGATTGCTGCTACTTCATTTTTTCAGATCTGTTGCCGACCGTTTTGACTGTGCAAAATCAGTTCTGTGGAAAGCATTCACTGAAACTTGTGCAACTATAGCAAGATTGTCAACTACTGTGATAAGGTGGCCAACAATCTCAGAGATGCGTGCATCAGATGAACATTTCTTTTCTGTTGCATCTTTTCCAGGCGTTATTGGATGTGTAGATGGCACCCACATTCCCATCAAGGCTCCGGTTCAAGATCCTGGAAATCATGTAAACAGAAAAGGCTTCCACTCTGTTATTCTCCAAGGCATATCAAATAGCAGATAAAAATACTTCAATACAATATATAAAACCGTTTATTGATGTGCATTGTGGATTGTATTTTAATAATGTACAGTTTATTTTATTGCTTGATATGCATTATTACATGTATTTCGGTAATTGGATGCAAAAATTATAGATATTTCGGCAAATATAAGCCAAAAAAAGGTAGGAATTAGGAATCTTGCTGATTTTTTACTCAATATATATGTAATGTATTTAATATTTGTGATATCAATTTTCTGAAATAGCACAAATTTTGTCAATTATAGCTGCAAAAATAGTTGCCTATCTTTATTTAGAGAAACAGAAAAACAATCGCTTATTTGAGCAGTTACCCATGAGGAAGGTAAATTTTGTTAATAAGACGTAAAATGAAATGATAAATTTCGACTGACGTAGTAGTTTATTCGGGTTTTAACATACATATATTTGTATAGAAAATTGGGATTGGTTTGCATTGAATTACATTAGAACGGTTTAATTTTTTTTTTTTTTTAGTAAAGAAGGAAAAGAAATAAAAAAACAAATAACATTTATGTAGTTGTATATGCAGATTAATTTATACATATTCATAAATAAACATATGGCAAAGATTTTTTTTTCAAAGATTGAAAATACTCATTTACTAAGACCTGTTGTCATGTTGCATTTTTAATTTTTATTATTCAACTTTCGAAATATTTTCATTTTTGCTTTATAAAAATTATTTTGATTTATTGCCCTTTTATAAAGAATTTTAGCATAATTTAGAGTACAAAATTTCTGTGAAAATAATTAATTTTTACCTCACTCCCACACACAAAAAAAAAAAAAAAAGTAAAAAAGATCATTTTTCATGCACGGGGAAGAGACACATTATATTATTTCTAATTTTTATTCTTTTATCAGTGCTAACTCATTCTCCTTTGAAAAGATGGCCCGATTAGCCACTTCGGGGTTTTTGAAAGTTTGGTTTGGTAGTTTCACCCCTGGGACTCTAGAACGAACCCATCGGACAGAATTCAACGCGGAAACATTCCACTATCTTTGTTTTTATTTTATTTTTCGAATTTTGTTACTTTGTGCTCTTTTGCACATTGATAAACATAGTGTAAAATTGGTTGAAAGAATTTTGCACACGCATATTCCTTCACCATCCTTATGTTTTCTCAAAATTCCATGTTATTACTCATAAACTTTATTCTTAAGAAAATTGAATTTAAAAAAAAAAAAAAAAAAAAAAATTACTCTTCAGAGAAAAAAAAAAAAAAAAAAAAAAAAGTCAATTGTGACCGGTTAAAAACTTACACCGAGTCCCCACTGCCTTTGGCAGCGCAGACCTATGTGTGCTGCGTGCACACATGTGAAGACATAATCTATACAAATAAAATGTATGTGTACATTCTGCAGCTCGATTTTAGCAAATTAAGAACCCCCCCCCCCCCCCCCAAAAAAAAAAAAAAAAAAAAAAAAAAAAAAAAAAAAAAATTGTCAGCAGTATGATTCCACTAGCCTATACATTACAGGCATGAAAATGCAAATTGGCCAAAAAAGCTGAACTTGTGCACAATATAAAAATTACAGCAACATAAACTGTGTTTGCGACATGTGTAAGAGAAATATGAAAAAATTTTTAATCATTCTTATCTAGAAAAAATTTTGTCAATTTTTGACCAAAAAAAAAAAAATTAAAGACATAGTTTAAAAATAAACTTTGAAATAATACATAAATTAACCCCCCCCCCCATCCCCCTTACAAAATAAAAAACCACTATATTAAGATTCAACTTATTCTAATATTATAAGTTAATATAAATTTAAATTTTTTTTTTCTTCTTTTGTAAAAATTTAATTGGATCCAGTATATTTAGAAATATTACTATTGTTATTATTTTTTAAAATTAGTTCTTATTTTTATTATGATTTTAATCCTTCCATAATAAATGATAATTTTACATTAAACCAGAAATGCGTTTCATTAAAACAAGAATGCGTTTCATTATTTAAACAAGAACGAAAAATCATTTGGTTCACATTAGTGCTGGACGATATCAGAAATTAAATATCGTGATATATCACCAAGTTAATATCGATATTTGTGATATATTGCGATATTTCTTTCAAGATAGGAAAAAATAGACATTTGTTATTTTTTAAAGACATATGCACACGAATTTTAAAGTATACAAGTATAGAGTGTTTTCCATGTATTTTCTGGTATATTACTACCATAACTTTATCATAAAAAAAAAAAAAAATCATAAAAAGTGAATCAATATTTTGTGTTTCTTATATCTTATACTATTGCTTTTTAGTATACCTCTGTAGAGTTTATCCTCTATTCTTCCCATTTTAAGCTTTAATTATTTTAAAATCATATTTTAACACATCTATGTGATCTGTGTTTTATTTGTACCAAGTATATCCAAATTCATAATTCTACTAAAAATAAAGCTTAAGAAAAATTGTCTTAAGATGTAGGTATTAAATAATACTAATATTATAGTTTTAAAAAATTAAAGAACACGCTTTAGAAATGTGAACTAAAAAGTATAAAATATCTATCTTAGTAATAAAATTCAGGGTAAGAGGAAATCGTGTGAGTGACACACCGTAATATTTACATACATTTAAATCTTTAATTAAAAAAACTTAGAATTAAACAAAAACCATTTTTAAAAAATCTCACTTGACGGAGATCGAACGCTGGAACTTTAGATTCGTAGCGCAGCGCCTTACCTCTACGCCATTTCGCTCACGTAGAGAAAGTATTTTTTTTACAATATAAATTTTTTTTTTGCTCCCAGAGAAGTTACAAACAAACATACATACAGGTGAAGCTGATAAAAGCGTGTTAAAAAGGAAAATCATTTTAAATAGTTAAGAAATGCCATTGGATACACCTTTTATGGTCGTAGAGAGTAATATTTTTTACTTAAAACTCTTATATACATCCTAAATATCAGTTACTTGTCATTTTTATTTTTGTATCTGCTTACCAAATCATTACAATATTTTTTAAATATATATGTGTTCAATTCACATTCGTAATAGTTTTACAATAATTGAAAATTGAATTATATATATATGTATACATTGTCAGTATAAAAATTATATTATTTAAACAAAATTATGTTACAGTTTCATTTTGTTACTTAAAGTAACTCATTTTGCATTTAAACCAATTTTATTTATCATGTACGGCTTAAAAAAAAAAAAAAAAGAAAAAGAAAAAGGAAAGATAAAAAATAAATGCTACATAAGAAAAGTAATAAACTATCCAATATTAATTCTATAAAGAAACTGTCACTGTAAAATTACTGAAGATAAAACTTTATTTTACATCAGTCAGATAGCACCCTTTCTCCCTTTTCATGTTATCCAATGGGATTTTTGTCGCGTCGTTTTATAAAAATATTTTATTAAAAAATTAACTTTTTCGAATTCTGTTTTTTGAATATTACTCTTTGAACAGGTCGTCTTTTAGCTTAAATTCTGTTTTTTGAATATTACTCTTTGAACAGGTCGTCTTTTAGCTTAGTGAGCAATTTTTCGAAAAAGTAAATTTGAATATTTTACTTAGAGATCCACACTTAGAGTCCATAATTTACTTATTGAAATAAAATATTTAAATTAATTTTTTCGAAAAATTGTTCACCAAGCTAAAAGGCGACCCGTTCAAAGAGTAATATTCAAAAAACAGAATTCGAAAAACTTCATTTTTTAATGAGATATTTTTATAAAACGAAGCAACGAAAATCCCATTGGATAACATGGGAAAGGAGAAAGGGAACTATCTGACTGATGTACAGCCCAAAGCGAGTTAAACACATGTTGAAGGTCGCATCTTATTGGCCAGAAGTTATCGATACTTTGAAATAAACCAATATCAATGAACCAATAGCAGGAAATGAGCTAAAACAAAAGATATTGTTTTCATTCGTCATAATAAGCGTTTGTTTTTATATCGCCTTATCTGTGGTTACTGTGGTATTACACCTGCGATCCACGAGCGGTGATGTGCAATATTATCAAATACTAATGGTAGTATAAATTCTTTCACATTATCGTTTGGGTCAGTAAATGCATGAATACTGTGGGAAGTCAATATACTGTGATAACTTAATTTTCTTGATGAATATCATTCAGACTTTTTGGACAGTGATATTTTCGATTGGGTAGATAGCACGAATAAAGATAAAGAGAGTAGATACACTGCGGTAACTTAGTTTTTTTTCTTAATGAAAGAGAGATATCGTTTGGGGTTGGGAAAAAAGAAAAAGGGGTAGGAAAAAGAAAAAGGGTTGCACTATTCAGCTTTCTTTTTGTTCGGTGCGTGGTGATGCATGCTTAGTGGGGAAAGCAGAATTAGAAGAAGGTATTTAAGATTGGCGTTCATTATTATTTATCGGCACAAGGGTTGCATTAGTATAAGCTATACGGCGTTCTCTTTGTTCAATGCGTGGTGATGGTGCTAGTAGGAAAAGCAGGATTTGAAGAAGGTATTTAAAATTGGCATTAAACATTATTTATCGGCGCATCGATCGATCGCTTTAGAAATATCGTTAGAGGGATATATCGGCAGAGCAAGATCTTTAATATCGTTATTGCGATATTAAAAAAATATTGATACTTGGGATACATTGATAAATACTCCAGCCCTAGTTCACATAGACTATTAATATTTTCCAACTGTACATACTTGTTGCCTCGTTTAACCTTCAATGTACGTATAAATTTATAGCCTGCAATTTACGCGAGTTTTGGAAAAAAACACTGAAAATTCCGAACGGCTAGGTTGTTGATTATTTGCTATTGACCCGGACACTTGTTTGGTTAAATCATATTTGCCGCCATGAGAAATTGTAAAGCTGGATTGACAATAAACACAATACGCAAACTTTCCATCCTGACTAGATGATCTTATACATCGAAATTCAGTTGTATAGCCATCTTTAAACAGTTGATAATAAGATTTCTTTTCAGCCATCATCAAAATTTTCAAGAGTGCGCGATAATTGTAAAAGCAAACATAATAAAAAAACAAACAACACCCACGTTTCCCGTGCTTCCGTTTCTGTGAGATGAGCAAGGTTTTAGGTGAACTGAGCATGTCTGGTGAGGAGGGAAAAAACAGGCCATGCCTCTGAAGCGATGACGTTGAAACGTAGCGTGCTTCAACCAATAAATGGGAATCAACTCAGAATCAATCAATCGATCGATCAAATACATCACGATCTTTGTTTACTAAGTATTTAGCATCCGTGTTAGCAACAAAAATCGTACTTTTTAGATTTTTTTTTAAGATGAGTTTTTTTTTTATTATTATTAAATTTAATCGAATGCTTAAACAAATAAACGAAAAAAAAAATAGATCGGTTGAAATAGTAGAAAAAGAGTAAAAATCGCGATCTAGGCGTAAAAGAGTAAAAAATGTCAAAAAAGCGTACATTTTACGCCCGGGGCGTATAACTTGGCAGCTACTAAAATGTTGATTTTTAAATTAAAAATCCTAATTTTAATTCCCAACTGCAAAAATTCATCTTGGAAATTTTTACGATGTTTAACTTTAATAAAAAAGAAAATTCTTCATTTATTTCTTCTGTTTTAGACTTGTTAGCAAATTCTGGTGGTAATTTGTTTTAAATGAGCGAAATTTCCTTGCCCCTGAAAGGGTTAAGGTGTTTCTATACAAAGTTAAAATATTTAAAGAAGGTTACTTTTAATTTACAACTGAATATACACATATTACTTAAAAGAGAAAAAAAAAATCAAAAATTGGTTTATGATTTTCGCTTTTCTTCCATCCATCCATTTGTCTTTTTTTTCCCCCTTAAATTTTGGTCAGTGTTTAAATTTTTTTGGCGGCCCTAGACATCCGCTTAGGTTCGCCTAATGGTAAAACGGGCTCTGGATTAGAGGTCTGCACGGGCCGGACTTTTGGCCCGACCCTCGAGCCGAAATTTTCAATTTGCTCTCGGGCCGGGCCTGGCCAGGCTCAATATTTTTGTGTGTACTCGGGCCAGGCCTGGAAAAAATTTTAAGCCTGAATCTTTTTCTAGATTCCTAGTTAATCAACGAAAAAGGAAAATGATAAAATACTTTTTCAGTCATTTATTTTACATAATTTTACAGTCTGGTATGTCACATAAAATTTTATTTTGTTAAAAGATGTCTGTAACTTCAATTTAATTGTCTATCAGCTTGTCTGCTCGTGATCTGATTTTCCCAAAATATTTTAAACATGTCTCGAAATTAATATACTTTATTTAAAGTTATGTTAGATGGTTTCCATTTCAAAATAATATGCATGTTGTTACCAGTTTGCGTACATGTAACAAACAAAAGGAATTAGATACGTTACTGTATATAAGGCTTTGTTTTCTGTGGTCTGTAGTGTTTAGGTGGCAGTAGTGGCACCATAACCTCCCCGACAGGGGGGCACTATACAGAGAGGGTTTATTATATGGATATTTATCAAAAACTGCAATATTGTTAATAATATTACTGTTAATACTCGTACCATTCCATTTGCTAGTACTCCTCGTGGTTTTGGAGGTCATCGTGCCATTCTCAGAGTGTATAATATTTTCCTTCCACAGAAAAAAGTATGTGCAGAGTGCCTGAAGGAAAATTCTTAAGAAAAAATTAATCTTCGTATCCGTTGATCACAAGTATATATATAGTCGAATTTCCCTAACGGGGCCACATATCGTGCGACAGAAAATTGGCTCTTCAGATAGGTGACCTTGCAATAGATGTTTTCTTCCTAGTCACGGAGTAATTACAGAACAGCAGCGCCACCTAACAACTCATATGCACCTGAATTGATTCAGTACATTGTTTTAAAATGGCCATCCAATATGAATCCAATACTTTCTTCTATTGAATATAGAATGCAAAAACTGGAATGCTCCAAATTTGTAAAAGGAAAGAAAAATTCTGACAAAAGGAGAAAAACTGAAAGTTTTGTATTTTTTCCCCGACAGATTTTAGGAATATGCCCCTATGGGGGGGGGGGGTCACGGACTCCCCGACGGGGGGGGGGTGGCCACCTAACAGGGACCATCCCTGTTAGGTGGTATGAAAGCTACAAAAATTCTTCTGCTGTAACTTTTTCTCTAAATCTTCTTTTTCTTTTCTCCGGGGCACTGGATGAAAGTAGCATCATTTTTAGCATGTGCAAAAGCATCTTTTCTATTGAATATGGTTGGGTTAGCATTAAAGTATTTTTTTTATCGGATCACATGAAAGATTTGGATACATTACAGTATATAACAGGAAGTGGTTGAAAGTGTATTTTTAGTACTATTAACCACTTTAAATATGAAATTTTTATTTCTCTGACTGAGTGAAAATAATGCCTGGAATGCAATTTTAAAATTTCGGCCCTTCTAGACCTCTACTCTGGATACTGAGCATTTCTATCTCTTTATTGATTCTAGAATTGATCGTTCACTGATAGCTGGAAAACGAGAAGAAAGGGGATAAAAAAATAAGTATATGATTGAGAAATATTACAGTTTACTTCTTTAAAGGTTATAGAATCTAATAAAGCAAATTTAAAATGAATATTAACAATTACTGGGGAGATTGGGAAACAAATGTCGTCTGCTTAGCATTTGGTCGCCAATTGCTGAGATATTGAAAAAGAAGGGGGGGGATTAAAATATAATTTTATGAGCATGAAATATTGAACAATTCCGTTTCTTTATAGATCCTAGAATCTCATAAATGTAAATTGAACATTGATATTTATTTATTTTTTATCTAATTTAAAACCTAGATTATGACAATGTTCTGAGTTTGAAATTAGCAGTCGTTAGTTGTATTTTACAACTGCATATTTTGTTTGGACGACCACAATTTTATACCTAGTCATTAAATTGATGCCTAACATTCTCTTTTGCCTTCAGAGTTAACAAACTGGATAAATAATCTTAAGTGATTATAGCTTTATTTGTAAATAACAATTTTAAAATGGCACCTTAATAGACTGTAATGGCAACTAAGAAAGCAATGTCAGTTGGCACCCAACTTGCTGATTTATCTGAAAAAAGACCTTTCACAAAATTTGTCTCCTTAAAAGCAGATCTGTAATTAATTTGTTTCATTTCGAAAATTAATCTTCCATGGAACTTAAAGGCTCCCTTAATAACCTGACGTTCTTTGCTGTATTTCCTTAAAAAGCAAATAGATTATTCACAAAAACAGGGCCCTGTCTGAAAAGTCTAGACAGACCCCTGATATTTATTTGTCTTAACTTCTACAGTTACTAGCATAAGAATGAGACAAATCAGTATCAATATTTTAAAAAATCAATGTAATTTGCTTCTGTTTTTCAGATGAATTTATAAATAAAATCAAACATTTTTAAATACATTGGGTTGGCAAGAAAGTTATTTCGGTATTCGAAAAGAGATAATACTTTCAAAATGAAGAATTTTTGATATTAAAGATGTATAATTAATTCCACCTTAACAACCTTTTTCACAAACTCTTGTACACATAAATTGCAACATTGACAGAAAAATAACAAAGCAAACACAAAGCTATTTCTTTTTAAAAAACAGAAAGAACCTTCTTGCAAACCCAAATAAATGAAAACTTGGAAAAAAAAAAAGAATTAAGTAATTGACACAGATAAAACAAAAATCTCTATGAATATTTATTAAAATTCCTAAGAATGTCTAAATATTCTTTTCTTAGCACTTGGCGCTCTTCATGCCGCCTATGCCGTGTCTCTTCTCTCTCTTTTCTCTCCTAGCACCTCTGTGCCCTTTCCCAATCCCTCTTTTTTTCGACTACATCTAATCTATTGAAGTAAACTCTACACCAAGCCGGCAACTCTGCCCTCTTCTTCGGTGTATCACTTACTCCACCTGGAGTTGGGTTTGTTGCTGGCAATGATGTTGGAGTCAAAGATGATGCTGCCAATGATGTCGAAGATGATGCTGGCAATGATGTTAAAGATGATGCTGGCAATGATGTCGAAGATGATGCTGGCTATGATGTCGCAGATGATGCTGGCAATGATGTCGAAGATGATGCTAGCAATGTTGCTGAAGTTGAAGGGGTTGCCAATTATGGCGGAGTTGCTGAAGGATCATTACTGGGAGGTGCTGCAAAATCCTCTGAAAAATAAATACATGTGTTTTAAGTATGTTTCAGAAAATAAAACAAAATATTATCCAGAATAAAGTATACTCTTAAAATCTAAACAATAATTTTGTTCAATTCTGTAACGTACACTAAAAATTAGAGATGGAACAAAGCTTCGGCCACCTTACCGAAGCTTTGGCTTGGCCGAATAATGAGCGTGATTCGGCCTATAACATTTTATGTTGTGAATATTCTTTTAAACTTTATTATTATATAAAATATTGTCATTTAAGTTATGCACAAGGGTACCTTATAATAAAACATAGTAGAAATTTATATTTAATTTAAAAGTTTGTGTGCATTGATCCTTTGGAACCATAAATCACACAACAATTAATAATTACCAAATTGTAAGTAACTAACGGAAATGTATGAAATAAACAATTTACTGAACATAAAAAAAGAGCATGGCGCCACATCATAACAACACAAGATCACTTCGGCTTCAAGTCAGCTACCACAGCAGTCGATACTGAAGAGAGCCGGGGCCCAGCTAAAATTACTATCATGAACGACCAGCAATGAAGTAACGTCAAGTTTTTAAAAATCTATTTTAATTTATATATTTAAACAAGACATGAGGTTCTATTTTCTACTGAAATTTAGAAATATCAGTGATGCCGTTTGGGTTTTAAAATCCTGGGTCCCTAGGACCCAAGAGTTTCAAAAATCTGGGTATTTAAAAAAAAAAAAAAAAAATAGCTCACCACATAAATGAATTTATATAAAGATATAAAATAAAATCATTTTTCACTGATAATCTTATTTGCAATGGCACTTTGTTTTGTCGTCTCAGAGTTGGAACTTTGTTTTTGATCGCATCGGCCACTCATTTATTTTTCCTTTATGGCAAAATGGAGTTTTACAGGATTTTTTTTTCGTTTACTCCCCAGAACAGAATGCCTTAAAAATATAAGGAAAATATCAGTTTTAAACAAGAAATATATTTTAAATTTTACTTTTCCTTCTTTCAGTTAATTTTTTTTTTTTTAAGAATGAGAATTACGCATCCCCTGACACCTGCCACAATAATTTTTTTGTGTCCTGCCTTTGATTTTTCACGTAATTTATGCACTATAGCACTTAAACGGTATCGCTAAATAGATTTAACTTTTATGATAAAATCTTTCTGCATGTGACCTGACAATTTCTTTTCTGCGACAATGCTGTTGTATCACTAATATTTTGATACAGGGCAAAAAGGACATTTAAAATTACATAAGAAATAACCCCTTAGTGTTTTTTTTTTTTTTTTTTTTTTTTTTTTTTTTTACTGAAAAAAAAATACAAATACATCATTCTTTTTGAGAATACTATGACAAATTTACAAGCAGTTCTCTACACAAAATGTTTTATTTCCCAAATATCAACAGTTTTCACTCGCTTGTAACTGAACAAGCCAGAAAAGTTATGGTAAATTGCCAACTTCAGTTGGTTTCCAGTTTGGATGATATTTGGGCAAATACACAGAAAAAGAGTAAGTTAATTACCTAGGGAATTTAATAATTGTACAGTTAAATTTTTAAACTTTTAAAGTTCTTACAGTAAACTGTGCTAAATGGGAAAACCCAGTAATAATAATAATAACATATAAATAAAAACTACCACCGACTCACTGATTTCTGCAATGCAGTTTATTTATTTATTTATTTTTAATTACCACAAAAAAGAATAAAAAACTTTTATAAGATCAAGGGTTGATCCAGGTTTTAATTTTGGGGGCCTATTTTTGTGAAAAAAAAAAGAATTGTCGCTAAAAACCTTTTATTGTAGCAGCTACTCTGTCTAATGTTTAATATCAAGTTAATAGCATTTTATTAAACAAGTACAGACACTCATTAAAAATGATGCTGTAAACATGGAAAATTTTTACAAAAGTATTTTTATAAAACAAAATTTTGTGAAAGGGCTGTTTTTATAAATCTGAATTTTGTGAAGGGACCCATTTTAGGGATTTGAATTTTGTGAAGGGGCCCATTTTAGAGATTTGAATTTTCAGATGGGACAGCAAAAGGGTCCCAATTTTTGCCTGGATCAACCCCTGAAGATACAACTTAATAGTTGAATGTAATTTACTTGTTACACATATTTAAAATATATACCAAAGAAATTCTTTAAATAAATTGAATGTGTTGATTAACATATTTCAATAACAGTATCAATTGCTTACCTCTATAGGACGGTCCACCCATTGTACTATTATAAGTAACAATGGGTGCAATATCCGGCCTCCGGCCTAATACTGCGTCCATGGCATAAAAATGAACGAAAGTGTTGATAGCAGCACCTCCAGACTTTTGCCTCCTTTATTTTTACTTTCTTGTATGTCCTTACCAAACTCCGCCATTTCTCGTAGCACATGCTACCTGTTACATCGGCAAACCCCCTCAACGTCATATTTGCAGCAATTATTTCAAAGACCTGGAAGTGAAAGGGAAAGGAAAACTATTTTATTTGGACTGATAAAACTTTTGCTTACGTTATTAAGGACTGAAAACGTATCCCTACCCTTATCGCTGTGCCCCCATTCTCTTTGCCAATCTGTGATAATTTTATTATTAATGGATGATTTTACTAGTGAAGCTGGAAGAGGAAGAGAGATCTGTTCATCGAAGATGTTTTGTGAAATAACCTGTTTTGCAAGTGAATCTGCCATTTCGTTGCCTGCCGTTCCCACATGCGCCTTTGTCCAAGTTAGGATTATTTGCTCTTTGTATTGATCTATGCTTTCATATAGTTCTCTAATAAGTTCGTATTTTGGATATGGTTGATTTAGGATTTTAATTGTTGATTGATTATCTGTGAATATTATTGGGTTTAAATTTTTGTAGGATGAATTTATGAGCCATTTAATTGCCTGTATTACTGCCAAGAGCTCAGCCTGAAAAATTGAATTTAGGTGGTGAAGTTTAATTTGATATGTGTGAATAATATTGTTTTTGTAGTAGACTACAAAAGCGCATGAGTTCCCGCCAGGCATTTTTGATCCGTCTGTATAAATTTGTAGCTCTGAAGATGGTGGGTTCTCTATTATTTTAATTTTGTTATGTTTATAGTAGTTCGGAAAAGTGAAGGTAGGGATGGGAAGCATTAAATTTTCTTTTGAAATATTTGTATTTTGTATTTGTATAGATGAGGTACCATGGAGAATGTTATATTGTCTGAATTTGTTTGCTATGTAGATCGTGATCGGAGGGACACCAGCCAAGACACAAAGGGCGTCACTTGAAATGCTTTTAAAGGGTTTGATAACGCTCAAGAGAGCGAGACGTTATGCAGACTTGAGGTTTCGTACCCCGTGGCAATTTAGGTCCTCCCACCAAATCTCGAAGCCATACTCAATCTGTTTTTGAAAAACTGTTAGATACCAGATTTTTAAGATGTCTGATTGAAGACCCCTATCTCTATTTCTTAGATATGATAGGCCACTAGTGCTGTTTAAAATTTTTTCTCTTATAGCTTGTAGATGAGGGATCCAGGAAAATGATTTGTCAATTGTTAGGCCTAAGTATTGAAGAGTATTTTTAACAGGAATGCTTTTATTGTTCAATTTAAAAATTGGTGTTCTAGAAACGAAAACCCCAGTGCCAAAAACTATTGAGGTCGTTTTGTTCGTTGAGAGTTTAAGTTTTAAATAATTGCAAATGTTATTAAAGATGTTGATTAAATCGTTCGTTTTATTTTCTAGTTTGGCCCTGGTGTCTTCTCCAACCAAAATTATAAAATCATCTGCGTAGGCTATTATGTTATTATCATGAAGTTTGAATTGTTTGAGGATCCGGTCTGCGACGAAAAGCCACATCATCGGTCCAAGGCAAGACCCTTGAGGGCACCCCCTCCCGACATCCCGCCATTGGATCGACCCCGCGATCTTCACTCCACAGACCCTATCTCTGATGAAGTCTAACAGGATTAATTTTAAGTAGTTTTGAATGGGTAAGGCCTCAATGATTTCAGTGAGAAGCCCCCAATCCAGGGAGTCGAAAGCCCCTTGAATGTCGAAAGAGACTGCACAACAATATTTGAATTTCTCCTGAATTTCTGATTTTAGTTGTTTGAATTTTTTGATCGCTGAGATGGTGCCCCTTCCTTCTCGAAAACCATGTTGTGATTCATCAAAAAATTTTGAGTTCTCCAGAGCTGTCATAATTCTATTTTTTATGATTTTTTCTATTAGTTTGCCTAATGTGGGCAGAAGAGTGATAGGCCTATAGGAGTTGGGATTTGTGTGATCTTTGTTTTTCTTTGAAAAGAAGATGACTAGACCTCTCTTCAGGATCGTTGGAAAGGACCCTAGTGAGAAACATTTATTGAATAAAGTTATAAAGAGAGACGGGTAATTTTTGACAAGATTTTTTAGTAATTTTGAATCTATTAAATCAACCCCAGGGGCCTTGTTTGGTGGTAGTGAGTTAGTGCAGTAGTGTAATTCTTTTAGGTGAATTTTTTCATCGTTATTAAAGTCATTGGTTAAAATTTGTGTGCTGTGAAGTGTTCTTTGTAATGACGGGTAGTGAGATTCTATGAGTGTGTTAATAACTTCTATGTAAGTATCTGCAATATTGGATGTTGAGAGTTGTGTGTATACTAAATCAGTATGTTTGAGATTTTTTCCCCTGATAATTTTAAATATTTTCCCAAATGTTTCTTTGTGTTTTTGACAGAATGTAACCCAAGAATCCTTTTTCGCCTTTAACAAGTTCTTCCTGTACCTCGCTCTTTCTCTTTTGTAAATTAACTTGTATTGCTCGTTATCAGGGTTTTTCTTTGATCTTTTGTATAGGGCGTTAACTTTGTTTCTCTGAATTTTGAGGGATGATGTGAACCAGGTAACATTAACTTTGTATTCTAATTTTCTTTTTCGCAATGTGGCATTCATTGTTGAGGTTATTATGTGTATTAATTCATTAGTCCATTCGTTTAATTTCTCATAATCATGTGCGCGCCTAAGGGAATCCAGTAGTGTTACTTGATGTGTTTTAAAGTTGTTATTAAAGTTTTTGAAATTCGTGTATTTGGTGTTGTATCTGAAGTCATATTTTTTCTCTGGTTTTAAGTTTAATTTGAATCTAATGTAAACATGGTCGCTTTGTGAATCATTATCATGATCTGCAAACCATGTGTCGACGAAAGGGAGGATCCCTGGGCCACAAAGTGTCAAGTCAGGATTACCGTAAGAATTGTGTATGTTAAATGTGTATTCGTTTGATGGATCATTGATGATTGTTAAATTGCATGTTGCTAGGAGATTTTGAATAACAAGGCCCCTGGCGTCATTTCTAGTGTAATGCATTGATCTTAAGTGAGCATTGAAGTCCCCCCCCAATTAAAAATTTATCCAGAGTGTTGAATTTAGCTGTCCATTCTTGAAGATCATTTTCCAGCTCCTCGTGAGATCTCGGTGGGGAGTATTGTGATCCTAAAGTTAAATTTCCTTGATTTGTTGTTAAATTGATGAACACTGAGTTTTGGAATTTCTCTATTAATATACTGTAAAATAGCGGATTTACTACAACTATTGCAGCATTAAGATTTTTAGAGAGGAAGGAGGCCCAGCCTTGTGGGAGATGGGTAATTTTTTGATATTTTATATTAGGGTCTTGCATTAAGATAATGTCGATTTTATTTGTGTCTACATATTTTATCAGATTTTCTATGGCAGCCTCACTCTTATTTAAATTAATTTGCAGGAAGTTAATGGAATTTGTATTATTGTTATCATTAGCATCATTTGAAAGCTGCTGACTTACCTTTTGTGATTGAGTTGGTTGTGAATCAATATGTATAGTCCCTGCCATGATAGTTCGAGTTCATGAAATAGTCCTGAAATTGTTGGTTGAATGGGAGTGGGAAATGTGCTGATAAAAGTATGGTGGTAGCGAAGGTGGTGGAGTTAGATTGTTGCTGAAATCTGTGTTGGCTGTCCTGCTGACGGATGTTTTGGGCTGATGAGAGTGTGTAGATGTCGTGACTGATGCTTGCGGGCGAGAGATATAGCTTGATGTTGGTGGCGGGTGAATAGATTGGGCAAGTGGTGATGATGATCCTCTTGTGTTGTTGTAATAGGAGCTTAAGAGTTGGTCTTTCTTTTTCTTGTAGATGGGGCAGGTAGCAGCGAATGCGTAATGTCTATCTTCGTTAATGCTGTGCCTTCTGCAGTTTATACAGGCACTGCGATCTGATGTGCAATTGTCTGTGTGATGAGGTCCTGCACACTTTGCGCATGCCTCAACGTGTGATGAGCAGTTTGACTTTGTATGATTGAATGCTTGGCAGCGTGTGCAGCGTGCGATGTTGATATATTGCCGTACTGCAATTTTGGTATACAGGATGGTAAGCGATCTTTTTGCAATGAGAAAATTGACGAGGGCTTTGTCTCCCTCCAGGAGCCAGTGTTGAGTGTCTTTTGATCTGCTATTAATTGGTTTGAGAATGTTGAGGTCATTGCTGTTTATATCAAGTTCTGTTAACAGTTCTTTCATAAGGTCTTCCTCACTTATGTCTGTGGGCACATTCATAAGCAGTAGTTTTTCCCTTTTGGGGGCTGGATTTATCAGTTCTACTTTTGTGCCGTAGATCTCGGAGTTTCTGAGAAGCTTGACGAAGTTTTCCATGTTTGCTTGATTGTTAAAGTTATAAATTAGGTTATTGTTCTTCGTTTCCTTGATATTTTTTATTTGTGTGTGAAATTCATCGGATTGCGCTGTTTTGCGTAATGCTTTTGAAATATCTGTTTTGTTGGTACCATCGAGGGGATGAACTATTACTCTTAAGTTTTCTCGCTGGTCTCTTGCAGGAAGTGGTGGGAAGTTGGTTTCGTAGGATGATGATTGATTTCTTGCAGGTTGGAGATGTTGACCTTCCAATACAAGTGATGAGGTTGCGTTTGATTCTATAATGTTGGAAATTGAGGATTTCAGGATTTGTTCCGTTGCTTGGATTAGCTGTTGTTGTGTAGAAATTATGAAGGGATCTTGTTTGTTAGATAAAGGGATTGATGGTGGATCTGCCAAAAGTTCTAATGAGGCTGTAAGAGATCTGATAATTTTGTCCAACAAGGAAAGGTGGTTGTTGACTGGTGTTACTTTGACATGTTTGAGAGATTCTGTTTTATAAGTCTCAAGATCTGTCTTCCCTTCTACAAGGTTTTTTATATTGTTCGAAAGGGATTCTTTAATGGATTGCAAGAGTTCCTCTGCAGTGGGGGACGTGGCAGTCGATGCCGAGTCACCCATCGAGGGTGTCATGGCTTTAAATGATTATGATGTACCTCTTGGGAGAAAGCCTGGAAGGTGTCCCAGGAAAAGCACAAGTATAGAAAAGAGAGCACAGTAATAAAATACAAAAATTAAGAATAACGTTCAGAAAAGTGGATGGGGTTTTCCCAGTCACACCATGTCTCAGAAAAAAAAAAAAAAAAAAAAAATTAAGTTTATAATAATTAAAAATGCTATTTATTTGTTTATTAGTTAAAGAAAAATTTAATTTTGATTTTTATTAGTTTCTTGTGTGTTCTTTAGATTATGTGCAAGTGAAAAGAAAGAAGAGGGAGGAAAGAAAAGAAAAAAAAAAAAAAAAAAAAAAAGGAAGGGGGGGGGGGTGTCTGAGCTCAGGAAGTGAATTTTAAGTTTAAGATTGTGAAGTTAATTGTTAAGGTAGGGTTTTGGTGTCGATGCTAGTTGTGAGTAAGGAGTTAATGAGCAGGGGGGTGTTGATGAATTAGACGAGTGAATGGACTATTGAAAAGAGACCTAGGAGAGAAAGTGGTTGTCTGCGAGCGAGAAGGTGATTATTGTTTTAGTGATGTAATTAAACAGAAAATTAAAAACTAGATTAAATTAAAGTTAAATAAATTAAATTTGAATTTCGCCTTGAGTAAATTTCTTAAGTTAGTACTAAAACCTCAAACCCACTGATAGTAAATGGATGTACCTTCCAACAGCAAAGTGTGACTGGTATTGAAGTTTTACGTTTGGTTATTTTAGTTGTTAAGTCTTTGAACGTTGTGTTAATTGTTGAATTGTGCGTTAAGTTAATTTACAGCTGCGAGCGAAAAGGTGTTTGTTTATTTTGGTGTTCTAAAAAAAAAAAAAAAAAAAAAAAAACCTTAAGATTTGCCTAGAGTATTTACTTAAAATGAAATCTTAGCCTATGATAAGTTAACCTTAAGGAGAGAGTGTGCCTAAAGTTGTGATGAGTAAGTAGATGTTCCTTAAAACAACTAAATGTGAGTGTTATAGAGGCTAAACGTATCGTTATTTTAGCTTGGACAGTTTTGGAGGGTAGGATTAATAGTTTAATTGTGCGCTACCTTGACTTTCAACTGCGAGTAAGAGGGTTTTTGTATGATTTGGTGATGACTATAACAGTTTTGATTTCGATCAAATTTAAAATTCTAAACTTAAATCTTTTCCTAAAACCTTTGATAGGTTTATCCAAAAAGGAAAAGCGTGCCGAAAGTTGCAGTGAGTAGGTAGATGTTTCTTACAACGACTAAATCTGGGTGTTCTAGAGGCTTTACGTTGTTATTTTAGCTGGAAAAGTTTTGGAGCGTACTGTTATTAGTTTAATTGTGCGCTACTTTGAATTTCAACTGCGAGTAAAAAGGTGTTTCTTTGATTTCGTGTGTCTATAGCAATTTTGATTACAGCCAAGTTTAATTTTCTAATCTTAAAACTTCATCCTAAAACTTTTGATGTATTTTAGGAAAGGAAAAAGCGCGTGCCGAGAGTTTCAATGAGTAGGTAGAAGTTCCTTATAATGGCTAAGCATGAGTGTTCTAGAGGCTTTTCATTGTTATTTTAGTTGGAAAAGTTTTGGAGTATAGGGAATTTAGTTTAATTGTTCGCTATATTGATTTTAAACTGCGAGAAAGAGGGTTTTTGTATGATTTGGTGATGACTATAACAGTTTTGATTTCGATCAAATTTAAAATTCTAAACTTAAATCTTTTCCTAAAACCTTTGATAGGTTTATCCAAAAAGGAAAAGCGTGCCGAAAGTTGCAGTGAGTAGGTAGATGTTTCTTACAACGACTAAATCTGGGTGTTCTAGAGGCTTTACGTTGTTATTTTAGCTGGAAAAGTTTTGGAGCGTACTGTTATTAGTTTAATTGTGCGCTACTTTGAATTTCAACTGCGAGTAAAAAGGTGTTTCTTTGATTTCGTGTGTCTATAGCAATTTTGATTACAGCCAAGTTTAATTTTCTAATCTTAAAACTTCATCCTAAAACTTTTGATGTATTTTAGGAAAGGAAAAAGCGCGTGCCGAGAGTTTCAATGAGTAGGTAGAAGTTCCTTATAATGGCTAAGCATGAGTGTTCTAGAGGCTTTTCATTGTTATTTTAGTTGGAAAAGTTTTGGAGTATAGGGAATTTAGTTTAATTGTTCGCTATATTGATTTTAAACTGCGAGAAAGATGGTGTTCGTTTAATTTGGTGATGTCTATAACAATTTTGATTTCCAAACTTAAATCTTAATCCTAAGACCTTTGATAATTTTACATAGAATCACTGAGCTAGAATGAATGTATGGAAAGCGTGCCGAAAGTTACGGGAGTATGTAGATGTTCCTTACAACGACTAAGTGTGAGAGGCTTTACGTTTGATTAGTTTTGCTGAACAAGTTTTGGAACGTTAGGTTAAGGTTGAATTTTACAGTAAATTAATTTACCACTGTGAGTAAGATGGTGTTTATTTGTTTTGGTGATGTGAAAGATAATTTTGAGTTCCGCCAAGTTTATTTTTCTAAACTTAATACTTAATCCTGAAACCCTTTAAAAGTTAACCTAGATAGGAAATGCGAGGCGAAAGTTGCGGTGAATAAGTAGATGCCTTACAATATCTAAGCGTGAGTGTTATAGAGGCATTACGATGTTATTTTAGCTGGAAAAGTTTTGGAGCGAAGGGTTTTTAGTTTAATTGCGCTCTACCTTGATTTTTAACTGCGAGTAAGATAGTGTTTGTTTGTTTTGGTGCTGTCTATAATAATTTTGAATTCAACCAACTTTAATTTCAAAACTTAATTCTTAATCCTAAGACATTTGATAAGTTTACCTAGGAACACAGAGCTTAAATGTATGTAGGGAAAGCGTGCCGAAAGCTGTAGAGAGTATGACAACGACTATGTGTGAGTGTTGTTGAGGTTTTACATTTGGTTAGTTTTGCTGAAAAAGTTTTGAAACGTTAAGTAAAGTTGAATTACACAATAAATCAATTTACCTTTGTGAGTAAGATGGTGTTTATTTGTTTTGGTGATGTCAAAGATCATTTTGATTCCCGCTAAGTTTAAATTTCTAAACTTAAACCTAAAACATTTAATAAGTTTACGTAGATAGAAAAAGCAAGCTGAAAATTGCGGTGAGTAAGTAGATATTCCTTGTAACGATTAAGCGTGAGCGTTATAGAGGCTTTACGTTGTTATTTTAGCTGGAAAAGTTCTGGAGCTTAAGGTTTTTAGTTTAAATGTGCGCTACCTTGATTTTCAACTGCGAGTAAGATGGTGTTTGTTTGATTTGGTGGTGTCTATAACTATTGATTATCGCCTAAACTTAAATCTTGATCCTAAGACTTTTCATAGACTTTTGGAAAGGAAGAGAAAGGAAAAACGTGCAGTAGGTAGGCAGAAGTTCCTTAAAACATCCAAGCGTAAGTGTTCTAGAGGCTTTACGTTGTTATTTTAGTTGGAAAACTTTTGGAGTATAGGGAAATTAGTTTAATTATTCGGTAAATTGATTTTAAACTGTGAGAAAGATGGTGTTCGTTTAATTTGATGATATCTATAACGGTTTTGATTTCAAAACTTAAATCTTAATCCTAAGACCTATGATAATTTTACCTAGAAGCACTAAGCTAGAATGAATGTGGAGAAAGCGTGCCGAAAGCTGCGGAGAAATGTAGATATTCCTTACAAAGACTAAGTGTGAGTGTTATAAAGGCTTTACGTTTGATTAGTTTTGCTGAAAAAGTTTTGGAGCGTTAGGTTTAGGTTGTATTTTGCAGTAAATTAATTTACCACTTTGAGTAAGATGGTGCTCATTTATTTTCGTGATGTGAAAGATAATTTTCATTTCCGCCAAGTTTAGTTTGCTAAACTTAATACATAAACCTAAAACCCTTGATAAGTTAACCTAGATGAGAAAAGCGGGGCGAGGTGAGTAAGTAGATATGCCTTACAATGTCTAAGCGTGAGTGTTATAGAGGCTTTACTTTGTTATTTTAGATGGAAAAGATTTGGAGCGTATGGTTTTTAGTTTTAATGCACGCTACCTACCTTGATTTTTAACTGCGAGTAAGATAGTGTTTGTTTGTTTTGGTGCTGTCTATAATAATTTTGATTTCTGCTAAGTTTAATTTTCTAAACTTAAATCTTAAACCTAAGACCCTTGAAAAGTTTTCCTAGAAACACTGAGCTAGAATGAATGTAGGAAGAGCGTGCCGGAAGTTGCGGTGAGTAGGTAGAAGTTCCCTACATCAACCAAGCGTAAGTGTTCTAGAGGCTTTGCATTGTTGTTTTAGCTGGAAAAGTTTTGGAGCGTATTGTTATTAATTTAATTGTGCGCTACTTTGATTTTCAACTACGAGTAAGAAGGTGTTTATTTGATTTCGTGATGTCTATAACAATTTTGATTACCGCCAAGTTTAATTTTCTAATCTTAAAACTTTTGATGTATTTTAGGAAAGGAAAAGAAAGGAATAAGCGCGTGCCGAGAGTTTCAATGAGTAGGTAGAGGTTCCTTATAACGACTAAGCATGAGTGTTTTAGAGGCTTTACATTGTTATTTTAGTTGCAAAAGTTTTGGAGTATAGGGAATTTAGTTTAATTGTTCGCTATATTGATTTTAAACTGCGAGAAAGATGGTGTTCGTTTAATTTGGTGATGTCTATAACAATTTTGATTTCCAAACTTAAATCTTAATCCTAAGACCTTTGATAATTTTACATAGAATCACTGAGCTAGAATGAATGTATGGAAAGCGTGCCGAAAGCTGCGGAGAGTATGTAGATGTTCCTTACAACGACTAAGTGTGAGTGTTATAGAGGTTTTACGTTTGGTTAGTTTTGCTAAAAAAGTTTTGAAACGTTAGGTAAAGTTGAATTATGCATTAAATCAATTTATAATTATATTGAGTAAGATGGTGTTTATTTGTTTTGGTGATGTCAAAGATCATTTTGATTCCCGCTAAGTTTAAATTTCTAAACTTAAACCTAAAACATTCAATAAGTTTACGTAGATAGGAAAAGCAAGCCGAAATTTGCGGTGAGTAAGTAGATATTCCTTGCAACGATTAAGCGTAAGTGTTCTAGAGGCTTTACGTTGTTATTTAGCTGGAAAAGTTTTAGAGCGTACTGTTATTAGTTTAATTGTTCGCTACCTTGAATTTCAATTGCGAAAGGATGGTGTTTGTTTGATTTGATGATGTCTATAACAATTTTGAATTCTGCGAAGTTTAAATTTCTAGACCTAAATCCTATTCCCAAAACCCTTGAAAAGTTTATGTAGAAAGGGAATGCATGCCGATAGCCGCGGTGAGCGCTGAGATGATTAAATTCTGCGAGCACGTATATGTTTCGCCTTTATGGTGACATTAAGCGATTTTTTATGTATTTTATTTGTTTCGCCAGGATGAAGTTTGTACTTAATTATTATGTTTAGAACCTACTTTTTGCTTAGCTTTTAAGAGTAAAAGTGTCTTTTGTAAGTGTGTTGATGTTCACAACAGCAACCATGTGTGTGTAAGAAAGGATTTACCTTTGATTTTATTCAGTTAAAGATTTGGAGCGTTGGTTGAGGGTTTATGTGTGCGCAGAGTTGATTAGTGTCTGTGAGTTAAAAGATGTATGTTCATTAGCAAGTATGGAAATCTCCAATATAAGAATGTACATTTTTCTTTAACAAAGTACTAACTTAACATTTTACTATGGGGAGTAAAAGTGCCCATTGTTGCGGTGAGTACGTAAATGCTCCCAACACAAACACCATTTGTCTAAGTAGTTAGTTGCAGTTAGTGGTAATAAATTATTATCTTTGGATGGTTGTCTCTAATTACTGAGAATAATTATTATTATTATTATTTTTTATTTTATTTTATTTTTTTAAGTTTGATTAATTTATCATGAGTGAGTTGATGTTTTTTTTTTTTTTTTTTAAACTCTGTTTTAAAACATTTCTGTTTTGGTTAAAATTCGTTAGTTCTGGAAATTCGGAAAATACCAGGAAAAGATTTGTTATAAAATTAGTGGCAACCACCCAAGAGTATTGAGAAAGGAGGGGAAATCATTGCTGGAGGAAGGGAAAAGTGACTTGTGCTGAACTAGAGCTATCATATTAGGGAAATTGGTAGGGAAACTTTTAATTTTTTAAACTTTAATAACTTTTGTTTTAATTGTGCTAATTGCATGAGGTCAGTTTTAAAAGTTAGATGTAGGTTAGTAGCATCAACACCAATCGCAGGAGAACTTTGAGAAAATCATTAAATACTTAAAATTATTGAAAAACATGACCTAAGTGAGCGGTCTCCATCGGCCATGTTAGGGAAGATTAGGGAAACGTGTTGTTTTTAAGTTGTGATCTTAGCAGTTACATTTTTATTAATTTCTTTGGTTCTAATTATCTTAATTACAGAAACAAGGTATCAAAATAACGCTCAGACATTCATAAATAAAATGAGACATAAAGTGCGACTGGTACTTACCCCGTTCCAGGTGAAAATTAGCCCGCCATGGGAGCTAAGAATAGCATAACCTTACTCAAAGTTTCGACACGTGGACCTTTGGAAGTGAAAGGGTAAAGAATCAAATATTACTGCACCATTCATGCTTCTAAAGATGCATATATGTATCTATAACATAAGTAATATAGAGCAGGCGCATGTTTATAAACAAGCGACGCTATTCTGCAACTTTTGCGCATGTAGGCAAAATATCTGCCTCTCCATTGGTGCTTTATCCCCCTTTTGCCTACAATTCTAAAGTACGTACGGAAACATCTGTCACAGTGACGTTACGTGCGCCTGCTCTATACAAAATATATCAGCTCATAACATAAGATTTCTTGAGCAATACTTAAGTAAAATGTATTGCAATATTTAATTCAGGGGTGAATATGGCAACTCATAAATGAAAACCCTGCAGAGACATTAACAACAGACGACAATTGCAGAGTCTATGCTAAATTGTATGTCAAAGTATGTAATCATGGAAAAATCTTGAAAATTGCTACATGTATACAGAATGAATAGCAGGGGGAGACTTATTAATAAGCTATCATAAGTCTATTATTCAAAGTAATTACTTATACCTCAAAAAAGTGATATTCAAATAATTCATAATACACCACAAGGCAAATCAAACATACAAAATTTCAAATTTCTATAAAAATTTAATAATTAATACTGAGCAAATTTTCTATGAAATTGAAAATCAGAATTGGTCTTAAAAACTTTTATTTCTATACCTCCTAAAAACATGGGGTAAAGTATTTAAAATCTGAAAATAAATAATATTGTAAATTCTCCAGTACATCACATAGCAAATTAAACATTTCATTTAAAAACGGAACAATTTGATATGACAGGGGTTGGTTTGAATTTTTGGGGCCCATTTCTGTGAAATTTTTATTTATTTTTGTGAAAAAAAAAAAAAAAAATAATAATAAAATAAACTGTCGCTAGAAACCTTTCATTTTAGCAGTTACCCTATCTAATGTTTAATATCAAGTTAACACGTTAATCGCCATGTCAGTCATATGTGTCTGACGCATTTTTAACTAGGAAATAACCCTAAAAGGAATATGATATACGCCGAGTAATTATTAACACGTTAATCGCCATGTCAGTCATATGTGTCTGACGCATTTTTAACTAGGAAATAACCCTAAAAGGAATATGATATACGCCGAGTAATTATTAACACGTTAATCGCCATGTCAGTCATATGTGCCTGACGCATTTTTAACACGCATTTTTAACTAAATTGTCTAATAAAGTTACCATGGCCCATGTGAAAATTTTTCTGATATTATCGTGGCGATTAACGTGTTAATAGCATTTTATTAAACAAGTATATACACTCATTAAATATGATAATGTAAACATGGAAAAATTTTACAAAAGTATTATTTTTATAAAACAAAATTTTGTGAAAGGGCTGTTTTTATAAATCTGAATTTTGTGAAGGGAGCAATTTTCTGAATTTGAATTTTGTGAAGGGGCCCATTTTAGAGATTTGAATTTTGTGAAGGGGCAGCAAAAGGGTCCCAATTTTATCCTGGATCAAACCCAGCATGAAATTAACAAACAGCAAAACTTTCAAAAAACCTGAATTCAGTGGTAGTTCTGGAAAACTTTCCCTCCTAAATGTGGTTGGAGATAGTAAAGAAGCAAGGAAAAATATACGTAAAAAAGAATATAGGTTTATACATATATAGAGAGAGCAGATGTGAGAAAAATTAAGCAACAACTTAACTAATAATTATGCAATTAAGAAAACCGAATAAGAAATGACGAGATATTTTAATAAAAGATGCAATGTAATATGCGAATTTGGAAAATGCCTACTCCTCAGAACCTTGGCGAAAAAACATAATCGGGCTTTGGCGAGCGCGAGTCATGATGATAGACGGTAGGGTTGCTCGCATGTCTGATAAGCGGACGTCAGAATTCGTATTAGCAATAACAATAGAAATTTGTTCAATAATTTTAAATAAATTTTAGGTGCTTTTGTCTCCTGAATTAGATACTTTGAAGTATGATTTAAAACATTCATTTTGTAATTGAATAGCTATTTTTATTTTTTAAATAAGTTTCTAAACGTTCATAGCTAATTGGAAACATCCTACACGTAAACAAATTGTCGTGTTTATTATGTCGAGATAAACTTAAAAAGAGATAGACGTATATTTATTTTATATTTTGCCTATGTATGAGTTATTATTTCACATATGCATTTAAGTGAATTAGCAATTAATAATGCTGGAATCCAAATGTTTATTTTGTGTGTGTGTGAAGAACTTATTGCAAGGTATGTTCACAACATTCAATGGTTTTATAATTATTAGTTTAATGTCTGTAAGTTGTATAAGTGCCTAGAATTAACATTTCTTTTATTTTTTTAATAAAAAGATAATATTTTGTATATTATTGCTATAACATATTGAAATATTAGTATCTGATATTATATCCTGATGACTCATCTTATATCAGGTAATTTGTTTAAACATTTGAAAACAAATTTGACTTAAAATTATGATATAATTGTGATCATTCTCCTTTTAATTAGTATATTAGTTAGATGTTTATTTTGTTAAATATCACCGTTTGAAATGAAATTGGTCGAACTGATGATAACATGTAATTATCGGTTCAATCATTTTTATAATGATAATATCGATGAATATATTTATTACACACTACATTTTGAATATTATAGTGAGATATATTTACATAGAATAGATTGCATTATGTAGACTGCTGATTAAGTAGTACACATACATTCTGAGTGAAGTTAATTTGAATTTATTAAAACAAAAATTAATTTTTGTTAATTGTGAATAATAATACAGTTTATGGTATGACTTAGCGTGTTTTTAATAAATCAATAATTTGGCACAATTTTGCTATTATCCTTGGAATTTACAAACCTTTAGGAAAGGAAAGTTTATCAAATAATGCCATACAATGGCAGAAAATGAAATTGCATTAAAATACATAAAAAAAAAAAAAAATTAAATGCAAAAAATGTATAAAGTACAATTAAAAAAAAAAAAAAAAAAAAACAGTTGAAAAGCTCAAAATTATAAATAATCACAGTTTAAAGAAGATCGAAGAGAAATGAAGGAACAGTGTTTCTTGGAAAGTTCTCTAGTTATGAAGTTTATCCTATGCCAGCTGGACCATAGCTTCAGTGCACGAAATTGATTTTGTGCCTGTAGACATGGGCTTGCTAGTGATTTTTATTAATATCGGCATCAGATAGAAGAAGAAAGAGGAAGATAAGCTTGTTGATGACACGGTTCCTTGTGACATGCTGTAAATAAATCTAAAAATAGATCAGCATAGAAATTTGACATTTTATTTTCTTGTATCCTTTTCAGTTGTTTGCTATTCGAACTTTTGTATGTTTTTTTAATTTTATGGTGCTTGTTTATAAAAATTTTGTTATAGTTCATTTATTTTATTTATTTATTTATTATTATTTTTTATTTGTAGATAGGGTAAGTGCACCAGTGATTGACACTTTTAGAGCAATTTCTGATGTTTTTAATATTCTAGTCATCAGAAAATATTTTCAGAAATCTTAAGTTAGTACATATGGCATGAAAGACATTCAGAACCACATATATGTTAAAATATATACATTTTATTACAATTATTTTTTTTAATGAATTTTTATTTGACACCCACTCAATGTTCCAGTAATTGACACTGCCAGTTTTTCATTTTATCAGTAATTGGACCCCTATGTTTCATTGTTTGACACTGCTAGTTATTCATTTTATCAGTTATTAGCACCCCATGCTCCAGTGTTTGACAAAAAATGTTAAAATTCTTATACGTAAAATATGATTTTCTTATTTATTAATAATTTCGGGATAGATGTCAATTAGTGGAGCATGCCAATCACTGGAGCACCTACCCTATAGCTTTATCTGACGAATTTGAAATAAGCAATTTCAGTGTATAAATCTATAGTTCCAAAAAATTGCACATTATCCTTAAATATTAAAATATGTATTTATATAGTTACTGTTTAAAAAAGACTGAAGAAGAAAAGAAAGAGCAGTTTTCCTCAGAAAGTTCTCCATTTGTGAAGTCTTTGCATCCTACGCCAGCTGGAACATATCTATAGTGCACAAAATTGTTTTCGTGCCTGTAGATGTGGGCTTGCTAGCTCATTTCATTAACAGTGATGCGAGATGGAAGAAAAAGGAGGAAAAGCTTATTGAAGAAAGAAAGTTCATCATGACATGCAGTAAATAAATCTTTTCTTAAAATAGATAAACATTTATCATTTAATTTTCTTGCATTCTTTTGAAGTGTTTGCCATTTGAACTTTTGTATGTTTTTTAATTTTATGGTGTTATTTATTTTGCTATTACTTAATTTTTTATGGTAATATTCAATTGTTTCATTTAAATCGAACATAGTTTGATCAATTAGCAATAATTCAGCTTTAGTCCAAAGAAAAAACACATTTTTCATTAATTGGCAACTTTTCGCTTACACTCCCTGACTCAGAATTTTACATATTACATATAAATTTAATAAGATAAAATTTTTAAAAATGCTCCATGCAAAATAATTTTTAATTCTTCTGCTGAGATCTTAATCATGAGAGACTTGGAGATTTAATCACCACACACCCAAAATTTTACAAATTTCATGAAAATTTTTAAGTTATACTTCATTTTTAACAAATTGTTTTTGAAGACTTAGCCTCTTCTAGTAAATTTAAAAATTACAATTTAAGTGTAAGTTTATTATTACCGCCAAGAGATAAAGAAAAAAAAGCATAGCATCCTAAAATGTTTAAAAAGTGAAATATTTGTGGCTGCAGCTATGGGTCTGCTAGCATATTTCACAAATATCATGAAACGGAAGAAAACAGAAGAGAAAATAAGAAAGAACTGGCATTTTAAAGTAATAAGTACACAACTTTGAATAAACACCATAAAATGCTATAAATTCACAATAATTATTTTGGATCGAAAGAATACATGACCCTTCATCAGACGAACAAAGGAAGCACGAGTGCTGCAAGCAAAGTGGCAACACACGCTGCCGCTTTAATATCAGCATTTGTGCTTACCGACAGTGACACGATCTAATTAAAGAGACAGAAGAAAACATCCACTACCGATGGCATGGACCACGAGGAAGTAAGATGATGAAGGAGGAAACCCCCTCACAAAAGCAGCTATTCAGACTTCCATAAAGCTGTAATGTAAGGTTTTATTCTTTACAAAAATTTTCAGCAAATCGCTAAAATTGATGCCAAGATCAACATTTGCGTCGGCTACAAACTTGGCAGCCTGACGAGATTAGTAATCGAATTTGGTGACAAATATTGCTTCAGGAGAGCCAGAATTTGTAAAACTTTTCTCAATTTTAACAGAATTATTTGTTTTGGTAAAATGTATCATTTCTCACCACTAATTTTTGCCTACAAGAATAAAAGTAGGCAATTTATACTGAAATGATTTTCATTGAACACTAAGCTGTGTTTAACATTTAAACTTAAAAACTTGTTCACATACCATAAAATTAATAAAACCACTACCAGTTTCAAAAGGACATGGTCTTTCTTTTTCAGGTGCAAAGCACTTGCTATTACCTTGGAGAAAAAAGCAAGACTGGTGTTTTTTGTACCTGAAGAAGAAAGGCCATGTCTTTTCGAAACTGGTAATGCTTTCATAATTTTATGGTGTATGAAAAAGTTTTTTTAATTTAAATATTCATTGTACACCAGTTTTTTTTTTTTTTTTTTTTTGTACTGTCTAAGCTGAGTATTTGCCAATGGTATTTTCTGTAACAAGCCATAGAAAATTCCTGAAAAATTTACAATTGGTGGTATATATAATCTTATCATCAGGACTGTTGTGGTTGGAGTAGCTTTTTTTTTTTTGCTTGTTTTCAGGAATGTTCATGGACTAGAACCTGCCTGTTTAGTTACAAATCAATTACCTCACACAAAAATATCAATGTTTCCATAACCATATGTATATTCCAATAGATGTATAAGGAAGTTGTGGTGTCCACGTCAGATTCTTTTTTTTTTTTTTTTTTTTTTTTTTAATGCTAGCTAAGCAAGCATACATGTATGGTACCGTGACCACTGCTATACAGATTTTCATGCAAAATGTGTCAGTTGTATCCAGTGATGTTTTTTTTCTCTTTTGGTTTTAATGGTTGCAAAGTGAGTTCACATGCATGGAAGTGATCACTACTATACAGATTTCTATGCATAGTGAAATAGAATTGAAATTTTAAATATTTTAAAATTTCAAAATGAAAACAAAGCAAAAAGCTACTCCAACCACAACAGTCCTGATGATAAGATTATATATACCGCCAATTGTAAATTTTTGTTACAAATGAAATTTTAAATATTTGTTTTATTAATCTTAAAAATAGGCTTCCATATTAAGAAAGTATTAATAAAAAATATGTACAACTGTATTAAAATATAGCTATAATTTATTAAAATGTATGTACGTGTAACATCGTTAAGGCAATTAATTCGTCATTTAATAAAGATTTTCTTTTTCAAGTTTAAATTATTAATATAAATATGGCTGCAATATTGACAAGTAAGTTATACTAGGGTGCCTTGATAGAAAGAATGACAACATACGAAGGACTGTCATTGGCCAAAATTTCTATTTTACCAAATCTATGAAAAAAAAAAAAAAAAAAAAAAATGATCAGGTGTACTTTGAAAATTAAGTGAATGACAGTAAATTTTACTCTTTAAATTTTTTTTTTTAATAGGAAAATGTATTATTACTAAGTACAAAACTTTGAATAAACACCATAGAAGCAAACACTCGCAACAATTGTTTCAGGTAAAAAAAAAAAAAAAAAAACCCTTCATCAGGCAAAAAAAGTACACACGAGTGCTGTAAAAGAAGCGACAACACACTGTTGCAGGTTGCACTGTGTTGCTGCTTTGTTACAGCACTCGTGCCTACTTTATTCCCTTGGCGAAGGGCTAGGTTTTCTTTTGACCCGAAACAACTGTTGGAAGTTCTTGCTTTTATGGTGTTTATTCAAAGTTTTGTAATTATTACTTTTAAATGCCAGTTCTTTGATGCTCTTTTATAATGTACTAGCAGGCTTTGCCTGCTTCGCTGGTCATTATATTGAAATGAATTTTCAAAACGCTATACCATTAATAATTTTAAAAAATCATTGAAATCAGTCAATCTAAGTTAAAGTTCTCGCTACCTTCGGTAAAGGTTTTTCCACTTGCCACACTTCACAAAATCCCTTTATAGTACATGTTGCATACACATACCTAACCAACACATTTAAAATCAGGATCCTGAGATTATTTGAAGCAGCACTACATTTTAAAATGTGTTTTTACCCCCTCCCCACTCTTAAATGGAAGAAGGAGGAGGGAATTTTGCTAAATAATTTTATATTATGTGTTCGATATATATAACTGACCCACACATCGAAAATCTCCTTCTTAAGATAATTTACTGCAGAGTTATGCATGAAGAGTTACTGCAGAGTTTACCCCCACCCCTAAGGGGCGGTAGTGTGGAATTTCACAAAATCACTTTGTAGTGTGTGTGGAATATGCATAAGCAGTCCACACATCAAAAATTGCCATTCTAAGATTATTTGGAACAGAGTTACGCATGCAAACATGTTTTTTAATCTCCCCCCCCCAACCCTCAAGAGGGGAAATGGCACGGAATTTCAAATAATCTCTTTGTAGTTTGTGTGTGTTGAATACACATAACCAATCGACATATCAAAAAATCACTTTCATGAGATAATTTCATAGCTGCTGTTTTTAATCTTTTAAATCAAAATTCACATTGGTGTTTTTAAATGGAATATGTTATATACATTTTCGACGATTAGTATTACTAAAATCAGCTATAAAATTTTTCCAGTCTGAAGTCCCCGCCAAAAACAGTAGACTTGGTATCTATGTACTTTGGAGCAGTTACACTTTAAAAGGTGCTTTTGCCCCCTACTCAACACCCTTAAAAGGAGGAAAGGGGAAATTTCACAAAATACCTTCATAGTGTGTGTTGGAAACTCATAACCAGACCGCACATAAAAAATCACCTAAGATAGTTCGGAGCAGATTTGCACTTGGAAATATGTTTTCTCCTCTCCAACCCCCAAGGGGGATAGTGTGGAATTTTACAAAATCTCTTTGTAGTATATGTCTTGAGAACACATAGTCAATCGACATGTTAAAAAATCACTACCCTGAGATAATTTGGAGCGGAGTTACTCTTATAAACATATTTTTGCCTCCCTATCCACCTGCAAAGGAGAGAGGAAGAAATTGCGTACAAATCCCTTTACAGTGCGTGTTGGGAAGGCATAAACAACCGACACATAAAATTAATCTTGCTGAGATAATTTGAAGCAAAGTTATGCTTGGAAACAGGTTTATTGCCCCCCCTCCCCCCCCCAGTTGGGAACTTTCGCAAAATCCCATTACAATAGGTGTCAGGCACACATAAATAAGCCACACACTAAAATTTGTGATTCTATATATTTCCCCAGACAAATTTAGTGCTAAAAGGGGGACTTGAATTTGCCCCCTCGTAACTTCTCTCCAAAATCGAAAATTGCAGAAAACCAATAATGATTTTTTGGAAATATCCTCAAGTTGACTCTTAGTGGTTTTCTATATCTATGTGCTATTATTGGTAGAGTTTAACCCTCGCTTTCCCAAGATGGGTTGACCCCATTTTGAAGTGAAATTTAGTTAAGCCCGCCTCATTCAAGAAGTGCGCTAATTCGTCAGGAGGTAGCAAACATAACCAGTGGAATGTTGCAACTTCTAAATTGTACAAAAAGGTGCTGTGCTGGTGATTTTCGCCAAACATGCCAAGCGGCACCTGAAAGCGATTTTTCTGCAGTAACGCCTTGATGTTGGGAAAGCGAGGCTTAAAAAAATGCGTATTTTCTAAATTTGCCTCCAAAAATCATTTTTACCAACATAACTAAAAATTTCTCAATAATAAAAATTTAATTTTCAAATATCATTTTTTTTTTTGTCCACATTCAAGTTGTAACAATATAAAAGGCTACAAAAAAGGCCTCTGAATGGAGAATTGTTTGCATGAAATTTTAAAAATGAAAGGTTATATATATATATACTAGCAGGCTTTGCCCGCTTCGCTGGTCACTATATTTAAAGGAAACTCTTTTCTATATAGCTTTATTAAAAAAAGAAAAAAAAATACTGAAATCGCTCAAAAGCTCGCTTCGAGTTCCCGCTGCCTTTGGCATCGAACTGTTCATCCTCGCAGTCTCCGGTGCCTGTCCCTATTGCCTGCGACAATAGCTTACCCGTGGGCTTCCATTTGGGTGCTTATCATATATGACAGTTTCTATACAGACAGTATCGAAAAATTTGAAGTAGCTTTTTTATATTTGAATACCAATTACATAAGAACAACATTATGCGTGATGTACGTAATATTTGCTTTCAAGTTATTTCCTATATTTATTTGATTTAATCGCTCAACCATAAAATGACAGCAATTTCAAGCCAAATTTAATATTACAATATGCTATGATCGGCTACGTCTATATAGCATGAGACAATTATTATTATTATTTTGTGGTTATATATACTTCATTCTTAGTTAATAGTAGTTGGTATATAGAAAAATAAATTAATTAATATGTAAACCTCATCATGGTACAAACTTAATATAGCCCTTGACGTTATTTGAATTTTGTCACCGTTTTAGACCAAAATATAATTTATGCGATTATTGTTCCTATATCTTTCTATCTCTTTCTCTTTTTCAATACTTTATAATTTAGTTATATTTTTGATGAGCTACTTGGCTTTAAGTGGCTGTCCTAGGCGAAATATGTCCGATGTACTTCAGCATCAAAATTAAAAAATTTGTCCAGTATTATCAATACGTAAATACCTTTAATATAATGCTGAATTATCTTTTATGCCTAGCGTAATTCATCCGTGCAATATATATACATATACAGTTGAGGTATATAAAAAATGCTATGAAATAAAATTCAGATCATATTACTATTAATATTTTATTTTAATTATAAAGGCGTTATTTTCTCATTCACCAATTTAACATTTAGTAATTTTTATTTTTCGCGTGAAAGTATATTTCATTTTATGTTGAAAAAAATAAATAAATAAATAAAAATACCTCGTAAACTTTTTTGGCAACAATTAAAAATTTAAATGGCTTATATTAAGGTAATTACCAGTTTATTATTTTCATATTTTAATTAATTTTAAAAAATCTAATCAAATAGTAGCATATGTCCTATTTCAGATTATTATCTATCTCGGTACCAAATTTTATCCAGATCCTAAATAGTAGCATATGTCCTATTCCAGATTATTATCTATCATGGTACCAAATTTTATCCAGATCCATTTAACCATTGTGACGTGATTGAATAACAAACATCCATACATCCAACGGACAACTCACGCCATCTAGGTAGAAAAGTTGTTGAAAGAGTTGGTTAAAAATTAATTAAGAAAGAACTAATTAAGTTACAACTTTCATTAATAGATAAAAACCTATTCGCAGACCTACCGAATGTACATACAAAATTTCATTAAAATAGGTTAAGCCGTTTTGGAGGAGTATGGTAACAAACACTGTGACACGAGAATTTTATATATTAGATATATATATATATATTAAGATTATATAAATACTTTTAAATGTTTGGACATAGTTCATTTTTACTAAAGCAAGATTATTACTGAAATAAATTGAGTTAAAAATCATTTACATAAAAATAATTAGAAATTTCATTCAAAGGAAGAGATTATAATGCATGCAATTAATCATATTATCAATGTAATCAATCTATACCTGCACAAACATTTGAATTAGTTAAATTTTTAGAAAGTGAGCCTTATTTATTTATTAATCTAAATAAGTAAATATAAGAAAATCAATGTGTTGCTATTTAAAAAATTAATCAATAAATAAAACTGTGCATGCTATACTTAATTTCAGAGTTAGGCAAAGAAAAAAAACTCTGCATTAATCAAAATTAATATTACCTAACAAACATTTTACTTAATTACTTATGTTGGTAATTACTTAAGTACATCATTACTTTACCAAGGATTACAATTTTTTTTTTCCCTTTACGAAAATGAGACAGAAAGAAAGAATACTTCAGAAGAAATATGTAAAAGTATAAATTAATTTATTTGAATAAAAATAATTTATATTGAATAACGAAAAATATTGAATGATAAAGTTAATAAATTAGTGGAGAAATTTATTATGATACGTTTACATATTGGTAAAAAAAGTTATCTGTAATAAATTTGTATTTTTATTTAGCACATTTTAAACACAAAAGAAAAAAAATTTCTTCTGTAAAATAATCGCTTTTCATTCAATTAAATGTGAAGAAAATTATTTTTTTTTTATTAAACAAAATGTTTTATTTTTATACTATGATACGAATGCAAGTACGGTGGATGTGAATCGATGATTCATTCATTCTTGATTCATTCTGACAGGTTTGATTCAATCAATGATTAGTTTCCACATTTTCATATTTTTCCCTTAAAATATGTTGCGCGCCAAGAATTTTCTCGCCAAGGTTCTGAGGAGTAGGCATTTTCCAAATTCGCATGTAATATACCTCTAATGAATGCAGCTTCTATCCTGTCTTGTTTGCTTAGTTTTTAAAATATATAATAATACATATACTTTAAATAGCACATAAAGGTGGCTAACATTTTAAAATCAATTAAAATTAAAAAAATTAATTCATTGAATGCAAAGTAACTTCAAATTATAACCGAAAAGGTGAATACCTTACAGAATAGAAGATAATTATCGAACTCTGGTTATACGCCGATCACTTCTATAATGTTTTACTCATTTAGTAACATATTTTGTCGATGAAAGTTGAAATATACATTTCTGAAATATAAAATGAGGCAAACACCTTGAAATTATTTTTAGAAACGAATTAGTAAATTTAAAAATAATTAGATTTCACACTTCTCAAGTGAGAGAGACAAGTTACTATGCACGGCTTCTTGATTTCCGTGGTTAATAAAAAATCATTACATTTTATAATAGTAATATTGTGTTAAACTAAACAGGGGCCAAAAAATGCATAGGTTTTTCTTCGGTTTTTATGAATGTTAGATACAAAAAACATTTTAGATTAACAGTGAAATAAGTAATTTCATTTCCTTATAGTCTAAAATGATACAAAACGAAATCCTCAAAGATTACTTACTTGTTTTGTTTTGAAATTCACATTGTTTAATTTCTCCTTCTCCTCATCGTACACGGCAATCAGGGCTTTTACAGAGCCATTTGTCCATCTGAAATTTTTGTCGCACTCTATTTGGATATTGTTCCTATCTATATTCTCACACGAATGTGATGCTAGTAGGTCCAAAGTACCGAATATATTCTCGCATTCGGGGCATAAGTAGTATTGGTAAAGATGAGTTCCCTCCATTATGTCTACTAAAATCAAAGAAAGAAAATTAAACAAGCAATGGAACTGGAGCAGGCAAACGCACAACGTGCAAAACACTACGGATATGAAAATAACCGTGAAATAAACAACAAACGTAAACATCTCAACAAAAACACATCACGTGACCCAATTACCCACAAATTTTTTCTGGGTTTTGTGTGCAAAGCCCGGGCTACCCATTCACCAGCTGTGAACGCCTTGGGCATGCATGGGTAAACCCCAAATGATCACGTGATGCCATCTGTGAACGGTGTGGGTTAACATGGGCAAGCCCGTGCTCGCCCAGGCTGTGTTTGTGAACTCAACCTAAATGTAGTTATAATATTAAAAGTGTAATATATCTTTCATGGATTTTTTAAATTGTATTAATGTCTGTTTTCATAATTTCAACAAGAAATATCTATATACATTGCTATTAATTACTGGAAAACGTAACATTTAATTTTATGTGTGTGTTTTATTAAATTTCTATTTAATAAGATCATTAACTACTTATTCAGTGGATTTTATTCACAGTGAAATTTGTTATTAATACTTTGCTAGTGTCAATTTTACAAGGGTGAATATATATATATACATATATAAAGAAATACAACTAATCAGAAAAACAAGTTTCTACAGTTCATTCTATACATACCTAGATAAAAATAAATTTTAATAGCATTTTTTTTTTCATTAACATTTAAAAGGTATTATTATGAGATTTACACAGTTTTATGTAACAAAGCAAAAGGGATCGATGCATGCATATTATTATTTGTTTCTTTATTTCCCTTGCCTGCTAGTGAGTGGGGTAAAATTTTTAGTTGCTTAAAATCATTAATGTTACTTGATGAAAAACGAACAAATATGATAAATGCTACTTTGAACTTGTTATTAAATTTGAAATACTAATTTAAAATTTTGAGGCGAATCTACTTACCTTTTTATATGTATTACAGTGCGGGAGAAGGTTTATCAAGTTCAGAAAGTGTAGCTTTAAAATTTCTCTACTTCAAAAATCCAATTAAAAGTATTGTACATTTTATTTCAGAAACTATTTTAGTAACATTAATTTGAACATGCTGAAATATTACAACCTTATGATTAATTAGGCTTCTTCCCCCACCCCCTCTCTACAAAAAATTAATTTAAAAAATTTGACCCAAAATCAATACTTTTTCTTACTCATATATATGGTAGAAAAAATATTGTTTCTGGGTCAAATTTTCAAACTTGAGATTTTTATTTATTTATTTATTTATTTATTTTATGTGTATGTTATCAGCATGTCTCAAGAACAAATAGTAGTAGGAAGTTCAAACTTGATATTCTAAATCTATATCATATACTGATGCTGCCCTTAACTTTTTCTGGAGATGCTACACTTAACGTTTTCTGCATATATATATATATTTGAGTATGTGCGACAACATATTGTTATTCAAGAAATTCTATGTGTTCATGTACAAGTAATATTTTCTAACATTTTTCTACATTTAAATAAACCACTATTTCTGAAAGTATTATTATTATTATTATTATTATTTAATTAAAAATTAATACATTGTTAAATGTAAGTGGTACAACTGGTAAAGTTAAAAAAAAAAAAGTGTGATTGACACCTGAATAAAAAGATAATTAGCGAGCCGAATATTTAGTATTCAGTTGACCAAATATTCGGTAATCGATCAAAACTGCTATTCAGTGCATCCCTAATGTTTATTATTTATTATATTTAAGATTTTTAATTAATCAATAATTTGATGGTGTGTACATAAAAATTAATTTGTAAAAAAAAAAAAAAAAAAAAAAATCTCTGAATCAAAAGTTTTTTAGTTTAAAAATAAAATGTAAAATTACAACAGAAAATTAGCAAATTTAAATTGCATAATTTAGCAATTTATAATGAATATGTTAAATTTAATTTAAAAAACAAAATAACAAATAGCTTAAAAATGAAGTTTAATTTAATTTCGTGATTGGTTACTCATTACATAAAATTTAGAATTAAAATGATCAGTCAGTCTCTTTTTCTGATGAAAGATCAATTAAGCTAGTTTCCTCAGTGATGAACAACTTATCTAATTCTTCATCATCAATATTACCTACTTTGTATAAACTCAACTGTTTTTGTTTTTTTATTTGGCTTTTAATTTAATATTAGATCGATTTGTCACTTTTTTCTACCAACACACTATTTCTTTTTCATTTGTAAACAATGTGATATGTTTACTGTTTAAATAGTTGTCGGATAAATTCATTTTTATCTCTCATACGGATAAGTATAAAACATTTTAAAGCAAAAGTATAAATAATTAGAAATATATATGATTTAAACAGGAAGAAGTTACAATGATTTCAGCCACACAGGAGGCATCTATTTCTGAAAAGAGTGGGATTGGGAAAAATGCCTGCAACGAAAGTTTCAATACAAACAAAACATATCGCTTGTAAATCTGCAAGATCCTTGCACCTCTCGTAAGTCAACTTGCAGTTGCAAATGTGAAAGATGGCTAAATTATTATTCTGAACTTGAAGAATTAATCAGTGCTTCATATATATAAGTATATATATTATATTAAATCAGTTCTTTAAGAAACAAATAAGATCTATTTGGTTTGGGATAATGGAAGTTTATTGACAGATATCGGATGGATTCATAATCGAATAACAAATAATTTTTCAATTATTCATTTTCGATTTGTTTATCTATACATATAAAAGAGTACTTCCACTCACTCACTGACTCATCAACGCACAGCAAAATCTACTGCAGCCAATTACTCGAAACTGGGTCAGATTACTGAACATATAGTGTAAGCACCCCCTAAGAAGCGATTTTGCGAAATTCACCCCCCAAGGGGGAGTAGGGGACAAAAAGTGATTTCACATACTCCTCTATATCTCAAACAAAAGAACAGATATACATGAAATTTTTGCTCTAATATATAGTTAATACAAATACCTAAAAACCAATTTCTGGAATTTTAGAAATTCAGACCCCGATAGGAGGAAGGAGGGGCAAAACATGATTCGAAATAGTCCTTTATATCGCAAACGGGAAAAAATATATATGTGAGATTTTTGCTCTAAAATATAGCTCCCATAAATACATAAAAACTAATTTCTTTAATTTTAGAAATTCGTCCCAGGTGGGGCGAGAAAAGGGGACTATGGGGCAAAAAAATAGAAATACAGTTACACAGTTCAAAATTGGAACAGATAAGTTTTAGAGGCCTGAAAGTCGATTGAGGATATTTTCGAAAGTGTAAAGTTATTAGGAGGGTCAGAAAGGGGGGGGGCGGAGGGGCAAAAAATAAAAATAGATTTAGGTCGCTCAAAATTGGTACGTGGAGGTTTTTGATACCTGCAAATCGATTGCGAAAATTTTCGAATTTTTTTTAATTATTAGGATAGACGGCCGGGTTTAAGGGGCAAAAATATATAAATAAGAGTAAGAGAGCTGAAAATTAGTGTTGTTAGGTTTTGTGGCCCGATAAATCGATTGCGGATACTTTAAAAAATACAGAATTATTACAAGAAGCGGGAAGGGGGGGGCGGGTGCAGGGGTTAAAATAAAGAAATTCAGATAGAATGTTAGAAATTAGTATTATTAGGTTTAAAAGCCTGAAAGAACGATTGCGAGTATTTTTTGAAGTCTAAAATAATTAGGAGGAGCGGGAACGGTATATGAAGGAACATGCACGCCTGTATACGCTACCGCAGGCAGTGGGGGCCCGGACCGATTACTCCACCGATGGGAGAGGATTATTTTTTGTATTTTATATTTATGTTTTTCCCTTACGGTAATATAAGGGATTCTTTAAGAGTGTCAATTATAAATGTACGCGCACAGCGCACAATGGCCTGCGCTGTTGAAGGCAGTGGGAACCCGATGCGACATTTTTTCCAATCAGAATTTTTTTTCTTTTATTTTTTTTTTAGCATGATAAAAAATTATGCAATTTTGAGCATTCATTAACTATAGCTATTCATTTAAAAATAGTGACCAGCGAAGCGAGCATAGCCTGCTAGTTGTATCATAAACAAATACAGTTCATTAGATTTTGGAATTTGCCAAGTAAATGGTAGTGTAACTTCTGATGTCACGTAGATTTCTGCAAACTCTTTGTACTGACATTTAGTAAAGAAATAAATAAAAATTTAAGTTATTATATATTTTTTTAAAGTTTAATGTATATTTAAAGAATATTTATAAATATTCTTAAAGTAAAAGCATATTTAACCCCTTAACTGCCTCGGGCGTATATTTACTTCTTGCCGAAGTACGGTCCTTTGTGTTACGCTGCTACTAGTGAAACTAGTTTCATGGCTTTGGAGTGTTTTAGAAGGATTTACGAATTTCACAAAAATGGGATGTGGGAGTAAGTGATAGGGGAATGTTTCTGGAACAGTGAATGTATAACTACGCCTCTGTGTGAAAAATGGTGGCACTCGGAAGCGAATCTCGTAATTTTTCGTCGGAAGGTATGGGGTTAAAATATATCTGAAGTATAAGTATATTTAGATATATGTAAGTAAAGCTTATTTCAAGTAAAGTTTGAAAGTATATTTTATCAAGTATATTTTTTTTAATTTCAGGTGAGCAACTGATGATCTAACGCTACAAAAGACACTTTACAGTTCAGATATTAATAATTCAGATAATTGTGTTACTTAGGAATTTTTTCACATGAAATCCATTTTAGCAATATGTATATGTTGTTAATTCATTTTTCACAATCACTAATTTATTTCTATGTCATATAAGTAGCCAATTATATACGCATATGTTAGTTTATGAAATTAATTTTTCAAAGAATAATGCACTAGAGTTGTGTTCATTATTTGCATGAGGTTACGTTTGAAATAATTGATTAAAGAACATATTTCTGCGCGAAACTGACGTGGTTATTAATATATACATATACGTATGCAGGGAGTCCCATAAGTTTGTAGACATTTTAAAAATTCATTACTATTGAAGGACTGATAGAATTGAACGCGGTTTGCGAAAATATCATTCTCGTGCAAAGGTGTTTTTTTTTTTTTTTTTTTTTGGTAAAGAAATAATATAGTTGAATTTTTTGTCGACGATAGTTAGAAAATAATTAAATTTTTCGCGCGGATGTGAAAGAAAAATATGCAAATGAAAGTCCTTTAAATAGCATAATTTTGCGATTAGAACAGTTTATTTCTTATTTGGCCTCCTACTTGTGTATACATGAAGTTTTAATTGCGATGCTGACTTGGCGGATTAAGCGTTACTGCTGAAGATGTTTTCCCTCAGATATGAACTGCCGACTGAAGCTGCAGTTAGCCTTGTTATAACTCGTTTGCAAACTATAATTTCTGGTGACGACGGACACGTAGAATAGCATTTATATGCCTGTAAACATATGCCTGCGAATAAGTACAGTTTTTCATGAAAATGTGTGATCTGGTCACGCACAGCATCCTTTATCGACAAATAACTTAATAATTATTTTTTCTTTACCAGAAAAAAAAAAAAAAAAAAAAAAATCCCCTTTCAGGAGAATGATTTTTTCGCAAATCGCGTTCAATTCTATAAATTCATTCAATAGTTATGAATTTTTAAAATTTCTACAGACTTATGGGACACACTGTATATATATATGTATGTATGTATATATATATATATATATATATATATATATATATATGTGTGGGAAGTTCCTTGCACAGCCAACAGATGGCACTGCCTCTGATGCTTATCTTTGAACGAGATGACGAACGGGTGTCAGTTGAGATCTGGCTGCAGTGGAGATCGGTTGAGACCGTCAGCGCGAAGGCTGACATGCTCATTTTCTCCTAATTAGAGCTTGTTGTGATCTTAATAAGTGTGTAGAGCCATGGAGGGCTCATTACTTCATTTTCACTATTTGATAGCACGCGTAGGTGTTTTTGTGTATATAAGTACGAGTAGGTGCTTAAATGTTGTTTTGTTACGGTTATACTGATCAAGAGAGTTTATTATGTGCTAAGCCTCGAAACCAGCTAGTATGCAAATTCTTCTGTTATCATACTTTCTTTGTGTATCTTGTGTTGTATGTGTGTTACCTAATAAATGTTTAGTCATCTAAGTCGCAACTCATCATTGCCCCACCCCTAGACGCCCAGCCAAGATTCTACAAGTGGGGGTTCGACCGGGATATTATGGATACACCAACAAGTTATAAAAGGTAACTGTTATATATTTATCATTCTGTTTGATAATAAATAATAATGATTAATGCATATATTGAGCAAAAAGAGTGTGAGTTACCATTTTGAATTAGAAATTAATGGTGAAATATTTTTTTTGAGAACAGTTTTGGTTTTACTGTGTGATGAAATAAAATAAATACATAACTTGAGAAGAATGAATAAAAATAGGAATTATGATTGAAAAAATATTCTGAATAATCTTTTAGTATTTTGCTTATTATTGTTTTCGATATTATTTTAACAATATTATCTTAAAACGAAAGTGAAAACAATAATTAAAGAAAGAATAATGATAATGGTGATATTATATGAAATATGTGTATATAGTAATAATTAAGAAATATATAAGATGTTCTAAATATTCTGTTGTATAATACAAATTGTTCTGCATGTGGTTATTTAAAAATCCTGATAATTTTGATTTGAGAACAAAAAGCATAGAATCATTTTTAAGAAAAATGTTCTCAAATTATTTTGTTTCTATTTAAGTATGATATTAATTTGGTAGAAATATTGAAATATTTTCTTGTATAATTAATTATTTAGAGTTATAATGGCCCAAAACGTGTTACAAGGTATTAGAAAAGCCGATTTAAGAACAATTGCTGAAGAATTAGGCCTAACTGTTCCGGCGGAAGCTAAGGTACTTGGAATCAAAACTTTGATTGAGAGTTCTGATATTTATAAAAATGATTTAGAATTTGTTAGAGGTGTTATTAAAATGTTAGTAGAAGAACAAAAGTTGAAATCTGTAGAAGAACAAACCAAAATTGAGATAGAAAGATTTAAATTATCCCAGTTAGAAAAAGAAATAGAGTTACAGAATTTAAAGTTACAGGCTGCAGCAAATAATTCTAGTAATAATGTTGAGCAATCAAATTCAGAAACTACTTCACAATCATTAGAAAATTTAATTAGAAGTATTCGAACATTAACCATTTCAGTACCTGAGAAACCGGAAGCTTTGCACTTATTTTTTCAATCCCTTGAAAAAGCATTCGTTTCTAAAAATGTACCGTCTAAATTCAAATCGGAAATATTGATTAATTTATTGGGAGATAAATGTAATGAGGTTCTTGCGTACGTAACCACCGAAGAAATTAACGATTATGAAAAAGTTAAGGAATTAATTTTAAGACAATTTCAACCAACGCCGCGTGAATGTTTAGGTAATTTAAAAAATGCGTTGCGTAATCCGTCAAAATCTCATGTCCAGTTCGCTTCCCGTCTAAGCGCTTCTTTTGATTACTATTGTAGATTGAGAGGGGTTAACGATGTTAAACAATTGTGTGATCTTATAGTTTCTGATAAATTATATGAAACGTTGGATTCTAGAACTAGGGAACATATTAGTGTTCGAGAAGGTCAAAATTGGTTTGAACCCAACGAATTAGGTCGGGAGTGTGATTTATTCTACTCTTCTAGAGGGAAATCGTTAATTGAAACTAATAATAATACGCGAAACGAAAGTTCAGAGAATAAGCGGTTTGTAAACAAAACTCCTTTTAGAAAGACACATTATAATAATAAAGATCCCATAGTACGTAATTCGGTATCTAATCAAACTCACGAAAAGTATGAAAGAATGTGTTACATTTGTGGTGCAAAATGGAAAACATTTCATTTCGCTAGAGTCTGCCCTAAACGTATTTCAGAGAAAAAAGAATTCCGTGAAAATCTTCCTACGAATTCAGTAGTTCAATCCGAAACAAGTCCGATTAACCTAATTGTTAATGAGCTCGAATATGTTGATATTTTAGTGGATGATATTCCACTTAAAGGTTTAAAAGATTCGGGTTCTTCTATTCTAATTGTAAATAAAAATAGCATTCCACAGACTAAAAATGTTATTTCTTCGACCACTCTAGTTAGCTGCTTTAATGAAAAGAAAGATGCAAATCTGACTGAATTTAAAATATCTTTACCTAATCATGATTCAATAAATGTAATCGGGGATTTTTGCAACAATTTGTCATGTGAGGTAATTCTCCCTGGTAATATCTTTCATATTTTGAAACAACAAAATAAAGAGGAAACACATGTTTCGAATTCCACCGACATAGGGGGGAAAATTTTTCTGAGTTCGGGGGGAAGCGATTTCGATGGAGCAAGTGAGTGTACTTTTTCTTTATTTGATCGAAGGGAAAATGAAATAGATTCTTTTTTTTCAAATATGTGCAATTTTTCAGAAGAAGCAAAATTCGATGTCACTCACATTTTAGATAAATCGTTAAAAGAGAGATTAAGCGAGTTAATAAAAAGTTATAAGCCAGTTAAAACAAAAAGTACTGATTTAAAAATGTCCATTATTTTATCTGATGATACACCAGTATGTTTACGCTCTCGCAGATTATCATTTGTAGAGAAATCAGAGGTGGATAGACAAATTGACCAGTGGTTAAAAGATGGTATAATTAGAGAAAGTACGTCAAATTATGCTTCGCCAATAGTGGTGTGTAGGAAAAAAGATGGAGGAATAAGGTTATGCTGTGATTATCGTGCTTTAAATAAGAAAATTATTAAAGATAAATACCCGTTGCCAAATATTGAGGATTTACTTGATAGATTAGGGGAAGGTAAAGTTTTTTCGACACTAGATTTAAAGAATGCGTTTTTACAAGTTGATGTAGAGGAAAAAAGTAGGAAATATACAGCTTTTGTGACCGATAATGCCCAGTATGAGTTTCTAAAAGTTCCCTATGGATTATGTAATAGTCCCTTAGTATTTCAAAGATATGTAAATTATGTGTTTAAAGATCTATTAAAAGATGGTACTGTAATTATTTATTTAGATGATATAATTATTCCATCTAAAGATGAGAATGAAGGGTTAGATAAATTAAAACGTGTGTTAGAAACGGCATCAAAATTTGGTCTAGAGTTAAATTTAAAGAAATGTCAGTTTTTGAAACGAAAGATCGATTTCTTAGGTCACATAATTGAGAATGGCACGATTAAACCCTCAGTAGAAAAAACTCTTGCAGTCCAAAATTTCCCAGAACCCCGTAATGCTAGGGAAATGCAGAGTTTCTTAGGTTTAACGGGTTACGTTAGAAAATTTATTCGTTCATATGCCAACATAGCAAGACCACTCAGTGACTTATTACGTGCTTCCACTCCATTTAAATTCGAGCAAGAACAGAAATTGGCTTTTCAAAAGCTGAAAGACATTTTATCTAATACGCCTGTCTTACACCTTTTTAAACAAGGCTATAAGTTAGAAGTTCATACAGATGCATCTAAATTAGGATTCGGTGCAATCTTATTACAAGAAGATGACGATGGACAGTACTATCCAATCCATTATATGAGTAAAAAGACCTCTGTACAAGAAGAAAAATACTGTAGTTATGAGTTAGAAGTATTAGCGATAGTAGAAGCCCTTAAAAAATTTAGGAACTATTTATTAGGTAGTAAATTTAAAATTTATACTGACTGTCAAGCGTTCACTAAAACTTTAGATAAACGTGAATTGACACCTAAGGTAGACAGGTGGTCTTTCCTGCTACAGGAATTCGATTACGAAGTAGAACATCGTCCTGGGAAACAAATGCAGCATGTTGACGCGCTTAGCAGACACCCTGTAATGACTGTAACAACTGACACTCTCACTCATCGTATTGCTGCTGCTCAAGAAAATGACGAGTTTATCAACACTATGAAATCTCTTTTACAACAGAACCAAAATGACGAATATGTGTTAAAAAATAATGTTTTATATAAAGTGTTAAATGATAGGGATGTACTAATTGTCCCAGAGATCATGCAAATTAAGGTCGTAAAGAAATGTCATGCCTTAGGACATTTTTCGGCTAATAAAACTGAAGAGTTAGTTAAACGCGACTATTACTTTTCTAATATGAAAAAATGCGTAGATAACGTTGTAAAAAGTTGTGTAGAATGTATTCTCGTAAATAAGAAACAGGGAAAAGGAGGTTTTTTGAACCCTATCCCTAAAGGAGATATACCATTATCCACGTATCACATCGATTTTGTGGGTCCATTACCGACCACCAACAAAAACTACAATCACATTTTTACTGTCATCGAGGGATTTAGTAAATTTTCGTGGCTATATCCGGTGAAATCAACTTCTTCAGCAGACGCCTTGCAAAAATTAAAACAGCAAGCTGCTATTTTTGGTAACCCCGCAAGAATAATATCTGATCGTGGATCTGCGTTCATATCGAAGGAGTTTGCAGATTACTGTGTATCCGAGGGAATCGAATATGACACCATCACAACCGGAATCCCAAGAGGGAATGATCAAATTGAGAGACTTCAACGAACAATCATTCCTGTATTATCCAAGTTATGTATAAATGACCCTAACAAGTGGTACAAGTTTGTTGAGGCTGTTCAGAGAACTACTAATTCCACCACATCGAGAAGTACCAAAAGAACTCCGTTCGAATTCCTCACTGGAGTAACAATGAGAAGGAAAGAAGATAAGAGAATACTTGAACTCCTCGAAGAGGAAAGGATAAATTCCATGCTTGATAATCTTAACACCATTCGTGAAGAAGCAAGAAAAAACATTCTTAAGATTCAAGAAGAAAATCGCCGATGTTACAACAAGAAGAGAAAGAAAGCCCATGTGTATAAAATTAATGATCTAGTTGCCATCCAGCGAACCCAGTTTGGAACAGGCATGAAACTAAGACCAAAATTCTTAGGTCCTTATAAAGTTGTGCGAGTAAAGACCAAAGACAGATATGAAGTCGAGAAGGTAGGTGATCACGAAGGACCTATACATACTAGTACTTCTGCAGACCATATGAAATTATGGTCCACAAACTAAACTAAAATCCAATACTATGGACTGATGAACTTTAAAGAAAAAGTTAACTGTGAATTTTTATGTACATAATTTTTTTTAATGTCTGTTTCTCTTTTTTTTTTTTTTTTTTTTTTTTTTTAATTGTATTTTGCAGATATCCTTTAGTATCCCAGGCTGGTTTACGGTGAGGTCACTGCACATCAGAATGGCAGAGCGTTGTGGGAAGTTCCTTGCACAGCCAACAGATGGCACTGCCTCTGATGCTTATCTTTGAACGAGATGACGAACGGGAGTCAGTTGAGATCTGGCTGCAGTGGAGATCGGTTGAGACCGTCAGCGCGAAGACTGACATGCTCATTTTCTCCTAATTAGAGCTTGTTGTGCTCTTAATAAGTGTGTAGAGCCATGGAGGGCTCATTACTTCATTTTCACTATTTGATAGCACGCGTAGGTGTTTTTGTGTATATAAGTACGAGTAGGTGCTTAAATGTTGTTTTGTTACGGTTATACTGATCAAGAGAGTTTATTATGTGCTAAGCCTCGAAACCAGCTGTTGGATAATTATGCAAATTCTTCTATTATCATATTTTCTTTGTGTATCTTGTGTTGTATGTGTGTTACCTAATAAATGTTTAGTCATCTAAGTCGCAACTCATCATTGCCCCACCCCTAGACGCCCAGCCAAGATTCTACATATATACTAATTTTTTTATTCAAAAAAGCCAAGGCGAAACAAGTAACAATAGGAATCACATTTGTCACTGAACAACTTAAATCATTTTCCATAACAGTTTTTTTTTCGTGGAAGGAAAGGCTAAAATGCTATTTTTTATGCATGATGACCTACATTTTAATGCAAAACAACATTTTGCTGGTTTTTATGTGCATAATTAGTTTTTCCTTAATATCAGTTTAAAAGAGAAAATAGTGTTCTAAACTTATTTCTAAGAAATCAAATTTCTGACTGCACAATCCAAAACGATTTTTCAAAACTGCTTCTTTTTAAAACTAATTTTTCTGCATGATTATCTTCATTTTATTGCAAAAAAACATATTTGTTGTTTTTCTTGTGCACAATTACTTTACTTTTTAACATCAGCTTAAAAGATGAAATAGTTTTACAAAATACCACAGGCTGTTATTTTGACATATTTTGTATGCTCATACAAAATAAATAAATACATAAATAAATAAATAAAACAAATTTCTACACATGAAAAAATTAACATAGTAATTTATATGGAGCTTTACATATGCATTATCGATAGTTTTATTGCAAAAACATTGACTAAAACATAAAATTGCGACTTGTTTTGCTGATATTATATATGTAAATTAACAAACAAACGTTGTCATTCGCGAAGAACTTCATCGAGAAGACGAAAGAAGAATGAAAAATTTCTGCATAAAAGTATTATTATTATATATTCTATTAGAGGTAATCAAACCTATGTTACAACCCCCCATCCCTCCAACCCCCCCCCCCCAAAAAAGAAAAAAAGAAAAAAAGAAAAGTGTAACAGAATTACATAATTGCACAGTATAATTTATTTATTTATTTATTTATTATTATGGCAATGTAGGATAAAATGCGAGGGCTATAAAATACATGTTTCAAAAACTAAAATATATTATAGATGCTGAGATACAATCATCTTTAAAATCGCAGTTCTTAAATAATAGCAGCGCCACCTGTCGTCGATAAATATCCAAAATGAAGTGCCCGGGAAAGTCTTTCCTGCAGGCAGTGAAAACCTGGACCTGATGCAGTGTGGTAGGGAAAAAACAGCTGACTTCGGGTACCTGAGGCGAGGTTTAGAATGATTTTAATGCATTTTGTTTTCTTCAGTTTTTATTTATAAAGTGATATATATGTATATATATATATATACTAGCTGACCCGACAAACGTTGTTTTGTCATATAAATTATTTCTAGAGAATATTTCGCTAGAAAAAAATAACTAACTTATTGTAAGTGTGTAAGGATGCGGTATATAAGTGGAAGATGTATGGAGCGCTGTGAACGGTGAAAGAATATAAAAATAACAAAACACCAATCATTTATTTTTTTAATTTATTAAAATTGATTCTTTAAAATTATATACATATCGCTACTTATAACAATATTACTAGAAAACAATATCAATCCCTTAATGCAACAGAGTGTACAATAATTTTTGTTATCCCATCTTTCGCCGATACAAACAAACTGGATGGTTTGCCCACTCGAGAGCCACGTATAATTAATTGTCCGTGTGAAAAACATGATGTGCTCAAATCTAAGCCACAGACAGACATCGTTTGACCCTGAGACTTGTTGATAGTCATCGCAAATGCCAATCTAATTGGAAATTGAGGGCGTTTAAATTGAATTGGCACATCTGTGGGTATAATAGGGATTCGCAGTAGTAATATATCTTCACCTCGGAATTTGTCATTTAAAATGATGGCTTCGATAACATTTTTCATTAATTTTTTTATGACTAATCGCGTGCCGTTGCACAACCGTGGTGGGTTCAAATTACGAAGCAAAATAGCCGGAGATCCAACCTTCAGTTGTAATAATATTATAGTTTTAAAAAATTAAAGAACACGCTTTTATAGAAATGTGAACTAAAAAGCACAAAATATCTGTCTTAGTATAAAAATTCAGGGTAAAAGAAAATCGTGTGAGTGACACACCGTAATATTTACATACTCTTAAATCTTTAATTAAAATAACTTAGAATTAACAAAAACCATTTTTAAAAAATCTCCCCTGACGGGGATCGAACTCTGGACCTTTAGGTTCGTAGCGCGGCGCCTTACCTCTACGCCACATCACTCACGTAGTAGAAGTATTTTTTTTACAATATAAATTTTTTGTTTGCTCCCAGAGAAGTTACAAACAAACATACATACATACAGGTGAAGTTAATAAAACCGTGTTAAAATATGCGGTGGCATGCCTGGTAAATCCAATGAGTTTAAAAACTTTGTTGGATAATTTACAGCTTCGGTGGCATCGCAAACTGTATCATTAGATTTGTATGACACCAAGTCTCCTGGAACAAATGTTGTATCTTCAGATTCAATTCGTTGACGTCCACATTTTTTGCTGCTAAAATTGCTCTTTCTGCTAGCCACTCATGATTTGTGTATCGTCTGTGTACAACGGGAAATATCTGGTCAATAAGAGCATCTTGAGAATCAATGATTGTGCAGAAATCGGTCGGTAATTATATGCATCCAGTTTCATCTGTAGTAACTTTTCCATCGCCGATATCTAACAATTGTTTTGAGAATGTTTCAGCGGATGGATCTTGAAGCTTTTGAACGCACAAATTTACTTTCAGTTGTACTTTTTCAACATTAAGCCACAATGACGATGATTTTAAGGACGCGTTGCTCTCATCAGCGTATGTTGAACGCGAATATCGGGAAGTGCTTGTCTGAAATCACCTGAAAAGAGTAACAGAGTGCCGCCAAATAGTTTGTCGTTGTTTTTTATATCTTTCAATGTCCTGTTCGACGCCTCAATCGAATGTTTGTGTGCCATAGTGCATTCATCCCAGATAAGAATTTTACACTATTTCAGTACTGTGGCCATGGACGATTGTTTTTTTATGTTGCACACTGCGTCTGGGTTATTTTGAATATTTAGTGGCAGTTTAAATAATGAATGAGCTGTTCTGCCTCCATCCAATAAAGTTGCCGCAATGCCAGATGATGCAACAGCCAATGCGATGCCATTATTTGATCGTATTTCAGCGAGAATTAGCGAAATAAGGAATGTTTTGCCAGTTCCACCTGGTGCACCCAAAAAAAAAAAAAAAAAAAGAATCCACCTTGTCCTGCCAAAACTGCGAGCATGATGCGGTCGTAAGCGGTTCTTTGTTCTTCATTCATTAGTGGGACATTGCGAGCAACAATCGCTGCCATTTCCACAGTATTGTTTTGTAGTTCACGATTCAATTCAGTGCTTATTAAATCAGATGCATTTCGATTTGTTGAATGCATACCGAAATGACTGAGTGGTAAGTTGGCAATGATAATGCAAAGATCTTCAATAGCACTCACTGCTTCATTGTACATAGCGTCACTGAATACTATCGTTAGATCGTTGCACCGTGAACGATGTTGATGCAATATATCATCAGTCATTGAATCTTTGTGATTACATGGGAAACATGTAGTCAACCGGGAAACATGTGGTCTACACTATAGCGAATAGTAGACGAATTTGTTTTGCTGTACAGTTCAGTCCTACTTCAGCAAGCATACACTCCCACTGGTTGTCGTCTTCCAGCAAGCCGAGTGCAAGGCATGCATCTTTATACGTTGGATACTGTTGTCCATTCACTTTACGTAAATCTTGAAATGACAAAGGGTCGATGACATTAACCAATAACAATCGAAGATAAAAGCACTCAGTCTGCCTTGGATTGACTGTAAATACTCGTCCCAAGGTGTTTGATTTGAATAAACCGGGACATGCATCAATCGGCGTGCCTTGCTTGCGGGGCATCCATTTTTTTGTTGGAGCCCATGTGAAATAGCGAGGTACTTCTGAATAGAGTAATGTCCGTGCAAAATGTCCCACTGGTTGTCGTCTTCCAGCAAGCCGAGTGCAAGGCATGCATCTTTATACGTTGGATACTGTTGTCCATTCACTTTACGTAAATCTTGAAATGACAAAGGGTCGATGACATTAACCAATAACAATCGAAGATAAAAGCACTCAGTCTGCCTTGGATTGACTGTAAATACTCGTCCCAAGGTGTTTGATTTGAATAAACCGGGACATGCATCAATCGGCGTGCCTTGCTTGCGGGGCATCCATTTTTTTGTTGGAGCCCATGTGAAATAGCGAGGTACTTCTGAATAGAGTAATGTCCGTGCAAAAGCACCAAAAGCATCCGCACGATTACACAATTCAAAAAATTCGGTGAGTGTAGTTTTTGGTGGATTTATAGCACGATCAATCGCTGTCTCGCTCGTGAAATATACGCGCTGGCCATTTTCAAGATGGACGGCTAAATGACGAACTGCTGGATCCCGTTGATGAATTGGGAAACCAAAGATACGCCAAACAGCTTCATTGGAGCTGACGTACCGGCCAATTTGGTAAAGTGTTATTTCATCGTTGTTATTCACCGGAGGATCATTCACATTGGTATTTTCAACTCGAAATACAGCCATATCACTGCCTTTATTCACATACTTGCAAATGTATTTGATGCTCTTCACTGAACTGCAGAACTGAACATTAATATGAGCATTAAATGATTTGCTCAGCAGAGGCGAATATGGGACCACCCAACGGTTATCAATGTCAATATCTATGTTGTTGACATAGATGACCGCCATAGATGATAAGATTGTCCGCCATTATCGGGATTTCTTCGACGATATATTGGATATCCGTCAACATTTGTGATCGTGAAATTTTTCGGAAAACTTGTAGTACATTTTAAATCTCCACAAATAATAATGGCCTAAAAATTCATTTTTCATTTTAACATAAAATAACTCCGTCGGATATTGACGAATTTTTTAAAAGAATATACCATTTTAACTAATTTTAACATTTAACAATATTAACGTTGAAAAAATATTTTAAACACTTACGGTTAAAAATTCATTTTTCATTTCAACATTAAATAAATTCTGACATCGTGTTTACGATTCTAAAATATTAACTTTGAAAAAATATTTTAAACACTTCGTAAGATACGGTTACGATTCTAAAAATATTAATTTTGAAAAAATATTTTAAACACTTCGTAAGATACGGTTAAAAATTCATTTTTCATTTCAACATTAAATAAAGTCTGACATCGTGTTTACGGCAACTCACGCCATCTACGTGGAAAAGTTGTTGAAAGAGTTGGTTAAAAATTAATTAAGAAAGAATTAATTAAGTTACAACTTTCATTTGTAAATCTAAACCATTCTCGAATCCACCTGAAGACACACAAAAAATTTCATTAAACTCAGTCCAGCCGTTTAGGAGGAGTTCAGTGACATACACACGCACAAAAGAAATATATATATAAAGATATATATATATATATATATATATAAAGTGATTTAATTCTTTTGAAAATTCATTTAAATATAGTGACCAGCGAAGTAGGCGTAGCCTGCTAGTATTATATACACATAAATGTATGTTTTCTGAAGTATTATTGCAGTTCATTCTAACTGGTCAGCAGACTTTAATTATTCTTTTTAGTTCCAAGTGAATTATTTGTTTGAATGATTTGATATAATTAATTTTAATCGGAAATTGTTTTTTCTATGAACAATTTTTACATTTGTATCATCATCCAAATGTTTACTTTTATAATTAACTGTATATTGTTTTATATTTTGTATTGAGACCAGAGAACATACTTGAAATAAATTGAATAGCATTCAAGCTAAATTCGAGATTTCTATAAAACTTCAATCATTTAATAAAGTACGATTTCAATATTTTGAAGGCTATACATTGTATGAAAGGAAAGTGTGTGTGTTGTAAAGATTTCATTTGTTCAATCTTCATTGAAATCTAAATATTCATTAAATTTTTTATTACCTTATAATTACATGTTTTGGAGAGAGTAGATGATTAAAATTACAGAAGATAGAAAAAAGGGAAGAGTTAATGTTGCTTTCACAAGAGTGTGTACATCTATTGAGAATGCAGTATGTGGTAAGCTCAATATCCAAATATCAACTCTCATTATTTAAAATCAAGATTATTGAAAGTTCATAATCTGTAAAAATTGTGATTATATTTTACTTTCAATCACGTAAAGCTGATTTAGTACTGATGGTATTAGATATACGTATTTTTATTTCTTCCCCGAGTTATTTATCCACTTTTAACCAATATATATGCATCATGTAAAACTATTTAAAATTCTGCTTAAATTTGCATTCATAGAATCGACTGCAATATAGTTACATGACAATGTATTTTATTTTTAAAATTTGCTGTTAAGAAGATCTCAACAGGTGAACACTGAATGAAAAACTTTCATAGCTTATTGAAATAATATCGAGAATGTAGGTGCTATGTCAGTTTTAGTATATTAGCATAACATATTAAAAATTTTTTTTTATTTATTATTATTATTATTATTATTTTTTGAAAATAATGATGCTACGATCACGATGCCATGAATACAATTCTATTAAAGTTAAGATTTAAAAATTTAATTTAAAAGTTTTATTATCAAATGATAAATAATTTTACTTAATTGCGAAATATAACATTTTATATTACGCATCATAGCAACACCAGTTCTAAAGTGACATTGTGATGTTTATATTCATCTACTTAGTATTATTTTATTTATTTAAATTGAAGAATTGAAGAATAAGCAAAATATTAAAGTTAATAGCTATGAAATTACATATAATCACTAATGAGAAAGTGATAAATATTTATTCAACCCTCAATTATTTTATTTTATTAATATAATTTATATTTTAAATAACTATTCAATAAGTACTATCATAAAAATCCTGATTTTAAAAGATAAAAAAATATCAAGAAGTACAAAAGATCATACATTTCATTTTGTAAGTATTTTATATTTGATTTTTTTATGATCAAGAATATGGTAATTCTTCAATCGGATGAGTATTTTAAAACATCAGTGCATTTACCTCAATCTTGAATTAAAAAATCTCACTAAATGAAGAATCACAATGTGACCTGATGGAGAATATTCCAGTTTATCGAACAATTATCTGAATGAGAATTTGGCTGTTATGCCATTTTTAGTATATTGGCATACCATACTGAATTCTCTTTCAGATTGTTCAATGAAGTAAAATCTTGAAAAATACATCTTCTTTTGAAGTGAAGCAGTTGTCTACTTGATATATATATATTAATTCAATACCACCATGAATATAGTAATTATTTGTATAAATGTAGCTCTCCTATATTCTCGACAAGACTACTAATTTTTATTCTAATAGGCAGCCATTAGAGTGGCAACAATGTTTATTGAATCAATAAGAGTGAATCGAAATTTTATAATTTTGAACATATAAGCAAATTAAAAAAGAATTTTATTTGTGGAAATTCTGCTGATTATTATATATATATATATATTCCCTTATTTATGTACGATATAATTTCTATCTTTATTTTTTGTCAATTATACTTGTATTATGGGTCACCAAAGCAGGAGATCCATACCCTCCGTACAGAATTAAAATTGCGATGGCGTGTCTCCGGACCATCCTGGATTGTGTTCCAGACCGTCACCAATTACCCATTGCGCAGTACTAGTGTGACGTTAAACCCAACCAACCAACTTTTTTTTTTTTTTTTTTTTTTTTTTTTTTGGAGAAACCTTCACTTTTGAGAAAGTGGATTTAATACTATCTTTCGCATATATCAGAGGTGAAACTTTTCTGTGGCTACAACTAAATTTATGGTTTTTGAAAAATTTGTTGTGTTTGAATTTATTGTTAAATAATTTATAAAAATTTTTCTTATTTTTAATTGACTGTATATTGTATAAAAACTCTCGAAATATCACTTATATGTATACTGACCAAACGTCCCCATTTTCTACATTTTTTCTAAGTTTTAAAAAATTGTAGAAAGTAAATTATTAATCAGTAATAGTTTATTTTTAGTCCTTATTTATTTGGGATGGACAAATATATCCATAATTAGATAATTGTAGCAATTTTTAACGCTTCTCTATTATAAAGGTACTTAGATCTGGTCAGCCTAATTATAGTTGTAAATAGGTATTTTTGATGTTTGACATATAATATCTCATCAGTATGGTTTCTCGGACATTTATTCTGTGTGTAAGTAGCAATTTTAAGGGTTTTTCATATTCGGTTGTTTTATCCCTAATATATTAAAAGAAAGTATTGGATTCGTGGAAATTTTTGATTTTCGATTTTTGTTGAATTGTACAGGTTTAAGAGATGTCATGAACACGATTCGACCATTCTTTGAAAATGCTTGCCTTTATGTGTTAGCAAATATGTAAGGACGATGTACCTTATGAACCAAGTGGACTAAATTTTAACCAAATATGATATTTAATTGAACTTTGACTTGAATTGGTGATGATTAGCTTTTGGGATATATTATCCAACAGTTGGTACTGACATGGTGCGATTTCCTATCGTTTTAAGGTATGCTCAAAAGCTACTGTGTACCAAAGTTATCGTAAGATATAAGCTTCTATAGTGAGCAGGTTAAAAAGTAAATAAACAGGGAAAAAAGAAATAATATGCGTGTATATATGGATAGTAGGTGAAACTAAGCTGATTCACTTTGCAGGCATATCGATTGGCAGGTGGTGCTGCTATGCTGCAATTTAATTCCTTTTACCACTATAAGATATAAAGGTATCAAACTTGGCATGTGAATTGAATAATATATAAAACCATGCTGATTCAGTTTATTTCCATATTTGGCGAAAGGTGGCACTGCTATACTATAATTTAATTCTTTTTACAGAAAGTCTATATCTCAGCTTCTATGCCATCTGTATGCAATAAACGCACTATGTAAGATATATATTATAACAAAATTATGCTGAGAGGTGATTTAAAAAAAAAAGAAAGAAAAAGAAATATCTCATATTCTGTGGTCACCACATGACTCTCTTCTATATTTTCCTGTACAATTACATCCAGTAAAAATAATTAACCCTTTCATTCCCTGTGATGCCAATTGGAATCATAACATTTCAGCGTTTCTTTCTTACCATAAAACACACAGGCGATTAAACTTAGAACAGTAACAGGGGCACTTTTTTCCTCTGATTGGTTCTTCAAATTATGTAGTACTGACGAGAATTTCGTCATTTCACGCATGCGTCTTGGATTTTGATCAACGAATCCCTATCGCGCTGCGGTGTGTAAACAACGAGATATAAAAATCTCGTTGTGTGTAAAATGTAAACATAAACATCGTCAGTATGATAATGTAATTTATCCAAGTTAGTCTATTCTCAAAGAAATCCCCCAACCACAAGATAGTCTATGGTTAGAAGTAATCTAATCCAAGTCTGATGTTAAACAAACGAAAAATAACAAAAAAATAAATTTAAGATTTCGTTTTGATAATTTATTCTTGATAATATGGTACTTTAAAACTACTCAAATACATGCTTCAAAATATCTATTTTTGTTACGGGAAGCTTCGTTTTTTTTCTTATATTTGTGTATGTTTATCTTAAATTTAATACCTTAAATCTTGATTATGCTATAGTTCTAGAAATTTCCTGAGTATTTAGTTTAGTACAGCACAGATGTTTTATAAAATTAAATATTGGAGACAAAATACGTTCATAGACGTTGGCGAATTTTTTTTTTTTTTTTTTTTTTTTTTTTTTTTTTGGTCTTAGTGAATGGCTTAATTGGAATAAGTGTATGATTGTTATAATAGTAAGCATAACTTATCTGACTAACAAGTGCATGCATTATTAAAGTAAAACTAAGTGCAGTATGTCTTACTTAGTTTTTCATATCAAGTTTGTACAGAAACGGAAACTTTTTATTTATTTTTACTTAAAGACAAGTGTCTGTTGTATCATTTTGACGAGTGAAATGGAAAAGTACTTTTTTTTTCCCCTCCCAATACCTGAATTTTTATTTTTTTTAATTTTATGAAGTCTATGTCATCTTGAACATTTTTTTCATTTTGACAGTGTTTGTTTAATTTGCCAAAATTATTTCATATATAATTGCATTTAGCTTCCATACTTTTTAGCTGTTTTTAAATAAAAAACACACTTCTTTGTATATTCTCTTAACAAATATTTAGAGTTAAGAAAAATTTGATAAAGACTTACTCAATTTTGGTGTAATCCTTTTTATTTTAATATAGTGGGATTGCCTCTAATGTGAACCTTGTTTTTCCTGCATTACTTGGTTACCACAGAAAAATTTATAGGTAGCATAAGATTGGTCAGTTTTAGATATCAAAAATTATTGTTCCCAAAAAATTTGCTCTTCTAATTTTCTTTAAACTTCCTGTATAAATTATCTTTTGTATGCCTTAAGACATATGTATTATTTTTCTATCACAGAAAAATTGTTAGGCAAGTGATTGATTACAAGGCTGGAAAATTGGTACAGAATTCATACCACAAGTAAATGAAACAGAATTTTCTTCTTATTAAGCTAATTATTTAATACGTAGAGAAATATTTTAAATGATTACTGCTATGAGTTCTGTATTAATTTTATAGCCTTCGTGGTGTCATTTATGTCTTCTGACCATAAATCCTTATCGAATCGTGTTCTTGACTGACTAAGAACAGGATTCGACAAGGATTTGTTTAACAAAACCGTATGAAGTGTATTTTTTTTACATAGGTATTTTTGCTAGCGTTCGGACACTTTTGTTACCGACTGTATTATAGTAGAAATTTATGTTTACTCGGAAATGGTTATAACGGTATTAATAAAAAATTGGGATAAGTGCTTTTTTAGAGACCTAAAACAATTGGAACATCCTTAGCTTCAAGAAAATTTGTGTTAACTCTTTAACTGCCAATCGCTACATGTAGTAGAAATTGAGTTTACTCAGAAATGGATATAACGTTTTTGATTAAACTTTGGAGTTAAGTGTCTTTTTTTTTACAGAATTAAAACGTTTGGACATATCCTCATCTTCAGGAAAATTTGCGTTAACCCTTTAACTGACAATCGCAACATATAATAGAAATTGGATTTACTTGAAAATGGATATAACGATTTTTATAAAAGTTTGCGATTAAATGTTCTTTAGAGAGATAAAACGATTGGACATATCCTCATCTTCAGGAAAATTCGCGTTAACCCTTTAATGGCCAGTCTTAACGTATAATATAAATTAGGTTTACTCGGAAATGGATGTAACGATTTTTATAAAAGTTTGGGGTTAAGTGTTCTTTAGAGAGGTAAAACGCATGGACATATCGTCATCTTCAGGAAAAATCGCGTTAACCCTTTAATGGCCAGTCACAACATATAGCAGAAATTGGGTTTACTCGGAAATGGATGTAACAAATTTGATTAGAGTTTGGGGGATCAGTGCTTTTTAGGGATCTAAAACGACAGTGACAGTTAAATAAAAAGTGCGCAATCTGTAATAGGTGGAGCTGCCTATAGCGACTACTAACGGGTTAATTAGTAGCTGAGATACAAAAGGAAACTGATTCAGGACACCTCAAAACGTGCAAATCAGGTGAAATCTCGAATTCCACTTTCAATAATATAAAAGAACTTTAAAATATCTTTCGAATGATATATTAAAAATAATTTAATCATAATTAGAATTTGAAATTTTTAAATATTACAGCGCCATCTGGTGGTATAAATTTCTGTAAGCTACTGCTCGATTCCAAATCAACAAAGCTTTCTAATGATGTATTACTTATGAAATTATTTTAATTAGTAGCTGAGATACAAAAGAAAACCGATTCAGGACAGCTCAAAACGTGTAAATCAGGTGAAATCTTGAATTCCACTTTCGATAATATAAAAGAACTTTAAAATATCTTTCGAATGATGTATTAAAAATAATTTAATCATAATTAGAATTTGAAATATTGAAATTTTTAAATATTACAGCACCATCTGGCAGTATAAATTTCTGTAAGCTACTGTTCGATTCCAAATTAACAAAGCTTTCTAATGATGTATTACTTATGAAATTATTTTAATTAGTAGCTGAGATACAAAAGAAAACCGATTCAGGACACCTCAAAACGTGTAAATCAGGTGAAATCTTGAATTCCACTTTCCATAATATAAAAGAACTTTAAAATATCTTTCGAATGATGTATTAAAAATAATTTAATCATAATTAGAATTTGAAATATTGAAATTTTTAAATATTACAGCACCATCTGGCAGTATAAATTTCTGTAAGCTACTGTTCGATTCCAAATTAACAAAGCTTTGTAATGATGTATTACTTATGAAATTATTTTAATTAGTAGCTGAGATACAAAAGAAAACCGATTCAGGACACCTCAAAACGTGTAAATCAGGTGAAATCTCGAACTCCACTTTCGATAATATAAAAGAACTTTAAAATATCTTTAGAATGATGTATTAAAAATAATTTAATCATAATTAGAATTTGAAATTTTTAAATATTACAGCACCATCTGGCGGTAGAAATTTCTGTAAGCTACTGTTCGATTTCAACTCAACAAAGTTTTCAAATGATGTATTACTTGTGAAATTATTTTAATTAGTAGCTGAGATACAAAAGAAAACCCATTCAGGACACCTCAACATTTTCTATTAAACTAGACAGCCTTCGCCCCCCTTAGCGGTCATTATTTCCAAATGAACCCATTTCCAAATTTGCTGCTTACATATTATCCTGGCAAGCCATATACGCCAACTCGAAAACAGGGGCGTGTAATTGATGGGGAGCGCTTTGAAAATGCTCTCTTCTATGAAGATTCAGCACGACAATGAAAGGCACAGAAAATTTACGCTAGTCCTAGTCTGCGCCCCCTGCAATTGATGATAGTCACCTCGGGGTGAGTGTGAGATAATCAGGAGAAATCATAAAACTGCCAAAGAGAAAATCCATGAGTGTTTCGAAGACAGGAAGATAAGGAATTGGGGGTGGGGGGTGGATAGTGGGTGTTTCGGTTTCATCTTCTCTTTGTAGTGGAAATAAGAGAGAATACTGTGATTACGATTTGTAGGCAAACATTTGATAAAGCTTTTTTTTTTAAAGAAAAAAAAAAAAAAAAAAAAAAAGCTTCTTAAAATTGTAAATAAAAAAGTCCCGCGAAAATTTTCGTCCTTTTAGCGCCCTTTCATTTGTGCATCGAGCGAGAGCCCCGTGCGACCGCACACCCTTTGGTCCGCCTCTGATAATAGTCGATACTGGAAGGTGGAAGTCATGTGGTTGTTAGAAAGAAGATTAAAAAATAAATTGTGCAAGTCGTATTATAAGACATAGTATGAAGCAACGCTGAAGTTATTTTAGATTGAATCTCAGGTATAATATTAGATCGGTTTAGTTGGTGCTAGAGTCCTGCCCGAAAAAAAAAAAAAATTTCATCAACCTGAAAACCGACCAGAAACCCGAAAAATAAATCAACATTACTTATTCATCTAAAAGTGATGCAAAACAAGGTAAAATTATATAACATGATAAGTAAATTTTCATTGTCACACAGTTGGTAAATTAAAAAAAAAAAAAAAAAACTAGCATGTTGTGGCCACCACAAGACATTCTTCTATATTTTTCTGTCAAATTCACTAAGTGCGAATAATTTATTAAAACTATTATTAAAAAGTTTAATGTGATGAATGCATATGCAAATAATTTTCATCTTAGGGAAATCTAACACTAAATATCCAAAGAGAGACAGTATTATCGTCTGTAAATAACTTCTTAAACAATGTGCTTTTATAATGGTTATCTCGCATATCATGGTTCGTACAGTTATATGGCATAGAAGTTGAGATATAGCCATCCTGTTATCGATGAAATTTGCAGTATAGCAGCGCCACCTATTGGCCAACATGCAATCAAACTGAGTCAGCATAATGTCTCATAAACGCCTTCTCACATATTAAGTTTTGTTTGATGATACACAATAGAACCTGAGATATAGCTTTCCTTGTAATTGGAGAAATCGCTGAGTAGCAGCGCCACCTGTTGAGCAGTTTACACCAAAAGTTGACAGGCACTAATATATATTAAAGGGCACCTACATACAAATTTATATGCAATTCTGTGCAGTAGTTCTTGAGATATAGACTTTCTTCAAATTGCGGAAATCGCTGTGTAGCAGTGCCACCTGTTGGTTGATAGGCATTCAATTTCAATCAGCATAATATCTCATATTGGTCTTCTCGCATATCAGGCTTTGTTGGATTATACGCAATGAAACCTGACATGTAGTCTAGACCTCTCAAAACTTGTAAAACTGTCGAAAACCGGAAGTCAAAAATTTTTACTAATCCAATATTTTCTTCGATTGAATATAGAAAAAAATAAATAAATAAAATGTAATTGCTGATTGTATTGAGTTTAAAAAAAAAAAAAAAAAATATTTAATAATAATGTTTGAACATTTATGTGAGTTGTGAAATTCAAGATTGCAAAAATATGCTTCATTTTCAGTGTTAGTAGTTCATTGTTTAATGCTTATATTCTGAAAAAAAAAAATGTATATGTGTATATATATCTTTATTGCTTTTGTTCAACGTGAATGTTTATTATAATTTGGGTAGCAGGGATATATGATTTGCAATTGAACACGGTTTGACCATTTTTAGAAAATGTCTGTCTGTCTGTGTGTGTGTGACAAAATTTTGTGGAAACTGTATCTCAGGAACTACTGCACAGAATTTCATACAAATTGGTATATAAATGCACCTTGACATAAATTAGTGCCTATCAACTTTTGGTGAAAAATTGTCTTACAGGTTGTGTTGCCATCATGCTTTTTCTAAATTTTTAACATGGTGATGTAGGACAAAATTTTGTATAAATGTGCATAAAGAGAATTATTTTTTAGTAATCATTATAAAATTTACAAGAATTATTTATAATAGAGATAGTCAAAAGTCAACTGTGAAATTTTTTTTGTATGTGTAGGAGCCTTGCCACCCCCCCCCCCTGGGGGGAAGTCTCCCTCGAGGAGGGTAAATTTTCAAGATGGGTATCTTTCGAAAGGTCTCGTCAATACCTTTAAAACGAATGGTTGAACTATAAATCTGTGATAATTTAAAACAAAGTTATCGATTTTTTTTACTTTTAACAACAACAACAACAACAACAAAAAAAATCATATATATATATTTTTTTTAATATGGAGGACTTTTTACTTTCTTCTATATGTAATATAGAGAAAGTATTGGATTCGTAAAAATTTTCGACCTCGGGTTATTGATGGATTTACACGTTTTGAGAGCTGTAGTACACGATTTGACTATTTTTAGAAAATGTCTGTCTGTCTGTGTGTGTGTGTGACAAAATTTTGTGGCAACTGTATCTCAGAAACTACTGCACAGAATTTCATACAAAATGGTATGTAGTTGTACCTTAACATAACTTAGTGCCTATCAACTTTTGGTAAAAATTGTCTTACAGGTTGCGTTGCAATCCCGCTTTTTCTAAATTTTTAACATGGTGATATAGGACAAAATTTTGTATAAATGTGCATAAAGAGAATTATTTTTTAGTAATCATTATGAAATTTACAAGAATTATTTATAATAGAGATAGTCAACTGGGAAAATTTTTTTGTATGTGTAGGAGCCTCGAAACCACCCCTGGGGGGGGGGAATTCCCCCTTTGAGGGGAGTAAATTTTCAAGATGGGTATCTCTCGAAAGGTCTCATCAATACCTTTAAAACGAATGGTTGAACTATAAATCTGTGATAATTTAAAACAAAGTTATCGATTTTTTTAGTTTTAACAAAAAAAAAAAAAAAAAAAAAAAAAAAAAACAGAAAAAAAATCTTTTTTTTTTTCTGCACAATCACTTTATGTAATGTTTACTATCAAGTTAATAGAGTTTCGTTGAGCCAAATTAAGGCATTAATTAAAAATAATACTAAAAATATGAAAACATTTAATAAAAGGATCATTTTTATAAAACAAAATCTTGTGAAGGGACTCATTTTATAAATTTGAATTTTGTGAAGGGTCCCTTTTTATGGATTTGAATTTTGTGAAGGGTCCCTTTTTACTATGTGGAATTTTGTGAAGGGGCCGCAAAAGGGACCCAAATTTTGCCTGGATCGACCCCTGTATATAAACATAAAAAAATTTGTGTTAAGTTTTATTTGTATACGGGAAAAAAGAGAATTTTTTGGAGGGGGCGACACACCCCCTGAAAATTTTCAGTGGTCGTGCATGCTTCAGTGCCAATGCATGTTAAAGTAAATATTGTGAAAATGTAATGAAAGTATTTAGTCATTGTCTTGTGTACATGCATAAAACTGATCCATACCTATTTAAAAAATTATGTACCTGTAAGTATATAACATGCAGATTATATTATTATATAAAGAAATTTTGTTGTTAAATTTGATTATACAGGGTTCATAATCAAATATGAGAAAAAAAATTCCCTGAGTTTTCCAGACAATTTTAAAGAAAATATTAGCAATATATTACAAGAAACACTCCTCTAGAGAGGCGAAAATACTTCTAATTCCATTGTATGATATATTACTGCCGATCATGACAGAAATTTACATACAAATCATTGCTCACATGCGTATTTTCACAATACTTAATCATTTGATTCAATATGAAGGCTAAACAAGGAAATTATATTATGAGAGGAAGGAAATTGTCGTTTTTCCAGGTTTTATGATCAATTTTCCCTGATTATTTTTTTAAACAAAATCCAAATTTTCTGAGTATTTCCAGTTTTTCCTGATGATGTATGAATCCTGTTAAAAATATTTGTATTTATCTAAGAGAAAAAAAATAAATAAAAACTTCTTTATTTAATGAATAAATTTTTAAAATATATAACATTGCATGACTCTATAGGCCTATTTAAAGCTATCAATTAACCTTGCTGTGGTAAATGTGATAAAAAAAAAATATAACTATAAAACAATTGATTTGATACAATAATAATAAGTGCCCGAATTGCATTTTATGTTTAATGAAAAACTTATAACCAGTAACAGTGAAATCTGAATAAAAGATATTTTAATAAATATCATCCATTAGAATTTTTGAAAATGTGTTAAATAAAGAGTCTAAAACTTAATTTTTATCACTTAACTAAAACGCCAACAATATGTACTATGTACGGAATACACACTATCAAAAGAAAAGGTTATTTAAGTATATATATATATATATAATTTAAATAATTTAATTCCTTTCTCTCTTAATTCCTGTTTAATTCCCCATCTCCAAGAATCTCCTAATCCTGAAAATCGCTTTTCACAAACTAAATTCATGGCAGCTCTTCATAATATGCGTTTTAAGAGTTCATAGGAAAAATGAAAAAATTTTCAGAACTAGGTAATGAACATATTTTTATCTTAATGACATATCACCGTTTCTTTCTATCCTCACTTGCAACATTTAATTTCCATTTGTTATTGTTTGTTGGACGGAGGTTTGTTGTTATTTTCATATCAGCGCGGAAGACGCCATGGTGCAACTTGCTTAAAGTGTTTAGGCGCATGCGTAAAGTGCTTACGTCACTACCAGCTTATCTAAAGAACCAATCAGAGGAAAAAAGTTCCCTTGTTACTGTTCTAAGTTTAATCGCCTGTATAAAACACTCCCGCTGGTTCAAAATGAACAATATTAAAATCTATACACATTTTCCTACCGAAAAATATATATATTAGATGATTTCACAATCCTTGTCGATAATTGAAAATATATTTTACTCTATTCTGATAATAATATCAGAATCAGTTTCCACTTTTGGGCAAATTAAGTAAATTAACCGTTTGAAATATTTTTTATTTTATTTTTTAATGTTTATATTTTGTATTTTAATTAATTTGTATATGTATTTCTTCCAAAATTTTGATATTTTTATCTATTGAAAAGTTATGGTTTTAAATGGCATCACTGGTTATATTAAACAGAAACAAACACCTCTCAGTTGCTTTGTTAGCTATATTAATTCGTACTCTGCTATTACTCCTATTAAATTAAATATTTATCTATATTACCTTCGGAAAAAAAATTATGACTAAATATAAGATTTATTGTTTTATGGAGGGAAAATCTTGGGAATGAAAGGGTTAATTAAAACTATTTTTTTAAGTCAATTTTATTTTGTGTTAAAAATGAAAATAAATCGATAACTTTATTTGTTAATTTCGCCGATCAGTAGTTGAAACATTCATTTTAAATGTATTAACGAGTTCTTTTGGAAGATGCACATAATGTAAATGCTCCCCTCGGGAGGGGGGGGGGGGTCATCATCCCCCAGAGGTGGGAAGTGATTCTCCTGTATATGCAAAAAAAATTCCCAGTTAGCTATCACTATCATAAGTAGTTCTTTTTAATTTCATAATGATTATTAAAAAATAATTCTCTTTATGTAGCTATTTATAAGGAATTTTGCCCTATTTCGCCATTCAAAAAAATTAGGAAAAGCAAGATGGCAACACTACTGTTGGATAATTTTCACCAAAAGTTGATGGTTGCCCCAAATTTTTGCCGCTAACACACACAGACAGACATTTTCTAAAAATGATCAAATCGTAGTCTATACTCTGTTCGCGGATAACTGGTAGCGAAAGTAAACTTAAAGGATTGCTGTTTCTTCTCCAGAGTTTGCCATGTTTTACGTTTTCTCGCTGAATGGAAGATTCTGTTTATACTGACCGAAGGTTTGCTTTCCCTGCCTTGTATGTGAGTATAATTTGTGACAGCTGGAGAAAACTAATTTCTGGCTTCATTGCATTTATCTTTCCTTACGAGGAATTTATTCCATGCTTTCATTTTAAATAATTCTCATTAAACACATGAAGAAAGGAAAATACCGCTACAAAATAAACAAACGAAAAATGAAATCGGACGTCGTTTGTCTTTAATCCAAAGCCTAGTATCCCCAAGGATTTTTATTTACTTTTGCTATCAGTTCTCGGCGAAAAGATTATAGATCAACGCGTGCATCCACAGAAATCCTGAGGTCCAAAACTTTACGAAACCAATAGTTTCTTCTATTAAATATAGAAAGAAAGTAAAATAAATAAAAATAAAAGTGAATAACAAAATAAATAATTTATTTTTTGCTTTCCCTTTACCAATCTAGCTTAACCAGGTAAAGGTAATTCACATTGTGTTTTCTCTTAAATAAAGAATAATTCTACAAAGGTTTATTCAGATCAGGATAATATACATACATACTTACACATCATATTTTAAATCCATATCTCACTTTTTGGAAGAATGAGGGTTTGATACTCGAGCCGTTAAAAGACCGTCATATCCCAAACAGCACATCTTTTCCCAGGATATCTTCAAGACATCTTAAGGATTAAAAAACATCCTAGAAATATCCTAAAGATGTACTGTAGATAAGTGCGTTGTTAGGGATATATCAATTGTGGATGTGCACGCAGGGCCCGACTATGCTTTTGAAGACCCGGGGCACTGATGCTATTCGGAGGCCCCCATACCCTGCTCTAAAGAGCTCACCAAAAGAACCCATTCTCAAGATCAAAAATAAATAAATAAAATTAGTGCGTTTTTTAATTTTTTCCTTCAATTATACCTTCTATTTCCTCATATTTTTTTTTTTTTTTTTTTTTAGCAACCTATAACAACAAAATCATTAGTTTTATATTCAAGACAAATGAAAAAATGTAGCACATTAATCAGCCAATGTGTAGGAAATTAGTCACAAAATTTTACAATTGTTTAAGCTCTCTAATAAAATATAGAAAGAAAAATGTAATAATTTTTTGTTTTTAATACACATATAATGAAGAAATTTGTACTATTACTTCTCAATTTTTGGAAATGAGGCCCCCTAAATTTGGAGGCCCTGGGCCAGTGCCCCGTGTGCCCGTGCCATAATCTGGCCCTGGGTGCACGTAAAATTGGTTGTGTCCACAAAGCCACCGTGTTTCCATTGAAATTAATACGTCTAGGGGGCACGGTAGAGGGACTGGGAGCAAAACTGAACTAATACATCTCCGGCCCACCCTTAGGGGAAAGCCCGAGACCGTCTTCAGTAGTCATAGTGTAACACTAGTGTGACGTAAAACCCACTCAATTTAAACCAATCTCTCTCTCTCTCTGTGTGTATCTCTTTTAATTTTCAGTATGTATTATGCAAAAATTTACTGACTCAGAAAAATGTGACATAAAAAATATCTTTTTCTTACCTTTAGCCTTCCCCCCCCAACCATAAATACAGCTACTCACACTTATATACAGGGTGAGTTTGACATAATCTGCTAAACGAAAGGAGGTGATAGAACAGCCCATGGGGATCATAAAACACCATAGAAACCCTGTCCTATCACTAACCGTTTCCGAGTTATGGTAGATAGAAGAAAAATCTGTTTTTCATTCCCGTCTGAAAAACCCCAAATTTGTGAGCTTTCTTAGGACTTACATGCAAAATAAGCCCATATTTCGAAAGAGCAGAAAAAATCCTATCGGGTGACATCATTTACATCAGGATAACTTAATTTGACGGCGAGCTACAAGCGCTAGAACATTGGAGAAGTTTAAAATCGAGTGTTTGCCAAATTCTTTAACCGGTAATTCTGCAAACACCGTTCAAGCTACAGTCGGTCAAATTTACCAAAAACTTCTCCATTCCACAAGCTTTAGAATGAACCCACAATAAACCATATCGGTGTTCCGGTTCAGGAGAAATTTAACCTTTTGTTTGCAATACATCACTGAAAACGGCGTTCGTTAAAATTCGGCAGACGAAACGATGGTGAGTAAATGGAACGAATGCAAATTCTTGACTATCTGTAAATGGACTCTTAGTGATACACAGATGTATTCCAATCTTCCTGCTCGCGCATCCCACTCACGGGTACAAAAGTCGAGCCAATCTGTAACAGCTCATTAGCTAGTTAGCTTCTTTTATGTTTTATGCTGCTTCTTGCTTTAGCATTTTCTGGACTTTGCCTGAGGTCGGCCGATTATTTTCACGCTGCTGTCAAATCTACTTGCTCTCTCTTAGTTCATACTTAGTATGTTTTCGTACATTGGTACGAATTAACCAAGTTGGTTCTTATTCCGTTGCACTTTTTTTCTTCTACTTTTGTAAATTACTATTGAAATTTTATCCTTTTTTGTTTACCCTTCTGACTTCTATTTTCAATTGAAGTTATTAGAGGGATCAAATTGTCATACTTTCCATCCTGTAAACAGATATGCCTAGTTTTACAAATGAAGAGTACGCGAACATGCATTTTGTGTATGGATTCTGCGATGGTAACTCTCGGAGAGCCGAAGAAGAGTACTGTCTACGTTATCCACATCGTCGTGCGCCCAACCGTTCTGTATTTGCCGCAATTCATCGAAGGATTAGGGAAAGTGGGTCTTTCGGTCGGGTGTACGAAAGTGGCCATGGTCGCCACTCCACCACCGCTGAGGAGTCCATACTCGACCGAGTTGAGGAAAATCGAAATATGAGTTCACGCATACTTGCAAGAGAAGATGGAATCTCCCAAAGTAAAGTGATGAATGTTTTGCGCAGAAACAAGTATCATCCATATCACTTCACACCGGTACAAGAATTACCCCACACAGCACACTTCCTTGAAACAAGGTTGGCTTTCAAGTGAATTTACCATGACAGAGCAAAGTTGCTAATTCAAGGATATCTCAGACCAACTTCAAGTTTGGAAAATTACGCATGCCAAATAAAGCATATTACTGGCTTAAACTTTCCTTGACGTCAAGTAACTGTCTGCGCATGCTCTTCTTATTTGCATATAGTGCCTTGCTAACTCGGTTTTATCATGTTGTTGTCATCTCGCGAAATACGAAGCAAGTGCGGGTGACATTAAAGTGAAGAAGGTAAAAGATTATTGATTTATTTTTATAATAATTTGTCTAAATAAAATAAAATAAAGCAAGCGGTAATGTTTCAAAGTGTACACCGTGTCCCAAAAGTTTAGACAATCAATAAAATTTGCATTAACATAAAAAGTAATAATGTACAATTAAAATTCGTGAGATAGGCAATAAATAAAAAACAGTTTTGCTGATATACACATATGAATTATGATCAAAGGTTTGAAATTATAAAACGTACATTAAATGATATAAAAATGTCTGTCCCAAATGTATAGACACAATACAGCATTGCATGTTTTCTTTTACATTTTGCTCACAAAATAAAATATTTTTATTGTCGTCTGCTTCTATAAATGCAGAATAATTTTTTCCTTTAATTGAAATATCGTCTGCTATATATTTAGCATAATAATTTAATGAGTTTAATGTATTGTTTTGTTTGTGATTCGGAAAAGATGTTTCCTGCGTATTCTGATAAAAAATGCCATGTTCTAAAGAAATTTCTAAAGGTGAGATTATTAAGATCTTACAAATTAAAAGTAAGTTTTTAGTTACTTTTATAAATGTAAAGCCAATTGAAACACTTTAACATCTTTTAAAAATATAAATTAGATGGTAATTATTAAAATATTAACTTCATAAGCCAATTAACATAGTCATAAAAAATGTGACAGGTGAAAAATGGGACAGGTTTATAAAGTTAAAATAATTACATAATATGCAGGCATACTATGAAAAAGGACGAAAACAGTGGGTCACTATGTATGTAAGGTTAATTAATTATTTATAACATCTATTTTATCCAACATTAGAATATAATGTACCACTTAAATAAAATTTTCAAATGCTCGATTAGTTCATCATCTTTTTTTTTTTTTACTTCTAGCAGAGAAGGTATTGTTTTTAGTTCAAATATTCAAAATTCAGTTTTTGTTACATTTACATGTTTTGTGGTTCCCTGAACATTAATAAGGTTTTCAGTGGCTAATCTGTGTGTGTTATCAGCATATCTCAAGAACAAATATTACCAAGAACTCCTAACTGTAATTTATGAATGTAATTTCTATATTTTACCATATCCAGGAAAATTGCTCAGGTATGAAAATTAATTCCTCATACATATATGGTTAATAAAGTATTTTTAAAAGTTAGAAATGTAGACAAAACTCGTGTGAGTGCCACACCAATTATTTTCCACGATTTTGAATTTGTTTCGAGCATTTTCTCTTCCATTTATTCATACATTTTCCTCTTGATATTCTCTGTTTATGAAGAATCAGAATCTTCGTTTTCCTTCCTTTTCTTAAATCTCTTCATGAACTGCTCTGTCCCATCACTCCCTTTTCATTATTTAAAAAAAAATAATTTATTATTAGACACATGCAACTTTTAGGATTAATTCAGCTACTAATTCATAAAAGTTATATTATTAGGTATATAAAATATGAAAAGTAATTATGCTAGCTACAGTGAGTGACGTTAAAAACTTGCCTTGAAAATTAAGCAATTGTTTACTTTTGGTGTTATAAATAGTGTTTTTGTTACATAAACTTACAGAATTCTCACACTAAAAGGGCAATATGGAGCTGTAGTTACTTCACCAGGTGAAAGTGACAGAAATTAAAAACATTGTTTATTTTAAGAACAATTTTAGGTGTCCCAACCCTCCCGATTCTCCCATATATATATATGTGTGTGTGTGTGTGAGAGAGAGAGTGTGAATATAAAATAAAATAAAATAAAAATAATACTTTTACAAGTTTTATATATTTTGCGAGAAATATTAAATTTCATTTGATAGTATAAATGTTTATTTTTATTTATTTATTAATTTTTAAGGGAGATACAATATATTTTATTTATTTTCCAAATTAAAATAAATGGTAAATTTAGAAAAATAAGTGGATTCTCAGTTTTTTTTTTTTTTTTTTTGAAAAATAGTTAGATATTTTAATTTTGGAAATCTGTGTTTTTTAAAGAAAATCCTAACCACCACTAATATTTATGTCTAAAGCAGAATTCGAACATGACACTTTAAAATTCCAGTACAAACATGGACATTCGCATTTGTTTGAAATCTACTTTAAACCATAGTTTCCAGTGTAATAATGCTCCCCCCCCCCCCCGCGCCTAAAAAAAAAAAAAAAAAAAAAAAAAATCTGTATAGCAGTTCTCCCCCCTCCTTTAAACTTTTAACTCAATATTTTATCACCTTCCAAAAGATATAAGAGAATAATATTGATTTGCATTACAAAGTAACATTGTCAGGCAAGTTTCTTTATGAAAGCACTGCTGCCAGCATTTTAATTTATTCGAAGTATTTTTAACCCCGCCTTTATTTCATATCACCTATTTTTTAAGAGTAATTTTTTTTATTGTAGTTACACACCGGAGAAAAGATTTCTATAAAGAAGTGAGAAATAAAGCCGGGGCTGATAAAACTCCGGAATAAATTAAAATGTTGGTAGCTATGCTAAAAGTAGTTTGACTACATGCACCATTCTTGCTGATTCTTATGTAAAATAACCTCCTGAATCCTAATATAACTCCAATTTTGCCCAGTCACCCACAGTTCTCTAAATACATCATTCCCCCCTCAATTTCTTTACCTGTTCGATAATTTTATGACCATGAATTTGATTTGAAGAATGAAAAAAATAATAATAATAACACTTAAAGCAAAAAAATATAAAGTTTAAAAAATAACATTAATAACAGATTAAAAAAATATAAGATATGTAATGCAAAATTTCAGTGCAAATCACCCTCACCCCCCCCCCCCCAAAAAAAAAAAAAAAAAAAAAAAAACTTCCCTTGTTGCAAATGTTTATGTTTCAGAATTTTCCAACTCTGTAGCCCCTCAGAAGATATTTAACGGTTAAAATTATCCTCCCACCTCCTAAAAATCAAATTTACAGCCACAAAATCACCAAAAATGATAAAAACAGCGGTCCATTCCTAAAAAATTGTAGGTGATAGGGCAAAATGGGCTTCCTATTCGGATTCAGAAGGTTATTTTACATAAGAATATGCCGAAATGGTGTCAGAGGCAATTTTCCTGCCGAGCAGTGTAATTAGAAAAATAACTTTGATCATTTATGCAATAATTTTTTAATATGTTGGTCGATGTTTTAAAACGAAAAGGGATCAGGCCAAGTTCAGACCTAGATCCTCAAAGTTAATGTCCTAACACTGTCTCACTTTTCGCTCCTGTAAAAATTTATTTATTCAATACACCAAAAAATTATTGTATAAATGGTGGAAATTATTATCCTCAATATCTAATTGCCATCAAACAGTTATTGAGTTAAAATAAACTAGCTGGAACCCGTCGAATTCGACGATCATTTTATTGACCGTAATGTTTCAAAAAACGTCGCATCATTATTTAAATGTATTCCAAGTTAAAACATCTAATATAATTTACGACATTTCACTTAAAAAAAAGAAAGTCAGAAAAATGCTTATAAATATAAATATTATATATGACATCACTTTCTACAAAATACAGTCAATGTGACGTCAAACTGACTCCAAATAAACAGTTGCTACCTTTTATTTTCTATTTCGTTTAATACTAAGACTACATGTTAGCTGACCCGTCTGGCGTTTCCCGGGCCCATGGTAATAACCCTAAATGAACCTTAAATTAGTATGGTTTTACATCTTTAACTCGATTTTGTTTGAATTTCTACTTTTAAATAAAAGCATCTTGAAAAAATAATCAGCTGTAACAAAAAAATTACCTCGAACCGAACGAAACTCTGCCTTGTGACCCTGGTGCCTTCGGCAGCGCATACGCAGGTCGCAAATAACATAAAAATATTCCCAAAAATTAACCTGGAACCGAACGAACCCGCCCGGTGTTGCCCGGGCCCATGATACCGTAAATGAACCTTAAATTTGTATGATTTTATACCTTTAACTCTATTTAGTTTGAATTTCTGTTTTTAAATGAAAGCATCACGAAAAAAATAATCAGCTGTAACAAAAAAAATTACCTCGAACAGAACGAAACTCTGCCTTGTGACCCGGTGCCTGCGAAAGCGCCATACGCGAGCCGCTAATAACATAAAAAAATTCCAAAAAATTAACCTGGAACCAACCGAACCCGCCCGGCAAAGCCCGGGCCCATGATAATAACCTTAAATGCACCTTAAATTTGTATGGTTTTATATATTTAACTCGATTTTGTTTGAATTTCTATCTTTAAATGAAAACATCACAAAAAAAAAAAATAATAATAATAATCATCTGTAACAAAAATAATTACCTCAACAGAACGGAACTCGAGTTCGTGACCCAGTGCCTGCGGCACGTATATGCAGGCCGCTAATAACATGAAAAAATTCTCAAAAATTAACCTTGAACCGAACGAACCTCTGACTCGTGTTGCCGCTGCCTGTGGCTTCGGCACCGTATAGCAGGCATGCTACACGCATGCTACGCACGCGCTGCAAAATCCACTTTCCTCCACAAGGGAGCGCAGTAGCTGTATACGAATATCACCAATCGCCTTGAATTTCCAAGACCTTTCAAATAAGGTGTCACATGGTTGTGTCAACTGCAAAATCCTTTAGTTACACTTTCCACCGCCAGGGATCACAGCGTGTTCTATACGAACAACATCAACGGTCAGGAAATATCAAGACCTTTAAAATAAGTTGTAACATGATAGGGTCTACTGCAAAATCACATAGTTCCATTTTTAACCACCAGGGGGCGCACTATATTGTATACACACATCCCAATCAACATGAAATTTCAAGACCTCTATCACCAATCGCCTTGGATTCCCAAGACCTTTTAAATAAGGTGTCACATGGTGGTGTCAACTGCGAAATCGTTTAGTTGCAATTTCCACCACCAGGGGGCGCACTGTGTTCTGTACGAACATCACCAACGGTCAGGAAATACCAAGACCTTTAAAATAAGATGTAACATGATAGGGTCTACAGCAAAATCACTTAGTTCCATTTTTCACCACCAGGGGTCGCACTATACTGTATACAAACATCCCTAATCGACATAAAATTTCAAGACCTTTAAAATGAGGTGCTACATGTGTGGGCCTAGAAGGGATTTCCCTCTCAAACTAATTTCCCCCCTTTCCCCTCCCCTCCAAATCTACTTTCCCCCTTTTTTCCCCCTTTAAAATCGCAAATTCCAAATTCGCGGATATTGATTTTTTAGTATTCGACTCTAAATCTACCCGTATGTACTCTACCCATATGTACAATTTCTTCACCGTGAAGTAATTTGGAGCTTATTTAAGCTCGCAAACGTGTTTTTAACCCGTTAACCGTTCGACTTTTTTTTTTTTTTTTCTCTTTTCATAGCACATCTACAGACCAAGACCTTTTTTTAGACACCTCAAGCAAATTTTTACACCAAGTAGTTCTCTCAATATAGTGGAGACAGACAAAAACATGTTTCAAATTAATAATATATAGATAGTTTTATTCTAAGACTGAGTTCATATTCCCAAAACAGACAAATTGAAAATTTTTAACTTTCATATGAACGAGCCATGTGAGTTATCATCCTAGAACTCAGTTGAAAGAGAGTTGGGAGTTAACCCAAACTCTCAACGAATACTCTCAAAGAATAAGTGCCCAAGTTCAAATTCTGGACAAAATGATTTTCTGTTCTTGTAAAAATTAATTTGGATAACTTACCAAGAATCTACATAAAATGTGATTGATCGTCCCCGAAATAAGAATGTATTAAGTTATCTACATCAGGTTAAGAGCGTAGAATAACTATTTTCTCCAACAGCCAAAACCCATATTATTCTATGGGGAAATTTATTTATAGAATTCATTACCTTATTTTTTTTTTTTTAAATCCGTTTTCATACTGGGAAAATTCCCAATGTTTAAATTTGTATATGTTTTCTGAAAGTAGTTTCATAAAGTTTTCATTTTTGACTTTAAAAATACGAAAAATTAAACAATTGCATTTTTCGCTTCTTTTTTCTGTACGAGAAGTTATTGAAATTTAAAAGATATTTTTTTGGAAAACGAGAACATATATAACGGTTGTGGTTTTTCCAAAAGTGAAAAAGGAATTTAAATAAATACACTAGGTTATGAGTCATTCTGTAAATAAATTTCTGCATAGAATAACATGAGCTTTAGCTGTCGACGAAGAATGCATGCCATTAAAAACATGCTTGATAAGCAATATTTGCTTCATGTATGCTGTAGAGTAGAGAAGAGGACTATTTCTCCGCAGCTGGCTTCCGGCGACGATAAGTAGAAAGTTCCTTTGCATTTGATGTACAGTCGGCAGTAAAAGTGTCCGAGCACTAGCAAAAATTCCTATGTAAAAATATTACACTTAATACCGTTTTGTTAAGTAAATCCTTGTTGAGTTCTGTTCTTAGTCAGTCTATGAACATGATTCGACAAGAATTTATTTAATAAAACAGTATTAAGCGCACTTTTTTTACATAGGAATTTTTGCTAGTGCTCGGATACTTTTGCTGACGACTGTATCATGTTAAAAACATGCTTGGCAAGTAAAATTTGATTCACGTTTGCTGCATCAAGTATAATTCATACCTGATGCAGCAAGTACAATTCATATTTGGTGCATCAAGTACAATTCATACTTAGTGCAGCAAGTATAATTCATACTTGATGTGTATTACTTGATTCGTATGAGCTGTGGCAAACTTAGTGCATGCTTGATACACATTACTTGATTCCTGTTTGATCTATCAAGTCTAAAGCAAGTGGGACAAGTGTAAACTAGGATTCTTGATCTTGACTTGCATTAAACTTACAGGCTTGAGATGTCAAGCTCGATGCAAGTTTCTTGACTTGAGTTGTCAATGTTGATGACAGCTTAATGCAAGTTCTCTGTGCTGTCTGGGTACGCCGCTCAGATTTCCAAAAGCGGATAACATTCTGCCGCTGGCTTTTAGAGCGAGATATTGAGGAATACTATTTCCTTAGAACGATACTGTGGACTGATGAGTCACTTTACACTCGGGATGGCATGTTAAATTTACATAACTGGCATCATTACGCTCAACAAAATTCATTTTTAACACGAAACTCATCGTTCCAGACGCGATTCAGCTTAAATGTTTGGCTTGGATTAGTTGGCGATCGCTTAATAGGTCCACATGTGTTCCAAGGTCATCTGACAAGCAATACATATTTGGAGTTTCTGGAAAATCATCGTCCAGGATTACTTTATGTCATTCCTGTACCCCAACCAGAGGAATTCATTTTCAACACGATGGGGCCCCTGACATTCTTCCAATGCCGTTCGGGACTTCTTGACTCAGCAGTATCCGCGATGGATTGGTCGTAATGGACCAATATCTTGGCCACCTAGATCGCCAGATCTCACTCCATTGGACTTCTATGTTTGGGGTTTCCTGAAGCAAGACGTTTACCGCACAGAAGTTGCCAGTTTGGAAGATTGAAGAAGCCGGCTCGATGATGCAATAATAAAACTAAGGGATGAACTTTCGCTAAACGCTAGTGTGATTTCAGTTCGTAAGCGGGCAAGGGCATGTATCAGGTGCGGGGGTGACCAATTTCAGCAGCGGCACTAAATTTTACACATCCTTTCGTATGCATATGTGCTTTAATCATAAATGTGAGATATGTCTTTTTTTTTTTTTTTGCTTATTCCTTTGTGAAAGACGTGAGAAAAGTCATACTTCTTTTGTTTCCATTCCATTGTGTTTGTAAACTTAATACAACTGCTACATTTCTTGTTTGCTTTCAAAACTTCCTTTTTTGTATCTAAAAAACAGCGGGCTGAAGGCGGACCTGAAATCAGGAACGACCATGGCACTCCGTGAGCGTGAGTCTCCTTCTCGACGAATGTCGAGTTCAGTGATGAATTTTTTTCAAGCAAAAGGCTAAATTTCTCCTGAACTAGAACACCGATATGGTTTATTGTGAGCTCATTCTAAAGCTTGTAGAATGGAGAGGTTTTTGGTAAATTTGACCGATTGTAGCTTCAACGGTGTTTGCAGAATTACCGGTTAAAGAATTTGGCGACAACTTGATTTTAAACTTCGCCAATGATTTAGCGCTTGTAGATCGCCGTTAAATTAAGGTATCCTGATGTAAATGGTGTCACCCGATAGGATTTTTTCTGCTCTTTCCAAATATGTGCTTATTTTGCGTGTAAGTCTTTCAGTAGGCTCATAAATCTGTGTTTTTTCAGACGGGATGGAAAAAACAGATTTTTCTTCTATCTACCATAACTCGAAAACGGTTAGAGATAGGACAGGGTTTCTATGGTGTTTTATGCTCCCCATGGGCTGTTCTATCACCTCTTTTCGTTTGGCAGATTATGTGAAACTCACCCTGTATTTATATATATATATATAACTACTTGTAACCTTGCTACTTTAAGACATTATAATGTAAATAAAATATTTAAAACTCGCTAAGATTATAGCTTTTATATTTAGTTAGGATAAATTTCAGCAGGTACGATTCACATTTCACTTTATTTATTTATTTTTTTAAAGAAACGATCAGCTAAAAAAACATCTTTAAGTGCTTAACAACTAATAAAAATCCGAAAAGTATATTGGATTATTTTCAGATTCCTTTTCATTTATTTTACTTAATTTTTTAGTTGAAATATACCCTGTTGTCTTAAATCATATTTTAGGTTCCAAAATAATAATAGAGAAGGAAATTAAATATCTAAAATATATTTAGCTACTAATTCTAAATAATAAATTAAAGCAATTTTTTTCCGGTTACATGTTTTATTAAAATACTTAAATAAATACTTAAAATGCAAAATGTAAATTACTATAAATGTCTATATAAAGTCGATCTTTTTTATTTATTTTAGATGTAGATTAAAAAAAACCTCACGTCATAGAATAGCTAATGAATAAATACGTAAATCGGTCTTATTTCTTTCCCTATTTTTACTTGCTTCAATATTAATAAAGTATTGCACTTGTCAAGTATTTCGACCTTTGATTTTCGATTACGTGATTTGAGCAGTCCAGAATATGACATTAGTATTTTTAGAAAATGCCTGTTTATGTTCTCTGTGCTTGTTGTGATAGACCTAAATCAAGAATTAATACGCAGAAATCCATATATACATTTATATATATTTGTACCTTAAAATAAATTGACATCTATCAACTTTGGTATAAATGATTCAATAGATGGTGCTAACAACAGTGAAATCGTCATTTAATTTTTAGCCTCTCTCCACAAGAATAAATAAATAAATTTAATTTATTTAAAAAAGAGAAGAAGAAGGAGATTATCTTTATTATATACACATATATATGCAACATAAGATTTCAATTAGATTTGCTTTTTTTTTTTTTTTTTTTTTTTTGTAAATTACTGATAGTATTTTGTTCATATTGTTTTTCTGAGAAAATCATTTTAAATCTTATATACTCAGAAAAGCTACGAATAATTATCATTATTTTATTTTTACTAATTTTTAAATTGTATTTATTGCATACTTATTTGAGAAAGAAGATTTAAAGTGAGTTTGAATGTACGTACGGTCATGCTGTAAAAGATAATCTTTAAATTAGGTTTGACATATATCCAAAGATTTCCATGCACCCATTGCACTGTTGAAAGAGAAGAGAGGAGGGGGGGGGGAGAAATGGAGAAAATCATTATTTCTGAGCAAAACAGTGAGCGCTGAAAGTGGCGCATACTTAGCACATATATATTACCATTTCTTTTTTTTTTTTTTTAAGTATTACTTTGACCTGCTAACTATGCTAGTTTATCTGTATTAGTATTAGGCCCCGACTTTTTTTCACACAAGAATAGTTGTAAAGTAATATTCAGCAATATGTTCTCATGTTTAAATTAGAAGACTATTGCTCTACAACTATTTTGGTGTGAAAAAAGGGCGGGGCTTAATACCATAACGGATAAACTAGCATAGTTAGCAGGTCTATATTACTTAACCATTTTAACCTTACTCTATTTTTTCATAAACAGAAAGTGACATATATATATACAGAGTTTTAATAAAATCTTGAACAGAGTGGCATAAATGTGATCGTATTCTTTTATTTGTTAAATTTAAATTCATTTTTTTAGAAATATTAGTATTCTTAAATTGTAACCAATATATTTATTTATTCAGTGCATTTTTTCTTTCTGCTCAGCTATTCATCTTTCGAATATAAAATATTAGTAAAAAATAATTTATTAACTGAAAATTCAAATCAAAACTTGTGAATGAATATTTTGTGCATATTTACAATATTTATGCTTTATTAAAGTTTAAAGAATTCTTGAAACTCTTAATTTTTGAATTTTTAACTTATTTCATTAGCTATGCATTGCATTATTTCTTTCTACTCTTCCAGAAATCTTTCATTTAGAAAAATTGGAAATCTAAACCAAAATTACCAAATTTAAACTGAAACACCTGAATGTGAGTTTTATGCGTATTTACATTTTTTAAACCCTTTTTTTATTAAGTTCACACAAAAAAAAAAAAAAAAAAAAATAGTATGTTGTGGCCACCACAAGACTTTTTCCTATATTTTCCTAAACATATTCACTATTGGCAAATAATTTAGTAAAACTATTATTTATTAAAATTATCTAAAATGATGAATGAAAATAATTTTCATCTTATTAGAAAAAACGAATACTAACCATCCAAAGAAAGACAGATTTATTGTTTATATATAACATCTAAAAATCTTTTTTATAATCTAACATCTTTTTTATAATGGTTACCTTACATATAGAGTTTAGTACAGTAATATGCCCTGCAAATTAATACACAGCCATCCCGTTATCGAGGAATTTTTCAGTATAGTAGCGCCATCTATTGGACGATGAGCATCCAGCTTGAATCAGCATAATGTCTCATAAAGACCTTCTCACATATCAAGTTTTATCTGATTATTCGCAACAGAACCTCAGATATAGCTTTTCCTTAATCTGCAGAATTCGCTGTGTAGCTGTGTCACCTTTTGAGCGGTTGACACCAAAAGTTCATGGGCACCAATTTAAGTCAAGGTGCATCTAGATATAAATTTATATGTAATTCTGGGCAGTAGTTCTATAGATATAGCCTTCCTTTAAACTGCGAAAATCGCTGTATACCAGTGCAACCTGTTGGCCGACAAACATTCAAACAGAATCTTCATACTGTCTCATAATGACCTTCTTACATATCAAGTTTTGTTTGATTATACATTATAGAACCTGAGATATAGCGACCCCTTAAACTGCGGAAATCGCTGTGACATGCACTAATTTAGGTCAAGTTGCATCTACATATAAATTTATATGCAATTCTGAGCTGTATTTCTAGAGATACAGTTGTCACAAAATTTTTGTCTCAAAACGTGTAAATCCGTCGAAAACCGGAAATTTTTAAGAATTCAAGAAAATATTAGTTTCTTCTATATCCAATAAAAGAAAATATTGCCCTTTAATTCAATCTGTTCACTATGCAATGCTTTATCTCTTTTGGTTGTACCGCAGTTATAATTTTTTTTTTTTCATTATTTATATTATTTTTTTATTTTATGATTATTATGTAGAAATTATTTATTATTATTTGGATAGAAAATTTCTAAAAACTAGTTTAACAGCTTAAATCTTTTGTTTCTACGTAATGCAATTTTTTAAAGCAAATTTCTTATCTTTTAAATTTATTTTGTTCAAATAAAAGAAAAAAAAAATGGCTTATAGTTGGCCTAAATATTTTGCTACTATGATCCTTCTCGGCAAAAACTTAACTTAGTATTGTATTACTTACAAGGAAACATTTAAAAAGTGTCGTTTTAAAAAAATGTTGATGTGATTCTACTCTTTATAAAACAACAGAAAGTGAAAAAATATCGGCTAATTTGCACCCTTGGCGATTTTACACTGTTAGGCGATTGATTTTGAGTACTTGGCGGAGAAGCAAAACACTGTTTTGTTCGTTCACGGCAATCTCAGTAATAGAGAACTTATCGCCTAACAGCGCTAAATCGCCAAAAAAGCTTAATTTAGATAATTTTTTCTTACAGATGTAATTCATTTCAGCCGAATTTTTTTCCACTTTCTAGTATTTTATGAAGAGTAGAATCACATATATATATTTTTTTTTTCAATATTTTTTGATGACGACACCTTTTGAATGTTTCTTTGTTAGATAATTGTATCTGGAAGCCACATATAGCGAACCAAGGTCAGTAACGCCTAGTTTTTCTCAATAATACGATCTTTTTCCATTCTCTAGCATAATATTTCTAAGGTCGCAGATGCCATTTTTTTCAAGCAGTATGAACGCAAAGAAGATTTTTAAAACTGTTGTTATGAGAAAATCGTTTAGAACATTATTCCCACATTCTCTTTTCTCCTGTATGAATTTGAAGATGCTTTCTTAGATTGGATTCTTGAGAAAATCCTTTGGAACATTCTTCACACACACATGGTTTTTCTCCTGTATGAATTCGAAGATGTCTTATTAGATTACCTTTCCTAGAAAATCTTTTACAACATTCTTCACACACATATGGTTTTTCTCCTGTATGCAATCGAAGATGACTGTTTAGTCCAGATATTTCAGAAAATCCTTTGGAACATTCTTCACACACATATGGTTTTTCTCCTGTATGAATTCTAAGGTGTTTTATTAGATCACCTTTTTCAGAAAATCCTTTAAAACATTCTTCACACACATATGGTTTTTCTCCAGTATGAGTTCTAAGATGACTTTTTAGATTGGATCCTCGAGAAAATCCTTTGGAACATTCTTCACACACATATGGTCTTTCTCCAGTATGAATTCTAAGATGATCTTTTAGACTACTCTTAGTATAAAATATTTTAGAACATTCTTCACACCCATATGGCTTTTCTCCTGTATGGATTCGAAGATGGCTTATTAAGCTGCCTTTGACAGAAAATCCTTTAGAACATTCTTCACAGACATATGGTTTTTTTCCTGTATGAATGCTAAGATGTTTCTTTAGACTACAACTTTCAGAAAATGTTTCAGAACATAATTCACACACATATAATTTTGATTCTGTATGATTTCGAAAATGTGCAATTAAAATATCTTTACTGGAAAAACTTTCAAACCATTCTTCACATACATATGGTTTTTCTTCCGTATTTATAAGCATATGTATATCCATATTTTCAAACATTAAATTAGCTTTGAATTTGTGTTACAAATAATAAATGTTTCCTTTAAATGTATGTGTAGTTTTATATAGATAGATAGGGTGTATTCACCTACATCACAAATTCCTTTGACTACGCGGTTAGCAATGTTTACAAAGTCCCGTAAGATCTGCTGATTGGCGAGATTTGGGGGTCAAATCGGGTATTTACATTGCGATAAGTCGGTGATTTGTGACGAAATCTGTTAACACATCCTATGCTATAGTCGCATGCGACCAAAAGAGCTACTCTTGGACCACCATTTTCACAAGTTCGACAGGACCTTAAGCCAGAATGCGATATTTAGCATGCGATATTGCTGTTACTGCTCTTCCCAACTGTCAATCATTTTCAGCGATTACGATAGCAGATATTCCGATATAACCAATGGAAAAGTTTCATCAAAATGATGTTGTTTAGTAGTTTAGAGTTTAGTAAACCTCCGTGGTAAACAGTAGCAGTTTTACAGTAATGGCTGACAACGAAGCAATGTATGTTGAAATGACATCAATGCAAAGATATCACGCACCAATTTTATTTTAGAGAACCTTCGTCATTTTTCTTATATTTCGAATAATACTGAAAGTATTTGTATTACCATGTTTTGTATCCTGCGATGTTTTTTTTATTCGAATTGTTCCATTGATTATATATAAGAACTGCCTGTAAGCTTTTATTCAATGAACTATTTTTGATGCAGAAGAGCTATCCGCGTTTGTAATGATCGATAGATGGCGCTCTCTGAACACTGCAGTTGTTAGTAAATATAACAGCCACGTGTAATTATTATTCTTTCTCCACCATTTCATCATGGAAAGTCGATTGCATAATATGAGGATATGCAGTGGTGTGATAATTTCACCTTAGCTCACCAGAGGGCGAGCATTTCATTACAATCGCGGATTGTCATCTGTACAAAATTTTCAGAGTTAAAATGTTCCAGAAAAATAATTGAATAGATAGTTTCGGAATTCATTCTTTTGGAAGAAATGCTTTATACTAAGCAATGTGATAAATCTTTGAGGAAAGGAAAAAGCTAGTGGGACAGTCTTGTGCACGGTGCTTTTTTTTTATATTAGGCATTGTATCAGATTGTTCTTCTATGCAAATATTGCTTACGAAAAACAAACGAAGATCTAATTTTGTAAGTTTAAGTTTTACTTATTTTTGCTTTTAATTGATTATCATTTATAAAATTATGATTGTATGTCTAATATATTCCTCCTTTTAATAGTTAAATATTAGCTTATACACTTATATTCCACTTACCAGAATTAACATTTTTAATATATTTTAATATAAATCTGCAAAACGTTTTGAATATGCTTATTATATTGTGCAATAAGGGAATTCATCTTTTTTACTTCCTTAAAAAATAGTGTAATGGAACTGATAAACGTTTTACAATATCCTGGTAATACTCTATGGCATCATTCGTATATGTTGCTATACCATAAACATTGCTGGAAATTGTATGTTCTAGTTCTTTCCCAGAATTGTACATAATAATTCGACTGCATTAACGGTTCATCACATAAACATACGAACTTGGAAAAAAATACTTAAAATTACATTATAATTTTTACTATGTTTAATTACTGATTCAAATTTCTTTTAAACATCTTGTAACTAGTGCAGAAAGTGAAGTGGCTTCATTTATAAGTTTGAATCCAAATACGTGGTGGTGTGGTCAGGGGAAGGAAATCAGAAAAACAATCAAAGTGTTTAAGAAAAATGATTTACTAATATTTTCGAATGATGAATTATTTACCTTTTCTTAAAAAAATCATGGTGTTTGGTTCTTGTCTTTTAGTATTTTTCTAATATTTACCTTTCATATTTTATACACAAAATGCTCATTTATTACGAAAATAACACTTCATTCAAACCCCAGTTATATCCGAGTTTGTAATGATCGATAGATGGCGCTTTCTAAACTGCAGTTGTCAGTAAATATAATAGCCACGTGTATTTATTATTGTTCTTACTTGTTGTTCTATCATTGTTTCAGCGTTAAAGCTATCAGTGGTATGATAATTTCCCCATAGCCCACCAGAGGGCGAGCATTTCATTACAATCGTGGATTGACATTTAGTATAAGTGCTGAAAACAGTTTTGGGAAGAGGAAGAAATTTATAGTGGGATCCTTTTTGTAAAGTGAAATTTCGTGAAAGTGCCCTTCTTAAGAATTTCAACTTTATAAAGACACAACTAAATGGCCTTAATAAAATAACCCCTGGCATAACATAAATAAATTCTGTGTTTAAGGTATAAATTCAACTTTTCAAGTATATGGTATCATACACCAAATATTTCATGCATACTTATAATGTTATGATGAATACATATATAGTACAGTTACAGAATGATTCATAATTACCTCCAGAATTGAAAAATTTATTCTATGTTATGAATGTGAATAGGAATTGAATATCTGTAAAAAATGCATAAATGTTGAAATAATTTTCTAATAATATTTCCAAATACCAGAAGCAGGCCTCAACAAATTTAAAAGTATTTGGCCGCCACCTAAACTTTCTAGTTACAAAAATTAAAAAGTTTGTTCTGATCATAAGTTTAAGAAAAAACAATTTAGGATTTTGCCAATTTTAGATGCATTGAAACAGAAATTGGAAATTTTCCATGATGGATTAAATATTTTGAGACTAAAATTTATCGAAGTTATTCATTAATACATGCACCCTCTGTCGCTGGTGATGATTTAATTTTTTTTTTTTTCTTTTTTACCTATGGTAGTCAATTTTTTTATTATTATTTATAATAAAATACCTTACACTCACTATACACACAAATTAAAAAAATGTGTACTTATGTACATAGGTTTTATGCTATAGCTTTTCCATATAAGATTTGCCACCTTTAAGGCGACAGGGATATACTGACAAGTTTAAACATGACTTAGAAAAAATAGTGTAATTAGTAACATTAGATTTTGAGATAAAGCTTTTTCAGAAACAAGGAAAATTCTAGTACAACACCAATTCCTCTTCGCAAATATACACACACATTTTAACAAGAGTAAGGGGGGGGGGAATTATGTAGTTGTGTACATTAAAATTTGAGAAAAATCTTTTCATAAACAAAATTATAACATAGCAGCAGCACCTATTGACCAATATTCACATAAATTTAAACAAGAGTAATGAAAAAATGGTGTGGTTCTGCACATTAGATTTTGAGATAAAGCTTTTTCAGAAACAAGGAAAATTACAGCATGGCAACGCCACTTTTCAGACAACATCCACATGAATTTAAACACTGAGTAACAAAAATAAATCAAAAGATACATTTTATTAATACTGTAATGTTCAATAGAAATTGAGATATAGGCTCTACCTAAATATTGGAGGATAGTATATGCAGAATAGTACCGCCATGGTATTATTAGGTTTTGGGATGTGAGAAAACAATTGTGGGTACTTTCGAAAGTGTAAATTAAATAAATGTTCACTCACTATACATACAAATTAAAAATGGTATAGTTGAGTGCATTAGATTTTGAGATACAGCTTTATTTATAAATAAGGAGAATTGCAGCATAACAGCTACACCTTTCAGACAGCATCTGCACAAATTTAAACATTGTGTAACAAAAACAGAGCAAGTGATACATTTTGTTAATACTCTAATGTTCAACAGAAGATGAGATACAGCCTCCTCTTAAATGGTCAAATATGCAGAATGGTAGCACCATAGTATTATTAGGTTTTTGAGGGTGAGGAATCAATTGCAAATATTCTCGTATATGCAAAGTTATTTGGAGGAAGAGAAGGCAGGGGCAAAATTTTAAAAATCGAGGTAAAGTCTTGAAAATCGGTATTACTAAAAAAAAAAAAAAAAAAAAAAAAAAAAAATGCATTTACCTCTATTATGCATGAACTATGAAATTTGGAAAATGATTACAAATATATATATTTTTAAAAGAATTAAAAAAAAAAATAAAAAATCTCTCTCTGTAACTATAAAACACACACGAATGGCTATTGCAGAAATTAAATTGTAATATGCAAAAAAGTGTCAATGCATCAAGAATCTCCACTTTTCATTTTTAAATGAAATTGGCCAAGCTTGTCAGCATACAGGGTGTGGTAGATAAGTAATGAGACTCAGTCTAGAAAAACAAATTTATTGATCCGATTTGTACAAAACGTTAATATTCTTCAAAGTACTCGCCTTGGGCGTCGACACAACGTTGCCAGCGCGTTTTCCAAGCTTCATAGGCCCCACTGTAGTCCGTTGGAGTTATCCTAGTTAGTGCCTTCGTGAC